>CAKLBY020000217.1:0-600000 GCA_921007115.2 Peronospora matthiolae
GTCTGAATCTGCTCGTTGTTGTAACGTTTGTCAGTAACGTGCTTGTCATTACAAAACAAGAGAGAGACACGTGCTGTTGTTACGGTCAGATCTCGACCAGATACTGCAATGGACAAGGTTGTGGAATGGTTAAGCTTCTGTCAATCGAATCCGTACGTTATGGGTTCGAGTCCGTCCGGGCGGAGGAGCCGAGTAAAGGCTGACTCGCAGAATAGTGAGCAACATGCACTGGTATTGCAGCACGTGCTTCACACAGTCTTTACCATGCACGGTTGCCACTATGGTGTTGTTAAGTTGCTGCAAGCAGTGCAAGGAACCACCCGTCTCGCTCAGTTGGTAGAGCGCTGGCCTTTTAAGCCAGTGGTCGTGGGTTCGAGCCCCATCGGGGGTGTCACCCTCTTTCAACTCGTGCGCTGCCACGCCGGTCAGTATAAATTTACCAGTCAGTCTGAATCTGCCCGCCAGTAACGTGCTTGTCATACCTACAAAACAAGAGAGAGACACGATGTTGCTTTGTCAGTACAGAGTCGTGGGCTTGTTCGTTGTTGTTCGAGTCGCGTGTATTGTGCTGTTGTTACGGTTGGGTCGGTCAGATGTTGCAATGAACACGGTGATGGAGTGGTTAAGCTTCTATCAATCGAATCCGTACGTTGTGGATTCGAGTCCGTCTGGGCGGAGGAGCCGAGTAAAGGCTGACTCGCAGGATAGTGAGCAACATGCACTGGTACTGCAGCACGTGCTTCACACAGTCTTTACCACGCACGGTTGCCACTATGGTGTTGTTAAGTTGCTGCAAGGAGTGCACGGAACCACCCGTCTAGCTCAGTTGGTAGAGCGCTGGCCTTTTAAGCCAGTGGTCGTGGGTTCGAGCCCCACGGGTAGTGTCACCCTCTTTCAACTCGTGCGCTGCCACGCCGGTCAGTATAAATCTACCAGTCAGTCTGAATCTGCTCGCCAGTAACGTGCTTGTCATACCTACAAAACAAGAGAGAGATACGAGATTTCTTTGTCAGTACAGAGTCGTGGGCTTGTTCGTTGTTGTTCGAGTCGCGTGTATTGTGCTGTTGTTACGGTTGGGTCGGCCAGATGTTGCAATGAACACGGTGATGGAGTGGTTAAGCTTCTGTCAATCGAATCCGTACGTTGTGGATTCGAGTCCGCCCGGGCGGAGGAGCCGAGTAAAGGCTGACTCGCAGAATAGTGAGCAACATGCACTGGTATTGCAGCACGTGCTTCACACAGTCTTTACCACGCACGGTTGCCACTATAGTGCTGTTAAGTTGCTGCAAGGAGTGCACGGAACCACCCGTCTAGCTCAGTTGGTAGAGCGCTGGCCTTTTAAGCCAGTGGTCGTGGGCTCGAGCCCCACGGGGGGGGTGTCACCCTCTTTCATCTCGTGCGCTGCCACGCCGGTCAGTATAAATCTACCAGTCAGTCTGAATCTGCCGGCCAGTAACGTGCTTGTAATACCTACAAAACAAGAGAGAGTTACGAGATTGCTTTGTCAGTACAGAGTCGTGGGCTTGTTCGTTGTTGTTCGAGTCGCGTGTATTGTGCTGTTGTTACGGTTGGGTCGGCCAGATGTTGCAATGGACACGGTGGTGGAGTGGTTAAGCTTCTGTCAATCGAATCCGTACGTTGTGGATTCGAGTCCGTCTGGGCGGAGGAGCCGAGTAAAGGCTGACTCGCAGGATAGTGAGCAACATGCACTGGTACTGCAGCACGTGCTTCACACAGTCTTTACCACGCACGGTTGCCACTATGGTGTTGTTAAGTTGCTGCAAGGAGTGCACGGAACCACCCGTCTAGCTCAGTTGGTAGAGCGCTGGCCTTTTAAGCCAGTGGTCGTGGGTTCGAGCCCCACGGGGGTGTCACCCTCTTTCAACTCGTGCGCTGCCACGCCGGTCAGTATAAATCTACCAGTCAGTCTGAATCTGCCCGCCAGTAACGTGCTTGTCATACCTACAAAACAAGAGAGAGACACGATGTTGCTTTGTCAGTACAGAGTCGTGGGCTTGTTCGTTGTTGTTCGAGTCGGGTGTATTGTGCTGTTGTTACGGTTGGGTCGGCCAGATGTTGCAATGAACACGGTGATGGAGTGGTTAAGCTTCTGTCAATCGAATCCGTACGTTGTGGATTCGAGTCCGCCCGGACGGAGGAGCCGAGTAAAGGCTGACTCGTAGAACACTGAGCAACATGCACTGCTATTGCAGCACGTGCTTCACACAGTCTTTACCACGCACGGTTGCCAGTATAGTGTTGTTAAGTTGCTGCAAGGAGTGCACGGAACCACCCGTCTAGCTCAGTTGGTAGAGCGCTGGCCTTTTAAGCCAGTGGTCGTGGGTTCGAGCCCCACGGGGGGTGTCACCCTCTTTCAACTCGTGCGCTGCCACGCCGGTCAGTATAAATCTACCAGTCAGTCTGAATCTGCCCGCCAGTAACGTGCTTGTAATACCTACAAAACAAGAGAGAGTTACGAGATTGCTTTGTCAGCACAGAGTCGTGGGCTTGTTCGTTGTTGTTCGAGTCTCGTGTATTGTGCTGTTGTTACGGTTGGGTCGGCCAGATGTTGCAATGGACACGGTGGTGGAGTGGTTAAGCTTCTGTCAGTCGAATCCGTACGTCGTGGGTTCGAGTCCACCCTAACGAAGGAGCCGAGTAAAGGCTGACTTGCAGATTAGTGAGCAACATGCACTGGTATTGCAGCACGTGCTTCACACAGTCTTTACCACACGCGGTTGCCACTATAGTGTTGTTAAGTTGCTGCAAGGAGTGCACGGAACCACCCGTTAGCTCAGTTGGTAGAGCGCTGGCCTTTTAAGCCAGTGGTCGTAGGTTCGAGCCCCACGGGGGGTGTCACCCTCTTTCAACTCGTGCGCTGCCACGCCGGTCAGTATAAATCTACCAGTCAGTCTGAATCTGCCCGCCAGTAACGTGCTTGTCATACCTACAAAACAAGAGAGAGTTACGAGATTGCTTTGTCAGCACAGAGTCGTGGGCTCGTTCGTTGTTGTTCGAGTCGCGTGTATTGTGCTGTTGTTACGGTTGCGTCGGCCAGATGTTGCAATGGACACGGTGGTGGAGTGGTTAAGCTTCTGTCAGTCGAATCCGTACGTCGTGGGTTCGAGCTCGCCCAAACGGAGGAGCCGAGAAAAAGGCTGACTCGTAGAACACTGAGCAACATGCACTGGTATTGCAGCACGTGCTTCACACAGTCTTTACCACACGCGGTTGCCAGTATAGTGTTGTTAAGTTGCTGCAAGGAGTGCACGGAACCACCCGTCTAGCTCAGTTGGTAGAGCGCTGGCCTTTTAAGCCAGTGGTCGTGGGCTTGAGCCCCACGGGGGGTGTCACCCTCTTTCATCTCGTGCGCTGCCACGCCGGTCAGTATAAATCTACCAGTCAGTCTGAATCTGCCCGCCAGTAACGTGCTTGTCATACCTACAAAACAAGAGAGAATACGAGATTGCTTTGTCAGTACAGAGTCGTGGGCTTGTTCGTTGTTGTTCGAGTCGCGTGTATTGTGCTGTTGTTACGGTTGGGTCGGTCAGATGTTGCAATGGACACGGTGGTGGAGTGGTTAAGCTTCTGTCAATCGAATCCGTACGTTGTGGCTTCGAGTCCGCCCGGACGGAGGAGCCGAGTAAAGGCTGACTCGTAGAACAGTGAGCAACATGCACTGGTATTGCAGCACGTGCTTCACACAGTCTTTACCACGCACGGTTGCCACTATGGTGTTGTTAAGTTGCTGCAAGGAGTGCACGGAACCACCCGTCTAGCTCAGTTGGTAGAGCGCTGGCCTTTTAAGCCAGTGGTCGTGGGTTCGAGCCCCACGGGGGGTGTCACCCTCTTTCAACTCGTGCGCTGCCACGCCGGTCAGTATAAATCTACCAGTCAGTCTGAATCTGCCCGCCAGTAACGTGCTTGTCATACCTACAAAACAAGAGAGAGATACGAGATTTCTTTGTCAGTACAGAGTCGTGGGCTTGTTCGTTGTTGTTCGAGTCGTGTGTATTGTGCTGTTGTTACGGTTGGGTCGGTCAGATGTTGCAATGGACACGGTGGTGGAGTGGTTAAGCTTCTATCAATCGAATCCGTTCGTTGTGGGTTCGAGTCCGCCCGGACGGAGGAGCCGAGTAAAGGCTGACTCGCAGAATAGTGTGCAACATGCACTGGTATTGCAGCACATGCTTCACACAGTCTTTACCACGCACGGTTGCCACTATGGTGTTGTTAAGTTGCTGCAAGGAGTGCACGGAACCACCCGTCTAGCTCAGTTGGTAGAGCGCTGGCCTTTTAAGCCAGTGGTCGTGGGTTCGAGCCCCACGGGGGTGTCACCCTCTTTCAACTCGTGCGCTGCCACGCCGGTCAGTATAAATCTACCAGTCAGTCTGAATCTGCCCGCCAGTAACGTGCTTGTCATACCTACAAAACAAGAGAGAGACGATGTTGCTTTGTCAGTACAGAGTCGTGGGCTTGTTCGTTGTTGTTCGAGTCGCGTGTATTGTGCTGTTGTTACGGTTGCGTCGGCCAGATGTTGCAATGGACACGGTGGTGGAGTGGTTAAGCTTCTGTCAGTCGAATCCGTACGTCGTGGATTCGAGTCCGTCTGGACGGAGGAGCCGAGTAAAGGCTGACTCGCAGACTAGTGAGCAACATGCACTGGTATTGCAGCACGTGCTTCACACAGTCTTTACCACGCACGGTTGCCACTATGGTGTTGTTAAGTTGCTGCAAGGAGTGCACGGAACCACCCGTCTAGCTCAGTTGGTAGAGCGCTGGCCTTTTAAGCCAGTGGTCGTGGGTTCGAGCCCCACAGGTAGTGTCACCCTCTTTCAACTCGTGCGCTGCCACGCCGGTCAGTATAAATCTACCAGTCAGTCTGAATCTGCCCGCCAGTAACGTGCTTGTCATACCTACAAAACAAGAGAGAGATACGAGATTGCTTTGTCAGTACAGAGTCGTGGGCTTGTTCGTTGTTGTTCGAGTCGGGTGTATTGTGCTGTTGTTACGGTTGGGTCGGCCAGATGTTGCAATGAACACGGTGATGGAGTGGTTAAGCTTCTGTCAATCGAATCCGTACGTTGTGGATTCGAGTCCGCCCGGACGGAGGAGCCGAGTAAAGGCTGACTCGTAGAACACTGAGCAACATGCACTGCTATTGCAGCACGTGCTTCACACAGTCTTTACCACGCACGGTTGCCACTATGGTCTTGTTAAGTTGCTGCAAGGAGTGCACGGAACCACCCGTCTAGCTCAGTTGGTAGAGCGCTGGCCTTTTTAAGCCAGTGGTCGTGGGTTCGAGCCCCACGGGGGGTGTCACCCTCTTTCAACTCGTGCGCTGCCACGCCGGTCAGTATAAATCTACCAGTCAGTCTGAATCTGCCGCCAGTAACGTGCTTGTCATACCTACAAAACAAGAGAGAGACACGAGATTGCTTTGTCAGTACAGAGTCGTGGGCTTGTTCGTTGTTGTTCGAGTCGCGTGTATTGTGCTGTTGTTACGGTTGGGTCGGCCAGATGTTGCAATGGACACGGTGGTGGAGTGGTTAAGCTTCTGTCAGTCGAATCCGTACGTTGTGGGTTCGAGTCCGCCCGGACGGAGGAGCCGAGTAAAGGCTGACTCGCAGAACACTGAGCAACATGCACTGCTATTGCAGCACGTGCTTCACACAGTCTTTACCACGCACGGTTGCCACTATAGTGTTGTTAAGTTGCTGCAAGGAGTGCACGGAACCACCCGTCTAGCTCAGTTGGTAGAGCGCTGGCCTTTTAAGCCAGTGGTCGTGGGTTCGAGCCCCACGGGGGGGTGTCACCCTCTTTCAACTCGTGCGCTGCCACGCCGGTCAGTATAAATCTACCAGTCAGTCTGAATCTGCCCGCCAGTAACGTGCTTGTCATACCTACAAAACAAGAGAGAGACACGATGTTGCTTTGTCAGTACAGAGTCGTGGGCTTGTTCGTTGTTGTTCGAGTCTTGTGTATTGTGCTGTTGTTACGGTTGGGTCGGCCAGACACTGCAATGGACACGGTGGTGGAGTGGTTAAGCTTCTGTCAATCGAATCCGTACGTTGTGGGTTCGAGTCCGCCCGGACGGAGGAGCCGAGTAAAGGCTGACTCGCAGAACAGTGAGCAACATGCACTGGTATTGCAGCACGTGCTTCACACAGTCTTTACCACGCACGGTTGCCACTATGGTCTTGTTAAGTTGCTGCAAGGAGTGCACGGAACCACCCGTCTAGCTCAGTTGGTAGAGCGCTGGCCTTTTAAGCCAGTGGTCGTGGGGTCGAGCCCCACGGGGGTGTCACCCTCTTTCAACTCGTGCGCTGCCACGCCGGTCAGTATAAATCTACCAGTCAGTCTGAATCTGCCCGCCAGTAACGTGCTTGTAATACCTACAAAACAAGAGAGAGTTACGAGATTGCTTTGTCAGCACAGAGTCGTGGGCTTGTTCGTTGTTGTTCGAGTCGCGTGTATTGTGCTGTTGTTACGGTTGGGTCGGCCAGATGTTGCAATGGACACGGTGGTGGAGTGGTTAAGCTTCTGTCAGTCGAATCCGTACGTCGTGGGTTCGAGTCCGTCTGGGCGGAGGAGCCGAGTAAAGGCTGACTCGTAGAACACTGAGCAACATGCACTGGTATTGCAGCACGTGCTTCACACAGTCTTTACCACGCACGGTTGCCAGTATAGTGTTGTTAAGTTGCTGCAAGGAGTGCACGGAACCACCCGTCTAGCTCAGTTGGTAGAGCGCTGGCCTTTTAAGCCAGTGGTCGTGGGGTGGAGCCCCACGGGGGGTGTCACCCTCTTTCAACTCGTGCGCTGCCACGCCGGTCAGTATAAATCTACCAGTCAGTCTGAATCTGCCCGCCAGTAACGTGCTTGTCATACCTACAAAACAAGAGAGAGATACGAGATTGCTTTGTCAGTACAGAGTCGTGGGCTTGTTCGTTGTTGTTCGAGTCGCGCGTATTGTGCTGTTGTTACGGTTGGGTCGGTCAGATGTTGCAATGAACACGGTGATGGAGTGGTTAAGCTTCTATCAATCGAATCCGTACGTTGTGGGTTCGAGTCCGCCCGGACGGAGGAGCCGAGTAAAGGCTGACTCGTAGAACACTGAGCAACATGCACTGGTATTGCAGCACGTGCTTCACACAGTCTTTACCACGCACGGTTGCCACTATGGTGTTGTTAAGTTGCTGCAAGGAGTGCACGGAACCACCCGTCTAGCTCAGTTGGTAGAGCGCTGGCCTTTTAAGCCAGTGGTCGTGGGTTCGAGCCCCACGGGGGGTGTCACCCTCTTTCAACTCGTGCGCTGCCACGCCGGTCAGTATAAATCTACCAGTCAGTCTGAATCTGCCCGCCAGTAACGTGCTTGTCATACCTACAAAACAAGAGAGAGAATACGAGATTGCTTTGTCAGTACAGAGTCGTGGGCTTGTTCGTTGTTGTTCGAGTCGGGTGTATTGTGCTGTTGTTACGGTTGGGTCGGCCAGATGTTGCAATGAACACGGTGATGGAGTGGTTAAGCTTCTATCAATCGAATCCGTACGTTGTGGGTTCGAGTCCGCCCGGACGGAGGAGCCGAGTAAAGGCTGACTCGTAGAACACTGAGCAACATGCACTGGTACTGCAGCACGTGCTTCACACGGTCTTTACCACGCACGGTTGCCAGTATAGTGTTGTTAAGTTGCTGCAAGGTGTGCACGGAACCACCCGTCTAGCTCAGTTGGTAGAGCGCTGGCCTTTTAAGCCAGTGGTCGTGGGTTCGAGCCCCACGGGGGGTGTCACCCTCTTTCAACTCGTGCGCTGCCACGCCGGTCAGTATAAATCTACCAGTCAGTCTGAATCTGCCCGCCAGTAACGTGCTTGTCATACCTACAAAACAAGAGAGAGATACGAGGTTGCTTTGTCAGTACAGAGTCGTGGGCTTGTTCGTTGTTGTTCGAGTCTCTTGTATTGTGCTGTTGTTACGGTTGGGTCGGTCAGATGTTGCAATGAACACGGTGATGGAGTGGTTAAGCTTCTTTCAATCGAATCCGTACGGTGTGGATTCGAGTCCGCCCGGACGGAGGAGCCGAGTAAAGGCTGACTCGTAGAACACTGAGCAACATGCACTGGTATTGCAGCACGTGCTTCACACAGTCTTTACCACGCACGGTTGCCACTATGGTGTTGTTAAGTTGCTGCAAGGAGTGCACGGAACCACCCGTCTAGCTCAGTTGGTAGAGCGCTGGCCTTTTAAGCCAGTGGTCGTGGGGTGGAGCCCCACGGGGGGGGTGTCACCCTCTTTCAACCTCGTGCGCTGCCACGCCGGTCAGTATAAATCTACCAGTCAGTCTGAATCTGCCCGCCAGTAACGTGCTTGTCATACCTACAAAACAAGAGAGAGACACGAGGTTGCTTTGTCAGTACAGAGTCGTGGGCTTGTTCGTTGTTGTTCGGAGTCTTGTGTATTGTGTCTGTTGTTACGGTTGGGTCGGTCAGATGTTGCAATGAACACGGTGATGGAGTGGTTAAGCTTCTATCAATCGAATCCGTACGTTGTGGATTCGAGTCCGCCCGGACGGAGGAGCCGAGTAAAGGCTGACTCGTAGAACACTGAGCAACATGCACTGCTATTGCAGCACGTGCTTCACACAGTCTTTACCACGCACGGTTGCCACTATGGTCTTGTTAAGTTGCTGCAAGGTGTGCACGGAACCACCCGTCTAGCTCAGTTGGTAGAGCGCTGGCCTTTTAAGCCAGTGGTCGTGGGGTGGAGCCCCACGGGGGGTGTCACCCTCTTTCAACTCTGTGCGCTGCCACGCCGGTCAGTATAAATCTACCAGTCAGTCTGAATCTGCCCGCCAGTAACGTGCTTGTCATACCTACAAAACAAGAGAGAGACACGAGGTTGCTTTGTCAGTACAGAGTCGTGGGCTTGTTCGTTGTTGTTCGAGTCTTGTGTATTGTGCTGTTGTTACGGTTGGGTCGGTCAGATGTTGCAATGAACACGGTGATGGAGTGGTTAAGCTTCTTTCAATCGAATCCGTTCGGTGTGGATTCGAGTCCGCCCGAACGGAGGAGCCGAGTAAAGGCTGACTCGTAGAACACTGAGCAACATGCACTGCTATTGCAGCACGTGCTTCACACAGTCTTTACCACGCACGGTTGCCACTATGGTCTTGTTAAGTTGCTGCAAGGAGTGCACGGAACCACCCGTCTAGCTCAGTTGGTAGAGCGCTGGCCTTTTAAGCCAGTGGTCGTGGGTTCGAGCCCCACGGTGGTGTCACCCTCTTTCAACTCGTGCGCTGCCACGCCGGTCAGTATAAATCTACCAGTCAGTCTGAATCTGCCCGCCAGTAACGTGCTTGTCATACCTACAAAACAAGAGAGAGACACGATGTTGCTTTGTCAGTACAGAGTCGTGGGCTTGTTCGTTGTTGTTCGAGTTTGGTGTATTGTGCTGTTGTTACGGTTGGGTCGGTCAGATGTTGCAATGAACACGGTGATGGAGTGGTTAAGCTTCTTTCAATCGAATCCGTACGTTGTGGATTCGAGTCCGCCCGACGGAGGAGCCGAGTAAAGGCTGACTCGTAGAACACTGAGCAACATGCACTGGTACTGCAGCACGTGCTTCACACAGTCTTTACCACGCACGGTTGCCACTATGGTGTTGTTAAGTTGCTGCAAGGAGTGCACGGAACCACAATATCAGTTGGTAGAGCGCTGGCCTTTTAAGCCAGTGGTCGTGGGTTCGAGCCCCACGGGGGTGTCACCCTCTTTCAACTCGTGCGCTGCCACGCCGGTCAGTATAAATCTACCATTCAGTCTGAATCTGCCGGCCAGTAACGTGCTTGTCATACCTACAAACAAGAGAGAGACACGATTTGCTTTGTCAGTACAGAGTCGTGGGCTTGTTCGTTGTTGTTCGAGTCGGGTGTATTGTGCTGTTGTTACGGTTGGGTCGGCCAGATGTTGCAATGAACACGGTGATGGAGTGGTTAAGCTTCTATCAATCGAATCCGTACGTTGTGGATTCGAGTCCGTCTGGGCGGAGGAGCCGAGTAAAGGCTGACTCGTAGAACACTGAGCAACATGCACTGGTACTGCAGCACGTGCTTCACACAGTCTTTACCACGCACGGTTGCCAGTATAGTGTTGTTAAGTTGCTGCAAGGAGTGCACGGAACCACCCGTCTAGCTCAGTTGGTAGAGCGCTGGCCTTTTAAGCCAGTGGTCGTGGGTTCGAGCCCCCACGGGGGGGTGTCACCCTCTTTCAACTCGTGCGCTGCCACGCCGGTCAGTATAAATCTACCAGTCAGTCTGAATCTGCTCGCCAGTAACGTGCTTGTCATACCTACAAAACAAGAGAGAGATACGAGATTTCTTTGTCAGTACAGAGTCGTGGGCTTGTTCGTTGTTGTTCGAGTCGCGCGTATTGTGCTGTTGTTACGGTTGGGTCGGTCAGATGTTGCAATGAACACGGTGATGGAGTGGTTAAGCTTCTGTCAATCGAATCCGTACGTTGTGGGTTCGTGTCCGCCCGGACGGAGGAGCCGAGTAAAGGCTGACTCGCAGAACACTGAGCAACATGCACTGGTATTGCAGCACGTGCTTCACACAGTCTTTACCACGCACGGTTGCCACTATAGTGTTGTTAAGTTGCTGCAAGGAGTGCACGGAACCACCCGTCTAGCTCAGTTGGTAGAGCGCTGGCCTTTTAAGCCAGTGGTCGTGGGTTCGAGCCCCCACGGGGGGGTGTCACCCCTCTTTCAACTCGTGCGCTGCCACGCCGGTCAGTATAAATCTACCAGTCAGTCTGAATCTGCCCGCCAGTAACGTGCTTGTCATACCTACAAAACAAGAGAGAGACACGATGTTGCTTTGTCAGTACAGAGTCGTGGGCTTGTTCGTTGTTGTTCGAGTTTTATGTATTGTGCTGTTGTTACGGTTGGGTCGGTCAGATGTTGCAATGAACACGGTGATGGAGTGGTTAAGCTTCTATCAATCGAATCCGTACGTTGTGGATTCGAGTCCGCCCGGACGGAGGAGCCGAGTAAAGGCTGACTCGTAGAACACTGAGCAACATGCACTGGTACTGCAGCACGTGCTTCACACAGTCTTTACCACGCACGGTTGCCACTATGGTGTTGTTAAGTTGCTGCAAGGAGTGCACGGAACCACCCGTCTAGCTCAGTTGGTAGAGCGCTGGCCTTTTAAGCCAGTGGTCGTGGGTTCGAGCCCCACGGGGGTGTCACCCTCTTTCAACCTCGTGCGCTGCCACGCCGGTCAGTATAAATCTACCAGTCAGTCTGAATCTGCTCGCCAGTAACGTGCTTGTCATACCTACAAAACAAGAGAGAGATACGAGATTTCTTTGTCAGTACAGAGTCGTGGGCTTGTTCGTTGTTGTTCGAGTCGCGCGTATTGTGCTGTTGTTACGGTTGGGTCGGCCAGATGTTGCAATGAACACGGTGATGGAGTGGTTAAGCTTCTATCAATCGAATCCGTACGTTGTGGATTCGAGTCCGTCTGGGCGGAGGAGCCGAGTAAAGGCTGACTCGTAGAACACTGAGCAACATGCACTGCTATTGCAGCACGTGCTTCACACAGTCTTTACCACGCACGGTTGCCACTATGGTGTTGTTAAGTTGCTGCAAGGAGTGCACGGAACCACCCGTCTAGCTCAGTTGGTAGAGCGCTGGCCTTTTAAGCCAGTGGTCGTGGGTTCGAGCCCCACGGGGGGTGTCACCCTCTTTCAACTCGTGCGCTGCCACGCCGGTCAGTATAAATCTACCAGTCAGTCTGAATCTGCTCGCCAGTAACGTGCTTGTCATACCTACAAAACAAGAGAGAGATACGATATTGCTTTGTCAGTACGAGTCGTGGGCTTGTTCGTTGTTGTTCGAGTCGTGTGTATTGTGCTGTTGTTACGGTTGGGTCGGCCAGATGCTGCAATGAACACGGTGATGGAGTGGTTAAGCTTCTATCAATCGAATCCGTACGTTGTGGGTTCGAGTCCGCCCGGACGGAGGAGCCGAGTAAAGGCTGACTCGTAGAACACTGAGCAACATGCACTGGTACTGCAGCACGTGCTTCACACGGTCTTTACCACGCACGGTTGCCACTATGGTGTTGTTAAGTTGCTGCAAGGTGTGCACGGAACCACCCGTCTAGCTCAGTTGGTAGAGCGCTGGCCTTTTAAGCCAGTGGTCGTGGGGGTGGAGCCCCACGGGGGGTGTCACCCTCTTTCAACTCGTGCGCTGCCACGCCGGTCAGTATAAATCTACCAGTCAGTCTGAATCTGCCCGCCAGTAACGTGCTTGTCATACCTACAAAACAAGAGAGAGATACGAGGTTGCTTTGTCAGTACAGAGTCGTGGGCTTGTTCGTTGTTGTTCGAGTCTTGTGTATTGTGCTGTTGTTACGGTTGGGTCGGTCAGATGTTGCAATGAACACGGTGATGGAGTGGTTAAGCTTCTCTCAATCGAATCCGTACGTTGTGGATTCGAGTCCGCCCGAGCGGAGGAGCCGAGTAAAGGCTGACTCGTAGAACACTGAGCAACATGCACTGGTACTGCAGCACGTGCTTCACACAGTCTTTACCACGCACGGTTGCCACTATAGTGTTGTTAAGTTGCTGCAAGGTGTGCACGGAACCACCCGTCTAGCTCAGTTGGTAGAGCGCTGGCCTTTTAAGCCAGTGGTCGTGGGTTGGAGCCCACGGGGGTGTCACCCTCTTTCAACTCCGTGCGCTGCCACGCCGGTCAGTATAAATCTACCAGTCAGTCTGAATCTGCCCGCCAGTAACGTGCTTGTCATACCTACAAAACAAGAGAGAGACACGAGATTTGCTTTGTCAGTACAGAGTCGTGGGCTTGTTCGTTGTTGTTCGAGTTTTGTGTATTGTGCTGTTGTTACGGTTGGGTGTCGGTCAGATGTTGCAATGAACACGGTGATGGAGTGGTTAAGCTTCTTTCAATCGAATCCGTTCGGTGTGGATTCGAGTCCGCCCGGACGGAGGAGCCGAGTAAAGGCTGACTCGTAGAACACTGAGCAACATGCACTGGTATTGCAGCACGTGCTTCACACAGTCTTTACCACGCACGGTTGCCACTATGGTGTTGTTAAGTTGCTGCAAGGAGTGCACGGAACCACCCGTCTAGCTCAGTTGGTAGAGCGCTGGCCTTTTAAGCCAGTGGTCGTGGGTTCGAGCCCCACGGGGAGTGTCACCCTCTTTCAACTCGTGCGCTGCCACGCCGGTCAGTATAAATCTACCAGTCAGTCTGAATCTGCCCGCCAGTAACGTGCTTGTCATACCTACAAAACAAGAGAGAGATACGAGATTTCTTTGTCAGTACAGAGTCGTGGGCTTGTTCGTTGTTGTTCGAGTCTTGTGTATTGTGCTGTTGTTACGGTTGGGTCGGTCAGATGTTGCAATGAACACGGTGATGGAGTGGTTAAGCTTCTATCAATCGAATCCGTACGTTGTGGATTCGAGTCCGCCCGGACGGAGGAGCCGAGTAAAGGCTGACTCGTAGAACACTGAGCAACATGCACTGGTATTGCAGCACGTGCTTCACACAGTCTTTACCACGCACGGTTGCCAGTATAGTGTTGTTAAGTTGCTGCAAGGTGTGCACGGAACCACCCGTCTAGCTCAGTTGGTAGAGCGCTGGCCTTTTAAGCCAGTGGTCGTGGGGTGGAGCCCCACGGGGGGTGTCACCCTCTTTCAACTCGTGCGCTGCCACGCCGGTCAGTATAAATCTACCAGTCAGTCTGAATCTGCTCGCCAGTAACGTGCTTGTCATACCTACAAAACAAGAGAGAGATACGAGGTTGCTTTGTCAGTACAGAGTCGTGGGCTTGTTCGTTGTTGTTCGAGTCGCGTGTATTGTGCTGTTGTTACGGTTGGGTCGGTCAGATGTTGCAATGAACACGGTGATGGAGTGGTTAAGCTTCTTTCAATCGAATCCGTACGGGTGTGGATTCGAGTCCGCCCGGACGGAGGAGCCGAGTAAAGGCTGACTCGTAGAACACTGAGCAACATGCACTGGTACTGCAGCACGTGCTTCACACAGTCTTTACCACGCACGGTTGCCACTATGGTGTTGTTAAGTTGCTGCAAGGTGTGCACGGAACCACCCGTCTAGCTCAGTTGGTAGAGCGCTGGCCTTTTAAGCCAGTGGTCGTGGGTTCGAGCCCCACGGGGGTGTCACCCTCTTTCAACTCCCGTGCGCTGCCACGCCGGTCAGTATAAATCTACCAGTCAGTCTGAATCTGCCCGCCAGTAACGTGCTTGTCATACCTACAAAACAAGAGAGAGACACGAGGTTGCTTTGTCAGTACAGAGTCGTGGGCTTGTTCGTTGTTGTTCGAGTCGCGTGTATTGTGCTGTTGTTACGGTTGGGTCGGTCAGATGTTGCAATGAACACGGTGATGGAGTGGTTAAGCTTCTTTCAATCGAATCCGTACGTTGTGGATTCGAGTCCGCCTGGACGGAGGAGCCGAGTAAAGGCTGACTCGTAGGACAGTGAGCAACATGCACTGGTACTGCAGCACGTGCTTCACACAGTCTTTACCACGCACGGTTGCCACTATGGTGTTGTTAAGTTGCTGCAAGGGAGTGCACGGAACCACCCGTCTAGCTCAGTTGGTAGAGCGCTGGCCTTTTAAGCCAGTGGTCGTGGGTTCGAGCCCCACGGGGGTGTCACCCTCTTTCAACTCGTGCGCTGCCACGCCGGTCAGTATAAATCTACCAGTCAGTCTGAATCTGCTCCGCCAGTAACGTGCTTGTCATACCTACAAAACAAGAGAGAGAATACGAGATTGCTTTGTCAGTACAGAGTCGTGGGCTTGTTCGTTGTTGTTCGAGTCGCGTGTATTGTGCTGTTGTTACGGTTGGGTCGGTCAGATGTTGCAATGAACACGGTGATGGAGTGGTTAAGCTTCTATCAATCGAATCCGTACGTTGTGGATTCGAGTCCGTCTGGGCGGAGGAGCCGAGTAAAGGCTGACTCGTAGAACACTGAGCAACATGCACTGGTACTGCAGCACGTGCTTCACACAGTCTTTACCACGCACGGTTGCCACTATGGTGTTGTTAAGTTGCTGCAAGGAGTGCACGGAACCACCCGTCTAGCTCAGTTGGTAGAGCGCTGGCCTTTTAAGCCAGTGGTCGTGGGGTGGAGCCCCACGGGGGGTGTCACCCTCTTTCAACTCGTGCGCTGCCACGCCGGTCAGTATAAATCTACCAGTCAGTCTGAATCTGCTCGCCAGTAACGTGCTTGTCATACCTACAAAACAAGAGAGAGAATACGAGATTGCTTTGTCAGTACAGAGTCGTGGGCTTGTTCGTTGTTGTTCGAGTCGGGTGTATTGTGCTGTTGTTACGGTTGGGTCGGCCAGATGTTGCAATGAACACGGTGATGGAGTGGTTAAGCTTCTTTCAATCGAATCCGTTCGGTGTGGATTCGAGTCCGCCCGGACGGAGGAGCCGAGTAAAGGCTGACTCGTAGAACACTGAGCAACATGCACTGGTATTGCAGCACGTGCTTCACACAGTCTTTACCACGCACGGTTGCCACTATGGTGTTGTTAAGTTGCTGCAAGGAGTGCACGGAACCACTAGCTCAGTTGGTAGAGCGCTGGCCTTTTAAGCCAGTGGTCGTGGGTTCGAGCCCCACGGGGGGTGTCACCCTCTTTCAACTCGTGCGCTGCCACGCCGGTCAGTATAAATCTACCAGTCAGTCTGAATCTGCTCGCCAGTAACGTGCTTGTCATACCTACAAAACAAGAGAGAGATACGAGATTTCTTTGTCAGTACAGAGTCGTGGGCTTGTTCGTTGTTGTTCGAGTCGCGCGTATTGTGCTGTTGTTACGGTTGGGTCGGTCAGATGTTGCAATGAACACGGTGATGGAGTGGTTAAGCTTCTATCAATCGAATCCGTACGTTGTGGATTCGAGTCCGTCTGGGCGGAGGAGCCGAGTAAAGGCTGACTCGCAGGATAGTGAGCAACATGCACTGGTACTGCAGCACGTGCTTCACACAGTCTTTACCACGCACGGTTGCCAGTATAGTGTTGTTAAGTTGCTGCAAGGAGTGCACGGAACCACCCGTCTAGCTCAGTTGGTAGAGCGCTGGCCTTTTAAGCCAGTGGTCGTGGGTTCGAGCCCCACGGGGGTGTCACCCTCTTTCAACTCGTGCGCTGCCACGCCGGTCAGTATAAATCTACCAGTCAGTCTGAATCTGCCGGCCAGTAACGTGCTTGTCATACCTACAAACAAGAGAGAGACACGATATTGCTTTGTCAGTACAGAGTCGTGGGCTTGTTCGTTGTTGTTCGAGTCTGGTGTATTGTGCTGTTGTTACGGTTGGGTCGGTCAGATGTTGCAATGAACACGGTGATGGAGTGGTTAAGCTTCTGTCAATCGAATCCGTACGTTGTGGATTCGAGTCCGCCCGGACGGAGGAGCCGAGTAAAGGCTGACTCGTAGAACACTGAGCAACATGCACTGGTACTGCAGCACGTGCTTCACACAGTCTTTACCACGCACGGTTGCCACTATAGTGTTGTTAAGTTGCTGCAAGGAGTGCACGGAACCACCCGTCTAGCTCAGTTGGTAGAGCGCTGGCCTTTTAAGCCAGTGGTCGTGGGTTCGAGCCCCACGGGGGGTGTCACCCTCTTTCAACTCGTGCGCTGCCACGCCGGTCAGTATGAATTTACCAGTCAGTCTGAATCTGCCCGCCAGTAACGTGCTTGTCATACCTACAAAACAAGAGAGAGACACGATGTTGCTTTGTCAGTACAGAGTCGTGGGCTTGTTCGTTGTTGTTCGAGTCTTGTGTATTGTGCTGTTGTTACGGTTGGGTCGGTCAGATGTTGCAATGAACACGGTGATGGAGTGGTTAAGCTTCTGTCAATCGAATCCGTACGTTGTGGGTTCGAGTCCTCCCAAACGGAGGAGCCAAGTAAAGACTGACTCGTAGAATACTGAGCAACATGCACTGGTATTGCAGCACGTGCTTCACACAGTCTTTACCACGCACGGTTGCCACTATGGTGTTGTTAAGTTGCTGCAAGGAGTGCACGGAACCACCCGTCTAGCTCAGTTGGTAGAGCGCTGGCCTTTTAAGCCAGTGGTCGTGGGTTCGAGCCCCACGGGGGTGTCACCCTCTTTCAACTCCGTGCGCTGCCACGCCGGTCAGTATAAATCTACCAGTCAGTCTGAATCTGCCCGCCAGTAACGTGCTTGTCATACCTACAAAACAAGAGAGAGAATACGAGATTGCTTTGTCAGTACAGAGTCGTGGGCTTGTTCGTTGTTGTTCGAGTCGGGTGTATTGTGCTGTTGTTACGGTTGGGTCGGCCAGATGTTGCAATGAACACGGTGATGGAGTGGTTAAGCTTCTGTCAATCGAATCCGTACGTTGTGGATTCGAGTCCGCCCGGACGGAGGAGCCGAGTAAAGGCTGACTCGTAGAACACTGAGCAACATGCACTGGTACTGCAGCACGTGCTTCACACAGTCTTTACCACGCACGGTTGCCACTATGGTGTTGTTAAGTTGCTGCAAGGAGTGCACGGAACCACCCGTCTAGCTCAGTTGGTAGAGCGCTGGCCTTTTAAGCCAGTGGTCGTGGGTTCGAGCCCCACAGGTAGTGTCACCCTCTTTCAACTCGTGCGCTGCCACGCCGGTCAGTATAAATCTACCAGTCAGTCTGAATCTGCCCGCCAGTAACGTGCTTGTCATACCTACAAAACAAGAGAGAGAATACGAGATTGCTTTGTCAGTACAGAGTCGTGGGCTTGTTCGTTGTTGTTCGAGTCGGGTGTATTGTGCTGTTGTTACGGTTGGGTCGGCCAGATGTTGCAATGAACACGGTGATGGAGTGGTTAAGCTTCTGTCAATCGAATCCGTACGTTGTGGATTCGAGTCCGCCCGGACGGAGGAGCCGAGTAAAGGCTGACTCGTAGAACACTGAGCAACATGCACTGGTACTGCAGCACGTGCTTCACACAGTCTTTACCACGCACGGTTGCCACTATGGTGTTGTTAAGTTGCTGCAAGGAGTGCACGGAACCACCCGTCTAGCTCAGTTGGTAGAGCGCTGGCCTTTTAAGCCAGTGGTCGTGGGTTCGAGCCCCACAGGTAGTGTCACCCTCTTTCAACTCGTGCGCTGCCACGCCGGTCAGTATAAATCTACCAGTCAGTCTGAATCTGCCCGCCAGTAACGTGCTTGTCATACCTACAAAACAAGAGAGAGACACGATGTTGCTTTGTCAGTACAGAGTCGTGGGCTTGTTCGTTGTTGTTCGAGTCGGGTGTATTGTGCTGTTGTTACGGTTGGGTCGGCCAGATGTTGCAATGAACACGGTGATGGAGTGGTTAAGCTTCTGTCAATCGAATCCGTACGTTGTGGATTCGAGTCCGTCTGGGCGGAGGAGCCGAGTAAAGGCTGACTCGTAGAACACTGAGCAACATGCACTGGTACTGCAGCACGTGCTTCACACAGTCTTTACCACGCACGGTTGCCACTATGGTGTTGTTAAGTTGCTGCAAGGAGTGCACGGAACCACCCGTCTAGCTCAGTTGGTAGAGCGCTGGCCTTTTAAGCCAGTGGTCGTGGGTTCGAGCCCCACGGGGGTGTCACCCTCTTTCAACTCGTGCGCTGCCACGCCGGTCAGTATAAATCTACCAGTCAGTCTGAATCTGCCGGCCAGTAACGTGCTTGTCATACCTACAAAACAAGAGAGAGACACGATGTTGCTTTGTCAGTACAGAGTCGTGGGCTTGTTCGTTGTTGTTCGAGTCGGGTGTATTGTGCTGTTGTTACGGTTGGGTCGGCCAGATGTTGCAATGAACACGGTGATGGAGTGGTTAAGCTTCTGTCAATCGAATCCGTACGTTGTGGATTCGAGTCCGTCTGGGCGGAGGAGCCGAGTAAAGGCTGACTCGTAGAACACTGAGCAACATGCACTGGTACTGCAGCACGTGCTTCACACAGTCTTTACCACGCACGGTTGCCACTATGGTGTTGTTAAGTTGCTGCAAGGAGTGCACGGAACCACCCGTCTAGCTCAGTTGGTAGAGCGCTGGCCTTTTAAGCCAGTGGTCGTGGGTTCGAGCCCCACGGGGGTGTCACCCTCTTTCAACTCGTGCGCTGCCACGCCGGTCAGTATAAATCTACCAGTCAGTCTGAATCTGCCGCCAGTAACGTGCTTGTCATACCTACAAAACAAGAGAGAGATACGATATTGCTTTGTCAGTACAGAGTCGTGGGCTTGTTCGTTGTTGTTCGAGTCGCGTGTATTGTGCTGTTGTTACGGTTGGGTCGGCCAGATGTTGCAATGGACACGGTGATGGAGTGGTTAAGCTTCTTTCAATCGAATCCGTACGTCGTGGATTCGAGTCCGTCTGGGCGGAGGAGCCGAGTAAAGGCTGACTCGCAGACTAGTGAGCAACATGCACTGGTATTGCAGCACGTGCTTCACACAGTCTTTACCACGCACGGTTGCCACTATGGTGTTGTTAAGTTGCTGCAAGGAGTGCACGGAACCACCCGTCTAGCTCAGTTGGTAGAGCGCTGGCCTTTTAAGCCAGTGGTCGTGGGTTCGAGCCCCACGGGGGGTGTCACCCTCTTTCAACTCGTGCGCTGCCACGCCGGTCAGTATAAATCTACCAGTCAGTCTGAATCTGCCCGCCAGTAACGTGCTTGTCATACCTACAAAACAAGAGAGAGACACGATGTTGCTTTGTCAGTACAGAGTCGTGGGCTTGTTCGTTGTTGTTCGAGTCTTGTGTATTGTGCTGTTGTTACGGTTGGGTCGGTCAGATGTTGCAATGAACACGGTGATGGAGTGGTTAAGCTTCTGTCAATCGAATCCGTTCGGTGTGGATTCGAGTCCGCCCGGACGGAGGAGCCGAGTAAAGGCTGACTCGCAGAACACTGAGCAACATGCACTGGTACTGCAGCACGTGCTTCACACAGTCTTTACCACGCACGGTTGCCACTATGGTGTTGTTAAGTTGCTGCAAGGAGTGCACGGAACCACCCGTCTAGCTCAGTTGGTAGAGCGCTGGCCTTTTAAGCCAGTGGTCGTGGGTTCGAGCCCCACGGGGGGTGTCACCCTCTTTCAACTCGTGCGCTGCCACGCCGGTCAGTATAAATCTACCAGTCAGTCTGAATCTGCTCGCCAGTAACGTGCTTGTCATACCTACAAAACAAGAGAGAGATACCATATTGATTTGTCAGTACGTGTCGTGGGCTCGTTCGTTGTTGTTCGAGTCACGCGTATTATGCTGTTGTTACGGTTGGGTCGGTCAGATGTTGCAATGGACACGGTGATGGAGTGGTTAAGCTTCTGTCAATCGAATCCGTACGTTGTGGATTCGAGTCCGCCCGGGCGGAGGAGCCGAGTAAAGGCTGACTCGCAGGATAGTGAGCAACATGCACTGGTATTGCAGCACGTGCTTCACACAGTCTTTACCACGCACGGTTGCCACTATGGTGTTGTTAAGTTGCTGCAAGGAGTGCACGGAACCACCCGTCTAGCTCAGTTGGTAGAGCGCTGGCCTTTTAAGCCAGTGGTCGTGGGTTCGAGCCCCACGGGGGGGTGTCACCCTCTTTCAACTCGTGCGCTGCCACGCCGGTCAGTATAAATCTACCAGTCAGTCTGAATCTGCCGCCAGTAACGTGCTTGTCATACCTACAAAACAAGAGAGAGATACGATATTGCTTTGTCAGTACAGAGTCGTGGGCTTGTTCGTTGTTGTTCGAGTCGCGTGTATTGTGCTGTTGTTACGGTTGGGTCGGCCAGACGTTGCAATGAACACGGTGATGGAGTGGTTAAGCTTCTTTCAATCGAATCCGTACGTTGTGGATTCGAGTCCGCCCGGGCGGAGGAGCCGAGTAAAGGCTGACTCGCAGGATAGTGAGCAACATGCACTGGTACTGCAGCACGTGCTTCACACAGTCTTTACCACGCACGGTTGCCACTATGGTCTTGTTAAGTTGCTGCAAGGAGTGCACGGAACCACCCGTCTAGCTCAGTTGGTAGAGCGCTGGCCTTTTAAGCCAGTGGTCGTGGGTTCGAGCCCCACGGGGGGTGTCACCCTCTTTCAACTCGTGCGCTGCCACGCCGGTCAGTATAAATCTACCAGTCAGTCTGAATCTGCTCGGCCAGTAACGTGCTTGTCATACCTACAAAACAAGAGAGAGATACGATGATTGCTTTGTCAGTACAGAGTCGTGGGCTTGTTCGTTGTTGTTCGAGTCGCGTGTATTGTGCTGTTGTTACGGTTGGGTCGGCCAGATGCTGCAATGGACACGGTGGTGGAGTGGTTAAGCTTCTATCAATCGAATCCGTACGTTGTGGATTCGAGTCCGTCTGGGCGGAGGAGCCGAGTAAAGGCTGACTCGCAGGATAGTGAGCAACATGCACTGCTATTGCAGCACGTGCTTCACACAGTCTTTACCACGCACGGTTGCCAGTATAGTGTTGTTAAGTTGCTGCAAGGAGTGCACGGAACCACCCGTCTAGCTCAGTTGGTAGAGCGCTGGCCTTTTAAGCCAGTGGTCGTGGGTTCGAGCCCCACGGGGGTGTCACCCTCTTTCAACTCGTGCGCTGCCACGCCGGTCAGTATAAATCTACCAGTCAGTCTGAATCTGCCCGCCAGTAACGTGCTTGTCATACCTACAAAACAAGAGAGAGATACGATATTGCTTTGTCAGTACAGAGTCGTGGGCTTGTTCGTTGTTGTTCGAGTCTTGTGTATTGTGCTGTTGTTACGGTTGGGTCGGTCAGATGCTGCAATGGACACGGTGGTGGAGTGGTTAAGCTTCTATCAATCGAATCCGTACGTTGTGGATTCGAGTCCGCCCGGACGGAGGAGCCGAGTAAAGGCTGACTCGCAGAACACTGAGCAACATGCACTGGTATTGCAGCACGTGCTTCACACAGTCTTTACCACGCACGGTTGCCACTATGGTGTTGTTAAGTTGCTGCAAGGAGTGCACGGAACCACCCGTCTAGCTCAGTTGGTAGAGCGCTGGCCTTTTAAGCCAGTGGTCGTGGGCTCGAGCCCCACGGGGGGGGGTGTCACCCTCTTTCATCTCGTGCGCTGCCACGCCGGTCAGTATAAATCTACCAGTCAGTCTGAATCTGCCCGCCAGTAACGTGCTTGTCATACCTACAAAACAAGAGAGAGACACGATGTTGCTTTGTCAGTACAGAGTCGTGGGCTTGTTCGTTGTTGTTCGAGTCGCGTGTATTGTGCTGTTGTTACGGTTGGGTCGGCCAGATGTTGCAATGGACACGGTGGTGGAGTGGTTAAGCTTCTGTCAATCGAATCCGTACGTTGTGGATTCGAGTCCGCCCGGACGGAGGAGCCGAGTAAAGGCTGACTCGCAGAATACTGAGCAACATGCACTGGTACTGCAGCACGTGCTTCACACAGTCTTTACCACGCACGGTTGCCACTATGGTGTTGTTAAGTTGCTGCAAGGAGTGCACGGAACCACCCGTCTAGCTCAGTTGGTAGAGCGCTGGCCTTTTAAGCCAGTGGTCGTGGGTTCGAGCCCCACGGGGGGGTGTCACCCTCTTTCAACTCGTGCGCTGCCACGCCGGTCAGTATAAATCTACCAGTCAGTCTGAATCTGCCGCCAGTAACGTGCTTGTCATACCTACAAAACAAGAGAGAGACACGATATTGCTTTGTCAGTACAGAGTCGTGGGCTTGTTCGTTGTTGTTCGAGTCGCGTGTATTGTGCTGTTGTTACGGTTGGGTCGGCCAGATACTGCAATGGACACGGTGGTGGAGTGGTTAAGCTTCTGTCAATCGAATCCGTACGTTGTGGGATTCGAGTCCGCCCGGGCGGAGGAGCCGAGTAAAGGCTGACTCGCAGAATAGTGAGCAACATGCACTGGTATTGCAGCACGTGCTTCACACAGTCTTTACCACGCACGGTTGCCACTATAGTGTTGTTAAGTTGCTGCAAGGAGTGCACGGAACCACCCGTCTAGCTCAGTTGGTAGAGCGCTGGCCTTTTAAGCCAGTGGTCGTGGGTTCGAGCCCCACGGGGGGGTGTCACCCTCTTTCAGCTCGTGCGCTGCCACGCCGGTCAGTATAAATCTACCAGTCAGTCTGAATCTGCCCGCCAGTAACGTGCTTGTCATACCTACAAAACAAGAGAGAGACACGATTGTCGGTTTGTCAGTACAGAGTCGTGGGCTTGTTCGTTGTTGTTCGAGTCGCGTGTATTGTGCTGTTGTTACGGTTGGGTCGGCCAGACACTGCAATGGACACGGTTGTGGAGTGGTTAAGCTTCTGTCAATCGAATCCGTACGTTGTGGGTTCGAGTCCGCCCGGGCGGAGGAGCCGAGTAAAGGCTGACTCGCAGAATAGTGAGCAACATGCACTGGTATTGCAGCACGTGCTTCACACAGTCTTTACCACGCACGGTTGCCACTATAGTGCTTGTTAAGTTGCTGCAAGGAGTGCACGGAACCACCCGTCTAGCTCAGTTGGTAGAGCGCTGGCCTTTTAAGCCAGTGGTCGTGGGTTCGAGCCCCACGGGGGGTGTCACCCTCTTTCAACTCGTGCGCTGCCACGCCGGTCAGTATAAATCTACCAGTCAGTCTGAATCTGCCCGCCAGTAACGTGCTTGTCATACCTACAAACAAGAGAGAGACACGATATTGCTTTGTCAGTACAGAGTCGTGAGCTTGTTCGTTGTTGCTCGAGTCGCGCGTATTGTGATGTTGTTACGGTCGGGTCGACCAGATACTGCAATGGACAAGGTTGTGGAGTGGTTAAGCTTCTGTCAATCGAATCCGTACGTTATGGGTTCGAGTCCGTCCGGGCGGAGGAGCCGAGTAAAGGCTGACTCGCAGAATAGTGAGCAACATGCACTGGTATTGCAGCACGTGCTTCACACAGTCTTTACCACGCACGGTTGCCACTATAGTGTTGTTAAGTTGCTGCAAGGAGTGCACGGAACCACCCGTCTAGCTCAGTTGGTAGAGCGCTGGCCTTTTAAGCCAGTGGTCGTGGGTTCGAGCCCCACGGGGGGGTGTCACCCTCTTTCAACTCGTGCGCTGCCACGCCGGTCAGTATAAATCTACCAGTCAGTCTGAATCTGCCCGCCAGTAACGTGCTTGTCATACCTACAAAACAAGAGAGAGATACCATATTGATTTGTCAGTACGTGTCGTGGGCTCGTTCGTTGTTGTTCGAGTCGCGTGTATTATGCTGTTGTTACGGTTGGGTCGGCCAGACACTGCAATGGACACGGTGGTGGAGTGGTTAAGCTTCTGTCAATCGAATCCGTACGTTGTGGGTTCGAGTCCGCCCGGGCGGAGGAGCCGAGTAAAGGCTGACTCGCAGAATAGTGAGCAACATGCACTGGTATTGCAGCACGTGCTTCACACAGTCTTTACCACGCACGGTTGCCACTATAGTGTTGTTAAGTTGCTGCAAGGAGTGCACGGAACCACCCGTCTAGCTCAGTTGGTAGAGCGCTGGCCTTTTAAGCCAGTGGTCGTGGGTTCGAGCCCCACGGGGGGTGTCACCCTCTTTCAACTCGTGCGCTGCCACGCCGGTCAGTATAAATCTACCAGTCAGTCTGAATCTGCCCGCCAGTAACGTGCTTGTCATACCTACAAAACAAGAGAGAGATACGATATTGCTTTGTCAGTACAGAGTCGTGGGCTTGTTCGTTGTTGTTCGAGTCGCGTGTATTGTGCTGTTGTTACGGTTGGGTCGGCCAGACACTGCAATGGACACGGTGGTGGAGTGGTTAAGCTTCTGTCAATCGAATCCGTACGTTGTGGGTTCGAGTCCGCCCGGGCGGAGGAGCCGAGTAAAGGCTGACTCGCAGAATAGTGAGCAACATGCACTGGTATTGCAGCACGTGCTTCACACAGTCTTTACCACGCACGGTTGCCACTATAGTGTTGTTAAGTTGCTGCAAGGAGTGCACGGAACCACCCGTCTAGCTCAGTTGGTAGAGCGCTGGCCTTTTAAGCCAGTGGTCGTGGGTTCGAGCCCCACGGGGGGTGTCACCCTCTTTCAACTCGTGCGCTGCCACGCCGGTCAGTATAAATCTACCAGTCAGTCTGAATCTGCCGGCCAGTAACGTGCTTGTCATACCTACAAACAAGAGAGAGACACGATATTGCTTTGTCAGTACAGAGTCGTGAGCTTGTTCGTTGTTGCTCGAGTCGCGCGTATTGTGATGTTGTTACGGTCGGGTCGACCAGATACTGCAATGGACAAGGTTGTGGAATGGTTAAGCTTCTGTCAATCGAATCCGTACGTTATGGGTTCGAGTCCGTCCGGGCGGAGGAGCCGAGTAAAGGCTGACTCGCAGAATAGTGAGCAACATGCACTGGTATTGCAGCACGTGCTTCACACAGTCTTTACCACGCACGGTTGCCACTATAGTGTTGTTAAGTTGCTGCAAGGAGTGCACGGAACCACCCGTCTCGCTCAGTTGGTAGAGCGCTGGCCTTTTAAGCCAGTGGTCGTGGGTTCGAGCCCCACGGGGGGTGTCACCCTCTTTCAACTCGTGCGCTGCCACGCCGGTCAGTATAAATCTACCAGTCAGTCTGAATCTGCCCGCCAGTAACGTGCTTGTCATACCTACAAAACAAGAGAGAGATACGATATTGCTTTGTCAGTACGTGTCGTGGGCTCGTTCGTTGTTGTTCGAGTCGCGTGTATTGTGCTGTTGTTACGGTTGGGTCGGCCAGACACTGCAATGGACACGGTGGTGGAGTGGTTAAGCTTCTGTCAATCGAATCCGTACGTTGTGGGTTCGAGTCCGCCCGGGCGGAGGAGCCGAGTAAAGGCTGACTCGCAGAATAGTGAGCAACATGCACTGGTATTGCAGCACGTGCTTCACACAGTCTTTACCACGCACGGTTGCCACTATAGTGCTTGTTAAGTTGCTGCAAGGAGTGCACGGAACCACCCGTCTAGCTCAGTTGGTAGAGCGCTGGCCTTTTAAGCCAGTGGTCGTGGGTTCGAGCCCCACGGGGGTGTCACCCTCTTTCAACTCGTGCGCTGCCACGCCGGTCAGTATAAATCTACCATTCAGTCTGAATCTGCCGGCCAGTAACGTGCTTGTCATACCTACAAACAAGAGAGAGACACGATATTGCTTTGTCAGTACAGAGTCGTGAGCTTGTTCGTTGTTGCTCGAGTCGCGCGTATTGTGATGTTGTTACGGTCGGGTCGACCAGATACTGCAATGGACAAGGTTGTGGAGTGGTTAAGCTTCTGTCAATCGAATCCGTACGTTATGGGTTCGAGTCCGTCCGGGCGGAGGAGCCGAGTAAAGGCTGACTCGCAGAATAGTGAGCAACATGCACTGGTATTGCAGCACGTGCTTCACACAGTCTTTACCACGCACGGTTGCCACTATAGTGTTGTTAAGTTGCTGCAAGGAGTGCACGGAACCACCCGTCTAGCTCAGTTGGTAGAGCGCTGGCCTTTTAAGCCAGTGGTCGTGGGTTCGAGCCCCACGGGGGGTGTCACCCTCTTTCAGCTCGTGCGCTGCCACGCCGGTCAGTATAAATCTACCAGTCAGTCTGAATCTGCCCGCCAGTAACGTGCTTGTCATACCTACAAAACAAGAGAGAGATACGATATTGCTTTGTCAGTACAGAGTCGTGGGCTTGTTCGTTGTTGTTCGAGTCGCGTGTATTGTGCTGTTGTTACGGTTGGGTCGGCCAGACACTGCAATGGACACGGTGGTGGAGTGGTTAAGCTTCTGTCAATCGAATCCGTACGTTGTGGGTTCGAGTCCGCCCGGGCGGAGGAGCCGAGTAAAGGCTGACTCGCAGGATAGTGAGCAACATGCACTGGTATTGCAGCACGTGCTTCACACAGTCTTTACCACGCACGGTTGCCACTATAGTGTTGTTAAGTTGCTGCAAGGAGTGCACGGAACCACCCGTCTAGCTCAGTTGGTAGAGCGCTGGCCTTTTAAGCCAGTGGTCGTGGGTTCGAGCCCCACGGGGGGTGTCACCCTCTTTCAACTCGTGCGCTGCCACGCCGGTCAGTATAAATCTACCAGTCAGTCTGAATCTGCCGGCCAGTAACGTGCTTGTCATACCTACAAAACAAGAGAGAGATACGATATTGCTTTGTCAGTACAGAGTCGTGGGCTTGTTCGTTGTTGTTCGAGTCGCGTGTATTGTGCTGTTGTTACGGTTGGGTCGGCCAGACACTGCAATGGACAAGGTTGGTGGAATGGTTAAGCTTCTGTCAATCGAATCCGTACGTTGTGGGTTCGAGTCCGCCCGGGCGGAGGAGCCGAGTAAAGGCTGACTCGCAGAATAGTGAGCAACATGCACTGGTATTGCAGCACGTGCTTCACACAGTCTTTACCACGCACGGTTGCCACTATAGTGCTGTTAAGTTGCTGCAAGGAGTGCACGGAACCACCCGTCTAGCTCAGTTGGTAGAGCGCTGGCCTTTTAAGCCAGTGGTCGTGGGTTCGAGCCCCACGGGGGGTGTCACCCTCTTTCAGCTCGTGCGCTGCCACGCCGGTCAGTATAAATCTACCAGTCAGTCTGAATCTGCCCGCCAGTAACGTGCTTGTCATACCTACAAAACAAGAGAGAGATACGATATTGCTTTGTCAGTACAGAGTCGTGGGCTTGTTCGTTGTTGTTCGAGTCGCGCGTATTGTGCTGTTGTTACGGTTGGGTCGGCCAGACACTGCAATGGACACGGTGGTGGAGTGGTTAAGCTTCTGTCAATCGAATCCGTACGTTGTGGGTTCGTGTCCGCCCGGACGGAGGAGCCGAGTAAAGGCTGACTCGCAGAATAGTGAGCAACATGCACTGGTACTGCAGCACGTGCTTCACACAGTCTTTACCACGCACGGTTGCCACTATAGTGCTTGTTAAGTTGCTGCAAGGAGTGCACGGAACCACCCGTCTAGCTCAGTTGGTAGAGCGCTGGCCTTTTAAGCCAGTGGTCGTGGGTTCGAGCCCCACGGGGGGTGTCACCCTCTTTCAACTCGTGCGCTGCCACGCCGGTCAGTGCAAATCTACCAGTCAGTCTGAATCTGCCCGCCAGTAACGTGCTTGTCATACCTACAAAACAAGAGAGAATACGAGATTGCTTTGTCAGTACAGAGTCGTGAGCTTGTTCGTTGTTGTTCGAGTCGCGTGTATTGTGCTGTTGTTACGGTCGGGTCGGCCGGACACTGCAATGGACAAGGTTGTGGAATGGTTAAGCTTCTGTTAATCGAATCCGTACGTTGTGATTTCGAGTCCGCCCGGGCGGAGGAGCCGAGTAAAGGCTGACTCGCAGAATAGTGAGCAACATGCACTGGTATTGCAGCACGTGCTTCACACAGTCTTTACCACGCACGGTTGCCACTATAGTGCTGTTAAGTTGCTGCAAGGAGTGCACGGAACCACCCGTCTAGCTCAGTTGGTAGAGCGCTGGCCTTTTAAGCCAGTGGTCGTGGGTTCGAGCCCCACGGGGGGTGTCACCCTCTTTCAACTCGTGCGCTGCCACGCCGGTCAGTATAAATCTACCAGTCAGTCTGAATCTGCCCGCCAGTAACGTGCTTGTCATACCTACAAAACAAGAGAGAGACACGATATTGATTTGTCAGTACGAGTCGTGGGCTTGTTCGTTGTTGTTCGAGTCACGCGTATTATGCTGTTGTTACGGTTGGGTCGGCCAGACACTGCAATGGACACGGTGGTGGAGTGGTTAAGCTTCTGTCAATCGAATCCGTACGTTGTGGGTTCGAGTCCGCCCGGACGGAGGAGCCGAGTAAAGGCTGACTCGCAGGATAGTGAGCAACATGCACTGGTATTGCAGCACGTGCTTCACACAGTCTTTACCACGCACGGTTGCCACTATAGTGCTGTTAAGTTGCTGCAAGGAGTGCACGGAACCACCCGTCTAGCTCAGTTGGTAGAGCGCTGGCCTTTTAAGCCAGTGGTCGTGGGTTCGAGCCCCACGGGGGGTGTCACCCTCTTTCAACTCGTGCGCTGCCACGCCGGTCAGTATAAATCTACCAGTCAGTCTGAATCTGCCGGCCTAGTAACGTGCTTGTCATACCTACAAAACAAGAGAGATACGATATTGCTTTGTCAGTACAGAGTCGTGGGCTTGTTCGTTGTTGTTCGAGTCGCGTGTATTGTGCTGTTGTTACGGTTGGGTCGGCCAGACACTGCAATGGACAAGGTGGTGGAATGGTTAAGCTTCTGTCAATCGAATCCGTACGTTGTGGGTTCGAGTCCGCCCGGGCGGAGGAGCCGAGTAAAGGCTGACTCGCAGAATAGTGAGCAACATGCACTGGTATTGCAGCACGTGCTTCACACAGTCTTTACCACGCACGGTTGCCACTATAGTGTTGTTAAGTTGCTGCAAGGAGTGCACGGAACCACCCGTCTAGCTCAGTTGGTAGAGCGCTGGCCTTTTAAGCCAGTGGTCGTGGGTTCGAGCCCCACGGGGGGTGTCACCCTCTTTCAACTCGTGCGCTGCCACGCCGGTCAGTATAAATCTACCAGTCAGTCTGAATCTGCCCGCCAGTAACGTGCTTGTCATACCTACAAAACAAGAGAGAGATACGATATTGCTTTGTCAGTACAGAGTCGTGGGCTTGTTCGTTGTTGTTCGAGTCGCGTGTATTGTGCTGTTGTTACGGTTGGGTCGGCCAGACACTGCAATGGACACGGTGATGGAGTGGTTAAGCTTCTATCAATCGAATCCGTACGTTATGGGTTCGAGTCCGTCCGGGCGGAGGAGCCGAGTAAAGGCTGACTCGCAGAATAGTGAGCAACATGCACTGGTATTGCAGCACGTGCTTCACACAGTCTTTACCATGCACGGTTGCCACTATAGTGTTGTTAAGTTGCTGCAAGCAGTGCAAGGAACCACCCGTCTCGCTCAGTTGGTAGAGCGCTGGCCTTTTAAGCCAGTGGTCGTGGGTTCGAGCCCCATGGGGGGTGTCACCCTCTTTCATCTCGTGCGCTGCCACGCCGGTCAGTATGAATTTACCAGTCAGTCTGAATCTGCCCGCCAGTAACGTGCTTGTCATACCTACAAAACAAGAGAGAGACACGATGTTGCTTTGTCAGTACAGAGTCGTGGGCTTGTTCGTTGTTGTTCGAGTCTTGTGTATTGTGCTGTTGTTACGGTTAGTTTGGCCAGACACTGCAATGGACACGGTGGTGGAGTGGTTAAGCTTCTGTCAATCGAATCCGTACGTTGTGGGTTCGAGTCCTCCCAAACGGAGGAGCCAAGTAAAGACTGACTTGCAGAATAGTGAGCAACATGCACTGGTATTGCAGCACGTGCATCACACAGTCTTTACCACACGCGGTTGCCACTATGGTCTTGTTAAGTTGCTGCAAGGAGTGCACGGATCCACCCGTCGGGCTCAGTTGGTAGAGCGCTGGCCTTTTAAGCCAGTGGTCGTGGGTTCGAGCCCCACGGGGGGTGTCACCCTCTTTCAACTCGTGCGCTGCCACGCCGGTCAGTATAAATCTACCAGTCAGTCTGAATCTGCCGGCCAGTAACGTGCTTGTCATACCTACAAACAAGAGAGAGACACGATATTGCTTTGTCAGTACAGAGTCGTGAGCTTGTTCGTTGTTGCTCGAGTCGCGCGTATTGTGATGTTGTTACGGTCGGGTCGACCAGATACTGCAATGGACAAGGTTGTGGAATGGTTAAGCTTCTGTCAATCGAATCCGTACGTTATGGGTTCGAGTCCGTCCGGGCGGAGGAGCCGAGTAAAGGCTGACTCGCAGAATAGTGAGCAACATGCACTGGTATTGCAGTACGTGCTTCACACAGTCTTTACCATGCACGGTTGCCACTATAGTCTTGTTAAGTTGCTGCAAGGAGTGCACGGAACCACCCGTCTAGCTCAGTTGGTAGAGCGCTGGCCTTTTAAGCCAGTGGTCGTGGGTTCGAGCCCCACGGGGGGTGTCACCCTCTTTCAACTCGTGCGCTGCCACGCCGGTCAGTATAAATCTACCAGTCAGTCTGAATCTGCTCGCCAGTAACGTGCTTGTCATACCTACAAAACAAGAGAGAGATACGATGTTGCTTTGTCAGTACAGAGTCGTGGGCTTGTTCGTTGTTGTTCGAGTCGCGCGTATTGTGCTGTTGTTACGGTTAGTTTGGCCAGACACTGCAATGGACACGGTGGTGGAGTGGTTAAGCTTCTGTCAATCGAATCCGTACGTTGTGGGTTCGAGTCCTCCCAAACGGAGGAGCCAAGTAAAGGCTGACTCGCAGAATAGTGAGCAACATGCACTGGTATTGCAGCACGTGCATCACACAGTCTTTACCATGCACGGTTGCCACTATAGTCTTGTTAAGTTGCTGCAAGGAGTGCACGGAACCACCCGTCTAGCTCAGTTGGTAGAGCGCTAGCCTTTTAAGCCAGTGGTCGTGGGTTCGAGCCCCACGGGGGGTGTCACCCTCTTTCAACTCGTGCGCTGCCACGCCGGTCAGTATAAATCTACCAGTCAGTCTGAATCTGCCCGCCAGTAACGTGCTTGTCATACCTACAAAACAAGAGAGAGACACGATGATTGCTTTGTCAGTACAGAGTCGTGGGCTTGTTCGTTGTTGTTCGAGTCGCGTGTATTGTGCTGTTGTTACGGTTGGGTCGGCCAGACACTGCAATGGACACGGTGGTGGAGTGGTTAAGCTTCTGTCAATCGAATCCGTACGTTGTGGGTTCGAGTCCGCCCGGGCGGAGGAGCCGAGTAAAGGCTGACTCGCAGAATAGTGAGCAACATGCACTGGTATTGCAGCACGTGCTTCACACAGTCTTTACCACGCACGGTTGCCACTATAGTGTTGTTAAGTTGCTGCAAGGAGTGCACGGAACCACCCGTCTAGCTCAGTTGGTAGAGCGCTGGCCTTTTAAGCCAGTGGTCGTGGGTTCGAGCCCCACGGGGGTGTCACCCTCTTTCATCTCGTGCGCTGCCACGCCGGTCAGTATAAATCTACCAGTCAGTCTGAATCTGCCCGCCAGTAACGTGCTTGTCATACCTACAAAACAAGAGAGAGACACGATGATTGCTTTGTCAGTACAGAGTCGTGGGCTTGTTCGTTGTTGTTCGAGTCGCGTGTATTGTGCTGTTGTTACGGTTGGGTCGGCCAGACACTGCAATGGACACGGTGGTGGAGTGGTTAAGCTTCTGTCAATCGAATCCGTACGTTGTGGGTTCGAGTCCGCCCGGACGGAGGAGCCAAGTAAAGGCTGACTCGCAGAATAGTGAGCAACATGCACTGGTATTGCAGCACGTGCATCACACAGTCTTTACCATGCACGGTTGCCACTATAGTGTTGTTAAGTTGCTGCAAGGAGTGCACGGAACCACCCGTCTAGCTCAGTTTGTAGAGCGCTAGCCTTTTAAGCCAGTGGTCGTGGGTTCGAGCCCCACGGGGGGTGTCACCCTCTTTCAACTCGTGCGCTGCCACGCCGGTCAGTATAAATCTACCATTCAGTCTGAATCTGCCAGTCAGTAACGTGCTTGTCATACCTACAAAACAAGAGAGAGTTACGATATTGCTTTGTCAGTACAGAGTCGTGGGCTTGTTCGTTGTTGTTCGAGTCGCGTGTATTGTGCTGTTGTTACGGTTGGGTCGGCCAGATACTGCAATGGACACGGTGGTGGAGTGGTTAAGCTTCTGTCAATCGAATCCGTACGTTGTGGGTTCGAGTCCGCCCAGACGGAGGAGCCGAGTAAAGGCTGACTCGCAGAATAGTGAGCAACATGCACTGGTATTGCAGCACGTGCTTCACACAGTCTTTACCACGCACGGTTGCCACTATAGTGTTGTTAAGTTGCTGCAAGGAGTGCACGGAACCACCCGTCTAGCTCAGTTGGTAGAGCGCTGGCCTTTTAAGCCAGTGGTCGTGGGCTCGAGCCCCACGGGGGGGGGTGTCACCCTCTTTCATCTCGTGCGCTGCCACGCCGGTCAGTATAAATCTACCAGTCAGTCTGAATCTGCCCGCCAGTAACGTGCTTGTCATACCTACAAAACAAGAGAGAGACACGATGTTGCTTTGTCAGTACAGAGTCGTGGGCTTGTTCGTTGTTGTTCGAGTCGCGCGTATTGTGCTGTTGTTACGGTTAGTTTGGCCAGACACTGCAATGGACACGGTGGTGGAGTGGTTAAGCTTCTGTCAATCGAATCCGTACGTTGTGGGTTCGAGTCCGCCCGGACGGAGGAGCCGAGTAAAGGCTGACTCGCAGAATAGTGAGCAACATGCACTGCTATTGCAGCACGTGCTTCACACAGTCTTTACCACGCACGGTTGCCACTATAGTGTTGTTAAGTTGCTGCAAGGAGTGCACGGAACCACCCGTCTAGCTCAGTTGGTAGAGCGCTGGCCTTTTAAGCCAGTGGTCGTGGGCTGGAGCCCCACGGGGGGTGTCACCCTCTTTCAACTCGTGCGCTGCCACGCCGGTCAGTATAAATCTACCAGTCAGTCTGAATCTGCCCGCCAGTAACGTGCTTGTCATACCTACAAACAAGAGAGAGACACGATATTGCTTTGTCAGTACAGAGTCGTGAGCTTGTTCGTTGTTGCTCGAGTCGCGCGTATTGTGATGTTGTTACGGTCGGGTCGACCAGATACTGCAATGGACAAGGTTGGTGGAGTGGTTAAGCTTCTGTCAATCGAATCCGTACGTTATGGGTTCGAGTCCGTCCGGGCGGAGGAGCCGAGTAAAGGCTGACTCGCAGAATAGTGAGCAACATGCACTGGTATTGCAGCACGTGCTTCACACAGTCTTTACCATGCACGGTTGCCACTATAGTGCTGTTAAGTTGCTGCAAGCAGTGCAAGGAACCACCCGTCTCGCTCAGTTGGTAGAGCGCTGGCCTTTTAAGCCAGTGGTCGTGGGTTCGAGCCCCACGGGGGGTGTCACCCTCTTTCAGCTCGTGCGCTGCCACGCCCGTCAGTATAAATCTACCAGTCAGTCTGAATCTGCCCGCCAGTAACGTGCTTGTCATACCTACAAAACAAGAGAGATACGATATTGCTTTGTCAGTACAGAGTCGTGGGCTTGTTCGTTGTTGTTCGAGTCGCGTGTATTGTGCTGTTGTTACGGTTGGGTCGGCCAGACACTGCAATGGACACGGTGGTGGAGTGGTTAAGCTTCTGTCAATCGAATCCGTACGTTGTGGGTTCGTGTCCGCCCGGACGGAGGAGCCGAGTAAAGGCTGACTCGCAGAATAGTGAGCAACATGCACTGGTACTGCAGCACGTGCTTCACACAGTCTTTACCACGCACGGTTGCCAGTATAGTGTTGTTAAGTTGCTGCAAGGAGTGCACGGAACCACCCGTCTAGCTCAGTTGGTAGAGCGCTGGCCTTTTAAGCCAGTGGTCGTGGGTTCGAGCCCCACGGGGGGTGTCACCCTCTTTCAACTCGTGCGCTGCCACGCCGGTCAGTATAAATCTACCAGTCAGTCTGAATCTGCTCGCCAGTAACGTGCTTGTCATACCTACAAAACAAGAGAGAGACGACGATTTGCTTTGTCAGTACAGAGTCGTGGGCTTGTTCGTTGTTGTTCGAGTCGCGTGTATTGTGCTGTTGTTACGGTTGGGTCGGCCAGACACTGCAATGGACACGGTGGTGGAGTGGTTAAGCTTCTGTCAATCGAATCCGTACGTTATGGGTTCGAGTCCGTCCGGGCGGAGGAGCCGAGTAAATGCTGACTCGCAGAATAGTGAGCAACATGCACTGGTATTGCAGCACGTGCATCACACAGTCTTTACCATGCACGGTTGCCACTATAGTCTTGTTAAGTTGCTGCAAGGAGTGCACGGAACCACCCGTCTCGCTCAGTTGGTAGAGCGCTGGCCTTTTAAGCCAGTGGTCGTGGGTTCGAGCCCCACGGGGGGTGTCACCCTCTTTCAACTCGTGCGCTGCCACGCCGGTCAGTATAAATCTACCAGTCAGTCTGAATCTGCCCGCCAGTAACGTGCTTGTCATACCTACAAAACAAGAGAGAGACACGATGTTGCTTTGTCAGTACAGAGTCGTGGGCTTGTTCGTTGTTGTTCGAGTCGCGTGTATTGTGCTGTTGTTACGGTTGGGTCGGCCAGACACTGCAATGGACACGGTGGTGGAGTGGTTAAGCTTCTGTCAATCGAATCCGTACGTTGTGGGTTCGAGTCCGCCCGGACGGAGGAGCCGAGTAAAGGCTGACTCGCAGAATAGTGAGCAACATGCACTGGTATTGCAGCACGTGCTTCACACAGTCTTTACCACGCACGGTTGCCACTATAGTGTTGTTAAGTTGCTGCAAGGAGTGCACGGAACCACCCGTCTAGCTCAGTTGGTAGAGCGCTGGCCTTTTAAGCCAGTGGTCGTGGGTTCGAGCCCCACGGGGGGTGTCACCCTCTTTCATCTCGTGCGCTGCCACGCCGGTCAGTATAAATCTACCAGTCAGTCTGAATCTGCCCGCCAGTAACGTGCTTGTCATACCTACAAAACAAGAGAGAGACACGATATTGATTTGTCAGTACGTGTCGTGGGCTCGTTCGTTGTTGTTCGAGTCACGCGTATTATGCTGTTGTTACGGATGGGTCGGCCGGACACTGAAATGGACACGGTGGTGGAGTGGTTAAGCTTCCGTCAATCGAATCCGTACGTTGTGGGTTCGAGTCCGCTCGGGCGAAGGAGCCGAGTAAAGGCTGACTCGTAGAACACTGAGCAACATGCACTGGTATTGCAGCACGTGCTTCACACAGTCTTTACCACGCACGGTTGCCACTATAGTGTTGTTAAGTTGCTGCAAGGAGTGCACGGAACCACCCGTCTAGCTCAGTTGGTAGAGCGCTGGCCTTTTAAGCCAGTGGTCGTGGGTTCGAGCCCCACGGGGGTGTCACCCTCTTTCAGCTCGTGCGCTGCCACGCCGGTCAGTATAAATCTACCAGTCAGTCTGAATCTGCCGGCCAGTAACGTGCTTGTCATACCTACAAAACAAGAGAGAGATACGATATTGCTTTGTCAGTACAGAGTCGTGGGCTTGTTCGTTGTTGTTCGAGTCGCGTGTATTGTGCTGTTGTTACGGTTGGGTCGGCCAGACACTGCAATGGACAAGGTGGTGGAGTGGTTAAGCTTCTGTCAATCGAATCCGTACGTTGTGGGTTCGAGTCCGCCCGGGCGGAGGAGCCGAGTAAAGGCTGACTCGCAGAATAGTGAGCAACATGCACTGGTATTGCAGCACGTGCTTCACACAGTCTTTACCACGCACGGTTGCCACTATAGTGTTGTTAAGTTGCTGCAAGGAGTGCACGGAACCACCCGTCTAGCTCAGTTGGTAGAGCGCTGGCCTTTTAAGCCAGTGGTCGTGGGTTCGAGCCCCACGGGGAGGTGTCACCCTCTTTCAACTCGTGCGCTGCCACGCCGGTCAGTATAAATCTACCAGTCAGTCTGAATCTGCCCGCCAGTAACGTGCTTGTCATACCTACAAAACAAGAGAGAGATACGATGATTGCTTTGTCAGTACAGAGTCGTGGGCTTGTTCGTTGTTGTTCGAGTCGGGTGTATTGTGCTGTTGTTACGGTTGGGTCGGTCAGATGTTGCAATGAACACGGTGATGGAGTGGTTAAGCTTCTGTCAATCGAATCCGTACGTTGTGGATTCGAGTCCGCCCGGACGGAGGAGCCGAGTAAAGGCTGACTCGCAGGATAGTGAGCAACATGCACTGGTACTGCAGCACGTGCTTCACACAGTCTTTACCACGCACGGTTGCCAGTATAGTGTTGTTAAGTTGCTGCAAGGAGTGCACGGAACCACCCGTCTAGCTCAGTTGGTAGAGCGCTGGCCTTTTAAGCCAGTGGTCGTGGGTTCGAGCCCCACGGGGGGTGTCACCCTCTTTCAACTCGTGCGCTGCCACGCCGGTCAGTATAAATCTACCAGTCAGTCTGAATCTGCCCGCCAGTAACGTGCTTGTCATACCTACAAAACAAGAGAGAGATACGATGATTGCTTTGTCAGTACAGAGTCGTGGGCTCGTTCGTTGTTGTTCGAGTCGCGTGTATTGTGCTGTTGTTACGGTTGGGTCGGCCAGATGTTGCAATGGACACGGTGGTGGAGTGGTTAAGCTTCTGTCAATCGAATCCGTACGTTGTGGATTCGAGTCCGCCCGGACGGAGGAGCCGAGTAAAGGCTGACTCGCAGGATAGTGAGCAACATGCACTGGTACTGCAGCACGTGCTTCACACAGTCTTTACCACGCACGGTTGCCAGTATAGTGTTGTTAAGTTGCTGCAAGGAGTGCACGGAACCACCCGTCTAGCTCAGTTGGTAGAGCGCTGGCCTTTTAAGCCAGTGGTCGTGGGTTCGAGCCCCACGGGGGGTGTCACCCTCTTTCAACTCGTGCGCTGCCACGCCGGTCAGTATAAATCTACCAGTCAGTCTGAATCTGCCCGCCAGTAACGTGCTTGTCATACCTACAAAACAAGAGAGAGACACGATGTTGCTTTGTCAGTACAGAGTCGTGGGCTTGTTCGTTGTTGTTCGAGTCGCGTGTATTGTGCTGTTGTTACGGTTGGGTCGGTCAGATGTTGCAATGAACACGGTGATGGAGTGGTTAAGCTTCTGTCAATCGAATCCGTACGTTGTGGGTTCGTGTCCGCCCGGACGGAGGAGCCGAGTAAAGGCTGACTCGCAGAATAGTGAGCAACATGCACTGGTACTGCAGCACGTGCTTCACACAGTCTTTACCACGCACGGTTGCCACTATGGTGTTGTTAAGTTGCTGCAAGGAGTGCACGGAACCACCCGTCTAGCTCAGTTGGTAGAGCGCTGGCCTTTTAAGCCAGTGGTCGTGGGTTCGAGCCCCACAGGTAGTGTCACCCTCTTTCAACTCGTGCGCTGCCACGCCGGTCAGTATAAATCTACCAGTCAGTCTGAATCTGCCCGCCAGTAACGTGCTTGTCATACCTACAAAACAAGAGAGAGATACGATATTGCTTTGTCAGTACAGAGTCGTGGGCTTGTTCGTTGTTGTTCGAGTCGCGTGTATTGTGCTGTTGTTACGGTTGGGTCGGCCAGATGCTGCAATGAACACGGTGGTGGAGTGGTTAAGCTTCTGTCAATCGAATCCGTACGTTGTGGATTCGAGTCCGCCCGGGCGGAGGAGCCGAGTAAAGGCTGACTCGCAGAATAGTGAGCAACATGCACTGGTACTGCAGCACGTGCTTCACACAGTCTTTACCACGCACGGTTGCCAGTATAGTGTTGTTAAGTTGCTGCAAGGAGTGCACGGAACCACCCGTCTAGCTCAGTTGGTAGAGCGCTGGCCTTTTAAGCCAGTGGTCGTGGGTTCGAGCCCCACAGGTAGTGTCACCCTCTTTCAACTCGTGCGCTGCCACGCCGGTCAGTATAAATCTACCAGTCAGTCTGAATCTGCCGGCCAGTAACGTGCTTGTCATACCTACAAAACAAGAGAGAGTTACGATATTGCTTTGTCAGCACAGAGTCGTGGGCTTGTTCGTTGTTGTTCGAGTCGGGTGTATTGTGCTGTTGTTACGGTTGGGTCGGTCAGATGTTGCAATGAACACGGTGATGGAGTGGTTAAGCTTCTGTCAATCGAATCCGTACGTTGTGGATTCGAGTCCGCCCGGACGGAGGAGCCGAGTAAAGGCTGACTCGCAGAATAGTGAGCAACATGCACTGGTATTGCAGCACGTGCTTCACACAGTCTTTACCACGCACGGTTGCCACTATGGTGTTGTTAAGTTGCTGCAAGGAGTGCACGGAACCACCCGTCTAGCTCAGTTGGTAGAGCGCTGGCCTTTTAAGCCAGTGGTCGTGGGTTCGAGCCCCACGGGGGGTGTCACCCTCTTTCAACTCGTGCGCTGCCACGCCGGTCAGTATAAATCTACCAGTCAGTCTGAATCTGCCGGCCAGTAACGTGCTTGTAATACCTACAAAACAAGAGAGAGACACGATGTTGCTTTGTCAGTACAGAGTCGTGGGCTTGTTCGTTGCTGTTCAAATCGCGTGTATTGTGCTGTTGTTACGGTTGGGTCGGCCAGATGTTGCAATGAACACGGTGGTGGAGTGGTTAAGCTTCTTTCAATCGAATCCGTACGTTGTGGATTCGAGTCCGCCCGGACGGAGGAGCCGAGTAAAGGCTGACTCGCAGAACACTGAGCAACATGCACTGGTATTGCAGCACGTGCTTCACACAGTCTTTACCACGCACGGTTGCCACTATGGTGTTGTTAAGTTGCTGCAAGGAGTGCACGGAACCACCCGTCTAGCTCAGTTGGTAGAGCGCTGGCCTTTTAAGCCAGTGGTCGTGGGTTCGAGCCCCACGGGGGTGTCACCCTCTTTCAACTCGTGCGCTGCCACGCCGGTCAGTATAAATCTACCAGTCAGTCTGAATCTGCCCGCCAGTAACGTGCTTGTCATACCTACAAAACAAGAGAGAGATACGATGATTGCTTTGTCAGTACAGAGTCGTGGGCTTGTTCGTTGTTGTTCGAGTCGCGTGTATTGTGCTGTTGTTACGGTTGGGTCGGCCAGATGTTGCAATGAACACGGTGGTGGAGTGGTTAAGCTTCTGTCAATCGAATCCGTACGTTGTGGATTCGAGTCCGTCTGGGCGGAGGAGCCGAGTAAAGGCTGACTCGCAGAATAGTGAGCAACATGCACTGGTATTGCAGCACGTGCTTCACACAGTCTTTACCACGCACGGTTGCCACTATGGTGTTGTTAAGTTGCTGCAAGGAGTGCACGGAACCACCCGTCTAGCTCAGTTGGTAGAGCGCTGGCCTTTTAAGCCAGTGGTCGTGGGTTCGAGCCCCACAGGTAGTGTCACCCTCTTTCAACTCGTGCGCTGCCACGCCGGTCAGTATAAATCTACCAGTCAGTCTGAATCTGCCCGCCAGTAACGTGCTTGTCATACCTACAAAACAAGAGAGAGATACGATGTTGCTTTGTCAGTACAGAGTCGTGGGCTTGTTCGTTGTTGTTCGAGTCGTGTGTATTGTGCTGTTGTTACGGTTGGGTCGGCCAGACACTGCAATGGACACGGTGGTGGAGTGGTTAAGCTTCTGTCAATCGAATCCGTACGTTGTGGATTCGAGTCCGCCCGGACGGAGGAGCCGAGTAAAGGCTGACTCGCAGGATAGTGAGCAACATGCACTGGTACTGCAGCACGTGCTTCACACAGTCTTTACCACGCACGGTTGCCACTATGGTGTTGTTAAGTTGCTGCAAGGAGTGCACGGAACCACCCGTCTAGCTCAGTTGGTAGAGCGCTGGCCTTTTAAGCCAGTGGTCGTGGGTTCGAGCCCCACGGGGGGTGTCACCCTCTTTCAACTCGTGCGCTGCCACGCCGGTCAGTATAAATCTACCAGTCAGTCTGAATCTGCCCGCCAGTAACGTGCTTGTCATACCTACAAAACAAGAGAGAGACACGATATTGCTTTGTCAGTACAGAGTCGTGGGCTTGTTCGTTGTTGTTCGAGTCGCGTGTATTGTGCTGTTGTTACGGTTGGGTCGGTCAGATACTGCAATGGACACGGTGGTGGAGTGGTTAAGCTTCTGTCAATCGAATCCGTACGTTGTGGGTTCGAGTCCGCCGGGCGGAGGAGCCGAGTAAAGGCTGACTCGCAGAATAGTGAGCAACATGCACTGGTATTGCAGCACGTGCTTCACACAGTCTTTACCACGCACGGTTGCCACTATAGTGTTGTTAAGTTGCTGCAAGGAGTGCACGGAACCACCCGTCTAGCTCAGTTGGTAGAGCGCTGGCCTTTTAAGCCAGTGGTCGTGGGTTCGAGCCCCACGGGGGGTGTCACCCTCTTTCAACTCGTGCGCTGCCACGCCGGTCAGTATAAATCTACCAGTCAGTCTGAATCTGCCCGCCAGTAACGTGCTTGTCATACCTACAAAACAAGAGAGAGATACGATGTTGCTTTGTCAGTACAGAGTCGTGGGCTTGTTCGTTGTTGTTCGAGTCGCGTGTATTGTGCTGTTGTTACGGTTGGGTCGGCCAGATATTGCAATGAACACGGTGATGGAGTGGTTAAGCTTCTGTCAATCGAATCCGTACGTTGTGGATTCGAGTCCGCCCGAGCGGAGGAGCCGAGTAAAGGCTGACTCGCAGAATAGTGAGCAACATGCACTGGTATTGCAGCACGTGCTTCACACAGTCTTTACCACGCACGGTTGCCACTATGGTGTTGTTAAGTTGCTGCAAGGAGTGCACGGAACCACCCGTCTAGCTCAGTTGGTAGAGCGCTGGCCTTTTAAGCCAGTGGTCGTGGGTTCGAGCCCCACAGGTAGTGTCACCCTCTTTCAACTCGTGCGCTGCCACGCCGGTCAGTATAAATCTACCAGTCAGTCTGAATCTGCTCGCCAGTAACGTGCTTGTCATACCTACAAAACAAGAGAGAGATACCATATTGATTTGTCAGTACGTGTCGTGGGCTCGTTCGTTGTTGTTCGAGTCACGCGTATTATGCTGTTGTTACGGTTAGTTTGGCCAGACACTGCAATGGACACGGTGGTGGAGTGGTTAAGCTTCTATCAATCGAATCCGTACGTTGTGGATTCGAGTCCGTCTGGGCGGAGGAGCCGAGTAAAGGCTGACTCGCAGGATAGTGAGCAACATGCACTGGTACTGCAGCACGTGCTTCACACAGTCTTTACCACGCACGGTTGCCACTATGGTGTTGTTAAGTTGCTGCAAGGAGTGCACGGAACCACCCGTCTAGCTCAGTTGGTAGAGCGCTGGCCTTTTAAGCCAGTGGTCGTGGGTTCGAGCCCCACGGGGGGGTGTCACCCTCTTTCATCTCGTGCGCTGCCACGCCGGTCAGTATAAATCTACCAGTCAGTCTGAATCTGCTCGCCAGTAACGTGCTTGTCATACCTACAAAACAAGAGAGAGATACGAGATGTTGCTTTGTCAGTACAGAGTCGTGGGCTTGTTCGTTGTTGTTCGAGTCGCGTGTATTGTGCTGTTGTTACGGTTGGGTCGGTCAGATGTTGCAATGAACACGGTGATGGAGTGGTTAAGCTTCTGTCAATCGAATCCGTACGTTGTGGATTCGAGTCCGCCCGGACGGAGGAGCCGAGTAAAGGCTGACTCGTAGAACACTGAGCAACATGCACTGCTATTGCAGCACGTGCTTCACACAGTCTTTACCACGCACGGTTGCCACTATGGTCTTGTTAAGTTGCTGCAAGGAGTGCACGGAACCACCCGTCTAGCTCAGTTGGTAGAGCGCTGGCCTTTTAAGCCAGTGGTCGTGGGTTCGAGCCCCACGGGGGGGTGTCACCCTCTTTCAACTCGTGCGCTGCCACGCCGGTCAGTATAAATCTACCAGTCAGTCTGAATCTGCCCGCCAGTAACGTGCTTGTCATACCTACAAAACAAGAGAGAGATACGATGATTGCTTTGTCAGTACAGAGTCGTGGGCTTGTTCGTTGTTGTTCGAGTCGCGTGTATTGTGCTGTTGTTACGGTTGGGTCGGCCAGACACTGCAATGGACACGGTGGTGGAGTGGTTAAGCTTCTGTCAATCGAATCCGTACGTTGTGGGTTCGAGTCCGCCCGGGCGGAGGAGCCGAGTAAAGGCTGACTCGCAGAATAGTGAGCAACATGCACTGGTATTGCAGCACGTGCTTCACACAGTCTTTACCACGCACGGTTGCCACTATAGTGTTGTTAAGTTGCTGCAAGGAGTGCACGGAACCACCCGTCTAGCTCAGTTGGTAGAGCGCTGGCCTTTTAAGCCAGTGGTCGTGGGTTCGAGCCCCACGGGGGTGTCACCCCTCTTTCAACTCGTGCGCTGCCACGCCGGTCAGTATAAATCTACCAGTCAGTCTGAATCTGCCCGCCAGTAACGTGCTTGTCATACCTACAAAACAAGAGAGAGACACGATGTTGCTTTGTCAGTACAGAGTCGTGGGCTTGTTCGTTGTTGTTCGAGTCACGCGTATTATGCTGTTGTTACGGTTAGTTTGGCCAGACACTGCAATGGACACGGTGGTGGAGTGGTTAAGCTTCTATCAATCGAATCCGTACGTTGTGGATTCGAGTCCGTCTGGGCGGAGGAGCCGAGTAAAGGCTGACTCGCAGGATAGTGAGCAACATGCACTGGTATTGCAGCACGTGCTTCACACAGTCTTTACCACGCACGGTTGCCAGTATAGTGTTGTTAAGTTGCTGCAAGGAGTGCACGGAACCACCCGTCTAGCTCAGTTGGTAGAGCGCTGGCCTTTTAAGCCAGTGGTCGTGGGTTCGAGCCCCACGGGGGTGTCACCCTCTTTCAACTCGTGCGCTGCCACGCCGGTCAGTATAAATCTACCAGTCAGTCTGAATCTGCCGCCAGTAACGTGCTTGTCATACCTACAAAACAAGAGAGAGATACGATGATTGCTTTGTCAGTACAGAGTCGTGGGCTTGTTCGTTGTTGTTCGAGTCGCGTGTATTGTGCTGTTGTTACGGTTGGGTCGGCCAGATACTGCAATGGACACGGTGGTGGAGTGGTTAAGCTTCTGTCAATCGAATCCGTACGTTGTGGGTTCGAGTCCGCCCGGGCGGAGGAGCCGAGTAAAGGCTGACTCGCAGAATAGTGAGCAACATGCACTGGTATTGCAGCACGTGCTTCACACAGTCTTTACCACGCACGGTTGCCACTATAGTGTTGTTAAGTTGCTGCAAGGAGTGCACGGAACCACCCGTCTAGCTCAGTTGGTAGAGCGCTGGCCTTTTAAGCCAGTGGTCGTGGGTTCGAGCCCCACGGGGGGTGTCACCCTCTTTCAACTCGTGCGCTGCCACGCCGGTCAGTATAAATCTACCAGTCAGTCTGAATCTGCCCGCCAGTAACGTGCTTGTCATACCTACAAAACAAGAGAGAGACACGATGATTTGCTTTGTCAGTACAGAGTCGTGGGCTTGTTCGTTGTTGTTCGAGTCGCGTGTATTGTGCTGTTGTTACGGTTGGGTCGGCCAGACACTGCAATGGACACGGTGGTGGAGTGGTTAAGCTTCTGTCAATCGAATCCGTACGTTGTGGGTTCGTGTCCGCCCGGACGGAGGAGCCGAGTAAAGGCTGACTCGCAGAATAGTGAGCAACATGCACTGGTACTGCAGCACGTGCTTCACACAGTCTTTACCACGCACGGTTGCCAGTATAGTGTTGTTAAGTTGCTGCAAGGAGTGCACGGAACCACCCGTCTAGCTCAGTTGGTAGAGCGCTGGCCTTTTAAGCCAGTGGTCGTGGGTTCGAGCCCCACGGGGGTGTCACCCCTCTTTCAACTCGTGCGCTGCCACGCCGGTCAGTATAAATCTACCAGTCAGTCTGAATCTGCTCGCCAGTAACGTGCTTGTCATACCTACAAAACAAGAGAGAGATACGATGTTGCTTTGTCAGTACGTGTCGTGGGCTCGTTCGTTGTTGTTCGAGTCACGCGTATTATGCTGTTGTTACGGTTGGGTCGGCCAGACACTGCAATGGACACGGTGGTGGAGTGGTTAAGCTTCTGTCAATCGAATCCGTACGTTGTGGGTTCGAGTCCGCCCGGGCGGAGGAGCCGAGTAAAGGCTGACTCGCAGAATAGTGAGCAACATGCACTGGTATTGCAGCACGTGCTTCACACAGTCTTTACCACGCACGGTTGCCACTATAGTGTTGTTAAGTTGCTGCAAGGAGTGCACGGAACCACCCGTCTAGCTCAGTTGGTAGAGCGCTGGCCTTTTAAGCCAGTGGTCGTGGGTTCGAGCCCCACGGGGGTGTCACCCCTCTTTCAGCTCGTGCGCTGCCACGCCCGTCAGTATAAATCTACCAGTCAGTCTGAATCTGCCGGCTAGTAACGTGCTTGTCATACCTACAAAACAAGAGAGAGATACGATATCGGTCTGTCAGTACAGAGTCGTGGGCTTGTTCGGTGTTGTTCGAGTCGCGTGTATCGTGCTGTTGTTACGGTTGGGTCGGCCGGACACTGCAATGGACACGGTGGTGGAGTGGTTAAGCTTCTGTCAATCGAATCCGTACGTTGTGGGTTCGAGTCCGCCCGGGCGGAGGAGCCGAGTAAAGGCTGACTCGCAGGATAGTGAGCAACATGCACTGGTATTGCAGCACGTGCTTCACACAGTCTTTACCACGCACGGTTGCCACTATAGTGTTGTTAAGTTGCTGCAAGGAGTGCACGGAACCACCCGTCTAGCTCAGTTGGTAGAGCGCTGGCCTTTTAAGCCAGTGGTCGTGGGGTTCGAGCCCCACGGGGGTGTCACCCTCTTTCAACTCGTGCGCTGCCACGCCGGTCAGTATAAATCTACCATTCAGTCTGAATCTGCCAGTCAGTAACGTGCTTGTCATACCTACAAAACAAGAGAGAGTTACGATATTGCTTTGTCAGTACAGAGTCGTGGGCTTGTTCGCTGTTGTTCGAGTCGCGTGTATCGTGCTGTTGTTACGGATGGGTCGGCCGGACACTGAAATGGACACGGTGGTGGAGTGGTTAAGCTTCCGTCAATCGAATCCGTACGTTGTGGGTTCGAGTCCGCCCCGGACGGAGGAGCCGAGTAAAGGCTGACTCGCAGAATAGTGAGCAACATGCACTGGTATTGCAGCACGTGCTTCACACAGTCTTTACCACGCACGGTTGCCACTATAGTGCTTGTTAAGTTGCTGCAAGGAGTGCACGGAACCACCCGTCTAGCTCAGTTGGTAGAGCGCTGGCCTTTTAAGCCAGTGGTCGTGGGTTCGAGCCCCACGGGGGATGTCACCCTCTTTCAGCTCGTGCGCTGCCACGCCGGTCAGTATAAATCTACCAGTCAGTCTGAATCTGCCCGCGCTAGTAACGTGCTTGTCATACCTACAAAACAAGAGAGAGATACGATATTGGTCTGTCAGTTCAGAGTCGTGGGCTTGTTCGTTGTTGTTCGAGTCTTGTGTATCGTGCTGTTGTTACGGATGGGTCGGCCAGACACTGCAATGGACACGGTGGTGGAGTGGTTAAGCTTCTGTCAATCGAATCCGTACGTTGTGGGTTCGAGTCCGCCCGGGCGGAGGAGCCGAGTAAAGGCTGACTCGCAGAATAGTGAGCAACATGCACTGGTACTGCAGCACGTGCTTCACACAGTCTTTACCACGCACGGTTGCCACTATAGTGCTGTTAAGTTGCTGCAAGGTGTGCACGGATCCACCCGTCGGGCTCAGTTGGTAGAGCGCTGGCCTTTTAAGCCAGTGGTCGTGGGTTCGAGCCCCACGGGGGGTGTCACCCTCTTTCAGCTCGTGCGCTGCCACGCCCGTCAGTATAAATCTACCAGTCAGTCTGAATCTGCCGGCTAGTAACGTGCTTGTCATACCTACAAAACAAGAGAGAGATACGATATTGCTTTGTCAGTACAGAGTCGTGGGCTTGTTCGGTGTTGTTCGAGTCGCGTGTATTGTGCTGTTGTTACGGTTGGGTCGGCCAGACACTGCAATGGACAAGGTTGTGGAATGGTTAAGCTTCTGTCAATCGAATCCGTACGTTATGGGTTCGAGTCCGTCCGGGCGGAGGAGCCGAGTAAATGCTGACTCGCAGAATAGTGAGCAACATGCACTGGTATTGCAGCACGTGCATCACACAGTCTTTACCATGCACGGTTGCCACTATAGTCTTGTTAAGTTGCTGCAAGGAGTGCACGGAACCACCCGTCTCGCTCAGTTGGTAGAGCGCTGGCCTTTTAAGCCAGTGGTCGTGGGTTCGAGCCCCACGGGGGGGTGTCACCCTCTTTCAGCTCGTGCGCTGCCACGCCGGTCAGTATGAATCTACCAGTCAGTCTGAATCTGCCCGCCAGTAACGTGCTTGTCATACCTACAAAACAAGAGAGAGACACGATGTTGCTTTGTCAGTACAGAGTCGTGGGCTTGTTCGTTGTTGTTCGAGTCGCGTGTATTGTGCTGTTGTTACGGTTGGGTCGGTCAGCCACTGCAATGGACACGGTGGTGGAGTGGTTAAGCTTCTATCAATCGAATCCGTACGTCGTGGGTTCGAGTCCACCCTAACGAAGGAGCCGAGTAAAGGCTGACTCGCAGAATAGTGAGCAACATGCACTGGTATTGCAGCACGTGCTTCACACAGTCTTTACCACACGCGGGAGCCACTATAGTGTTGTTAAGTTGCTGCAAGGAGTGCACGGAACCACCCGTCTAGCTCAGTTGGTAGAGCGCTGGCCTTTTAAGCCAGTGGTCGTGGGTTCGAGCCCCACGGGGGGTGTCACCCTCTTTCAACTCGTGCGCTGCCACGCCGGTCAGTATAAATCTACCAGTCAGTCTGAATCTGCCGGCCAGTAACGTGCTTGTCATACCTACAAACAAGAGAGAGATACGATATTGCTTTGTCAGTACAGAGTCGTGAGCTTGTTCGTTGTTGCTCGAGTCGCGCGTATTGTGATGTTGTTACGGTCGGGTCGACCAGATACTGCAATGGACAAGGTTGTGGAATGGTTAAGCTTCTGTCAATCGAATCCGTACGTTATGGGTTCGAGTCCGTCCGGGCGGAGGAGCCGAGTAAAGGCTGACTCGCAGAATAGTGAGCAACATGCACTGGTATTGCAGCACGTGCTTCACACAGTCTTTACCATGCACGGTTGCCACTATAGTGCTGTTAAGTTGCTGCAAGCAGTGCAAGGAACCACCCGTCTCGCTCAGTTGGTAGAGCGCTGGCCTTTTAAGCCAGTGGTCGTGGGTTCGAGCCCCATGGGGGGTGTCACCCTCTTTCATCTCGTGCGCTGCCACGCCGGTCAGTATGAATTTACCAGTCAGTCTGAATCTGCCCGCCAGTAACGTGCTTGTCATACCTACAAAACAAGAGAGAGACACGATGTTGCTTTGTCAGTACAGAGTCGTGGGCTTGTTCGTTGTTGTTCGAGTCTCGTGTATTGTGCTGTTGTTACGGTTAGTTTGGCCAGACACTGCAATGGACACGGTGGTGGAGTGGTTAAGCTTCTGTCAATCGAATCCGTACGTTGTGGGTTCGAGTCCTCCCAAACGGAGGAGCCAAGTAAAGGCTGACTCGCAGAATAGTGAGCAACATGCACTGGTATTGCAGCACGTGCTTCACACAGTCTTTACCATGCACGGTTGCCACTATAGTGCTGTTAAGTTGCTGCAAGGAGTGCACGGAACCACCCGTCTAGCTCAGTTGGTAGAGCGCTGGCCTTTTAAGCCAGTGGTCGTGGGTTCGAGCCCCACGGGGGGTGTCACCCTCTTTCAACTCGTGCGCTGCCACGCCGGTCAGTATAAATCTACCATTCAGTCTGAATCTGCCGGCCAGTAACGTGCTTGTCATACCTACAAAACAAGAGAGAGTTACGATATTGCTTTGTCAGTACAGAGTCGTGGGCTTGTTCGTTGTTGTTCGAGTCGCGTGTATTGTGCTGTTGTTACGGTTGGGTCGGCCAGACACTGCAATGGACAAGGTTGGTGGAGTGGTTAAGCTTCTGTCAATCGAATCCGTACGTTGTGGGTTCGAGTCCGCCCGGGCGGAGGAGCCGAGTAAAGGCTGACTCGCAGAATAGTGAGCAACATGCACTGGTATTGCAGCACGTGCTTCACACAGTCTTTACCACGCACGGTTGCCACTATAGTGCTGTTAAGTTGCTGCAAGGAGTGCACGGAACCACCCGTCTAGCTCAGTTGGTAGAGCGCTGGCCTTTTAAGCCAGTGGTCGTGGGTTCGAGCCCCACGGGGGGTGTCACCCTCTTTCAACTCGTGCGCTGCCACGCCGGTCAGTATAAATCTACCAGTCAGTCTGAATCTGCTCGCCAGTAACGTGCTTGTCATACCTACAAAACAAGAGAGAGATACGAGATTTCTTTGTCAGTACAGAGTCGTGGGCTTGTTCGTTGTTGTTCGAGTCGCGTGTATCGTGCTGTTGTTACGGATGGGTCGGCCGGACACTGCAATGGACAAGGTTGTGGAGTGGTTAAGCTTCCGTCAATCGAATCCGTACGTTGTGGGTTCGAGTCCGCTCGGGCGGAGGAGCCGAGTAAAGGCTGACTCGCAGAATAGTGAGCAACATGCACTGGTATTGCAGCACGTGCATCACACAGTCTTTACCATGCACGGTTGCCACTATAGTGCTGTTAAGTTGCTGCAAGGAGTGCACGGAACCACCCGTCTCGCTCAGTTGGTAGAGCGCTGGCCTTTTAAGCCAGTGGTCGTGGGTTCGAGCCCCATGGGGGGTGTCACCCTCTTTCATCTCGTGCGCTGCCACGCCGGTCAGTATGAATTTACCAGTCAGTCTGAATCTGCCCGCCAGTAACGTGCTTGTCATACCTACAAAACAAGAGAGAGACACGATGTTGCTTTGTCAGTACAGAGTCGTGGGCTTGTTCGTTGTTGTTCGAGTCACGCGTATTATGCTGTTGTTACGGTTAGTTTGGCCAGACACTGCAATGGACACGGTGGTGGAGTGGTTAAGCTTCTATCAATCGAATCCGTACGTTGATGGGTTCGAGTCCGTCCCAAGGCGGAGGAGCCAAGTAAAGGCTGACTCGCAGAATAGTGAGCAACATGCACTGGTATTGCAGCACGTGCTTCACACAGTCTTTACCACGCACGGTTGCCACTATAGTGTTGTTAAGTTGCTGCAAGGAGTGCACGGAACCACCCGTCTACTCAGTTGGTAGAGCGCTGGCCTTTTAAGCCAGTGGTCGTGGGTTCGAGCCCCACGGGGGTGTCACCCTCTTTCAGCTCGTGCGCTGCCACGCCGGTCAGTATGAATTTACCAGTCAGTCTGAATCTGCCGGCTAGTAACGTGCTTGTCATACCTACAAAACAAAAGAGAGATACGATATTGGTCTGTCAGTTCAGAGTCGTGGGCTTGTTCGTTGTTGTTCGAGTCGCGTGTATCGTGCTGTTGTTACGGTTGGGTCGGCCGGACACTGCAATGGACAAGGTTGTGGAATGGTTAAGCTTCTGTTAATCGAATCCGTACGTTGTGAGGTCGAGTCCGCCCGGGCGGAGGAGCCGAGTAAAGGCTGACTCGCAGAATAGTGAGCAACATGCACTGGTATTGCAGTACGTGCTTCACACAGTCTTTACCATGCACGGTTGCCACTATAGTGCTGTTAAGTTGCTGCAAGGAGTGCACGGAACCACCCTTACTCAGTTGGTAGAGCGCTGGCCTTTTAAGCCAGTGGTCGTGGGTTCGAGCCCCACGGGGGGTGTCACCCTCTTTCAGCTCGTGCGCTGCCACGCCCGTCAGTATAAATCTACCAGTCAGTCTGAATCTGCCGGCTAGTAACGTGCTTGTCATACCGACAAAACAAAAGAGAGATACGATATCGGTCTGTCAGTTCAGAGTCGTGGGCTTGTTCGGTGTTGTTCGAGTCGCGTGTATCGTGCTGTTGTTACGGATGGGTCGGCCGGACACTGCAATGGACAAGGTTGTGGAGTGGTTAAGCTTCCGTCAATCGAATCCGTACGTTGTGGGTTCGAGTCCGTCTGGGCGGAGGAGCCGAGTAAAGGCTGACTCGCAGGATAGTGAGCAACATGCACTGGTACTGCAGCACGTGCTTCACACAGTCTTTACCACGCACGGTTGCCACTATAGTGTTGTTAAGTTGCTGCAAGGAGTGCACGGAACCACCCGTCTAGCTCAGTTGGTAGAGCGCTGGCCTTTTAAGCCAGTGGTCGTGGGTTCGAGCCCCACGGGGGATGTCACCCTCTTTCATCTCGTGCGCTGCCACGCCGGTCAGTATGAATTTACCAGTCAGTCTGAATCTGCCCGCCAGTAACGTGCTTGTCATACCTACAAAACAAGAGAGAGACACGATGTTGCTTTGTCAGTACAGAGTCGTGGGCTTGTTCGTTGTTGTTCGAGTCGCGTGTATTGTGCTGTTGTTACGGTTGCGTCGGCCAGACACTGCAATGGACACGGTGGTGGAATGGTGGTTAAGCTTCTGTCAATCGAATCCGTACGTGATGGGTTCGAGTCCTCCCAAACGGAGGAGCCAAGTAAAGGCTGACTCGCAGAATAGTGAGCAACATGCACTGGTATTGCAGTACGTGCTTCACACAGTCTTTACCACACGCGGTTGCCACTATAGTGCTGTTAAGTTGCTGCAAGGAGTGCACGGAACCACAATATCAGTTGGTAGAGCGCTGGCCTTTTAATCCAGTGGTCGTGGGTTCGAGCCCCACGGGGGGTGTCACCCTCTTTCAGCTCGTGCGCTGCCACGCCGGTCAGTATAAATCTACCAGTCAGTCTGAATCTGCCGGCTAGTAACGTGCTTGTCATACCTACGAAACCGGAGAGAGATACGATATCGGTCTGTCAGTTCAGAGTCATGGGCTTGTTCGCTGTTGTTCGAGTCGCGTGTATCGTGCTGTTGTTACGGTTGGGTCGGCCGGACACTGCAATGGACAAGGTTGTGGAATGGTTAAGCTTCTGTTAATCGAATCCGTACGTTGTGAGGTCGAGTCCGCCCGGGCGGAGGAGCCGAGTAAAGGCTGACTCGCAGAATAGTGAGCAACATGCACTGGTATTGCAGTACGTGCTTCACACAGTCTTTACCACACGCGGTTGCCACTATAGTGCTGTTAAGTTGCTGCAAGGAGTGCACGGAACCACAATATCAGTTGGTAGAGCGCTGGCCTTTTAAGCCAGTGGTCGTGGGTTAAAGCCCCACGGGGGGTGTCACCCTCTTTCAGCTCGTGCGCTGCCACGCCCGTCAGTATAAATCTACCAGTCAGTCTGAATCTGCCGGCTAGTAACGTGCTTGTCATACCGACAAAACAAAAGAGAGATACGATATCGGTCTGTCAGTTCAGAGTCGTGGGCTTGTTCGGTGTTGTTCGAGTCGCGTGTATCGTGCTGTTGTTACGGATGGGTCGGCCGGACACTGCAATGGACAAGGTTGTGGAGTGGTTAAGCTTCCGTCAATCGAATCCGTACGTTGTGGGTTCGAGTCCGCTCGGGCGAAGGAGCTGAGTAAATGCTGACTCGCAGAATAGTGAGCAACATGCACTGGTATTGCAGCACGTGCATCACACAGTCTTTACCATGCACGGTTGCCACTATAGTCTTGTTAAGTTGCTGCAAGGAGTGCACGGAACCACCCGTCTCGCTCAGTTGGTAGAGCGCTGGCCTTTTAAGCCAGTGGTCGTGGGCTGGAGCCCCACGGGGGATGTCACCCTCTTTCATATCGTGCGCTGCCACGCCGGTCAGTATGAATTTACCAGTCAGTCTGAATCTGCCCGCCAGTAACGTGCTTGTCATACCTACAAAACAAGAGAGAGACACGATGTTGCTTTGTCAGTACAGAGTCGTGGGCTTGTTCGTTGTTGTTCGAGTCGCGTGTATTGTGCTGTTGTTACGGTTGCGTCGGCCAGACACTGCAATGGACACGGTGGTGGAATGGTGGTTAAGCTTCTGTCAATCGAATCCGTACGTGATGGGTTCGAGTCCTCCCAAACGGAGGAGCCAAGTAAAGGCTGACTCGCAGAATAGTGAGCAACATGCACTGGTATTGCAGCACGTGCTTCACACAGTCTTTACCATGCACGGTTGCCACTATAGTGCTGTTAAGTTGCTGCAAGGAGTGCACGGAACCACAATACCAGTTGGTAGAGCGCTGGCCTTTTAAGCCAGTGGTCGTGGGTTCGAGCCCCACGGGGGGTGTCACCCTCTTTCAGCTCGTGCGCTGTCACGCCCGTCAGTATGAATCTACCAGTCAGTCTGAATCTGCCGGCTAGTAACGTGCTTGTCATACCTACGAAACCGGAGAGAGATACGATATCGGTCTGTCAGTTCAGAGTCATGGGCTTGTTCGGTGTTGTTCGAGTCGCGTGTATCGTGCTGTTGTTACGGTTGGGTCGGCCGGACACTGCAATGGACAAGGTTGTGGAATGGTTAAGCTTCTGTTAATCGAATCCGTACGTTGTGAGGTCGAGTCCGCCCGGGCGGAGGAGCCGAGTAAAGGCTGACTCGCAGAATAGTGAGCAACATGCACTGGTATTGCAGTACGTGCTTCACACAGTCTTTACCACACGCGGTTGCCACTATAGTGCTGTTAAGTTGCTGCAAGGAGTGCACGGAACCACAATATCAGTTGGTAGAGCGCTGGCCTTTTAAGCCAGTGGTCGTGGGTTAAAGCCCCACGGGGGGTGTCACCCTCTTTCAGCTCGTGCGCTGCCACGCCCGTCAGTATAAATCTACCAGTCAGTCTGAATCTGCCGGCTAGTAACGTGCTTGTCATACCGACAAAACAAAAGAGAGATACGATATCGGTCTGTCAGTTCAGAGTCGTGGGCTTGTTCGGTGTTGTTCGAGTCGCGTGTATCGTGCTGTTGTTACGGATGGGTCGGCCGGACACTGCAATGGACAAGGTTGTGGAATGGTTAAGCTTCTGTCAATCGAATCCGTACGTTGTGAGTTCGAGTCCGCCCGGGCGGAGGAGCCGAGTAAAGGCTGACTCGCAGAATAGTGAGCAACATGCACTGGCATTGCAGCACGTGATCCACACAGTCTTTACCACACGCGGTTGCCACTATAGTGTTGTTAAGTTGCTGCAAGGAGTGCACGGAACCACAATATCAGTTGGTAGAGCGCTGGCCTTTTAATCCAGTGGTCGTGGGTTAAAGCCCCACGGGGGGTGTCACCCTCTTTCAGCTCGTGCGCTGTCACGCCCGTCAGTATAAATCTACCAGTCAGTCTGAATCTGCCGGCTAGTAACGTGCTTGTCATACCGACAAAACAAAAGAGAGATACGATATTGGTCTGTCAGTTCAGAGTCGTGAGCTTGTTCGTTGTTGCTCGAGTCGCGCGTATTGTGATGTTGTTACGGTTGGGTCGGCCGGACACTGCAATGGACACGGTGGTGGAGTGGTGGTTAAGCTTCTGTCAATCGAGTCCGTACGTTGTGAGTTCGAGTCTGCCCGGGCGGAGGAGCCGAGTAAAGGCTGACTCGCAGAATAGTGAGCAACATGCACTGGTATTGCAGTACGTGCTTCACACAGTCTTTACCATGCACGGTTGCCACTATAGTGCTGTTAAGTTGCTGCAAGGAGTGCACGGAACCACAATACCAGTTGGTAGAGCGCTGGCCTTTTAATCCAGTGGTCGTGGGTTAAAGCCCCACGGGGGGTGTCACCCTCTTTCAGCTCGTGCGCTGTCACGCCCGTCAGTATAAATCTACCAGTCAGTCTGAATCTGCCGGCTAGTAACGTGCTTGTCATACCGACAAAACAAAAGAGAGATACGATATTGGTCTGTCAGTTCAGAGTCGTGAGCTTGTTCGTTGTTGCTCGAGTCGCGCGTATTGTGATGTTGTTACGGTTGGGTCGGCCGGACACTGCAATGGACACGGTGGTGGAGTGGTGGTTAAGCTTCTGTCAATCGAGTCCGTACGTTGTGAGTTCGAGTCCGCCCGGGCGGAGGAGCCGAGTAAAGGCTTACTCGCAGGATAGTGAGCAACATGCACTGGCATTGCAGCACGTGATCCACACAGTCTTTGCCGCGCACGCTTGCCACTATAGTGCTGTCAAGTTGCTACAAGGAGTGCACGAAACCACTCGTCTAGCTCAGTTAAAAGGTCGTCTGTATTACTATTATTCAGACATTGTGACTTCTTAACTTACGTAGCTGCAGAATACGGTAATCAGGATGGTGCGTAGAGATAAAAGGACGCAGCCGGAAGTGTTGCTGCGGGCAATCTCATCTAATTTTTTGTTGTGTGTTTTGTTGTTTTTTGTTGTGTTTGTGTGTGTGTTTTTTTGTTTCGTTTTTTTCTTTCGTTTTGGCTTCAGAAATTGAAAACTGAAGCAAAAATTAACAACCTGAACAACGCGACGCGAGGCGACCGAGTGCACGAAGAAAGACCCGGCAGCCAACGTGCGCCTACAGTGACCATCGGGTGCAGCACTGCCACACCAGTAGTGCGGGTGAAGACAGACGACGCGGTCTCCCGTCTACAATCCCTTCCTGAGACGGCCCACACGTATAGTCGCGCGGTGTCTGATTGCTTGGGAATTTTTAGAGGAAATTTCTGGAAGGTTTCTAAATCTATCCCAGAGGTTCCAGAAAGTTTCTAAATATCTGGAAATATCTGATTGCTCCCTCTTTTTTTTGTGCAGCTATCGTGAGCGCAGTTCTGTTACATATTGTTGCCCAGGTTAGCATGTTGCCGATCCAATTTAATGCTGATGTAGCTCAAACCGGACCACGGGTCAGCGAAAGCGTCTCACCAGATGGTGGCTGCGGGCTCGAGGCCGGAGAGGGATGCGGAGGTGAAGGGTGGTCGACTGCATGGTTGGGGTCGGCTTGGGTGACACCAGTTCCGAAGAGGAGGAAGAACCGACACCGAACGCAGACGTAGCACCAAGGGAATCAAGTCTTTCCAGACGACGCGGACGAGGTGGAGAATAATTTTTCAGAGCACACAGTAGCTTGCATAATCGACCGCCGCGGGAGTATGAGCGCACGCCAGTACTTGGTCCAGCGGGAGGACAGGACGGCGGAATGGAAGTGTGCAGGCGAACTGTGGAACTGTGCCGACTTGGTATCAGCCTGTGCCCGGTCATGGAAAAGCACCCAGATCGGATCAAGTCGTATGCCGAGTTCATTTCGATGGACATCTTAAGTATCAAGTTGATGGCGGATAGCCCTAAGGACGACTGTGCATTTCGTGCTTTCCAGATGGATAACTCATTGGAGGCTTGGACAAGCAGGCCGCGGAGCTAGGGCGGTTGGGCGAAGATTACCGAAGACGAATGGTGATCAGCAACAGCGGCCAGGACGGGACTGAGGTTCGGACAGCCGACGAAGTTCCTCCGGGACGAAGTTCCACGCACAGGATGGACGATTAATCGGAAATCTTTCATTGAAAACTGGTACACCGGTGGGGGATCAGGACCTGGCGGCATTGTCTAGCTGGTGTGGCACCAACGATCCTTTCGGAGATGGTGCGTATCTTGTGTAGGCGCTTAAGACCTCTCAGCGCGGACATTGCATCGCCGTGCAAAAGATGGGGGACACGATGGTCGTGCGAAAGGATGGATTCACGACCGGTATCATTAACCACTTGTGCATGAGAAGAATCTGTTCTGTGAGAATTTGTCTGATGCAGCTCGCGTCAGAGTAGTAAGTGATCGGAACAATGGAAATAATCCGATTATAGCAAACTCAGAGTACAGTGAAGCGGGGAGTGGGAGTTGAAGCACCGGGATCCTTGGAAGACTGGAAGGAGTCGGAGCGATGACGGACAACAAGTGCAGCGGGATGGAATTTCAGGAAGCTGTCGAAAGAAGCATCGCGAGACAACGCAGCAGTGGCACGCTGAAGAGCCTTCCTCATACCCATATCATATTGGCGGCGAAGAAGATGACGCAGGTGGGCACTCGAAGTCGAGAAGATGACCATCAGGGCAGGGGACGTCGGTGTGGACCGCCGGCCGTCAAACAGACACTTGTTCCGGTAAAACCAGACGAAGCGGAGAGTCACAGCACGAACAGTGTGCCAGATGTTGTGGATAATGGTTGCATCGGGCACCCACTCCTTCCTTTAACGCGGGCGAGTCCCCATCACAATGTATACCCACGACGCCGGCTTTGTAAAGAAAGGATCCAGTAAACGGTCGATGTGGCGCCATAGGTGTGTAGCGAGGTCGCAGTCGAAGAAAATATGGCGCTCGGTATCGATAGCGTGGGACCCCTATAGCACGCACGATAGATGTTGGGATAAGAAGCAGCCAAAAACCAGAACCGGGAACGAATCGGAAGAAGACGGAAAAAAGGCAAACGAGAAGATCCTCAAAAACAGGTAGAAGGGTACGGCGGAAGTGGGAGGAAGACCGCACGAAAGATAGGATTTGACCGGGACACGTGGACCCGGCGTGGAGCGTGATGGGATGAGACGTCGCCGGCACGAGATGTTTCCAAACCACGCCAAGAAGAGCAGACTTCGGAAGTGCGGGTATGAAATATATTCGACATCCAACGGCGCAGCCTAGACGTGGTAAAACCCGTCGGTCCCCGGGAGCGGGCGGCAGAACAAGCCCCGTCGCATCCAGGCGCTCGACAATTTGGGTGGTTTCTGTATAGAACACGCAGTTGTTATGGCTGGGTCCAGGAGGACCAGAGACAAATGTGAAGTCAATGTAGCGCTGGACTAACACCTGCTGCGACGGCCAGGCTTCGCCGACAAGCATGAAGTCCGAAAACGACTGTACACCGAAGACTTGGAACACACGTAGCCAAAAACTTCGCTGCAGTTCAACGACCATACCGATACACCGCCGATGTGGGGTAGTGGTCAGAGCCCGGGGTGATTTCTCTCAATGAAGTGATGAGACTTAGTGGGACCAAATAGGTTGACAGAGACCGTACCAAGCGCGGTAACTAGGAGGAAGGTCATGCCACGTGATTACCAACGAACAATGTACCACAGCTACCTTCCACCATGCAAAAGCCAGTTTTCACTTAAAATGTCGCCATGGAGCAACGGGGATATGGTGAGAAAGTCCAAGGCGTGCCGCCGACCCGTGGACGGGATGAACCTCAGAATCAGTTCAGAGCTAGCTGTCGTCCAGTCTCTTACCGATGGCGACTCCAATCCACGGAAAAGCTGCAAGAGCAGTTGGAGCCGTTGACGCTTCAGATGAGCAGCAAGATCAGAAAGTCCCAACCCTCCATCACAGCAGCGCTAGTAGAGAGAAGAACTGGGAAGGAGCTGAACGTGGGATGACTCGCGGTCGTGTTTTCGACTTAACACGAACCGATTCAGCATCGATTGCCAACGCCGCACAGTTGTCGTCGAAATGGACACATGTTGAGTGTAGTGCCACAAGCGAGAAAGAATCATAGTCTGGGCTACCAGCAAACGACCCCGAAGCGCACAAGCCCGTCGGTACCACAATCTGAAGCCGTCGTAGAAGCGCTGCTCAAGAAAATCGGTGATCACGGTATCGACCGAGGACTGCCCAAAGGGTATGTCAAAGTTATTCACCGTATCCGTCCGACTGAGAACTCTCATACCGGGATGAAGTGGACATGCGTGATTCCGGTTGAGCGCGAGCAGCACAGACTTTTGTAGGTTAAGTTTGGCACCGGACCCCTGGCAGTAATCTTGGACATGAAGCAGCTGGTCCTGCGGGTTCGCAATTGAGCTGCTCAGGAGAGTGGATTCATCAGCGAAGAATGTGCCGGCGGTAGTGTGGTCCGCATTCAGACATACGCCATACTACTCGTATTTCCGGAGGAGATTGCCAAGAGGCTCGATGGTCAAGATGAAAAGAAGGGATGATAACGGATCCCCTTGCTTTACACCGCGTGTCGGGAAGAGCGCTGGTTGGACGTTCTGATTGATCATCAGATGGCCCGAGGGTCCGTGTAGAGAAGCCGGATCCGCCGCGTAAATGTCGACCTAAGTCCCATGCGCTCGAGTAGACGAAATATGTAGTAATAGTTGACTATATCGAAGGCTTTTTCAAAATCCAGAAACAGCGCGTACGTTTCGTCATCCCGGCCGGTAACCAGGTCTATAAGATCGGCCAGAAAGCGCACGTGGTGATGAATTGATCGTCCCTTGACAAATCCCTTCTGGTCGGGGTGGATCAAATCGGGGGTCGACTGTTGGAGGCGACACGTAAGCGCTTTCGACATTATCTTCACATCAACTTGTACAAGAGCAATCGGGCGGTAGTTTCCAGAAGCCGCACACGACCCTTTCTTGTGAAGCAGAACAACTGCTGACTTCCGCTGGGACGGTAGGAGCGTACCGCGGTGGGGATGATCTTTAAAGACGATACTAAGGCATTCTATGAAGACGTCAGGGGCGACCTGGAAGAAACCATCTGTCAGACCATCCATCCCAGGTGACGAAGTCGCGCGCATGTGGCAGATGGCGGCTGCCAAGTCCGTAGCAGTTACCGGGGCGTCCAAGATGTCACGGTCGAGGTAGAATACAGATCAAACAACTGTGTTGAGGAGCGTCCGCTATAATGCAGCATGCGAAGGAGGACCCAGGCCAGCCGGACTGGTGGGATTTCCCATCTCATACCCCCAGTGCTCCAGGAATCTTTGATATATGTACGTGGGATTCGTCAAAAGCGACCCATCGGGAGTCAAGAATTATTCAATGGAATTACGTCTCAAGCTTGTGTCCAGTGGGCGGAAGAAATGCTATGTTGATCTTTCTGAATTGACCGCTTGGAGATCGAAGGCAGCATCTTAGTTATATTGGCTGGTGCGAGTCACAGTCTCCTGGTAGTAACGCATGGTAGCACCGAATAGGTCATGGTACTGAGCACACGAACTTTCGCGAAACCGGGCCGCAGCACGATCAAGACGTATCCGAGCCGCAACAATGGTCTGGGCGTCTTGAAGGCGAAGCTTCTTCTGGACCGCCTGAAGCTGAGACTTGATGGATTTCTTCCACGATTCCCAGATCTTACCCGGGTTTGAGGCAGAACGCAGTCTGCCCCGGACTATCTCTGCTTCTCGTTTGATTGCAGAAACAACCAGAGAGTAACCCAGCAGATAACTCGCAAACTTCCAGTATCCGCGGCCGTGGAGCTGGGATCCCGACCTGAAACTCACACTGTGAGCAAGATGGTCACCAGCATGTTGCGGAAGAAATTACCGAGAATCGTCATAGAAATTATTTGAGAAGGACTCCGAAATCAATATGTAATCGAGACGGTTCTTTCAGGGTAGAGGACCAGTAAAAACTCGGTTGGTGTCGAAGTGGATCCTCCAAGCGTCGACGACACCGAGTTTGGCCATCCATTCAAGACAGCTGGACCGACTTGGGTCGTAGCGCAAGTCTGGAGTAAACGAGCCACGCCGAGGGTAAAAGGGGGTATTGAGGTCTCCCAACACAAGATGGGTCGCGTGGTCTTCAAATTCCTCCGTGATTAAACTCGAGTAGAACTGGCGTTTTCTTGGCGGTCGACCGACGCATAAACGTTGTGGAGGTAGTATGGTAAACCATCGACCATCACTCGCACAACGTGATAACGCACAGTGACGGAGAGACGGTTGACTTCAGCCGCTGAGTCGAAACCGGGAAAGTCAGAGCGAAGCACTGTGACGACCCCGTGGCTCCTCCCCCGTGTCGGCCGGTGCTGATGGGAATTCGGGTCATTGACGAAGACTTTGTTTTTGAAGCTGGAGTCAAGGTGAAACTTGAACGTCGAAAGATGGGTGGCGTCACCGAACTTGGTTTCTTAAAGACACGAGACTGAGTGGTTGGAGATCAAATTCTCAATTAGAAGATGACCGTTCTGCTTAATTCCGTTAGTTCTAACTGTAAGAACGCTGATGTTGCTCCAGGATGTCCGTGCCGAGGGGCCTTTAGCAACGGGTGGCCAGCGCACTCGCTAGCATCAAAACCCCGCCATCGACCTCATGAAGCCTCAAGACGGACGAGTCTTCGGGGTAGAAGCCTTCAAGCTTCTGAAGAGTTTCGAGTGTATCCAGAAGGTGTCCCTGCCATCGCACCTCCTTCCATTGCTGCATGCAGTGAGCATCCAATTCGGACCGCAGAAGACGGAGGAGGGTGTTGGGGTGGAGAAATCGCGTATGATGCGCAGGGATCCACTCCACTTGTTGGCAAGTGATGTACTGGATCCAATGGTCATTGGAAAAGACAACGGGGGCAATGGACATGAGCATGAGCTCAAACATGCCCAAGGCTTTGGACGCACGAGACAGCACTTCAATGGTGGGTGTGGATGTCCACCACTTGGCACACACAGTGTAGATCTCACCGCGTTTAAGGGGAACCGCTGTTCCCATCAGCTTCTTCCATTTGGTGTTGAGCGTGGTGTCTTCCGTTAGATTGGCCGCGCAAAGCACGCGGTTGATTTCATGAAGCTGAGCGACCTCGTCAATCGCCGACCCACCCTCCAGCATCGTCAGCGCAAGTGCAATGTTGAAGGCGAGAGAACACTCGACCGCTTTCTTAGTGAAGTGGCCGGGGCTCGCGGCATTTTTGAGAAGCTTGCACATGCTGCCGATCTTGCTGTTGGCGGCATCAATACAGTCGGGAATAAAGCTAAGGAGAGCCTTGTTCTCGTCATTGAGCATGGCCTCAGCCACTTCCGGCACAAACGAATCCGTCGAGGATTTCTTGATCGTCGTGTGGTGTTTCTCGATGAATACAGTGGACTCGGCCGATGTCTGTAGCGCATTTGGACGTTTCACGCCCAAAGGAAAAACCGGATAAAGAAATCCTGACGCCAGATCCTCCGTCAAGTCGGTCGACTCGAACCGGACCTCCATCGTCTGGAGTGATTGAAATTAATTGGCGGTGGCAATGCCATCCAATGGAAGCTTCGATTGCTTTGCAAGCATGTTGGAGAAGTCAAACGCGTTGCGGCCGCGTTTTGTTGTTGTTGAAGCTACGAAACCGTCGTCCACGGTCGTAGTCAGCAATAGTAAGGCCGTCTTCCGGGCATTTGGGATACCAGGAGGAGTGATGGTGCCTTGAGATCTACGAAATGTCGAGACTGACAAATCTTTCGAGTTTCCGGATGAATTCGGGACGATCTGAGTGGGTGCCAATGTCTTGTTAATCTTAGCCCCATGGCGGAGCTGATCTTCCCGTTTCTTGGCCTCCGCAACTGCTCTTTGAAGTGTTGTCTGCTGGAAAATCTTTATAGGAACCACAACTGCAGGCGCTTTCACAGCGTGCGCATAAGACTGCGCGGGTGGACTCAGGTTTTGGCGCGGATACGTGGCAGGCACCGGCACCGTACCTCGAGAGTCGCTAGTTGTCGTGCCCAGGTCAAGTTCGTGGTGAGAGCGATACTTAAATAGCGTACGCTCCGACTGGAATGGGGCATTTTTTCCATGAGCTGGGTGGAGCTTGTTGTCGAACAACACCTGATCGCATACGCTGTCCATTCACGATTAGCGCGCTGGGACATGAATGTGTCAATAGATACACGCGCCAAGTGGCAGACGTAATGCCAGTCGCAAGTTTCACCCCCAAAAGGAGTCACAGACAGGCTTGCAGCCAAGTAGAAACAGGCGCTGAAGAATCAACAGGGTGTCGGTGTTCGAGTCCATGTTGGAGATGTCGATGAAGTACTTACCACCAAGAACATCAAACTCCTTGAACGTGTCAACACCGCCCATAATGTCCACCTTCGTGCACTCAAGGCAGAGACAGGCTTCTTTCGACTTCACCTTGATGCGGAGATTACCTCCAGGCAGCTTGGAGATTTGGCCAATCTCATGACTGCGGTAGAGGTCCTCAAGAGAGTCATTTCCGTGGTGTGTACCAGAGAGGGACATTATGATCTTCTGGAGCGGAGTCTTCGCGAGCGTCCGACCAGTAGTAATCATCATATCGTACTTGACACGAATAAGAGCATACGGTCTCGCCTGGTCGATACGAGAAGCAATGAACGACTAATCACCACCAGCGGCGTATTGGCGCTCAATCCACTCGATGTCACTTGCGAGAGGCTGGGGAGTCTCAACCCGACGACGCGCAGCGTCAGCCTCGGCGTGGTCGCGGCGAAGGTGTTCCTGCTTACCAAGCACATCAGCCATCGTCGGACGCGGATCAGAGCTCGGAGGCGAAGAGCCGGGTTCAGCGACGGAAGACGACTGGTCCATTGGAACTTCATACGTTGGCGTGGCGATGGGCGATAGAGATCCAGAAGGCGGTCCGTCCTTGACCTCAGCATTACTACCGTCGGTGAGTTAAAACGGCGCAGTTTCAGATGGGGCCACCGTCCGAGATTTGGAGGGCCCCAAATCGTTGGACGAGGATGGGCCATCAGGTGCACCATCTGTACCAGCGGTCATAGGCATACAATCGAATCCGGAGCACCATGTGGTGTCTGATCGGGGACGAGAGAAGAGGCAGCTGATAGATTTTTCCATGGGAAAAGACTGAAAGAGGGAGTGCAGGAACGCGGGGGAAGAGGGTTCTTCTGGATTTGACGTGGGTAGTAGCTGGTAAATTGAGAAGAACCCGTCCAGCTCAGTTGGTAAAGTGCTGGCCTTTAAGCCAGTTGTCGTTGGTGCAATCCCCACGGGGGAGGCCACCCTCTTTCTTCTCGTGCACTGCCGCGCAAGTCAGTCGAAACTGCCAGCCAGTATACATGCCGCGCAAATACGTAATTCGTCACTACAATATCATCTTCGTTATCGGTTGACGATAATGTCGTCTCGAATATCGGAGTGCCTTTTTTGGCGTTACGCTTTCTCTTGCGTCTCGAGCCGCTGCTCGAGACTGGCACGTCTCTTTCGCTGGAGGATGAAGTACAATCCGCTAGACGTAGGAGCTCTGTATTCACCACGTCGTTCACATACGGATCCATTGTCCGTTCATTCTCGTCGATAAAAGGGGGTTTGTCGTCGTCAACCGCCTTCACTGTATGTAACATCCTCAACTCGACCTCCTCGGTAACACTTGGGAGCCTACGCGCTACCGATGTGTATGTATGCAAAAGACTCTGCTTGACAGCCTCGATGTTGATTTAGAGTCTATGTTAGGCCTATGTGTTTGTAGGCGGGAGATTCTGCTCGACTGAATCGCTAGAAATAGGAAGCCCCTTTTTTATCGACGTTTGTGTATGCGGGAACCTCTGTTCGACTGCATCGTTACATTTCATGATCCGCTGCTTGCACGATATCTATTTCCCGGGAACTTCTCTTGGATTGCCAAATTATGTGAATATCTGTGTGATCGAACATACCAAGCAGAGAGGGCCATATTAATCTCTGTGATGACATAGAGTCGTACCAAATTCGTTCACGACTCTGCAATGTGGCTATTTGGATGACTCAACCAACAAATGAGTGAACACTTCACTCACGTCATTTTCTGCAACGTTGTTTTACAGACCGAGATCGACAATCTATTGTCGGCTGATACCGCGACAACCACGGTATCCTACGATACAATCAAATGCACCGTTCATCTCGTACATCAGAAATACATTGAAGCTGTAAAATTCGACGAACGTGTACGACAGAATAACTGTACTACGCGAATACGCCGTGGCTTTCCATCAGTGAGGTTGGCAACAATATCACTTGAACCTTCTCAAATCGTAATCATAGACGGGAAATGAACACATGTTGTGCTCGAAAGAAGGTGTTGGATGGACCCCAGTCCGACAATGCTCGGAGTGGTCGCTTTACTACAGCAACTATGAGAATATTAACAATCAGTCTCGAATCGTTGCGTATGGTGGTGGCATTGAAGTGCGAATGTATCAGTTCAGTGCTAGAAAGCCGATCTACCACCTGCTTACTCGGATATAAAATGCGATCAGAAAGGTGCCCCGCATCTACTAGAACCGCTCTTTTTTGTGGTGTAACCGACAACACAGCTTCTCTACGTAGGGCGTTTGTTTTCATGGCAACAAACGCTGGTGATCGGCAGACGACCGCATGACGGCATGTATTACAGCACAAAACAATCCTTCATGTTCTGACAATGACGTCAGGGTTATATTGCTTGCCACGACCACGTGATGCATCAATTACATCGAGTTGTACAGAGTCTGGATGAAACGCACGCAGGCTTTGAGAATCTGCCTGTCAGTAGGACGACGCCACCGTGCAATATTTACGAAGCGTGAGGGCAAATGCATCCTCGTTTCAGTGAATGTGAGGCAATATAGCGTCATTGCCTCTTGCATACCCGAGACGAAGACATGGACTTGTAAAGCCATGTCGATCGGCTGCACGGTTATACACGAAGCAAATTGTCGCTTCTTCTGCACGTAATCGAGCATTGACAGCTTACCCTGACGTTATATAGAAGTCTGCACGCAAGCGTGACTCATCGTGAGGATGCTCGGACGCCAGTCGTACGTCGCGCTGGATATCTCCCAGCGTGGAAAACGCCATCTCATACATAACGAGCTTCCCATTCTTTGTCTCTTTTTAACAAGCTGATACAGCAGGAAATTAATCTTGGTTTTTGGAGCGTTGGTCAAAATTGACGCCATCGCGACAACCGTCTTCTCAAATTAGCGATAAAGGGGGAAACGATTCGGACCATCACCGGTGTACGTCGACGTCTCCATTAAAATTGCGCAATAATGGGAGGTGCGCGAGGGGATCTCAAGTCACCGATTAGCTTTGGCGAGCTCAGGTATCTTTCGTTCTTAAATGGCGGCACAATGTTGCTCGGGCGTCGCTTTTCTCAGCAGGGAAGTCACAAATATTTCACTGGACACCGACGCAAAAGGTGGTGTAATGCCTTTCATTTCACAGTAGTGAGATGGGAAAAGTCTGCATGCTCCAGCAAAAACGCTGGAGCCTTTGATTATTAGTTCATACTTATCTCAAACTTGGTCACGGGAAAGACTGCGAGCGCTACCATGTGTAACAGGGTTAGATCCCCGCTTCCGTCTTACACTCTATAGAGCGTGAGGGAGCGCTCTCATTGATAAGGTGAATATAGCTCGTTGTTTATGTTTCTAGAATTCACAATAAGTGCGAATATGTTCTTTAGCTCATGGAAACCACTCAAACATAGATATTTCTGTAATCGGCTAATTTTTGGGTCTTGCACCCCCAACAATCGACCACTAATAAATAGACGCTTAGTATCTGCTATCCGAATACTGCCCATACTTAGTATATGCTATTATGTAAAAAAAAACTGGGAACCGGTATTTCCCCCTTGATTTTCTGGTTAAAACCCCTCTAATCAATAAACGCGATCTAATTGGTCAATAATGAGTCACGAGTAGAGTGAGCGACGTCTTTAAAAGTTGTGTATTTAATTCAATTTTTGTCGTAATTGGATACAATGTAACCTTTTTATGCAAAATTGTCGTGTGGTGAACGTCATTGTTGGCGATCCAGCCACAGTTTTCGTTGTATTTAAATCAAAAAATGTGAAAGCGTAGATGATTGAGTGATAAATCATCATATCGAACCAAAACAAGTAGCGATCAACATCACTAAAAACGCGATAAATCGATCAGATTTTGCGTAGGTGAAGCAGCCGTTGCATGAGGGTGGGTCACAACGCACAAAGACGTGAATGTTTAATCAAATCAACACCGACAGAACTTCACGAAATCAATTTGATCTGATTATATAAATTTGACTTTTTTTTCTTTTTGTAAAATTTTCTCATTATTCTCTGTAAAAGTCTATAAACTGTGTAGGCACTATCACTCGTCTATTGCTACCCTTGCTGACACGAATATTTATATCCTTAGCTTCATTGATAGCACGGCAACTGGATTATCGTAAAGTAGAATTTCACTTGTTGCGGCCCTTAACATCTTCGCGATAAGAGGGGAATCCCATTAGCTACGTATGCGCGCTTGTCAAAATCCCCCCTGTGCACGGCCATTTGTAAGATGTGCTGCATGCTCTTTTGTGGACCTGCATTGCACACAAAGGATCTGGAACAGCACAGTAATGTAGGAACCTATACAATAACGAACAGGACATTTAGTTACGACTCGCGTTTTTTACACGCGACACGAACGATCCGAGTAAGATTAAAAATTAATAATAAAGAAAGAAGCAGTCGTACCTCCCACTAATGCAGAACCCTCTACGTGTAAGCGTTATAGGGAATTTTTGCTGTTGTAAAGGCGTCGACCCTTAGATATGATGAGCGATTGAGCGTACCTGCGGACGTAAAAGCTTTGAGTCTACAAACGTTTCATGCAAATTTTGACAGAATCTTGCGTTAAAAAACACATTAGAACGTTAGCGAACTACACCGAATCTGGTCAAACAGATGTGTAAAACCCGGATATTGTAATGTAATACCCTCTTGGCATGTCTATCAATCAGCCAATCATGTAGCGTTATATCAAACTGAGGGATTTTACCAGAAAACCGAGGGAAGAAAAATAGTTTTAAAAGACCCAGGTCCCCATAATTTAATGGTTTGCCTTATTACATCAAGCAGGGCAATTTAATACAATCATCAGATACTGATGCGTTTAACTACTCGATATAGCTTAAATTATGGGTTTGCGACAATGTAAAAGGAGTCAGAAACAATGCAAGCACGCGGCTGACCGCCTCTACTGATGGACCAACTATGTTTAGATTTTCAAATCGATCATTGTTAGAGTCAGAGCATAAAGAGCGCCTGCTGAGCTAATTCTAGTTGCTCGGCGTTGTCGCGTGTGTCAGTGCGCTGGACACAACACGCGAACTTGCTCCTTCGTGCCGCAAGACGATAGCTGAGTCACGGCTAAGAACACAGCTAGAACCACGGAAGCAAAATGTAAAGACGAGAGAGAAAGACTGTGCAGTCTCGGCTTAAACGTAAGAAAAAAGAAATTGATCAAAATGATGATAAATGTCAAACTTATTTTGGCCAATAGATATGTGTTTTGGTGAGCAGCAAACGAGTGATATTTAAATTGGATACAATACCGGGAAATTGAAATTTATTCGGGTAAAATTGCAGGCGACGAAACAAGAAGGTAGCGGAGGTCGAGTGTTTTCCATCAATTGTCGCGATTATATCGGGCCGTTTTTGTGTTTGTTTATTTTGATTATCCTTAGCGTTTTCCAAATATCGGGGGCTTCTTTTTGTGATTAATTTTCTTTTCCATTTTAAATTTACAAATATCTTGAGTAAACTTTCTAAATATCAAAGATATTGTTTGGTGTTAGTGATTAAATGGAGTATTTTCATATTTTTCATGGAAAAACAGTCAGAAAGAAGCGCAAGTCTCCTCCATTGCGTGCATTGCAGCGCATTCTGAGCCGTAGACGAGGAATGTTACAACACCAATTCAAGTCTGAGTTGACGAAGACGCAAATAATCGTTAGTGTTAACGTCTGCATTATTGCTACGCATTCATTATGCGGAAGCGTTTATAAAAAATAAATGGCATGAAAACGGATACTAGCATGCACCATCTACGTGGCGGAGCTCTCAGAACCATCGACCCGTCATCAACTGCTTTAACGCGACGTTTCAAATACAATTAAGGACCGTGTGCAAACGTATGAATCAGCTGCTTTTTACTTTTCCTGTTCGTGGCCTCATACTTGAAGCCGCGGTCGTCTGCTTTTCTTGCCCTTGGACTACGCGCGCATCGCCACTACTATCCGCGGCGTGCATTACCATTTCCACCGATTATTCCACCATCGCGTCTAATTTTGCCTCCATTCGCGCCATCGCTGTCGCCAACTTGTCGATATCAGCAGTGTGTTGACCTAGTGTATGGAACATTGCTCCCTGCTGTGTTGCTAACTGCTGCTGAGTTTCAGTAGTGCGGCATAGCAGATCCATGAGCATCGTCTCCATCTTCGGACCTGCCGTCACTTGACCATCGCCAGTGTTAGCTGCTACGAGATCTTGCGACGTCCCAGAAACCGGTTGAGCCACAACTTGGTTCGCGATTCCATATCCTGATCCCCGGAGCGGCTCAGCGGTGCGCTTCATATTTTCTCCCTGGTGCATGTCATCATCAACAACTTCCACCGCTTCACCATTATCAAGAGGCGTGGCCACCGCGTTCTTGCGGTCCTCCAGATTCTTCATCGCCACGTTCGATAGCTTTTCGAGCGTTGCAATATCGCACGTATTACGCGGCTGCGTATCGAACACAAACACTGTTCCGAGCAGGTGGCCGGACGGCGTACAAATCGGTGCTCCAGCATAAAACCGGATCTTCGCCGCACCCGTCACCAGCGGATTCTTTGCAAATCGCTTGTCCAGTAGAGTGTCCATAACGACCATCGGCTCCTTGGACATGATGGCGTGCGCGCAGAAAGATACAGACCGCGGCACTTCGTTCTGTGCGAGGCCAACGCTAGCCTTGAACCACTCGCGGTCCTCGTCCAGCAGACTCACAGCCGCGATTGGGCTCTTGAGAGCATTGCTCGCAAGGTCACAGATAATATCAAACACGTCTTCACTAGGCGTATCCATGATGTCAAACCCACGGAGAACTTCGAGGCGGTCAGACTCACCCGGTACAATCGGGGGCTTGGGCCACGGGTGGTCCCAGCTAAAGTCGAGCGGGTAATCGAAGTCAGGCTGCTGGTAATCGCGCGAGAAGTGCGACAAATCACCCTCTGAATTTCCCGTAGGCGAGTGAAAGTTCTGCGCCTCCCAATGCTCTTCGCGCGGCGGAGGCGACGTAGCTGTGCCAGCTGAGCCAGACGTAGGAGCAGCAGGTGGCGCTTGTGGATTGGCCTGGCTGTTGGCGTGCGACAGGATACAAGACATACACACTCGAACAAGGGAGCGACCAATAACAGGTAGCTCTGCCTCTTTCTTCAGCGTACAGTTGCCACACACTACTTCGCCACACTATAAGGGGACCAAACAGAGCGATACGAGAGTCACGACAACGTAGGGTTTGTTAGCACATGTCGTAGTCGCAGTGCCCGCTGCGTAAACGCTACTGTACCTTGCGACAGTGGTGTTTTCGCCGAAAGCGTGTAAAGTTGCGCGTGCAGACGTGACAGCGGTACCGTTCCGTGTCCAGCACCCAGTCGTCCTGGTGGCGCAGCTGGTCGATAGTCAGCACGTCATTGCCACCGATGGTACTGCTGCCCTTGAGTCCTTTGCGCGACATAGTCTAGAGTCTGTCTACCTAAGGAACAACAACAGGGAGGGGACAAAACCACCAAATCTTTTCAGCTTCTTTTCGTCCAGCGCATACATCCACAGAGATCAAGGGGCGTCAGGGACTCACGTCGCAAGCGCGTTCCGCTCTTTGTTAGGGCGGCGCAAAGGAGGGGGGAGACTTGACCTGATGGGCGGACGGACGGAGGACGACGGTCTGAAGGACACGCGCGCTCTCTTCTTTGCTCGCTTGCTCGCTGCCTTCCGCGTCACGTGTGTACACGAGAGTCGGGCGCCAATCTGTTGAGTAAGTGGCGTTGTCTGGGCTTACTTCGCCACGGCTGGTCTGCGGGGAGAAAGTATACAAACTCCAACTGCTCCGTTTATCACAAAGAAAGACCGGCTCGGTCTTTCTTTGCACATTCGTCCCCTCGTCCGTCGTCGTGGGGTCGCAGCCGAAATGGGCACCACCTGAAAACTGGTAGTATTGTAAGTGCCATAAATCATACTGCAGTCATCGAGCGATCGAGCAACCGACCAGTGCCTGACCCGCACACGCGCTCTCTCTCTCTCTTTAATTTCATAAAGGCGGTTCAAGTGGGTTGAAGTGTAGCGTAATGCGTAAAAAAGGTATTTGACGACGGCTAGAGCGCGTATGTACAGTGCCATGTGTAAAAGGGTCTTTGACAGGGAATATGCATCCTGAAGTAGGTGAGTAGTATCTTGTTGCGTACAAGCAAGCAGACTATTCAAAACAGGCAGAGCTCTAGGTAGGCAAGGCAAAGATGGTCGACAAACTGTGAACGCATTTGCAGGTGTTCACTTGATCATCGTTAACGATCTCGCGACCATGCAGCTCTTTTGCTATGGCTTTCGTATGCGAAATTTATGATTTCCTTCGCAAATATGTCGCATTGCGGATGATGGCAGAGAAACGACAGAATGACTAAACCGCCTCTAACAAATTAGCCAGAGTTGCTCGATTGGTTCAATTGACGGCAAGGGTGGAGCGTGCCGTTCCAGAGGCAGGTACATGTCACCTAAGTGGAATTTTGCTGCTGTACTGTGGTAGACTTACCATAGCGATCAGTGCGTGGCTCTTTTACTCGTTCCACCCCCGTGATAGTATCTCGGTGCAGCTTGCCCTGGCCGTAAACTGCAAGGAACCGTGAATATATCGTTTTGCAGACGAGCTTTCGAGTTCGTTTAGCTTGCGCGCTTCATATTCTACCACATTAGCTAGACACTTACGCCGATGCATGCACTTCATGGTTCTTTCTATTGCCGCTGAGAGTGTCGAATAAGGCTCAACAATTGCTTCGACAAACCTTGTCGTGCGCACTGCATTTCTACGCTTCGGTCCGGACTCGTGCTTGACATACTTTTAACAACGTCACAAGGTATCGGTGTCATAGGGTTCATGTCGTATGAGAATCCATCACATTCAGACAACATTTATCCCTTTCTATTTGTCGCAAGTCCAATATGGCGAGCCGTCTGAAGGAGTACCGCTACTACCTCAGCAGCGGCGTGAGCACGGGCATATCGGTCAAGATCTCATTGGTAGAGCTGGCACCAGCCCTGGGATGTTCCGTCAGTAGCGATGCACCTAAGCGTGCTTCGGCCGAGACACCTCTCGCAGGACTGGAGCAGCTCGCAGGCTCGTCGTCCGATGTACGCAACTCGTCCATTGGCGAGATCTTCTTGACGGCGCAGGTCTTTTCTGACGGTCTCCCGCTGCATCCTATGGTTGTGAGGTACGTGCTGCTTTTCTATTGATCAGAGTAGAGTACGTTGTAGGTTGACGCTATGGGTTGCTATCCGTTGACCTCTTTGCAGTTCTAAGAGTCCCACCAAATGCAGTAACTCGACGATCTACTGGAATGAATGGATTTCCTTTCCCGTGCGCTATCGTGACCTATCTCGCAACTCTCTTCTGGCCATGACGATCTGGAGTGTGGGGTGGGTCCCCATTGGCGGTTCTACCATCTCTTTCTTTACCAAGCAAGGCGTACTCCGTGACGGTGTGCAGTGTCTTCGCATCTGGGAAGGGCGCGAGGCCGACTCGTCTCCCGACACGAAAACTCCGTCTGAAGTCGATGAAGAGTGGGTTAGACAAGAGTGTTTCCGACTCGACAAGCTTCGTGAGAAGTATGAGCGCAAGGAGATTGCGCGCAACGAATGGATGGACAGTGTTACAGATCGGCGAATTGCTCGTATTCGAAGAGGCAGCGAGCCACCGACGAGAAAAGACGCCCTCGGACCTTTCTGCTCGTACCGTAAAGACGCTTTGTTGTGGCTTGAGATGCCGTACTTTGGAGATGTCGTTGTCTACGAGGAGGAGCCCTACTCGCAGCGCAATCTGACGTCGTCCTACACCGCAGACATGGGGTCCAGACGGATGAATTATGAGCATGGAAACAATCCATCTACCGTTGGGTCGTATGAACCTCATACACTCAGCGGGTCATACGACCTGGCGACGACAGCAGCGCCTGCTGGAAGCAGAGAGATGCCAAGTCTTGTTAATGTGTGGGATCCAGACCTTACTGAAGATAACCCTGCCGAACGCAAGTACCGTCGGCTTGCGCGCGACATCCTGCGCGGTTCAATTGATCCGAATCTGAAGCCCAGTCGCGACGAAAAGGCACGCATCGAGCTTTTGCTAGCAACGCCGACGGACAATTTAAAGAACGAAGACAAGGACTTGCTTTGGAAATTCCGCTACACTTTGACGGATAACAAGAAGGCGGTAGTAAAATTCCTCCTGTCTGTTGATTGGAAAGACGAACTGGAGGTAAAACAAGCTACGGATCTGTTATCTCAATGGTGCGAAATCGATATTGCCGATGCGCTCAAGCTGCTTGGCCGTGAAAAAGAGTTTAAGCACGAGATCGTGCGCCACTTTGCTGTTTCTACTCTCGCGACAGCCAAGAATGAAGATCTTCTTGATTTTCTGTTGCAGCTTGTCCAGGCTTTGCGCTACGAAAAATCTGGCGTTGCCATCACATCTTCTCGTGGAGCTTTGAGTGGAGACGAAATGAGTTGTACAGACGGACCCATGGCTGGTGACAGCCTTGGTCCGTTAGCTCGTTTCCTTATCGCGCGCTCAAGCACGAATTTTCAAATGGCCAACTACTTTTACTGGTATTTGAAGGTGGAGGCTGGAGAGCAAACAAAGGACTCCGAGGTCTTCCACATTGTGCTGAATCAGATGCTCACGCAAATGAAGCGTGACGTGGAGAAGAAGCCGATATATGACATGCTGATGGCCCAGCGCGATTTCATGAGCCACATTTTGGCGATCCACAACAAGGCTCGCGAAGAGAAAGGCAGGAAAGACCAAAAAGAAGAGAAGCTGCGGCAGTATTTGAAGCAGTTCCCGTGGCCCAGGGGGGCCATTATTTCGTTGCCTTTGGATCCGTGTATTCATTTGAGTGGAGTTGTTCCTTCTTCAGCAAAAATGTTCAAAAGTGCGATGTACCCGGCGGTGATTCAGTTCCAAACAGTGATTCCGCCGAGTGACCAGCATCTCTGCACGAGCATTACAGAAGGTGAAGGACATAGCATACCAAATCTAAGCCAGCCGATGTTTGGCGGAACTGACGGCAACATTATGCGCGAATCGTTGCCGACCCGCATGATCAGTCTTTTGCACCGCGAAAAGGAAGGGCCGATGTACAAGTTCATGGTGAAGAACGGAGACGATCTTCGTCAAGATCAACTGATCATGCAAATGTTCATCCTGATGGATCGTTTGTTGAAAAAAGTGAACTTGGATTTAAAGCTGACTCCGTACCGTATCTTGGCGACAGGTGCCAACGACGGTTTGATGGAATTCGTCCAAGACTCCTATCCTGTATCGTACGTGGTCTCCCATTTCGAGTCGCCTCAAATCGTGGGTTTTTTGCGGAAACATAACCCAGATCCAAGTGCAGAGTTTGGGATCGCGCCCGAAGCTTTAAGCACATACGTGAAATCAGTGGCCGGTTATTGTGTACTGACGTATTTGCTTGGAATCGGAGACCGCCACTTGGATAACTTAATGATGAAAGCCGAAGGTCACATGTTTCACATTGATTTCGGCTTTGTATTTGGCGCCGACCCCAAGCCTTATCCACCTCCGTTCAAGCTTACAAAAGAAATGGTGGAGGGCATGGGTGGACCTACGAGCGAGCATTACCAGAAGTTTACGACCTACTGCTGCCAAGCGTACAACTGGTTGCGCAAGAGTGCTGATCTGATTCTGAACTTGCTCAGTTTGATGGCCGATTCTGGTATTGAAGAGCTATCAGCAAATCCTGCGACAACGCTACTGAAGGTCGAGGAAAAGTTCCGTCTGGATTTGACTGACGAACAAGCCGAGCAATTCTTTTTGGGCCTCATTAACGACAGCGTGTCTGCTCTATTTCCGCTGCTTGTAGACTGGATCCACAAGGTCGCAACAAAGCTGAAGTAGGCGATGGCGGATAGCAACGTCTTACTGTTCATGCCCGTGCGTTCCTTTTCGGTCCACTAAGTTTCAGACGGACGAACGTAGGTAGGTGAGTTGGTGTGCATCATGACTTGGTTTTTTGGTCTGGTCGTCGTTGCCCAAGGGTTCTACAACTCCGTCGGGTTTACTCGCTCTTTTTCTTCTTAGAGGCAAAACAAAGCTTTTACACTGGTACAACGAGTTCGGTCAGTCATGACTTTTGCCGCAGATGTTGCCCTTTCTGAGTTGTTTACAGCATCGCCTACCGCGTCCATCTGGACGACCTGCTCACTAAATTCCCCATCGTCATGGTTCTACACACTGTCCTGAAGAATTTAGACGTGTTTGTCGACTCCGCACAATTCCGCTCTCTCCTCTTCCGCTATCTCCGCCTCCTTCTTGTCATCACAGCTTCGCTTTCCTTCTATATTTCGCGACAAATTCCCTCTGCAGTACACTATCGCCCGCTCGCGCACTATCATTTCTCGTCTCTTCTCCTTTTACTGCCGCTTCTCGCCTTTGTGTACCGGCATGATCTCAACCCCTGCTACACCTACAATCACCGAGTCCACTGACTTGATCTCTTCCTCTTTCTCCACGTATCAATATTCTTGCCTCTTCCGAACTCCGTCCTGCCTAAATCTCTTTCCCTTTAAGCTTTCAAGTACTTGACATACTCTTTATGGCCCGAGTACCCATCTTATTTGGCCATTTGCAGTTTGCTCCGTCAAAGAGCCTGCGTCGTTAGTTGCAGCACAATGTGATGTGTCTAACTAGACGCTACACCGTCTATTCCGTCACGGGTACTTAAGGATCACGAACACCATTAACGTCGTTTGCATGTACGCATACCTGAGTGAATGCTCTTCATTCGGCGAAAGTCTCCCCATTGACATCCTAACGCGCCGCTTGTAACTTGCTCCTACTTTGCTCGTCGGTCGCTTATGTCTTTGTTGTAAGTGCATGATGCACTGGATTCGACTCCAGAGATTCGACCCATGATAGGGTATGTCTAGAATGTTCTTTAGGGTTCTATGCATTATTATAGGTCGTACGGCAGCTAGACGTATGGATAGTTCTCACTTGTAGATTGACAAACCACTGATGAGGCCCCCGGCGGGGGGCCGAAACGCGTCTGGTGCGCGGTAATATACAAGTCATTTACTTTACTTAACTCCTACTTCTTACAGGTTATGAGCCCAAGTGCTCGCTGCAGACACCTCACCAAGGACCAACTTGTGCGAGGGACACCCCGTCAGAGAAGGCGCTCGATGCACGAGTAAGGCGCCGAAGAATTCATCGACAGGGATCGTTGACGGTGCGCGTGCAGTCGAAAAGGGTTTGTGCAAGGGTGGTGACGCGAGATGGTCTGAATGCGCGAGTGCTATCGAAGGAAGAGTCAAGTCAAGTGGTGACAAGTGTATTTGTGGTCAAGAAGAAGTGGAAACTACATCCAAGGCGAACGACGACTACGAGATGTCAAGATGTGACATGGTGCTGGACGATGGGGGAGCTGGAATACCTGGAACGCTCGGTATCATCGAGGTTGGCTGGAGCGCAGGGGCAAGACTCAATCAAGATTCCCATGGTGCACGGATGCAGCAGTGAGGATTACAGGCGGGTCGATACCAAAGTGGTCTGCATCTCATGTCGTCGAGGGGGAGTGTTGTAAGTGCATGATGCACTGGATTCGACTCCAGAGATTCGACCCATGATAGGGTATGTCTAGAATGTTCTTTAGGGTTCTATGCATTATTATAGGTCGTACGGCAGCTAGACGTATGGATAGTTCTCACTTGTAGATTGACAAACCACTGATGAGGCCCCCGGCGGGGGGCCGAAACGCGTCTGGTGCGCGGTAATATACAAGTCATTTACTTTACTTAACTCCTACTTCTTACAGTCTTGCAAGACTCTGTCAGTAGCGCGTCTATGCTTTGGCCACCGCGTACTCGCCTACGAGCAAATTTTCTGTTGTCACCCAATTTCTACTGCTGTGGCGTAGGTACGTGCGTCATGCCACCTCAAGCAGCAAATGTATCTCAAGCGTTACATTCTTCCCCAAAACAGTAAGTAGGATAATCTTTGCTTCAGTAATTTTGCGAAAAATTGAAGCAGTCATTAGAGTGATTGATACTTGAAGGTTAGCTTTTGGGTGCGAGTACTAATTTATGGCGTCAGATGTCGGTTGGTACAACAGGTGATGTTGTCTCATTTAAAATACGGTAATATCTCCCGAACAGAGTATCGTACAACAATTTTTTACATTTCAAAAATGAAGTGGTGAATCAGTTAGGGATTCCGAATCTAATTTTACAAGGTGTTTGAGTAGATAAACATGGTGTTGTGACGTTTCGGCCACTATACAATATTTGTATGCCGGTATCTCTAAATTAAAGATAGGAGAGCAAGCTCTGGAGCTCGCCCTTAGAAACATAAATGACATTGTCCATAATGCTGAATTACGTTCTGTACATACACGAACCTTGCGCTCAGCTACTGACAGTTTGACCCTTCAAGATTGCAAAAAAGGCCTGTTAACAATGAAGAAATGATAAATGCCACAAATGATTCAGTACGACGTGTTAGGTACATCTAGCGCTCATATGCAGTCACATAGAAGGGAGTATTCACGAATACCACATATTTAAATGGTACGGATGTCGATATAAAAACTCAACTTTAAAACAGATGGATAATGTAGTGTCATTTTCTGTACTTGCCCCCTCCTGCCCATCCTTTCGCATTTCGCGCGACTGCGCGCGAGGCCTACCCTAGACATCCCCCTACATTGCTCGGGGTCAAGGAGCAAACAATACCATGCTGCCGCTTCGAAACCAAAATTTGCTGTTAAGTAAAATGATGATTAATTAATCTGATAGCACTTTTTATTATGAAAATTGTTCCAACAATTACATAAATACTATGATAACCTGTTAATATAAAAATATTATACCATGAATACTATCAGATATTAAAAATGAATTTTTGATATATTCAAATGCTTGATAGAAAGTAACAAAAGCTAATAAAATGGTAATAATCAAACTTGAATCCGCCGTAACTGAAATTCTGTGAAAAGAGGCTGGGGCAGACCGTCTTTGTGTACACAGCAAATATCAAGGAATGGGAGGATAAAGATGTCACGAGGTCGAACCGTTGCACAAAATTTCCGTGTAAGTCACGGCAAAGTCTGAAAAAGATTCTCAAAATGCGGTACGCACTTAGACTTTTTATCTGGTAGGGGTTCAGCAATTGCGTACCTACCACAAAGTGTGTGTCACACACTGATGACGTCACTACTTAACGTCATTACATGATGGTATTGAAGTACTTCATCAGCGCGTTCACATTCAGTATAAGTGCGCTGGTAAGATGGCGTTTGTCAAAGAGTGCGTGTAATTTTTAGTCTTTTAGCTAATCAAAATCTGATTTTTGTTTAATTCATCAAATGTAAATCATTGTTTGGTTTGCAAACTTTGTAACGCGTGTGCAGGAGGACCGGAAACCGCGTCCGAGACACACCCACTTCAAGCGTAAATCTGTTAGTGAGGAAGTTGTAGGATGTTAACCTTCTGCGCACGAAAAAAAAGTCGGTAAAACTGACCTTCCTCGCTGGTGCCTGTAGGTGTTTGTTTGGGTGGCGCGTCGCAGCTTTAAGCGCCCGCAAACCAAACAAATTGTAGAATTAAGCGTGGTACACGTTAATTTTATCGTGAGGTGGTCCCACTAATGTGACTGGTGCCGGCTGTGCAAAATTTGCATCCAGTTGGTGCCGGTTTTGCGGATTACTCTACTTGTGCTGGGTGAAAGGGTAGGCGTGTCTTTTTTTGTGCTTACTAAGATGCTGTTTTACACACAATCGAACTGACCAACGACGCCTTGTTTTCCCAGTACTACATAAGTAAATGAAATGGAAATCCTAAATAATTAGCATGAAATTAAAGAACGCTTCAATCCTGACCATGACTTCTCTTGCATGCTTAATAGATGGCGTATACCAGACCGCTTAACCAAGGGTTGGTAAAAAATCGATCTTTAGACTGCTTAGGTCAGAAGACTGTTTGCACATGAATATCAACGCTAACATTATATGCAGTAGCACCATCTATAGATACTGTTTCTGTGCTACGAAGTAGGTCGCTTTTGACAAGTCGTAACGGCTAACCGATCTCGACTGGCACAAGCGAGCATTTCAGCACCTTATCAATCGCATGTACCACTATAGCTAGAGCGTTGAAGCTTTACGAATCGGCCCAAACTACTATGTAGACGAGCTTCAATAACTACATATGTAAAGAATTAAGTTTGCAGAACCTTTTTATGACCACGATCACGACCACGTCCTTGCAAGAACGATACAGCATCTGACTTCTGGGCAGCACCAGTATGACACTAAGGATTTTTAAAAGTACCGCGAGGGATATGTAGAAGCGTGTTCTAATGTGCTTGCTGTATTCTTCTGCAATTGAACACTAGTAACCTGCTAAAAAGTAACGCATTTCTTATAAAAAAACATGGCCATTGCACGCTTGCTGGCCTATGTATCAATCTTGGCTGATAAGGTGAACCGACACTTGAAAGTGTGGGTTAATCGAGATGCGACGCTTCCGCGACTATCACTATACGATTACTTGTGTCGGTTCCTGTACTGGCCATTATAATACAATTGATTCAAAGTTTTCTGGTCTCGTTTGCGCGTTACTTTATTGAGCTACTACTTGATGATTATAGCTGTCATTTTTTTTAATTATTTATTTACCGCATAAGAAGTATTAGCGTTTCCCAATTAGTCAGCTACTACTGAAAGACTTCGTTAAAGGTGGATTACCTGAAATCACGGGTTTGATGTTTTCTCAGCGCAAACCTTTAGCTACAATTTCTTCGGACCCAATATCACAGTGTCTATTTAGCTTATAATATAAAAGCTTTAAAATCGTATGCGTTCGTATTTTTTATTGTGGCAAATGTGTAATTTAAGCAGCTTGACTTGGCGTATACGCTGTCAAAGGGTTTGTACCGATAAAATATTCATCCTTATTATTTCTCAAATTGTCTGAGGCTGTTGTTTGAAAATTACAGATCTACTCTCTTGTTGGTCGGACCGCACCGTTTTATTTCGTCATTAAACGCTCTCGATTTTAATTTGTTTGACAGGAAGATTAATGCAGAAAATTGAAACACCTTAATTGTATGCATCTTAAGAGTGTGCCTGGCACGGTGTCTGTTCAAATGTTAGCTTTTGCATCGTGTTGTAATATTTTGCAGCAATTTGATCCATATAACGAACCGCGGTCTAACACGTCAAGCCGAAACTTAAGACAACGCAGCCTCGATTTTTTTTAAGCGATGAAAGGATACGGGGGCTTCCAAGTATGAAACAGGGTACGCAAATAATGTATATAAATAAACATATGAAGGAGATAATTAAGGAAGTCGTATGCATCAATGAGAATTTTTTTGGTATTTTCATCCATTAATTCGAAAGTGCCGGTAAGTTGAACTATAGCATATTTCCCTATCGTGTGAGTCAAATGCAATCCCTCATACTTACATGTTGTTGCTAATTCTGCTCTGAAGTTGTCGGTTTGTGCCATTTTCGACCCCCATCACCGTATTCCTTGTCTGTTTCTGCTCAATTCAAATCTTTGGATTTTAAAGCAAATTCGTTTGCACTCTAGTTCTTAATTGATTAACTTCAATTTGACCTTGCACGTACCCGAATGAATCATTTACACAGCTTACAGCTTATTTTATATTCTGAATGCAGGATTGAGGCCGTATAATCTCATTGAAAGAATTGACAGTAAAAATGTAACGTTTCGACAATAAACGCCTTCTAACAAGATTGAACAACTTTTGAAAAAACAGAATGTTGTAGTGTGATGGACACACGAATAGAACGGTAAAACGAATAAGCGTATCACTGTATCTAAAATGCTAGCTGTAAATGAAAAATCCATTATATTAGTAGTCATCAACATTGGTACTTAATTACGTATATTACGTACGGGCGGTATCTGGATAGCAGATTATGTGCTTCTATTTGTTATTGGCTCATTGTTAAGGTGAGAAACTCGATTGTAAGCCTATTCATATCTGCTTCATAACTGAGTGGTTCCCATGACCTATGCAACGTACTCTCAGTTTTTCCAAATTACACGAGTCACACAGTTGACGAATTATATTAACCTTCTAACTTAGAGAGCTTTCTCAAATTCTAAAGAGCTTACACCGGAAACGGTGATCTCGCCCCCTAGCATTTAGTAGCAAATTTTTCTTTCCATAACTAAGTTCTTATGAACATTTAATAATTCCTGATTGCTCTAGTGTTTTTGCCAACGGATAAAGACTTTTCTTTTTCCTACGGGCGTATTGACAGGCATTACACCGCCTCTCCCGCAGTGTCTAGTTAAAAAAATTGTAAGGTCGCTGCTGAACACATCGACGCTCGAAAAAGACGCGGACGGCATCCTAGACTACATAGTGTGCGAGATCACCGAGGCAAAATCGCGAGTACAGACCCCCTCGCACCTCCAGCTACTATTCGATTAAGATGGAGACATTAGCTCCAGTGATCACCCGAATTGTCTCCCCCTTACCCACTATTTTTGGAGAATAAACGGTGAGATAGCGTCAGAAAAAACGAAGCTCCGGCGGCCAAGATCAATTTTCTGCTCTATCGGCTTCTTATTAAGATAATGGTGACCCTTGATGAGTTTGCTGCAAAAGATCCGGCATTTTTCCACGCTAGAAGATATTCAGCGCGTCTTACGACTGGCTTCCGATCCTCCTCAATATGGGTCACGCTAGCGTGCAGACTTCTTTACACTACGTCAGGGTAAGCTGTTAATGCTTGATTACGTGCAGAAGAAGAGAGACCTTGATTCGTGTATAATCATGCAGCCCATCAACATGGATTCACAATTCCATGTCCTCGTCTCGGGTATGCAAAAGGGAATGACGCGTTATTGCCTCACATTCGCTGAAACGAGGATGCATTTGCCCTCACGCTTCGTGAATATTGCTCGGTGGCGTCGTCATACTGACAGGCACATTCTCAAAGCCTGCGTGCGTTTGTTCCAGACTCTATATAAATCGATGTGATTGATGCAGCACGTGGTCGTGGCAAGCAATATAAGTGTGGCGTCATTTGTCAGAACATGATGAATTGTTTTGTGCGACAATACAGGCCATCATGCGGTCGTCTGCCAATCACCAGCGTTGGTGGCCATGAAAAAAATGTCCCACGTAGAGATGCTGTGTTGTCGGTTACCCCACCAAAAAAACGGTTCTAGGAGATGCTATGCACCTTAATATAGCATCGAAGCTACGAGCATGCAGGTAGTAGATCGGCCTTCTGGCACCAATCTGATATATTCTCACTTCAAAACCACCACCGTGCGCAACGATTCGAGACTGTTTGTTATCAGTCTCACAGTTGCTACAGTAAAGCGACCACTCCGAGCATTGTCGGATTGGGGTGCATCCAACACCTTCTTTCGAGCACAACATGTGTTCATTTCCCGTCTATGATTACGATTTGAGAAGTTCAGGGTGACATTGTTGCTAAACTTGCCAATAAAAATCACGGCGTGTTCTGCATAGTACAGTTATTCTGTCGTACACGTTCGTCGGATTTTACAGCTTCAATGTATTTCTGGTGTACGAGATAAACTGTGCATTTGATTGTATCGGAGGATAGGATACCGTGGTTGTAGCGGTATCAGCCGACGATAAATTGTCTATCTCGGTCCGTCTAAAGACGAAGCGGATATGACGTGAGTGAAGTGTTCACTCATTTGTTGGTTGAGTCATCCAAATAGCCACATTGCAGAGTCGTGAACGAATTTGGTACGACTCTATGTCATCACAGAGATTGATATGGCCCTCTCTGCTCGGTATGTTCGATCACACTGATATTCACATAATGTGGCAATCCAAGAAAAGTTCCCGGGAAATAGACATCGTTCAAGCAGCGGATCATGAAATGTAACAATGCAGTCGAACAGAGGTTCCCGCATACACCACCGTCGATCAAAAAGGGGCTTCCTATTTCTAGCGAGTCGGTCGAGCAGAATCTCCCGCCTACAAACACATCGGCCTAACAGATGCTCTAAATCAACATCGAGGCCTTCAAGCAGAGGCTTTCGCAGAGGCTCTAAAGCAACATCGAGGCTGTCAAGCAGAGTCTTTCGCATACACACACATCGGCCGCGCATAGGCTCCCAATTGTTACCGAGGAGGTCGAGTAGAGGATGCTACATACAATTATGGCGGTCTAAGACAATCCCTTCCCCCCTGTTGTCGACGAGAAAAACGGACTATGGATCCGGATGTGAACGACGTGGTGTATACAGAGCTCCCACGTCTAGCGGGATGTACTTTATCCTTCAGCGATAGCGACGTTCCAGTCTCGAGCAGCGGCTCGGGACACAAGAGAAAGCGCAGCCGCACGAAAGGCTGCACGCCAATCACCGAGACGACGACATTCTCGTCAAACCACTGAAGAAGATGATGGTGTAGTTTGGGAATCCTTATGTGCGCTTGAATATGAAGAAGACCTTACATCGCGGCCGATACATCGAAGCATCGAGCCTTTTGCACTGCTACAGAGATCAAATCTTTGTTAGACCAACTAGTAAAAGTGTTTCTTTTATGACCTTAAGGCTGGCGACATCGAGCAAGTTTGTATCGTTTAAGCCGCCAAAACAAGTTTTGAAGAAATTCTCGAGGCTCGCTTAAAGATTACCGAAATCAAATCAGTGCGCGAAGAAACTGTTGCGGCACAGTCTTATAAGACCTTCGTGCTTTGAGTAACCCTGTCTACGATAATGCTCGCGAGTATGCCGATTTATTCCCATAGAAAATTCTCACTGATCTTGTAGAGGATCGTAAAGTGTGGCATGAGATCCAAATGATTTTAGTAACGAAGTAATGCGTGACAAGGCAGTGGTCGTTACTGAGTGAAGAAGTCATCGTAGTTCAAGTATTTTTCGAGGGCCTCCAAACGGCAGTCCATCTTCGCGAAAGCATCTTTCCACATTCGAGTCTGAATGTCTGTGTGGAGAAAGCAACCGACGATTGGCGCATTGTGCACGCTTTTAACAAGTTCGATGAAGATACGATCCCGGCTTAGACGACGATCCTACGCAAAGACGTGTTAGTTGACACCAAGTCCAGCAGCGAGATTTTCATCGCTATCGATCTGAGAGATTCGTTTTATCATATTTTCATGAAAGACAGTGATGTTTTATACACTGAGTTTAGCACCATAAGCAATATGCTTTGGGAGTGGCTAGTCAGACCATAAGGCCTTAAGAACGCCACAGCCACGTTCAATCGGATGTTGATACCAGTAATTCGCCCGCTACGAAATTTTAGACAAAGTCCCTCCGACATTTTTTTATTCGCAGCCGCGCTAGCAACAGCTTATGTAACGGGGTGAATCGTTACATAACAATTTATAAGAAATTGTTATTAGAATATAACTATAAGAGTTATATTCTCAGAATATTGTCATAAGGACAAATATTCTGTAGCATTTACAAGTAGTTCCTAATTGGTTGATATAGGCCATTATATCAACCAACGAAGGCGCGCCACGACAGACGCACGCAATGAGTGGTGAGCAGATAACTGATTTACACATTTGTATTTAGACATAGTTAGATGAAGATTAATAGTGATTTATTGCAGACATTAACTATTATAAATACAGTTCTACTTTTTACTTTAACCAAGTACTCGCTTCTTCTTACCGTCTTCCTCTGCACGTACGAGTGTACGTGAAGTTACGAGGCACCGCCTTATTCTGTCATCAGAATAAGTAGCTTGTACTGTCACCAGTACAAGCTTCAGGGTGCCCCGTTACACCTGGTAGCACTTCGTAGTCCGTCCAAGGACCGCGTTCACATCCAACATGAATATGTTGGATGATGAAGATGACCAAAGCTTTCACGCTACGCGTGACGGCTACTCCCATTTGAGCGATGTCGAATGGGATGCGGTTAAACGAATGGGTTCGACCATGGGCATCCATGCTGTTAGCGTCATGCTAGAGGCTCTCAATAGAGATGCCCAACATGCTACTATCGCCAAGTTCATTCAAAATGAACTTGACGCAGAACGCGAGAAAGTAGCCTTGCTTCACCAACAAGGTTCTCAACAAGCAGAGTTGTTGAGAGAACAGGGTGCTCAACAGTTTGAACTGTTGAGACAGCAGCAGGCTGCTGCTGGCGGGTCGATGCACTCGCGTCGACCCGAGACTTTGAAGATTGACATCTCAAAGTATAGGGGGGTCGAAGAAGACTCCCTCTTGAGATGGTTCGTCGAATTGGATGACGCCATAAGGGCGCGTCGCATCGACGACGGGGATATGCAAGCTGCATTTGCCCAGTCAAATCTGGCAGGACGTGCCAAGCCTTGGGCACTGGGGCTCAAGTTGCACGACCCATATGCGTTTGGGTCGTTGGAAGTCTTCAAGTCGCGACTCAGACAAACGTTTGAACCGCCTAGAGCTGAGTTCAGGGCTCGAACCGAACTCTTAAAGCTCAAACAGGGTAAGCGCGATGTGCACGCTTACGCCCAACATATACGACATCTCACGAGTTGTATAAGTTCCAATCCGGTGGATGAACACACGTTGGTTTCGGTGTTCGTGCAGGGTCTTGCGGATGGTCCCGTCAAGACTCACCTGTTCCGGCTTGAACTAGATTCACTAGAACAAGCCATTTCCATTGCGGAGCAGGAAGACTTCAGTCTGAGACAGGCTCGCGCCAGCTCGACATCATATCGTCAACCGAGACGATATGACAACGGAGGTCCAGAGCCGATGGAACTCTGTTATGTAGAGAGCGAGAAGGCTCGCTCTACAGGCTACAAGAAGTTGCAGAGATGCAACAGATGTCAAAAGACAGGACACTACGTTTACGAGTGTAGTGCCCCTCGTCCAGTGTCTCGCGACACTGGGCGTAGTGACCGTCCACCCATGAGAAAGGGGCAGGGACGAGGGTCCGCAGTTAGTGCAAAGACGCAACAACGGGATGGACCGTCAAAAAACGGACAGGATCAGTAGGTGCGGAGCACCCTACTGGTCTAGCAACGTCAAGAGAATTTGTAGGCCTCTTGATGAAGGTTGCTCCCAACACACAAACGTTGTGCGTTGCTGCTCTAGGTAATGAGGTCTCACTCATTACCTTGAAACTCGAAGTGACGAATAAGTTGTCCCTTCGAGCTCTAGTCGATTGTGGGGCGTCCAACAATTTTGTGCGACGCCAATCGCTAGAAGATGGTCACTTTAAGTTCAGTGAATGTGACACACCTCCTACGAGGATGACGGTACGTCTTGCGACAGGCGTATCCGTAACCGTCATGAAGCGTATAGTGAAGATCCACTATACGCTAGAAGATACCCAATATGACGATGACTTTATCGTATTGGATTTGGATGACAAATTTGATGTCATCCTTGGAATACCGTGGCTCAGAAGGTACGAACCACGGGTAAACTGGCAACATCGAACAGCAACGATGCCTGCAGCTTGTTCATCAGATGGCCATCTGATGAACGTTTTGGAGCGTCCACAAGCGTGTGGATGTACTACGAGTGAGTGCGATGGCCTCACTTGTGGTACGGTCGTTAGTACGACTGCACAAAACCTTAGTGTACCAAACGGTTACACTTCGGAGCAAAGTTCCGGCGGCTGTGAGGAAACACAGGCTGCGCCGAAGGTCCACCACTCGAATAAGTCGGGTGGACTGGGACAAAGATGTATCCCTAGCGGGGAACATCTAGAAGAGAAAAAATCGATCGCTCAGGTTAAGCGAAACGATAATCCTAGATCGACTGGAGAGTCTTTCGTAGAGGATCTCGCTGTGGTTGCGCAACCCCAGCTAGAGGAAGTAAAGGGAATAAGTCCCAAGATTACAAATACGGCGGAAATAAGTTCCCCGAAACCCGCGGGAATAAGTCCCCGGGAAGACGAAGGAATAAGTCCTTCGAAGCCTGAGCGAATAAGTCCCCAGGAAATGACAGAGACATTGAATTTCATAGTCAATAACGGATAAAGTGTTGGCGCTTATACACTTGATCTGATTGCGCCTCCGAAGTTGACTTCGGAGATCACTCAGTTGCCAACGCTCGAACATAAAAGGTTCTTGCGTGATCTGCGTAGTGGCAAAGTCAAGCAGATCTGCATACTCGTCGCTGACGACGAGTGTGTAACCGAGATAAGGTCAGCAACAGTTTTCATTGAGAACGAGAGAGTTCTCAGTAGATTATTTATGGACGAGAGTGTCTTAGATGAAAAGACACGAATTGAGCGATATGACTCCCAATCGTGGGAATCGCTAAAGACAAATCCTCTTTATGAAGATTTGGTTGAATTCAAGGATGTATTCCCTGAAACTGTTCCGTGCGAATTACCGAAGGATAAAGGTATTCGACACGAGGTCGAGCTTAAACCAGGCTCGAAGTACTGTGTCATGAAGCAGTGGCCACTGCCTCGTGAAAAAGTACTTGCGATCGACAAGTTCTTTGCCGATCGTTTAGCTGCGGGCCATGTGAGGGAATCAACTTCCCCACATAGCTCTCCGACCTTCTGTGTGCGAAAAGCAACAGGAGGGTGGCGGATAGTGCATGCCTTTAACAAGTTGAATGCTGCAACGGTACCGGCTCAGAAGCCGATACCGAGGAAGGACGTAATCATTGATGGTATGTCAAAGAGTACCATCTTTTCGTCCATGAATTTGACGGATGGCTTCTATCAAATCCTTATGCGAGAACGGGATATACCCTATACCGCAGTTAGCACGCCTAGAGGCATGCTCTGGGAATGGCTAGTAATGCCACAAGGGCTTAGTAACGCCCCTGCCACGTTCAACAGATGTGTATCACATCTGTTGAGACCAGTACGAGAATTCGCGCCGAGTTATTTCGATGACGTATTCATCCATAGTCGAGCTATGGATGGAAAGTCGGACGTTGAGGTTCACAGGTACCACGTCCGACAGGTTCTTACAATCATGCGAAAGCATCAATTGTATGCTAACCTCAAGAAGTGTATATTTGCAGCAAGCGAAATACCACTTCTTGGGTGCATCGTTGGTAAGAACGGTATAAGTCCTGATCCCGAAAAGATCAAGGCGATCACCGACTGGCCTGTGCCGGTTGATGTCAAAGGTCTTCGAAAATTCCTTGGGCTAGCGGCGTATTTGCATAAGTATTCACGCAATTACGCCGAGATGACTGTGCACCTCTCTCGTTTGTTGAAAAGAACGAGAGGTGGTTATGGAACGCTGAATGTCAACGCTCCTTTGATGGTATCAAGCAGAGCTTGATACAATCCCCAGTCCTAGCAATAGCCGATCAGGACAGGCCATTTCATGTGGTCTGTGATGCCAGCGATTTCGCAATCGGCTGTGCATTAATGCAGTACGATCTTGAAGGCATTGAACGCGTCGTCTGCTATCAGTCGCGTCAGCTGCAACCAGCTGAGTGGAACTATCCAGTGCATGACAAGGAACTCCTTGTCATGAAGTATGCACTCGCGAAGTTCAGAGTCTATCTTTTAGGAGATAGACCCTTCGTTGTTTACACTGACCATGCGTCATTACGCACGGCAGTGAACAGCCCGCACCTTTCACAACGAATGGCGCGGTGGCTGTCATTCTTTGCAGAATACAACTTTACGGTCGAGTACAAACCAGGACGACTTAATGTCGTCGCTGATGCACTCTCACGTCGTCCCGACTTTGAAACAGTCGCGAAACCCAACAGTGAGACAGTCACTGTTGCGGTTATGACGTCCTCAATTCCATCTACAACGTTGTATGATGATGTGAGGCGGGCATACGCCCAAGATGGTGAGATAGTGAAGTTGTTGACACATCTCTCCCAACCATCTTGAGAATCGTTGAAACGATTGTCGTCTGCGTATCGATCTGCATCAGATCGATACACTACTCGTAACGGTTTACTGTACTATACAGCCGTATCTGGTGACACACCACGTGTTGTCATTCCAGATGATACTGATCTGCGTTTGCGGATCATGTTCGAGTATCACGATGCTCCTATAGGAGGACATCGTGGCCGAGAGAAAACATATCTCACGGTAAGTTGAGACTTTTACTGGCCCCGCCAGTATCAGTTTGTGCGAAAGTATGTTCGCGCATGCGATCTCTGCCAACGAGTGAAGTCAAGTCCTTCACTGAGTGCACCTTTACAGCCTCTACCGGTTCCGGCTGAGTGCTGGGAATCCATCTCAATGGATTTTGTCTTCGGGTTACCCAAAGACGCACGCGGGAATACGGGTATTCTCGTATTTGTTGACAGATTCAGCAAAATGGTACACCTTGTGGCTGTACCAGAGACAATCACGGCAAGTGGCTGTGCTTGTGTCTTTATTGACACCATCTTCCGACTTCATGGGTTGCCCCGTGAACTCGTATCAGACAGAGATCCACGCTTCACTGCTGATTTCTGGCGTTCCGTGTTCAAATCACTCGGAACGCGCTTGAAGATGTCGACATCTGATCATCCAGAGTCAGATGGTGAGACGGAACGTGCCAATCGTGTCCTTGAAGAGATACTTCGAGGATACGTACACTCCTTTAAGAGTTGGAGTGAGTTTTTGCCAATGGTAGAGTTTGCCATCAACAACTCGGTGCATGCGTCCACGACACATACACCGTTTTACGTGAATGGCTTGCGCCATCCGCGTGTACCCACCTTACTAGAGAGTAACTCTGGTTTAAGGGGGGGAGGGACTCGCGCGAGCAAAAACCAAATTGGTTCACGCTCATCACGCTCTGACGAAGAAGTCATTGCGTTTGATGCCGATATCGATAACATCGATATCGAAGAAGATGATGCCAGTGAGAGTGCGGAAGCCCTCACTGAAGAAAAGGTTGATGTTGCTGCAGTGCGCTCACAGCACACTGAAGCTAACGAGTCATCAGATGATTTCATACTGGCTCGTGAAACGGTAGTCCGTTTTGTGCAAGATTCCATCGCCGAAGCGGAGGACAATCAAAAGCAAAACGCTGACAAGAATGGAAGGGCAAACTCTCTTTTATTTAATAAAGGTGACTTAGTCCTACAGTCTACGGTTAATCTACCAAAGCATGTAGTGACTAACTTGGGTAGCAGTAAACTACTACCCAAGTACATCGGCCCATTTCGTGTATTGCACCGCCGAGGCAATGCATACACAATCGAGTTGCCACGTAAGATGCGCACGTATCCCACGTTTTACGTTGGTCGGCTTAAGCCGGACCATCAGTACGCTGCTTCTTCCGATGAAGAACGCCCTTGCGCTCAAGCATCTCGCAGAGAGCCTTGTGCTCCCGATGGTGGGCATCGACAAGGGTTTGAAGAGCAGTTATCTCAGCCCGAGACCGATCAACAATCCCACGAGCTACCCTTAGCTCGTCACGCAGAGATGTCAGAGATCTCTCGTTCTCAAGCTGAGCAAATGCAAACTCAGCTCGATGCTTCGAGACAGCTTCCGCCAGTTGGAGACGCCTGTCCCGCTCATGTTCGAGATCGCCGCGTAACCCTTGCGTTACGCGATCAAAGAAGCTCTCGGGAACACACCGATCCACATGATCGTGTGGATAGCGTCTTCCCTCCTCCTCCACCTCCATTAGAGGACTCTCGCGGTGTCCAGCGCTATCTGGTTGAGCAGCTGTTGAACCACCGCGACGTGAACGGACGTCGGACGAGTTATCTCGTCCGGTGGCGTGGCTATCCCCCGTCCTGGGATACTTGGGAGCCTCGCTCCCAACTGATGGATGACGTACTGGGTCTGGTTGAGCAGTACGACGCGGCACATCCTGTGCCGCAGAAGGACCGCCGGAGAAAGTCTTCCCGGCACGGTCGTAAAGGATTTCAGGTTGTCAATCCCTTCGTACATCTCACTGTAGATACGTACGCGCCACCACGGGCTGGTAAGGAGGTAAGCCTCCTTAGGTGCTCGTGCAGAGTTGTTCACACAACATGGGCACGAGTCTCCCCAAGAGAGGCAGGGTAATCCTTTCTACCTTGACAGACGATGCAGCTTGTAGCGTGCACCTGTCGGGGTTCGCTTTTCAAACTTATCACGAGCTTTGATAAGTTTGTCGTTCCAAGCGTCACGACCTACATCCTCGAGGTTATGGATGTAGGCGTTCCACGCCTGAAGTAGTGAGGGACCATCACGTTTGTGATTCCCACTGTACCATCGATGTCTAAAGAAAGCATCGATGAAGAATTCGTGTTCAGCGCGATAGTTTTTCGCGCTGGGGTCAAGGTGATGGATCCTTGACGAATCGAACAATCGTGTTCGATAACGATCACTCGTCGTCGCCGACAAGTGATCCATGACGGATTTCGGAGGCATCCATGCCTTCTTTTCTGGAGCGAGACGCAAGACATTGCGGTCCCGCTCTTCCTGCGACGTGCCGACAGAAGGACTGGTACCTCGTTGCGAAGTGGTGTCCATAGGAGAACCGACACCACTATTAGCGCCCGAGTCTCGCGACCTCGAGCGCCTTCGCTTCGGCGATGATTCATCTGATTCGTCAGATGAACCAAAGATGCTGCGACGCAAAGCATCGTCCATGCCACGCTTGGCAGGCGGCTTAGATTCAATCGCCGTCGATACGGATCCGTCATCCGTATCAGGAGAGTACGAGACACCGAGCTCGTACTCTGTTAAAACACGAGTGTCTTCATGAACAGCGCCTGCATCACCAAGTGACACAGGCTGGGTCGCTTCAGCAACCGATGAGACATCAGTTGCTGTTGTTTCTGCTTCGGCGTCCGCACAGAGACGTGAGGACGCGCTCTCGGCGGCCTTGCTCGCGCATCGCATGGGCTTGTTTACCATGCGATGAAATGTTGGAAAGTGGACGCGGACCAACAAGTGCAAACTCTGTCCCAAATGATTTGGGACGAGTATTCATTTAGTTAATCAGTCACTAAAGTGACTGATGGTTAAGGGGGGGTGATGTAACGGGGTGAATCGTTACATAACAATTTATAAGAAATTGTTAATAGAATATAACTATAAGAGTTATATTCTCAGAATATTGTCATAAGGACAAATATTCTGTAGCACTTACAAGTAGTTCCTAATTGGTTGATATAGGCCATTATATCAACCAACGAAGGCGCGCCACGACAGACGCACGCAATGAGTGGTGAGCAGATAACTGATTTACACATTTGTATTTAGACATAGTTAGATGAAGATTAATAGTGATTTATTGCAGACATTAACTATTATAAATACAGTTCTACTTTTTACTCTAACCAAGTATTCGCTTTTTCTTACCGTCTTCCTCTGCACGTACCAGTGTACGTGAAGTTACGAGGCACCGCCTTATTCTGTCATCAGAATAAGTAGCTTGTACTGTCACCAGTACAAGCTTCAGGGTGCCCCGTACAAGTAGCTCGTACTGTCACCAGTACAAGCTTCAGGGTGCCCCGTTACAGCTTAGCGCTGCGGAGGTTCACTTTCGGATCTTGAAAACAGGCTTTTTAAAGTATGCGCAAGACAAAATGTACAACAATTTATAAAAGTGTGTTTTCTGTGCCCTCGAGATTCTAATACTAGGATGCTATGTAGGCAAGGAAGGCGTCCGTGCTGATCTAAAGAACGTGTCGTCGCTATGTTCCTGGCCTACACCCAGGGACCAAACTGATTGCTTTAATAGGTCGGCTCGGCTGAACCATTGCATAAGTACACAAAAAAATATGCCGAGATAATGTATCCTTTACCGACACTGCTGAAGAAAGAGTCAGTTTGGTAGTGGAAGGCAGCGCATTAGTCCTCCTTCTACTCCGTGAAGTAGTGCTTGTCAAAGCGCTACTGCTAATGTTTCCTGATGACTCCAAGCTATTATGTGTCTTATTTGATGTGAGAGAATAAGCAATCGGATGTTCCCTCGTGTAGATTGGTGATGAGAGACGAGAGCGCGTCGTGAGCTTTCAGTCGCTACCGATGAACCCTACTGAAAGAAATCATCTGGTACGTGACAAGGATCTTGTATTTATGCGTGACGTACTGATCAAATTTAGAGTATTAATGCTCGGCGAGAAGAAAAGTTCGGTCTGTACAGATGACTATTATCACGTACCGCCGTCAAGACTTTCCGCTTGTCCCAGCATATGGCACGTTGGCTGTCATATTCCTCGGTGTGTAATTTCTTGGTCTTTCACGATCCCGACGAGAACAATTTCATGTTGACAAGCTTTCTCGGCGTCCCAATTATGATTTTCGATATGACATGGGTCATCAGTGAGGTTGTAATGAAGAAGACATTGAAATTCTGTTTACGCTGCGCTAAACTGGGGCTCACGCAATGATTTTGACACTTGGCTGTCGATTTGTAATCAAAACGCGAAGTCGTATGTAAATGATTCTTTCTACACGGAAAATTTATTAAATATCTTCGACACTCTAGTTGGGGTAATTCTTGAAGTTGACCGAACCAACGAGCAACAGCATCAAGCCTTAAGCATTTGCTGGTCCGCTGCTGACGTATACGATATACGTCTTTGAACTACCGCGCGCTAAGATCCCTGCTGAGGACGACCTCCATGGCCGATTGGTGCATAAACTAATGACACTTCAGCTGGTGGTCACCTGGGTTGTAAATAGACGTTCGCAGCCATTTCTCGTGTGTTTTCCGGCCACGTTTGTACAAGTACATCCAGAAATGGGTACGCTCCTTTGAAACATGCCAGCGCGAGAAGCCTGCGCAGTCTTTAAGAGCCCCATTGTAATCACTTCCGATCACCACGGAAGTCTTGCGTTCAGTCAGCATGGATTGAATCCTTGGTCTTCCACCAGATGGACAAAAATGCACCGGCGTACTGGATGTTACAGATAAATTTGGCAAAGTGATTCATTTCTCTTCAGCCTTTGCGTACGTTACGGCGAAGACAAACGCGAAGATTATTCTTGATCTTATATTCAGATACTACGGCTTACGAGATCCATTGGTCCGGACCGCGATCCGCGTTCCGCATTGAAATTTTGGGCTGAGTAGTTTTAACTATTGGGCACGCGAAGGATCTTGTCTCTGACAGCCCATATAAACACGGATGGTCAAGCGGAAATCGTGAACAGCGTACCTAAAACTGTCCTGCGCAGTTATGCGATTTCGTGTACGTCGCGGAGTTGATTTCGTCCCCTTGCCGATTTGGCAATCAACAATGCAGTTCGAGCGTCAACATTTTTGACGCCAATTTTTTTAGCAACGCGGGGCACCCTCGCATTCCAGCGCTTCTTGCTCTTTACGATTTTAAATTTCGGTTTATTTGCTTGATGGGGGAGTATCTGGCGATGGCATTGCGGTGAAAAAAATGGAACATGGGATACGTTGAAGGTACAGTTGCTGCCGATTCAACTTGTGCTGTTATTTCTGTGGACAATGGAATTCGAGTACCAGCGCGATGTACCCTATCGCGCTCTCGTCGCAAATTTTGCTTACAAAAAGTCCAATTCACCTGTAAGTTTGGCTGCTTTGACGTAATTCTTTTTACAACGACAAGGCATTACGCGTTTTGTGCATCGTGCCCTTAAAAGAAAGTCGGTAAATGCATGGAGAACTTTGATAAGAGAGGTCAAAAGAATAAGTTGGCGTCTAAAGAAGGTGCGATGATCAGCAGCGCTAAGATTTATTGTCCTTTCAGGGTTGTTAAGGCTCACGGAGATGCTTACACACTAGACGTACCTACCAACATGCGTTTGCACCTAATGTTCTATGACGGCCGCCGAAAGGGATACCTGCCGGCGGAAAAATCTTTGAACCTTTCCGCTCTTACGTTCCAGCTCAAATATCGACTCCATCTGTCTACAAACGCTGAAGACGACACGAATTGAGTTCTGCAAGATCGCATACTTACTCGCTTAGTTATAGAGCTGTAACTACGGCAGTCTACAGCTGGCATAGCCTCTCAGTTAGCCGCTGCTGCTCCCATTGAGTCTTCTTGGCCTCCGTATCAGCAGCTGCACGATCATCGATCACTCTTCGTAGTCTCTCATTCGTCAATTAGGTCATTCTTCACCTCTCTAGCATCAACATGTCGAATTGCAGATTATCGTACGACGGTACCGGCGTCTAATATTTAGAATTGGTGCTCAACTCAAGAGGCTTTTCGTCGTGATGCTTTCTTCTAGGTATGTACATCGGGCACGCGACGTTAGATTCTAGAAATTAATGTCGTTAATTACGAACTCGTGAGATGTGGGCAGAGTAGTGACTTAACGCCTTCAAGATTAGAACCGAGTCGAACTATAAAATTCGTTGGTTGGGTTATTCACCAGCGAAAGTCATGTAGGAGACTCGAAGCATGTAGGTTCGCGATGTTGCTAGCGCTGTCGAGAATTACGATACAATAAGAGATAAGCATTCCCATCCAACGCTGCCGACTACTCCCACGATCTTGTGAGCCGTAACACTCGCAAGCTGGCGATCAACAACGATCACCAGAACGACTGCGGGGTCCACTATGAGGCTCAGGATCATTTGGGTGACATGACGGCCCAGGGCGACTGCGTGTACAACCACGATATTCGTACTTGAAACAATCATTGCTGCGTGAACGTCGTCGTCGGTACATAGGATGCTCTCTTATGTGACGAATTGCAGATACTCGGAGCTCTGAGAGGCTAAGTCTGAGACACCAATTTGTCGAATCCTCGCCTGTGTTGCACGTGACATCGCCTTGTGATACGATGGGCACCCTTAGCGGACATGGACATAACATGTAAAACTCATTTTGAGTCAGGCGACATATGCCTTGAATAAATATCCAATAGAGTTATCGAAATGAGTCTTCTCGCGCCGGATAAATAGAACGTGAAAGATGATGCTTTATGTCAAAATGCATTCCAGTGTCTGATGAAGGCGTACCAAGATTGTTGCAGCGCGTCATCGGTCTTCTTGTTTCACCGCTTTGCACCGCACAGCACGGTGCCGTGTGAAGAGGTGTATTTATTGACTCAAGTAATTTAGGTAATTTGTACCTTTAAGGCTGTAAAAGCCCCGTTTCTTCTATTCATTGTTCATGAGTAGCGGTGCCTGCTCGATTTTGACTTTTGCCTCATGTTCCAACCGCTGGCTGACATCTCAGCGCAAGAATGACCAGAACTCATGTTTCTCAGTTGTATTTGACTGAGCAGGTCCGACGATCAAGAAGACCTGCCGCTGAGTTTAGTTGGACTTCTTGTTAAAAATAATTTTCCTTTGTATAATAATTATCTTGTGGCAAGCGAAGCAAAAATAACAGAGGGTGATAATGCAATAGGACATCTATTATTAAAAGTAGTCGTTAGATGTTACTACATCTAACTTATAATAGGTGTCGGTAGTATCCGCATAGTGGAACCGCGCTTAAAATTACTAATTGTCAATTATAGAGGTGACAATTCCAAATAATTACCAAATGTCAAATCGTTCTACATCGAAATGGTTCCTATAAGTAAGGGAACGTATTCACACGCATTGCGAATTATTAAAGATATAAATAAACTGAGCAAGATTAAAATTAAATACGAAAGTACTTTCTCAAAGCTCTAAGATCTCACGACGGTCACAGGCCTTTAACTAAGTCATATTAGCAGTTATTCCGCAACCTATCAATAACGGATATTGCTAACTATCGTTAAGGATGTTGAATGTATGTAGTAGTTTTGATGTGATTACATTTAAAAACTGTTTTAATTTTCGCTGGCTAGGTAGCATAAAAGATAATTCAGTTCTCCTCTTTGTAAACTCAAGACGTGTCTTGTTCAGACGTCTTGATCGTCATAGTTTAGATCATGTAATGAGGCAATTATAAGATAACTTTATTAATACATTCCACATCTTGTAATTGATATTCTAAATTAGGTTAAAAGATTACGTGCCATTTTAGATTCTTCAAGATGAGTGTCACTAAGCCTGTAAAGACTTGGGAATGCTTAAGTATATATTTTTCGAGTAGTTCAAATCAAAGTACTCAGCGATTCTAAATAGTCATCACCGTAATTAGGAGTTACGGTAGCTTTGTTACCCTTGGTATCAATTGTAGTCAATCTGCACATGAGTCTATTCAGAAACAGCTTTCTAATTGGAAAAAAACGACCTCTTTAAGGCCTAACGGCCAGCGCTTTAATTTGTTCGAGGATTATTCGGGAACGAGCAAATGGATCTAATCTTACGTGTTTATTGAAAGTCACAATACTTAAATATTTAATTTTACTCTGATGAGAAAGGTCCACGAACACTTGGCGCCTGCTATGCCAGCTTATATGTATAAATGATGTAGGCTCACCCACTTGTTTTAAGTGTAAAGAATTTAGAGAAAAAAGGGTACATAACCTTTTGTGGTTTCTAAAGGAGAATATAGCACTTATCTGAACGAGAACTTCCCTACATGGAAAATTGATAAGATTTATTAGCAGTAAACAATGGGAAGATACATCGGCACACATCCCCCTTTTAAAACTTTCACACCCGGTAAAACTGTAAACATCAATCACTTGCCACAAACTGTACCGGGAATGCACAAAAAAATAATGTTACTAAATCGAACAGCACTGCCGTCATTAATGTGAACAAGGCCCCTCTTGCATGCTTTAAGGACGGTGTTGTACCAAACTAAGAAAAGGTGACAGGGTAGGTGGGTTGTCTTCAAACTGTTGCGGGGTGGTATACTATTTTCACATGAAATGCATATGCTTAACCCAACTGCACAGCTATTATTTTATACTTGCAACGTGCGGTATATATTTTGAAGATATCAAAGTAGGCTAGCGTCTTTTTTCTCTTTTTTCATTTGTAGTAATGATGAATTCTTTGTTAAAACCACCAAAACCGATATCCCTGACCAGGCTACTCAGTGCTGACAACATGGAGAATGTGCTTGATAATCAATTAAATGTCGAGTCCTTGCTACAACATTTTCCTGGAAAATATAATTTATTACAAAAGCTCGCACAAAATTATGCCATGGCCAAAAATTTGTATTCATCCACGCGTGTTCGTTCAATTCTTACGATTTTAACAGGGAAGCTGACGACAAAGGCTTCAACAACAAGAGAAGAGTGACGATCGATAAAAGTTTTGAACTAAGAACAGCTAAAGATTTTCTACGACGCACTTGCCACGGCTTTCTGTCATTATACAGTCCTATTTCGTGTACTTATTGTGACTTTCGTGTGGCTATAGCTTAGGTCGCCAAATCTCGTGCCGTCTTAGTGTCACTTTCTATAGTATCAATATAGTATGGCTCTCTATCCGCCACTGTTGCACATCCTTAAGGTAGGCAACGCTATCAGGTATAAAATGAACTTAAAAAATACAGCAAAACTGGCATGAGATCTTCAGTTAGCATAAAGAAATTATACATGCGTCAATGCGAATTATGGGGACGCGTAGTTTTCAGCACTGGCAGCGACAGCATCATGACCTGGACCCGCCGGATTTTACTAAATAATTTTACATAAAAGAAATTGATGTTTGCTCCGAACGCGTACAAGTGCTGTAGATTACACAGACGTAGATCTCTATTATCCCCTATGTTTCTAAACAAGAAATTGGTTAGCTTGTGTATAGACTAGCAATATAAACATCGATATCTCATGAGACCTACAGACGCTCAAGGTCTACTTTCCTCTGTACTATGTAAAGAAAATTCGAATATAGTACGTACACATTAATTTAAAGAAGGCATGATACTCGAGCCAACGCTAAGAAAGCCTCTGTAGACAGTGCAAGCATTGTCTTTTGTTTATTTCTGAGGTCAACAGCGCAATCTACTAATCAAATTGTTTTTATAAAAGATCAAATTGCTAATTAAATTAGTAGGCTCGGATGTTATGCATTTAGAATTAAATTTGTGACAATTGATTTATTTATACAGTATGAATGGGTGTGTACATACATAAAGGGTAAGCGGGTACTTATAAACTTCTAACAATAGTTGCGCGTCCTGAATAAGATGAAGCGGTGTGATAAAATGAGGGCTATCCAACTGGCACACCTTTTAAAAGATTGCTGAAAAAAGGATGGCGTTGACGACAAGCAGGTTAATCGTGTGCAAAAATCGTTTGGTAACAAAACGATGTTTAACGATATCAAACAGCTTTATGGAACGCTGATTAACAGTTTTTTAGTTCATACCGAACTTCGGAATGGAGGCCGACCGCGACGATTTATTAAGCCTTTTCTTACTTATTATTGCACATAATCGAATATTAACCTACCTTAACGTATATTCGGACACGCTTAAAGGAGCCATTCGTGATCATTACTATGGCTGCCTGTCCTTTAAAAGTATCTAGCCAATCGAGATGGATAATATATTGGATGGAAGTGTCAAAGGTCATGCTACCTAAAACATGTCACCAATTACATCTGCTCACATCCTGAGCGTGCGCTGTTATAAGTTATCCTATCACATCGGTGCATTGGTAGGTGAGGTTGTACTGATGAGAGCTGGAAACTTGATATGGGTTAAAAAGAGTCAGATAATCTATAAAGACCGCATAAGTGTTTGCAAGTGTGCATGACGATAGTGGCCACCAAGTAGTTCTCGATCATGAGAAGTGATCAATAAAACAATCAGGATAGGGTCGATTATGATTGCAGACTCGAGCGCAATATGGGTTTAGCAGTGATCGACAAGTCGATTACGATCACAAGTTATTTTGTGATAGAAGATGCGATCACGACTACATTCATTAGTGATAGCAGACTCGATCATGATCGCAAACGGTTAGTGATCGAGGGGTCAATTACGACACAGCCGGGATGTTATCTTATACTTACATAATGTCGGTAAGTGATCGTCTAATAGATCACAATTATATTAAAATAGTGATCGCAGCTCGACCACGATAGGACTTGTAATGTTGCGTACCATGCATCGTAACGGACGAGGACATGCGAAATCCTATCCAAAATTATAGGTAGTCATGGCATTATTTTTGAGAGTGCATTGGTGAGCTTTAAAACGGGTCCAATTATCTTTTAAACAAACTATTTTTTTCCGGTAAGGTTTAAAATAGTGGGCCACCTACGTCAGATATCTAAGGCATTGTTGTAAAAGTAATCACTCAAGATATTTTTTAGCCAGGAGTGAAAGGAATTTACCCATCCACACACGCTCACTGTGATTAGACGCAGCAAGCACACAATCAAAGATTGCGAAACAGCTCGATTGATCAAAAGTTATGTTGATGAAGTATCTACGTTTGGTCTTAATCTTTTACTGAAGATATAGGCGACAATAGAAGAGCACTACTAAATATACGCGATCAGGTGAGGAATTGCTATGCGATCGACATCAACTTATAAAAATCAATTCATGCCTGATCCAAGTCCACCTAGAAAAGTGAGGACCATGATAACGACGGGTGCGCAAGATGGGTTATAAACGTAGCGCACGAAATTAAAGTACTTCTCTGCTATTCGGTTGTCTTGACACCAGTGGTAAGCTGGGATCTCCTCATTAAATGAGCCATCTACCACACCAACATGGGATTTGCCGCGTCATAAATTACCCCAATTGGTATGTTCGCGTTTTCAGTCACATCGCGTGCGTCCTCGCTATCCAGATGCCCGTCAAAAATTAAGAAAATTGAAAATTGTTCAATAGCTGATATTCTTGATTGCTGCTATGCAGGTCATTTTCCTGCCAGAACGGGTTCTTGTCCTACGCTTTATGAACGGTCTTTTACTGGCTCAGACATACCGAAAGAATACCGGGTCCACTCCATCCCATTCGGGGCGGCTGTAGATGTGCATCGGACACTGAGTGTACTTTTTATACAGCACTTAATGGTAATAATGAATTATGTTGAAATCGTTAAATTCTAAATAAATTGGCGTGTAACTAGTGCATCGGTATCACCGAGACATACGAAGAAGAAAAGCTTCGAGCACAGGAGGAGTATCATATTTTTCACCGATGCTTCACGTGATGAAGCACAAAGCATCTGCACCCAAATTGTCCTTTTTAGTTAGGCACGCCAAATTTCTTTACGTCGAATTTTCGTAGCAAACCTAAATTTGGTGCTCGCAAGAATACATCAACTTCTAGTAGAAGCAGGATGCCTTGCTGATGAGAAACTAGGTTCTGTGTATAATCAAGGATGCATTGGTAAACATTGTAAAGCCTGAAAGAGCTATGTGTATTCTGTCAAGTAGCGATATTACGAAATCGCAAGCCAGGATTGTTGATTGCGAAAGAAAATGTTCAGGTCGTTGAAAAGCCTGATCGATTGTTATCAAATCCGGTCGTCTGGTATTTACTATAGATGTTCTTCCCTAGATGGGAATAATAGGTAACTTACCAAGCTTTAGGCGGATAAGGGTGAAACAATAATCGTTCGTTTAGCGATTAGGCCTTTTTTGTTGTTTCCAAAATTCCTGTGAACTAAGGTGTACAGTTTTTCGATTTTGACAGCATCGAACGCTGTTTAGATTTAATTTTAGTATGATTAATAATATAAGTGTTTTAGACAGCCTGGAATGAGCGACACAATTTATGGGTTAATTGGAGGTTAAAAGAATCGATACAAGGCGAACCTGATGGAGATTAGTAAGTCATAAAACCTTCTCTTATAAGATCCAGAAGCGATAATAATGATAAAAAGCGCTAGCCACTGATTGAATCTGTTAGTGTGTTGGACATTGGAATGTCAGAGATTTTGCTTCTGATTATGTCAAGAACATGAGTGTCGAGCAAAGTATGTTGATTGGAAGAAAAATATTGCGTAATCTACTGAGTGATATTCGTTCTAAAAGCGACTTCAAATAAATCTAAATGAATTACTGACCAAAATTAAGTCATCGACGATTGCACTCATCGGATGAGCATTTACTGGTATGTATGTACCCACTAAGTGACGTTGGATGTGATTAATAAGCACTGAATGTCAATCATGAAGTAGTTGGTAATTTACTAAAACATCAAGAGCTTAGCACAGTGGATGCGAACGGAATGGCACGCAATTCACGAGATGGCAAATTCGAGTCAAGCACCTATTTTATCGGATTTGGTGATTGACTTCAGCTTTTGTACAGAAAAAAGTTACGGCTGATGACGCTATCATCCTTGGATATACGGGTTCATGAACTCGAAGAGGTACATAGAATCGACGTTGGGAATGATGTGACCTTGAAACACGTGATATTTCACGATTTGATGTGGCATTTAGCTGTGTACAACCGTCTATATTGTGACTGGTTTCCATGATGGTAAGTATAGTCTAGAGGCTATGTCGTCTTTAATTTTCTGCTAGAATTCGGTGAGCTGTCACTCGGTAAGTCCCGTCAATTGTCATAGATAATGATATTTAAAAGTGGTGGGCATTCTACCTGACATTTTGAGCAAAACAATCTTCACTTCTCGATGAGGATGTCTTGAGTACACACCTGCAAGACGTGGTGCAAGTAGACGATCGTCAATATTTAGAATCCTGCGACCCTTTTTAATCACCCGGTCCAAGATTATCAGGATGTGTTGTTTTTACCTTCCACCCTTGGTTTTACCTCCTATTAAAGTTTTAATGTCACATAGCTGAATTTCCTATGGATAATATAATGTGCAACACGATAGCGCCAGTACATAATAAATAGTGTTATACCAGTATTAGTTTTTTTCGTTACAAGCATGAGGCAGATTGGGTACGAGAGAGTAATTTACTTACTCATCAACAACATTTGTGTCAAACAGCCGAACTTTGAGTAGCGTATTGTAAATTATAAACACGAGCTGAATGTGACCACCATTCTGGCACCGAAATCCATTCTTTAAAAGATAGTTTGTGAGAGCAATTGGTTTGATGTTCTATGTAGATTGCGTTCGTCTTAGTAGATGAAAATTACCATTGTTAATGAGGGCTAGTGACTTTACACTAAAAGCAGCGATTACATCGAGCGTTATGCTTTAGAGCGGCTAATTATGCCTTTAAGAATATTTAACTCTACTATTACGCATAATTCGCCTGGTAGCACAATTTTCATACCCATCCGATATATGACCATAAATGCTTCCATTTTTTTTGGATATTTGTGCAAAAATAAACGGTTAGATGTTAGCAATCTCTGCAAAAAATTGCGAGCAGTACCTAAGTGCGTGTGCACAAATGTTTTGTATGTCAATGCGTCCAAATACAATTTTGGTGCGGATGAAGTGCTGTTTTAGAATGTTAATTATCCGTGAGCGCGGCCTTTATAGCCCCGGCTCAAGTAAAATCTTTTTTTGATTGGACTATTCTATAGAGTTATAGGAATTTAGGTAAGTGGCACGGCCTTGCCACTTACATTCATAAATATGGCAGAAATTTTGCAAAAATAAAATGGCCATGAATTTATCTCCTTAATTAAGACACGGCGTGGTGGTGCACGCCGTGTCTTGATGCAATCAAAATTACACGCATATTAGTGAGAATGCTTGTTGGATTTTCTTCTTTGCAGAAAGTAACTTCGGGGTGAAGCTTAAGCCGGAAACTGCATATTTGGCAAATTCTCTGTCCTGCTGACCTGATTCTGAGCTTGCACAAATACGATTATGTCTGCACTCATCCTGGATTTGTCCTTACAACATAAACGTACAATCTTTAATGCGTATTATTGGCAGCGACATAAAGAAAGATTCGGACATTGAGAGTCGGCAAGATTAAGTGCTAGCCCACATCTATATAACATCACAGGTGGCTACTTATGCTACCGCACGGATGAAAAAAATGCTTCTCGCATCTTTGTGCCTCACGATAAAGTGTTACATAATCGTATTTTCCTTGACGCCCATTTACTTCTCTTAGGGAAAAAAGGGGCTGAAATCAAATTAAGGTATTTTGGATTACAGGTAGGCTCATATTTTAAATAGGTAAGCACACGTGTACGCACATGCAAATCGTGAAAACAGTTTGCCTACTAGGTGTTTCGAAAAATATTATAGATTGTGTCTGGTCTCCCAAAAGACATTATTAGCAACACAGGCAACTTAATGTTTTTTCAACTACTTGAGCACGATGTGTTACTAGTGACTGTGCCAGAGTTTATTGATAATTAAGGTACAGCTATGCAATTGATCAATCGCTCGTTTGGTCAACACAGTTTGCTGTAGACATCCGTGCCTCATGGACATCCACGCTTCACCAAAACTTGTTGACTTAAATTTCCGTTGTGATCTACAACCCATCAGAATTTCCAGATAAAATTTCCCGCTTACCGCTAGTCAAATTAAGAGTCATATTGTGTTGTCGACAAGTTCTTCGCACTTTTTGTGCTGAGTCATCTAGATCTTATGGCTCGATTCTCCCTTTCATAAAAAAATGCGTCAAAGATCGCCGTTTATGATGCTTCATCTTTGCTCTCTTCTTCGTGAATAGCCTCGCATACCCGCGCTTCCGATTAAGGCTACCATTGTATGGATATATGATAAGTGGGGTAGGGTATGCCTACAAGCTTTCTATATTCGCCATTTCACTATTCGAGAGCATGTGAGAAGGTTCGCTTGCGTCGTTCTACAGTGTATTCCGCCATGTGCTGGGTGCAATGACTGATGTCTTAGATGATCAAAAAGAGTAAACTAATGCTGAAGGTGGAAGATGCATAAATTTTTAATAAGGTTGGAGATCAAATCTGACTAGAAGCTAAAATTTACCTACAATTGTAGTGTCTGCTGACTTCAAGACAAAAATGCATCCGCTATTTATGGGCCGTTTACAGTCTCAGCTGAGAAAAGTTATTACCTAGACACTTAAACCTCCGATCAAGATGTGAAAATACTAAGTGGTCCACGAGGGATTGCTCAAGCCGTATCGTGAATTTTCTCCTGTGGGTCTAGAGTTGCTTGAGGTAAATATAGAATAGTCTCCACAAATAGTTGAGTCTTCATCACGAATTTTACCTGGATCTAAAAACGAAGTTGATTTTATCGAATTTCTTAGAGAAGGGTAAATCGTACAATAAAGCTAAATAGATTCGTTCGTTTACAAAACTGAGCCTAGAAAAATCGACGAATGATCCTAATCCCTCTGCAATTCATTGTGAATCTCTAGAAGTTGACTCCTCTCATCCTCAGATCAACCCAAGTTACTCTACCTTAAGAGAGGAGCTATTGTAGGCACATTCTCTTAGACACGAGGTCTTGATGATCCTGCATCAATAATTTGACCACCTTAGACGCTTTATCTGAGCAAGACAACGCAAATTTTATGAAGAGAAGCTTCTGAAGCAGCGTCGTTATTAAGGCCAATACCATTATTTTGGAGAAGCGGCGTGGAATAAAGTCTGACAAGTCATGGGAGTACGAGTTACTACTTCGGCAGGATAGCCCGCACGTCGTTGACGATTTATTACTAGTCGCACTGAGGATAAGTTTTATCTAGGCGCGCATCCCCATCGTACGTGTCTGGGTGCAATGTTATCTCGCAGTATGCAATCAGCCTAAAAATGAGTGTAAGATTAAAACGTTCGAGTGTTAACTATTAAACGGTTTCAGATTTCGAGGGCAATACGTTGATCGCATTCGTATTCTTCCCTTCATTTCAGTTAAATCGTATGTTATTTCTTTTCAAACGATCGTTTTACTTGAGGTAAAGGTACGAAAATCATTCATGCTAGGATAGCGTAAGTGATTACCACGAACGAGCATGTTGTCGTACGCTACCCTTAACTCGCCATGGAAAAAATCGGGATAGTTTTCTGCGTGGGCACAGAAGCACCGCATTCTTGCTCCAATAATGTGGACTGATACTCTTAAGTATGTATCATTTATTGCGTCGATTACCTCTGTCAGGAACAATTCGCTCGAAATTTTAGGTGGCCGTGATAGCTTCAAGTCCAGCAGTCTGAGTTTTATAATGGCTTCCTTGCAATAATTTGAAGGTGTTCATCGGCGCTTAGTAACTTGTATTACATTTGAAGTGATTCTAAGCAGCCGCTTCAGGTAACGATATTACATCTATCACCTACTTCGACATCGAAATAATGTAGTTGTTGCCTTTCTAGCTTGTTGGTTATGGTTCCTGTCTCAAACGCACTAGATGCACGAAGCGCAGTTAGCGCTATAGCCGTTTCTTGGTAAAAGAAAGAGCTCGGTGCTATGATCGAGGATTCTCATGGTACTGGTGTTTTTGGTTCGGGGTTCTTTCTACCTGACACGACCGTGTAGCGGTCACAAAATTTCACGTTCTCTAAACTCGTGATGACTTTTACAGAGTTAAAAGAATTTACTAGCATAGGCTATAAAACGTACGTGACGCGAACAAAAACATTGGGAAAGCTGTTATTATCTAGCAATTTTGATAAGAAAGATGAATGAATTTTATCTCGGAGTACATGCATTAAAATCGGGGATTGTAGCGCAGTTAAAAACAGTCGGTATATCTAACATGGAATTGTGTGATCCACACACAGAAATATCGGTTTAGCTGGTAATCGTATTACCGAATCCAAAAATCTAGCGGTTATACCGTACCTTATCGACACCGATGCATGTAGTAATTTCCGATGTGGTATAATCAGAAGAATCTGTAATAGCATTCTTTAATGGATTTGCAAAGTCGTAAGGATAAATACGTGAATGAGTTTAATCACCGCAAAAATCATTGACGAAATTTAGTTTTAATTTTGATCAAATGACGGCACGCGTCTTTTTCACCTTTCAATTGTAGAAGTTAGGATTTAATATACAAGGAGTACACTAGGCATCGTTGATAAGTGATTACATGTGTCATTAGTCTTTTAAATCAGACTTGAAACTTACGAAATTTCTGGATGCTTAAAAAATGTGCCACTATGTCTGGAAAGACTTGAGACAAGATTTAGTGTTGCAAGTATCAATTTAACACGATTAAAAGTAAATAAGACAAAGAAGTGAGTAAATCTATAAACTGCCTGTAATTTCCCCCCAAATTTATATTATAAAACTACCGGCACATGAAACAGTGTTATTAGCTGAATCGTGACTACGCTGTATTTTCCTTGTAGCTGCCATTTTGCGACTCCGATGGGTAAGGCTGATATTGACGGTGCGCAAGCTAAATGCCGAATTATCATCGACCTCGTTGGTGTGCGTGTCTGTCTGTATGTAATTTCGCGTCTGTACCTTAAAAGTACTAATTGCAATCAAGCCTGTCCCATTGTCGTATCCATAAAAGTGTAACGGGGTTGCCAGTTACATGATATTGACGCCAAACAGTGTCAATAGAGAGATTGTCTAGAGTGACAATTTCCTGCCAAAAGCAACGAGGTAGGTAATAATGAAGGAAATAACTCCCTTAGGATAATGTCCATGCGCTGCTCAAACATTGGTTGATATAAGACATATCAGCCAATATTACCACCAATCGCTGCTTGACGCGCATGATGAGTGGTGAGCAGGTTGTCGTCACACGACTATGTAGATTAATATAGTAAGATAAAGATTAAAGCTATATTGATAGCTTAACTATATTAAATGTGGTTATTTTTAAACATTTTGCTCAAACTAGCCGCTCAAGTAGATTAGCTTCCTCTGCACGTACTAGTGTACGTGAAGTTTCGTGGCACCCCAAACAAAGGTTGCCCCGTTACACCTGGCTGCACTTAGTAGTCCGTCCAACGACTACTTAGTGTCCGTCCAACATGAACATGTTGGACGTATAAGACAACGGCTTTTACGTCACACGTAAAGGCAACTTCCATTTGAGTGACTCAGAATGGAAGATGGTCGGCCGCATGAGTGTGCTCATGGGCAAACCCGCCATTAGTGACATGTTGGAGTCTTTAAGCAGAGACCAGAAACATGCTGCCATCAACAAGTTCCTTCAAGGGGAACTTGCCGTCGAACCACAGGGGATAGCCTTGCTACAGCAGCAAGGCTCCATCAGTAGATGGGCGGACCGACGCACACGCGTCGACCCGAAACCTTGAAGATGGATATATCAAGGTACAAGGGAACCGATGACGATTCACTTTTGAGATGGTTCGTCGAGTTAGACGACGCTGTAAGGGACCGTCACATCGAGCGTGACGAGATGTAAGTTCTCTTCGACCTGTCTAGTTTGACAGGACCATCAAAGACTTGGTCCTAAAGGCTCTGGCTTCACGACCCCGATGTGTTTGAGTCGTTAAAGGTCTTAAAGTCTCGGCTCAAAGAAGCTTCTGAGCCGCCAAGAGTTAAGTTCAGAGCAAGCTCTGCACTCCTAAGGCATAAGAAATGCAGGAGTGATGTGCACGCTTATGAGCAACACCTGCGCTACCTTGCGAGAAGAGTCACGGAGAACCTTGTTGACGAGCGCACGCTTATCAACGTGTTAATCTACGGTCTTGTAGATGGACCGGTAAGGACCTATATGTTCCCGATAGGACCTTCATACGCTACAAAAGGTGATAGTATATGCAGAACAAGAAGACCTCAGCCTGAGACAGTCTCAGGCTAACTCGTCAGGCTATTGTCCAACGAGACGACAGGAATCCGGAGGTCCCGAAACAACAGACCTCTGTTACATCGAGAGCAAGAAATCTCCCTTTCTGAGTCACAAGCGAACGGCAAGATGCCATCGCTGTCAGAAGATCGGGCACTATGCTCGTGAGAGTAGTGTCCCAAGCACCGCATCACGTCTATATGCATGATATAATGACCGCCGTTGGCCTAGGAAAGGTCCAAGGCGCGGGTCCGACCATGTTGCTAAACCGCGACAGCAACTCGGACCTAAAAAACGGCCAGGGTTAGTAAGGGCGGAGCACCCTGCTGATCCAGCGACGTCAAGAGAATTTGCAGGGCTCTAGACGAAGATTGCTCCCAATACACAGCCACTGGGTGTTACTGCCCTTAGTGATGAGGTGTCCCTCATCACGTTACGGATCGAAGTGAAGGGTGGAATGTCACTTCGCGCCCTAGTTGACTGTGAGGCGTCAAACAGTTTTATTCGATGCCAGTCGTTACAAGATAGTAGGCCCAACTGTGTTAAGCAAAAATTCCCTCCAACGGGGATGAAGGTGTGCCTTGCAACAGGCGCATCTGTAACATTGAATAAATTTGTGGTGGAAATCTACTAGAGGACGTGACTGTGGTAGTGCAACCACAGTCAAAACACGATTCGGAAGAAAATTTTAGCGTTTCTGGGAGTGATAACTCCCGCGAGAGGTATGATGAGGATGTGTAGGCGATTATACTTGATCTGGTACACGTCCGAAGTAAGCTTCGTAGGTAATCAATTTGCCAGCGCTAGAATTTAAAAGATTCTTGCGAGATCTGCGTGGTGAAAAGATTAAGCAGATATGCGTACTCATCACAGAGGACGAGTACGTCGCCTATGTTCGGTCGGCACAAGTGTTTGCTGAGAACGAACGGGTTCTCAGTAGCTCATCGATACATGAGAGTGTCCTCGATGAGAAGACTCGGATTGAGCGATACACGTCTCAATCTTGGGAGTCTTTGAAGACAAGTTATTTGTATAAGGATTTGGTCGAATTCAGGGATGTTTTCCGGGAATCCGTTGCCATGCGAGCTGCCTGAGGAAAAAATGCACTCGGCATGAGATCGAGCTCAAATTGTTCTCGAAGTACTGTGTCATGAAGCAGTGGCCACTGCCTCGTGAACAGGTCACAGCGATTGAAAAAGTCTTTGCCGATCGCTTAGTGGCTGGTCTTGTGAGAGAATTAGCATCCCCACACAGCTCTCCGACCTTCTGTGTGCGAAAGGCCACATGAGGGTGGCAGATAGTACACACGTTCAACAAACTGAACCCTGCAACGGTACCGGCTCAAACGCCAATCCCAAGAAAGGACGTCATCACAGATGGTATGGCAAAAAGTGCCATCTTTTCGTCCATGTATCTATGGATCGATTCTATCAGATCCTCAAGCATGAACGGATCATCACGCACATAGCAGTGAGCACCACCAGTGGTATGCTCTGGGAGTGGCTAGTGATGCCAAAGGGGCTAAGTAACGCCCCTGCACCGTTCAGCAGATGTGTTACGAATCTGTTGCGATCAGCGCGCGATTTCGCACCGAGTTACTTCGACGATGTCTTCGTCCATAGCCGGGATATGAATGGAAAGATGGACGTGGAGGTTCATAGAATCCACGTCCGGAAGGTTCTTACACTCATGCGACAGCATAAGTTGTTCGCGAACCTCAAGAAGTGCATATTCGCAGCGAACGAAATACCACTTCTTGGCTGTATCGTGGGTAAAAACGGCGTACGCCCTGATCCGGAAAAGATCAAGGCGATTAGCGTCTGGCCTGTGCCAGTCGACGTCAACGGACTTCGGAAGTTCCTTGGCTTAGAGGCGTACTTGCACAAGTACTCGCGCAACTACGCCGACATGACCTTACATCTCTCTCGTCTGCTAAAAAAAAACTAGGCGTGGTCATGATGTGCTGAGTGTCAGCACTCCTTCGAAGGTATCAAGAAAAGATTGACACAATCGCCTGTGTATGCGATTGCAGACCAAGAAAGACCATTCTTGTGGTCTATGACGCCAGCTATTTTGCAATCGGCTGCGTGTTAATGCAGTACGACTCAGACGGCGTTAAGCGCGTCGTCTGTTATCAATCGTGTCAGCTGCAAGCAGATGAGCGTAACTACCCGGTGCATGACAAGGAACTCCTTGCCATGAAACAATCACTGGCTAATTTTCAGGTATATCTCTCCGGATATAGGCCCTTCGTCATTTATACCAACCATGCGTCATTGCGCACGGCCTCAAACAGTCCACACCTCTCGCAACAAATGACCAGGTGGCTGTCTTTCTTCGCAAAGTACAACTTATCCGTCGAGTATGAACCAGGACGAATTAATGTAGTCGCTGATGCTCTTTCACTTCGACCCGATTTTTAGCCGACTGCTCAACACAATAGTAGGGGTGATCCCACTGTCGCGACACTTACAGTGAGTGTTCCGTCGTCGAATCTGCTTGAAGGAGTGCGGAAAGCATGAGTAGAAGATGACTCGTTTCTGCAATTGATGGATTACATATCGAATTCATACAGTCAAACTTTAAAAAGCTTGACGTCTCAGTACAGCTCTCCAACCAAGCGGTATTCGTTTCGTGACGAACTGCTGTACTTTACAGCATTCAACGGCGACACACCTCGTGTAGTCGTTCCGGCTCATCATGATTTGCGATTGCGCATCATGCATAAGTATTAAGATGCCCCAGCAAGTTTGCATCGCGGTAGGGAAAAGACTTACTTCACAATAAGTCGTGACTTCTACGGACCTCGCCAGTGTGAGTTTGTTCGCAAATACATCTGCGCGAGCATAGTTTGCCAACGGGTGAAGCCTAGTCCTTCATCCCGTGCACCTTGCAGCCTCTGCCGATTACGGCAGAGTGTTGGCAGTACGTATCGATGGACTCCTTCTTTGGGTTTCCCAAAAACTCTTAAAATTATAGTGGTATTCTTGTGTAGATTGATCGGTCCAGCAAGATGGTACATCTTGTTGCCATAACATATTCAATCACAGCCCATGGGTGTGCTCGTGTCTTAGTCGTTACTATCTTCCGACTTAACGGTTTGTCCCGTGAACTCGTGTCTGAAAGGAAACCCAGCTTCACAGCGGAGTTCTGGCAATTTGTGTTTCTTTCACTTGGAACACGTTTGACGATGTCAACTTCTGACCATCCAGAAACAGATGGCAGACGGAACGCGTTAATCGCGTCCTCAAAGAGATACTTCTAGGGTACGTCCACTCGTTTACGAGTTAAAGTGAATTCTTGCCGATGGCGGAATACGCCATCAACAACTCGGTGCACGCATCGACAACGCATACACCGTTCTTCGTGAATGGCATACACCACCCACGTTAATCCGCCTTCTTTGAGTGTGACTTTAGTTTGGGGGGAGTGGACTCGCTCGAACAAAAACCGATCTGTTTTTTGCTCATCACACGTCGTCGATGATGTCGACGCGATGGATGCCGATGTCGATCACATCGAAATTGATGATGACGAAGATGCTGGTCTATCCAGCATCCTTAACGAATGCCACAGTTAGGTCAATGAAGCCCTCACTGGTGAAGACAATGTTCTTTTAGCAGTGCACTCGAATTGCATTGATATTGACAAGGATGAATCAGAGAGGCATTTCTGCTGACTCGCTAAGCGGTTGTCCGCTTCTTTCAAGACTCTTTTGCAGATGCACTGGACAGACAGAAACAAAATGCGGAAAAAAATGAAAGAGCAAATGTACTTCATTCAATGAAGGACACTTAGCTGAACTGTCAACAGTAAATCTACCAAAACACGCAGTGATAAACGTGAGCAGCAGCAAACTACTTCCCAAGTACATCGGTCAATTTCGTTTTTTGCGCCGCATTGTAAACGCATACACGATTAAACTGTTATGTAGGATGCGTGCGCATCCTACGTATTACGTTAAGTGTCTCCGCCCGTACAGCCAGTGCGAGCCCGTTTCGAGAGGCGAAGAACACCTTTGCGGTAAAGGGCCAAGACCACCTTCAAGTGATTCCGTTTCAACGAGCCAGTCTGGTCTGTTAGCGAGGCGACCTGCTCACGCAGTTAAGCGATGTCCTGACGAGCTGCAGTCATCTCGTAGCAAAGAGAACGAATCGAACGTTCGTTCTTAAGTTGAGCAAACACAAACGCGGCATGATCTTTCGAACGATCGTGCGCTAATAAATTGTACTTATCCTTTACACGGTCATGAAGTTTATAAAGCCAAGTGCGTTCATGATCCAGGTCATCGTGTATCTGATTAGTTACAAAATTCAGTTCCTAAACATCAAGCTGATCCTACCCTATCGACGGATCAGGTGTTTCCGCCGCACCACATACTTTGGAGGATGTTGGCGGCGGTTTACGCTTTCTGGTGGTGCACATGTTTTGGACCACCGCGACGTGAGGTGCAGCGGACGAGGAGACTCGTCCGGACGAAGCTGGGAGCCTCTCTTCCAGCTGATTGTCGATGTTCTGGGTCTCGTCGAGCAATATGACGAGACCCACCTGCTGCGTTCGAAGAAGGGCCGTCGGACAACGACCTCCCTGAAGGCGAGTACAGGGATTGCAAAGTGTCAATCCCTTCGACCATCTCAGAAGAGATGCGAGCCCTCCAGTAGGGACCATTATAAGGGTAGGCCTCCCTAGGGGCAATATTAGCCATGTCTATGTAATCTGGACATGGAGTACCCTACGAGAGACAGGTTAACCCTGCCTCTCTTGACAGTCGGTGCAACTTGTATCGTACACTAGCTGGACACGCTTTTTAGACCTAATGCGAGCTGCATCATGTTTACTGATCCAGGCCTCACGGCCAATGCACTCGATGTTATCGATAAAGGCATTCCATCCTTGCACCAAGGAATAAACGTCTCAGCTACTGTTGCCGTTGTACCACCGGTGTTTGAAAACACATCAGTGAAGATTTCTTTTTCAGCACAGATAGTTTCGTGCTGAAATTAGAAGGACAGATCCTTCTACAGTCGAACAACGGTGTTCGACTTTTTTTGTGGTCATACCAGCCACTCAATTTAACTCCTTGGATGATAGCATCCAAGCACACTCCACTTGAGAAGCATGGCGCAGGATATTCCGGCTCCTGGCTTCTTGCGTGGTGCCAGTATGAGCAATGATACCAGTAACAGCTCGATACCTCGATATGCTTCTCTCGTGGTGACGTGTAGGTGTGTCGCAACCATCACCACGCGTCCATGTGTCAGATGGGCTTGCGTGAGACGAGGATTCGTCAGACGAATTGATCAGTCCAAAAATCTTGGACATGATAGCGCCATGTTTCCCAGAGCCAGTCAAACTGGCTCTGACAGTGTCCGCCCCGGGTGGGCCGGAGACAGGAGGCGCCGCCTTCGATTCGGATGCATCATCTGACTCGCCAGAATAGATGAGCTCTATTTCAGGCTCATCCACATTGCCAGTCGCGACATCGCTGCACGCGCAGCGGATGTATCTGTCGCACGTGGTGACTCACCACGTGGAATGGTCGCAACATGCACTGCCTGTTGATCACTTGCAACAGCAGGCGTAGGATCACCTGCTACTGAGTCTTAGAGTGAACTCTTTTTGGATGTACGCATGTGTGTATTTGCCTTCTTGGATGTTTCGGCAGCGCACCGCATGAACTTTGACACCATGCGATGAAATTGGCAAATAAGTTGAAATTTGACCAGCAAATGATCTTCTTCGTATATTGATCCAACGGTAATCACCCTGGTGCAATCACTTAAACTCAATATACGAGTGATCGATGGTCAAGGGGGGGGTGATGTAACCAGGTAGCCCGTTGCACGATATTGACGCCAAACAGTGTCAATAGAGAGATTGTCTAGAGTGACAATTTCCTGCCAAAAGCAACGAGATAGGTAATAATGAAGGAAATAACTCCCTTAGGATAATGTCCATGCGCTGCTCAAACATTGGTTGATATAAGACATATCAACCAATATTACCACCAATCGCTGCTTGACGCGCGTGATGAGTGGTGAGCAGGTTGTCGTCACACGACTATGTAGATTAATATAGTAAGATAAAGATTAAAGCTATATTGATAGCTTGACTATATTACATACAGTTCACTTTTTACCTTTACTTGACCGAGTCGTTCAAGTAGATTAGCTTCCTCTGCACGTACTTGAGCACGTGAAGTTTCGTGGCACCCCAAACAAAGGATGCCCCATTAAAATCGGTATACGTAACCTAGCTCTTTGGCTAGCTCTCTTCATGACGCACGCACGCCATTGGCTTGGAACGATCAATAATGAATATTAGCCTTGCGAGCTTAGATGCAGGCTAATTTTGTCTGGGCTTTACCATTATACTGCGTTTTTTTAAATCTTATTTTTCTGTGTCTGTAGCTCTTTCCATATGTGTGTAATTACTCGTAGGTGTTACACGTACAAAGAAAATTTATCCCGTCCCCCTTTAAACATGAAAAGGTATTTTTGATGTCACTTATTGGCCAGGTCACTTATGTGGAGCAGCACGCGATAAGCTTAATATCGTTTAAAGGTGAAGATCAACACGTAGCAAACTCCGCCTGATCACGTTGCACAAGCATACTGTACTAGGTTGATAAATATGTTAATAGCAACATACTCAGTATTCCGTGACTGCTATCTTCTAGGGTTGTTGGTGACAAATTAATATACCGACCATTAAAATCTTATGATTCTGAGTAATTTCTATGGGAATTAGTTGAACCATAGTATTAGGTAGTTGTATAAGATTTATCACAAATAAACTTAAAAAATAAAATGATGGTTTCTCTTTTTTATCTAGGGCTGACACGTGGCTCATTGTGACTTCAGCAGATCGAGTAATATCCTCATTTTACAGGCACTCTAGAGCGCCTTGTGCTTCCGATTGTTTATCGTTGGTTCTACTAAACGAGGACTAAAATCCTCACAAGCTTGAAGATAACACGACTATACGTTGGCTAGTTGTACGAACTATAGAATCTCTTTGCGTATTTTACATTAGCTCATTAGAACTAAGTGAATTTTGAAATCAGAGGTCTTCCTCAGACTGTAGGCTGCGTAGCTCCGCCATGCTGAATATCACTTGTAGTCAATGCTACACCGAAGCTGAAAAAGACTTGTTTTTCTGTTGAGATGGAAAGCTTACACATCTCTCTGAGGCGCAATGCCTCGCGTTTGATTATTTAAGAGCGTCTATTGAGATTGAATGAATCAATCGTATTTTGGCCCAAGGTCTGGAAGTGCTCAATGCGCGACTGGAAGTCTTTATACAATTTAAGGCCACGTTATTTGGACAATACCAATAGGTCCAATATCTTTGGCGTTGTATATGCCAACCTTCTACATCTGTATGCCCGATGGGAAGCCTAATGCTTGCCCGATTGTTCTGAGCTTAAATAATCTCGAAGGGAAAGAGGAGGAAAAACTTGTAATCTAATTTTGAGAAATATGAATTGTCATAAGCGCCGCCCTACTGCAGATAGCGTTGGCCTGGCATGTCAAAATTTGCAGCAGAGCCAGAGAATGGGATCTGGCATGTGATACGCCTATTGACGCTGCGTTTTCCACGTAAGATTCGCTCAAGATTTAAATTTCTTGTTAGTTCGCACCGCATAAGCAGGCATGTCGAGTAAGTTCTTGCTTCTTATCTTGCTAACCATGGAAATAGAGTTGTCGGACAATGTAAAAAACTGAGAGCTCTTTTCGCTATCACGCATGTGAATCCTCTCCTTGGAGAAGTCAGTGCAACCATTTTTTAATAAAGGTCGTCGTACTGGGATTGCTCGGGCAGAAGTTTTCGTGTCCAGCTCTTAAACTTTGAGAGGCGGTGTAGTAGCGCTAAATGTCGGGTTTAGCTTTAAAGTGGCTTACTAAGATACACATGAGAATTCCCAGACTTCGTTTGATAGAGCTGATCCCCTTAGACAAAGTAATGTCTATGACAAAGAAGTCAAAATTCAAGCTGTAAAAAAGCAACGTAACATCCATAATCTTTCGCGTGTAGAAGAGCGAAACGTCTGCATTTTAATAGTCCACTGCGTATTCCATGTCATAATCAGCCAAGCCGTAATGCCGCTTTAAAACCAAAACCTGTTTAGACGAGGGAGAATGTCCACTCCCAGTAAAATCGAGCGCGTGACTGAAAGAGACCTTTGCTTTGTTAAGGCTCTGGGTTGCATAGTTTGGATAATAGAGGTCTTATCCCTTAAGTACCTTGTGGAAGTTGCCACGAAGCCTGAATAAATGTCATGCTTGTTTGTTGCCTCGGCAACGATTTAGGGCTTTGAGAAGCCGTAGTTAATTTTTATTGACTCTGGGACATCGGGGAAATACGTCCGACGCCTTCCCTAAGAATTCAGCGGTATGATGAGGCGCTGAAAACACACAAGGGAATTTTATCTCAGTGTTTTTAGTAGAAGGGATTCGCGTCACCGTACCTGACGTCCCGTTGAACTAAGTTGTAAAGTTTTAGACTTTAACAGCATGGAGAGCTGTCTTGTCCTCGATTTGGACTTAGGATGTGATCTAATTCTAGATATGATCTGGCTGGAACGCCACGAGCCGTGTATAAAATGGAGGTCGAAGACGTTAGGCGCGACGCACAATGTTTCCAGAGAAGCTTCAGGTAGTCATAAAACCAAATTTACTAAAAAGCGCTGTTGGCGTGATTCACTTCATGAGTCGTTATATGTGCTGGATATCGGAATATCTAAGTTGCTTGACTCTGATGCCACTGACAATTGTGGGACGGCTTTTACTTTGTTAATCGGCACTCAATGATAAAACAACCACTGTACGCTGATAGAACTGATAACTTTATGTCAAGTCATTCAGGCTGTGATCTTATAACTGTATGTGGAGTGGAACAAAACATCCAAAGATTGAGGGCGACTGTAACAGCACCTCACTGAATGTCGGTAATGAAATTTTTTGATTAAACGCTTTGTCAGCAATAGAATATCCAACCCGGTGCATGTGTAGTGTCACGTAAACACCCACAGAGCGATGAAGGATGTTATAGCACCTCATTGATGGTCGGTAATGAAATTTTTGGCGAGATCCTCAGGCATCAAGAGCTAGATATCCCGGATGCTCTCGAAGTGATGGGTAATTCGCTGGGTGACGAGTTTGAGCTTAGTAACTCTGCATCGGATGTCGCTTATGAAATTAGCTCTTGTACAGCGCAAGTTTAGGTACATTAATCAAACTACCTTGCGGGACTAGAGGTGCTCAGTTTCATTTTGAAGAGACGGCAGCAACACTAGATGGCTTCTTCAATGCGTAAATCGTCTGTGATGTTGCTGCGTTCTACTAGCGAGCATCTGTGTAAAATCATCAGCGGTGTGAAAGGTCGCGTCGCTTCACTGACTATTGAAAATCGATAAAGAAGTTTGAAGTGTAGCTACGGCTAGATATGAGTAACTTGGTACGTCGGATGGGACCGGCGGGTCATCGACAGATTATCGGATCCCTCCATATGTGGGATACAGGTGAACGATGAGCAGCAGAAGTGGAGACCAAGTTTGACGAAGTGCACTGATACACCATTATTATACACCAGTTGTTAGCGCAGGGGACGACTGTGGTGAAGCGATTTGAAACAATTAGAGTGACGATGGGTAGTTTGATCAAAAACGACGACTGATCGTCGAGAAGGATCGATTAGTTGTTAAGCTGCACAGTATTGAGATCGATACAAAGATCGATTATCAAGATATCAGGATCGAGAATACATATGGTCAACGAGATTGAGAATATGATCGGAGATCGAGTGATCGACAGCCGGAAAGGTGATTGACGGTCAATTAAGATTATCGACAATCAATCAAGGTGATCGACGATCATGGTGATCGACAATCAATTAGAATTGGACCAAATACGCAAAGGAACTTACAACGGAATTTTGAAGACACGTGGCACCATATACTGGTGTACAGACAGGTACAATGGTGGTTTAGGTTTTGGTTGGTTAACATTAAACAGAACTCTTTTGCTGCTAAGTACACGTGTCGACTTCTCTTCCGAGCTGGACGTTTGGCCTCCCGACGTCACTCAAGTCTCACATACTGAAAACAAGTGATACCTCCAGATAATTGGCTGGGATCAAGAATTTTCAAGACATTCCCATCGATTGGACGTAGCAAGAATGTGAAGGACTAGGCGCAAGATCGCGAGACGGCGTAATTGGGTAGAAGGTTAAGCGTTTCAATCATCTAAATATTGAACAAGGCGGTCTCGTTGAGATCTAAGTGGCTTACATCAAGCAACCTTTCAGTATATCCGTAATCGCGTGAAGACCTCCGCACGATCATACCAACCCATCCCCAAAACACGATTAAGTTTTTCCTCGACTGAGGTCCACCGAGAAGAGTTCAAATCACTATACATATGGTTGCCTAAGGTGAGGAAGGAATAAGTCTCCGTGGAACCGGAATATTTCATCCGTTAGTTGGTCATCTAGGCGCCAGTGAAGTATCGAGATCGCATCAGCAATTTTGTGAATCCCACTCCAGTGCATGATAATATCGCCTTTCATCGATTTGAAGCCAATCACGTGCGTGCAGCACAATAGTGACCTATCCAGAGACTGACTTTAATATGTTTTTAGAGGGCAGGTTAGATCGCACTTAGTACGTGTAAGGCACACCTAGTCGCTTTATCTACAGATAGACTGACACACAGGCAGATCAGTATGATTTAAAAAGTTCAGCATTCACCTTGCGCACAGCCACTAATAGCTTCACCCCTCGGGCTCAAAATTGCGTAATTTAGACGAGTCCCACGCCGTAATGAGAGATACTACAGTTGTACTAGATTCGAGAAAGGTACCACGTATACCGAAGAATATAAGCTTGAATAGGAACTGTACTCTCTCTAAGAATATCTCTTTACGAAAGCGAGGTGTACGATGATTAAGAAGTTGTACGATCGGTGTAACAGGGCACATCTTATTCAGTTAAGTGAATAAAACTAGCACTCTTGACAGTACAAGGGTGTGTGCGTCCGACTACCTCACGTGTACGTACGTGCAGAGTAATATTGCTATACGGAGTAAGAGTACTCAGTAACGATAAAAGGGCGAGCTGTTTTAGCATAGTTTATCTTTTTGAAAATCCCTTTTCGACTTCATTCAACTAGTCCCGTATTCAAACATGTATTGTAACTGTCTGCGCACCACTCATTGCGTGCTTCTGTCGTAGCTAGACTTTATTGGTTGATATCTCGATCCTTTATCGATTAATGGGCAGTGCGTCATATCTGCGAGGCAATACTATCTATTCTGATAACACTGTGAGAATATTGTGTTTGTCCTAACATCATTTTCATACTTGCTCATCACCTTGCGTAAATTGTCATGCAATGAAGGCACCGCGTTACAGTCGGACCCGGATTCTAGCTTAACAATTAAAAAAAGATCCCCTTGACCCACCAACCTACATCTCAATATATTGCGAGAGAGAAACAGACAGTCTGTTACACGGTACCTATGTGAACAAGACTTTTGCAAGGTCCTAAGACAGATTAGCAACGCCGGTTTTGAATTGGCCGGTTGTAACGGGGTAACCTTTGTCTGGGAACCACGAAACTTCACGTACACTAGTACGTGCAGAGAAAGCTAATCTACTCAACGACTCGGTCAAGTAAAGGTAAAGAGAGAACTGTATTTACTAGAGTTAAGCTATCAATATAGCTTTAATCTTTATCTAACTATATTGAACTACGTTGTCGTATGACGACAACCTGCTCACCACTCATTGCGCGCGTCTAGCAGCGATTGGTGGCAACCTATGGTTAGTATGTCTTATGTGGAGAAGCAAAGGAAGACTGACGGAAGTGTGGATCGCGCAATCCGCCTTAAGTACGAAAACCAGTTTGATTGGTGTAGCGCGTACGGAGATGGGCCCTTAGGCACGGATGATGGTGTCACGCGGCTGAGTGACAGGAATTGACTGCGGTAATTATGCAGAGTAACCCACTTAACGGTCACGAAGGGGTAAAGGTCAAGCGGAGTGTGTCATGATGATCGAGATAGATTACTTACCTGCCGTGGATCGCATACCGCGATCTGGTGGTCCGCGATCCGGTACTCCGCGATCCAGTATGGGGCAATCTACTATGAATTATCTGCTGTGGATCACAGGATGTAAGAGGTGAATGACATCGACAGCCGACCTAGCGAACAGATAGGCATAGTCATAAGTTTTAGGCTTGGTTGGTTGATATTAAACAGAATTGAGTTTGCTACGAAAGACGCGCGTCGACTTCTCCCGGGCAGGATCTTTGGCCTCCCGTTGAATAGAGAGTCACCCACGTCATAAGTGAACTTCGCCCTTGGATTGTTTGGCCAGGCGGAAGGTCAATTCTCACCCCCCCTCAACTGCGATAGGACGCAGTGAGCTAACGGTTCAGATTCAAGATCGCGAGACGGCTCAAGTGGTCAGAAGGCTCGCGTATCAAGCATCACCCCTGGAAAAGGCGACTCTGGGAGAGCGCCCAAGTTACAAGCGATCAAGTGAAGAATTTCCACACGATCCGCACCTACGTTAACCGGGTGAAGTATTTCCAACCGAGCAAGACCTATTTCTAAGACCGCCAAGTTCAGCTTCAGCTCAAGTCCACCAAGAAGAGCGCAACCCGCCCCACCGACGGGTACACAATGTGAGCAAGAACATACAGAACACGGAATCGGGGTACTGTAACGGGGCACCCTGAAGCTTGTATAGATGACAGTACAAGCTACTTATTCTGACGACAGAATAAGGCGGTGCCTCTTAACTTCACGTACACTGGTACGTGCAGAGTAAGACGGTAAGGAGAAGCGAGTACTTGGTTAAAGTAAAAAGTAGAACTGTATTTATCATAGTTAATGTCTGTTAATAAACCACTGTTTATCCTCATCTAACTATGTCTAAATACAAATGTGTAAATCAGTTATCTGCTCACCACTCATTGCGTGCGTCTGTCGTGGCGCGTCTTCGTTAGTTGATATAATGGCCTATATCAACCAATTAAGAACTACTCGTAAGTGCTACAGAAAATTTGTCCTTATGACAATATTCCGAGAATCTAACTCTTTATAGTTATATTCTATTAACAATGTCATGTAAATTGTCATGTAACGGTTCACCCCGTTACAGTCACTATTCGACCACACATCTCTTCCGAATGTTCTGATCTGCTTTTCAGTTTTGTTGCTGAATCTGCTCTATCGGCAGCTTATAGTCTTGCTGAAAAGATCGGTCGTCGGAGCACATGCCCTTTCTATGGCTCGACTTGCTCTCTCCCGTGTCGGAAACTGTGCATCACAACTAAATTCTGCTGATGCTGGCCAAATATGTCCTCGCTGTAGTGACAGCTCAACAAAACCTCAGATAAGTGATCGATCAGACTCAAGAGACTAAGTACGGTTCTCAACACAGGTGGCTGGCATCTCATGTATGCCAAGTTTTAATCGCCACAAGTGACTGAGACCAAATCAGGCACGAACTGAGCCACTTTCGCTTTTCAATGCTGCTCCGCGGACGCCGACTTCATCTGCGTAGTGGGCGGCGACTCGCGGGCGGGTTTTACTCGCGCTCCACATTCTCGCTCCAGCCCTCGTTTCTTGGCTACAATCGCACTGCGTCGGTTGTGCTCCCAGTACCGAGGTACAGTGCAGTGAGCTTTTCATCGTCGGCGCTGGACGAGCAACAGGACAAGACAAAGACGTCATCGAAACTTGCACCGCTTGGTCTGTCAAGTGGTACAGGACTGATTCGACCTCCTGATACGGCGAAGGAGATCCTTAGCTTTCTGATGGATCATTTGTGGCCCAAAGACGACTCCAAGGAAGCCAAGGAGATCAAGCAAAAGGTGCTCATCTCAGCCGGTCTTGTGGTGGCGTCCAAAGCCTTAACGATCCAAGTGCCTTTCATCTTCAAACAATTGGTGGATGGCATGGGAACTCTCTCTACTGCTCTTGCTGGATCCCCCGAGGTGGCGGTGCCGCTGGCCATGGTCCTCGGCTACGGGGTCGCCAAATTCAGTGCCAGTGCGTCCTCTGAACTGGCTAATGCCGTGTTCGCGACAGTGGCTCAGAAGACCATTCGGACGGTTGCTGTGCGAGTATTCAACCACTTGCACAACATGGATCTTAAGTTTCACTTGGATCGCCAAACGGGTGCGCTATCCCGCATTATTGACCGTGGATCACGATCAATTGATTTTGTGCTGCGTGCCATGGCGTTCCGTGTGGTGCCAACGGTGCTGGAAATCGGACTAGTGAGCGTCATCATGGCTACAAGTTTTGGGATGCCGTATGCGGGGGTGACGCTGGGTACACTTACTGCGTACACAACGTATACAGTGCTAGTCACGCAGTGGCGTGATGAGATCCGTCGTGAGATGAATCGTCTAGAGAACGAAGCTGGTGCGAAAGTCATTGATTCGTTGATGAATTACGAGACGGTCAAGTATTTCAACAACGAAGCGCACGAGATCGAGCGCTACGATGACTCGCTGAAGGGGTATCAGAAAGCGGCACTCAAGACCCAGACTTCGTTGGCGATGCTAAACGCTGGACAGAACGGGATCTTCGGCGTCGGCCTCACTGCCATTATGTACATGGCGTGTGAAGGAATTGCTGCTGGCACGCTCACTGTCGGTGATTTGGTGCTTGTAAATGGGTTATTGTTCCAGCTGTCCATCCCTCTGAATTTCATTGGCAGCATTTACCGTGAAGTGCGGCAATCGGTCACGGACATGGAGTCCATGTTCAGATTGGGTGCAGAAACACCGGTCATTACGAACTCGGACGTGAATCTGAGCTTGATTGGCAAAGAGCCTAAATCGATTGAGTTTCGCGATGTGAACTTTGGATACCGCGCGGAGCTTCCAATTTTACGGAATACATCGTTTAAAGTCGATGCTGGCAAACGCGTCGCCATCGTCGGCACGAGTGGATCGGGCAAGTCTACGGTCCTCCGGTTGCTGTATCGCTTTTACGACCCTCAAAATGGTACGATTCTTATCGATGGGAAAGACATTCGCCAGTTAAACCTCGACGAGCTCCGCCAGGCGATCGCCATCGTCCCGCAAGACACGGTGTTGTTCAACGACACGATCTTTTACAACATCAACTATGGTCGCCTGGATGCGACTCGCGAGGAGGTGATGCAAGCTGCCCGTGTTTCTCAGATCCACCGCTCGATCGAGACGTTCCCGGAGGGATACAATACGCGCGTGGGTGAGCGTGGACTGAAGCTTTCTGGAGGCGAGAAGCAGCGGGTATCGATCGCACGCGCAATGCTGAAGGACGCCCCGATTTTACTGTTTGATGAAGCGACTAGCGCGCTGGACTCCGAGACCGAGTCGGAGATTGTCCGTGAGTTTGCATCGATAGGAACAAACCGCACGTCGCTGATCATTGCTCATCGGCTGTCGACGATCCAAGACGTGGACGAGATCATTGTGTTTGACAAAGGACGCGTGGTCCAGCAAGGTCCGCACGAAGAGTTGCTGCGTGATGTGGAAGGCCGGTATGCTGAAATGTGGGCACGTCAGAACCACCACGTCCTGGGTCTGGTCGAACCCGATGAGAGTGGCTGGGTGTAGTACACGTACAGGAGTGGAAGGAATGCCGTAGGTTCCCATGGTCATTCGTGTGGTCCACGCTATTGTCAATAACATCCCCGGCCTTTTCCCGAAAGGGGTAGACCATTTCGGATTGAGCTCTCGCCTCCGCCATGGAGACGCCGCCCGCGCCTCCCCTCTCGAGTCGCAGCACTGCTACCTCAAGCCTTAACGCGCCCCACTCTAGTGATAACGAGCAGCTTAGTCACGTCAGCTTTCAGCAGTATTCTCCGATGCCTCCGCTGCCCCCTCCTCCGCCAGACTCTCCTCCACCAGACACGGCACCACCACCACCTCCACCTCCACCAGGTCCTCTACCTCCTCCTCGTTCTGTCGGTTCAAAATGAAAGGTAGGCTCTTATTAATACCCTGTAACGAACATCGTGGCAGATGAGAGGAAGCTGAAGCGCGAAGCGACGTCCGAATCGTTGGAGAGTCCGGAGACGCCGTTGGCAACGACTCGACGTCCGTCGTTTCCTATGAAGCAGCGACGGGATGGCACGCTGGTGACCGAAAGTGTACAGGATGATCATGAAGTGCAAGAGGGGGAAGAAGACGAGGATGTGGACGCGTGTTCGGATGGGTCCGACGTGTTTGAAGACGACGTGGAGGCCATCTTATTCGCCGAAGAGGAGGAAGACCGGCGGAATGGGTACATGGATTGTTTGATGGAGACACATCTGGACAATGCTGAGTACCCGTATCCGGCGCATCTCGTCAAGCTAGCGACGCTGTTTACGGAGCAACACGCACTAGGGAAGAACCCTGAGAACCTCATTTATTGCAACAATCTGTTGGTGCGTTGACTGGCTGACGTGTGCGGGGAAATCAAATAGCAAGGCGACTCATGTTTCTCGTTTGTTTCAGATTAATCCGAGTCAGCTGAATGTGTTAGACAGTCGGTCCACTGCATTGGAACGAGAGAAGTGGGCTCAAGTGCGAAGTGCTGCAGCGTTGAAGCAGAAAGAAGACGAGGAGAAGAGACGTGGCAAAAGGTGAGTCGGGCTACCAACTTTGTATTTATGCGATGCAAACTGAGTACGTGACAATTCCTAGCTTCGGCGACAGACTGGCGGAAGCATCGCAACTACCTGCTACGAAGACCGAGACATTCGAAGCTGCTGTAGTAGCTCCAGAGAGGCAACAAATTGTTCCTGTTAGTAATTCGAGATCCGTGAGCAAGCCGCCACGAAAGCGGAGTCGAAGGAAACCCACGACACCAACGGCATCGGTACCGCTCGCCATATCAGGTCCTCCGGATGCATCAAAAGGTGGCAACGTACGTGGAAAAAGCGAGCTTTTGTCTGCAAATTCGACGGAAAAGAAGGGGGACGCGAATGCTATTGGCGTGGCCACTACGGAGAAAACGACAGCATCCAGTAGCCGTGTCAAAGCTAAAGCAGTTGATGCAGCGCCGGCGACCACCGATGCTGGGGTCCTGAAAACAAAGTTAGCCAAGGCCAAGCGAAAGCGGGTCAGGTCAAAACAAACGGTTGCTCGTGGCCACACCAAAGAAGTCGGGGCGCAACCTGAAGGTGGGAAAGATCGATTGGAAGCAGACGTAGACCGTGGCAACGAAAGCTCCTCGTCGTCGACTTCGACGTCGTCGTCTACCTCTTCATCGTCATCTTCCGCGTTGTCTTCATCTTCGTCCGCGGCGTCGTCTCCTTTGAATGTAAGCAGCTCGTCTGATGATGACACAGGAGGCGTGTAGGAACCGAGAGAGCACTATGTTGGGGTCATTTAACTTGGTTTAAGTGTTGACTTGGTTCACCTGCTACCATCAAGCTCTTCGTTCTCTTTTCTCCAAGAGGTGCATCGAAGGCAATTAGTTCTACCCGAACTCCTTCTTACTTCGTGCCGCCGTCTACCTATGTATTGACCGTTGCACCCTCGCTCCTTGGGTCGCAATCAGTTCACAGCCTCGAAAGTACTGCGGGCGCACGCTCCAGAGCAACTGCATATCTGTGCACCATGGCCCAATGACCTCCACCCCTTCCTGCCAGTCTGCTGCCATCGAGTTCGATCACCATCTACTGCTGTCCCGTTATGTTACATCAGTACATCCTTCCACTTGCGCTGTTTGCTTCTCTGCCCAAATCCTCGCCGATGTCTTCCCCAAATCAAACAATTGATCCAGCACATCAGTTTCCGGTGGAAACAAAGCAAAGCGCAGCAACTGCAAGAACGAAAAGGGAAAATCTGGATCGATCGACGGACTAATGTCATAGTCTTTGCGGCGCATAATAGTTCCAGGAAACACACACACCTTCGTGTAGTTCTGCACTTCCGGCACTAACGTGATAAGACCTCCATCCACGTGGTACTCGCCTCGGAACAGCGTAGTGCCTCGTCGGGCCACGTACCAAGGCAAGTAGCATGACGCTATGAGCGCATCACAAAGATCATCCGTCGAGCGGAAGTCATCGGTCAGCACCGAGGCTCGGACTGGCCACATTTTCTTTGTAGCGATCGTCAGGCGACTGTGCGTCAACGACTCCACCGGTAAATCACCAAATTTGGCGTGAAAGACGGTGCGAAGTCGGTCCTCAAGTTTCCAGAAAGTGCCGTGGCTACGACAGAGTCGGGCCATGGCTTTTGTCTCTTCGTGGATGTCGTCCATACTGACGTTGGCAGCCAACGCCAAAGCAGCAATTGCACCTCCCAGAAGCTCCAGCAAACCTCGAGCGGGACTGGATATAGCCGGCATCCTGCAGTTCCTGTGCTACGCCCAAGTGGTACGGAATCAGGAACCCACAGCCACTGAAGCTGAAGTTGTGAGCGGTGGGAGACGCAGCAGTGGAAACTCTGCGACCGAGACAGCGGCGGCGCATTCTTGTAAACCGAGCAACGGCTTGGTGGTCCATCGTTGCTGTGGCTTTTGTAGGAATGAATGAATAATGCCATTGAGGAAATGCTGTGGGACTTCTCTAAAATAAATATGGCTATCTTCTGATTGGCCGGAATATGGACGTGTTTGAATCCAAGCATATTTATTACCATGGCACATGCTAAAACGCTGGGTTCCTTATTTTATTCGAATGGCGTCATACTTTTAGGTATAGCGTTCCAAACATCATCATTTAAGACACACAAAGTCTATCGTGGAATAAAAAGCTAGTATTTTAAAAGTGACTTTTGGCGACCCCCTGATCAAGTGGGTTCTCGCCATAGCTCCACATTCCGTATATTCCTCCGAATTGACTGCTGATGTCATCGCAAAGATTGATTGCACGCGACTCGTTTTCCTTTATCGATGGCGTCACCGTATATTTTAGAATCCGTAAGCCAGATTCCGTCGTTTCTAAATGACTCAATTACTACTTCTTGAAGCCTACGACACGCTAGACAAGCTAACCAGGCGGATAGCAGATACGCGCAGATAAAACCTATGTTTTGCCAAGCGAGCGTGCCAACAAGGTGAGATCAAAACAGATGAGACAACCAAAACAGGGCTGTACACTGCTCTCGAGGTGATACGTGCTACCTGCCGTTTAAGTCAAAACATCAGTACGGCGAAGCAAGCATATAAAGACTGGCTGCAGCACCAGCTGCCTCTTCAGAAGCTGTTCAATATGGCGTAAAGGAATCTGTTAAAGTAATATTTTATTAAGGCATGTAAATGCACAAACCTTCAAGTGCGTCTTCGACTCATATGGACGCGTGTAAAATGATTACCCATTGAGCATCTTCTGTAGAAGCGTAGATAGTGAAGTAAAGTAATGCTTGAAATCGTAAGCCGATAGCATAGCAAGGGGTGCAATGAAAACGTAGATGTATCGAAGTCACCCACAAGTGTTTCCTCAAACAAGTGTCGAGATACTCACATCTAATGTTTAGTCGTTTAAAAATGAGATCAGATGTTATTTTTACAAGTGGCGGCATAATTAATCTGGGCATCAGACGACTCTAAATTCTATCGATTTGGATGAAGAATTGTGGTGGGTGGGTGGCATAAAATTAGTGGGTGGTCAACGGCTCTCTTTATTTATTATTTATTTATTTGGTGATACTGTTTGAATTTTACTCTAGTTTGAATTTTTATAACCCTTTTTAGTAAAGTAGAATTGTCCTTTTGAACACCACCTGGTGGTATGTTAAAGCGCCCTTCTTCATTAAAGCTGATTTTAGATCCGATGAAGATCAAGTTTGCGGTTTTAGGGGACGCATTTGTAGATGTGGTAGCGGGTACACTAGCGCCCGACCAACTGCCTCAGTGGGGCAGTGACGTTGAGTGCTCTCGGCCCATTCAACTACACGCAGGAGGTTCGGCGCTCAATGCAGCCACGTACTTGGCCGACCTCAGCAGGTGTAACCCTAACCACGAGCTGCACGTGGCACTGCACACGGCGGTAGGTACGTTATAATAGCGTGTTTTAATAGCGTGAGTAGGGTTTGCAACGTGTGGTGTGACCTGAATTGTGTGTGCACACACATTTTGTGGTAAAATTGGGTTTTGTGCAGGTGAAGACCCGTTTGCAGACATGCTAAAATCGCACTTAGCAGAGCACAAGGTGGTGCTGAGCTCTCCTGCACTGGAGAATGTCCCCACGGGCGTGTGTATTGTTCTCAGCGGAGCGGTTCGTGGTGATTGATGTGGCAAGATGGGAAGGTGATTCGTGCTGATTGCTGACTGATCATCTGCAGGACGATCGTAGTTTCATTACGCACTACGGAGCTGCCCGTATCTTCAGTATTGAGGTGAGTGCTGAACTATAACTTCATTTTTGCTACTACATGAGCTAGAGAGTGATGATCTGTTATGCATGTAGCATATTGATGAGACAATGGTGCTGTCAGCGGACCATCTGCACATCGGGGGTATTTACGAACAGCTGGTGCTCCAAAAGTAACAGCTACTAATCTAGATACTTGTTGATGGTTGTAGGATTTTACAGCTGTGCCAGTCTTCGAGCAAATCTAAAGCCTTTGCTAGTCAAGGCAAAAGAAAAGGGCATAACCACATCGCTGGATACAAACTACGACTCGTCCGAGAAGTGGGATGATCTCGAAGTGCTGTTTCCGCTGATTGATGTATTCTTGCCAAACGAAGTGGAGGCGATGAAGATCTCGCGTACTGAATCGGTGGAAGCAGCAATTGCGTACTTTGCAGATCGGATAGAAGGAGTGACGGTCATCAAAACTGGTGCAAGCGGTGCCATTGCGCACTGCTCGAAAGCTCAGCGGCAATGGACGCAGCAAAGCTTCCCCGTGAATGTCGTGGACGTTACGGGAGCAGGTGACTCATTTAACGCTGGATTTCTTTCAGCGTGGAAGACGAATGGTGGAGACGTGGGTGATGCATTGCGATGGGGTTGTGGGACAGCATCGCGAACAGTGGCCGCCGTTGGTGCATGCAAGCTCTCACTTGATTACAGTGACGTGCTGAACGTGGTCTCAGCTGATTGAAGAGACAACAATGCGGCTGGTGACAGTGCGATAAAGTATGTGGTAACCGATGAGCAAAAGCTTTCCTTCACAATAAAGATATGCGTGTGTGCGCATTTTCGTCTCCAGAATTTTGTCGTACAATAGCCGAATGCAGCTCAAACTTGGGTCGACAACATAATGTGATGATATACCAGAGTATTGCGACTGCTGACGCCTGATGGAAAAAGCTTGCGCTGGCACATGGCAGGTGGCTGCCACTGACTGATGTGTGACATCGGTCGATAGAACAGCTACTCCGCCTGAAACCTTGATCGAAACACATGATGGGTTTCTGCTATTGCTTGGGATCAGCAATCGCATGATGGGACTCGATGTCACGTCACATTGCCGCTCCACACTTGTGCTGCCGCTCGCACGTTGCTGTAGTTATCACGTCAAAACATTGTCACGCACGAAGCCAATGTAAGCCAATATCTTTGCTGGGTTCGCTAGGAAACTGGTCGCATTACGCTTTCTCGCTTTGTACATCAGCAGTGCTTTACGAGTCAACTAATCTAGAGCATGTCTTACGTGTATTGTGGGTAGTTGTTGTTCATCTCGCCGCCAACACGCTTTCCTGTCGAAAGGTTGTTTATCATCAAGCCGAACGGAACCGTCTACGATTTGAAATGGCTTCGTGGAATCTATGCTATCATTCGAGTTGACCAGTGTTTCCCGCACGATCCGCTGCAGCTTTTACTGTGGCTTCCTTGGATGTGCGTTACAAACGGCTCCGAAGAATTATGCTGACTGCCGCGTATCCAATCTGCTCGTATTCAATCGTCTTCGGTTCAGGCCGCATAGATATCTTCCGTCTGGGCTGCTAACAACGAATCGGGCGCATGATGCTGAAGTGCTTTACATCCGCGAAGGATGCACGTGTTTGATCTGCTGTCATGTTGTCCGCCACAATCGTTATTCACAAGCATATACAGGACATTCATTTCTATTTTATCCAAACCTGCTTGCTGACTTTTCTGCCTAAACTGCTCGCTTCCCCTTAGTCCCTCGCTCAGATGCGGTGATCAATCACTGCGAAGCAGCTGCCATTTGTGCAAACGTCTACCGACCACAGCGCGACGGATGCAATGCGCCACGACCGTGGGTACCACCAGGCTTACTTCTTGGCCTTCTTCAACTTGCTCTTCTCCCCTTCCATCTACGGCACAAAACACCGATAGCAGCACTTAGAACAAAGCAGACGCAGAGACAAACAGTCCTTACTTACCACTTTCTTGACCCGCGAGAGCACTTGAGCGTTCGCACTGACGCAATTCTGCACTTGGTACGGTGGTGTAATCCTGACCTCACCCATGACTCGAATGTTGGCACCCTCCCACTCACACGGCATCCTTCATGAACATCACACCACACGAGGTCAGCCTATCTTGTCGAACAAACCGAAGCAATGCTGCGACTACCGTCGTACGTCTTGTTCAGAGCATCGAAGATCAGTTGAGCTTCACTAGACACGCCCTGACCAATAGAAGCCAACGCTCGCTCTGCTACCCCCTTGTTTCGATGCTCTGCACGCTTCAGTTCTGCTTCGCTGATTCGAGGCAGGGTCAGCCGCAAGCCGGCCGGAGCAGGACTCAATATCTCGACCTTTTGCAGTATCTCGAGTTGCAAGATCCGTGTTTTGCTCTTGGCGCCATTTTTCTCTTCTATTTTCAGAAATTTGATCAAAAACATATGAGTTTCAAGAAAAAAGCGCTGCTCCTTAGGAAATTTACCGGAAAACGCACCGAGCACGAGGAAGTGCGCGAGAGGGTCCAGCGCGAAGATAGAGCCTTCAAAGACCTCTTGGAATCTGGTGACCACACGCACCCTGGCACCCACGGCCTTGTGGTCGTGCAGCAACTCCATTGGCAGCACAGGCGCCGGCTCAGTGCTGTTCCTGGCCATCCTAAATGTCCGACGGTTTATCCGGATCGCATGTTGATTGGCTGGTCATTTTATCTGAATCAAAGAGCCTGGTCCGTAATATGATTGGTAGAAACCAAATATGTCATCGTTTTTTATCGAATCACGTTAGAGACCTACTGAGAGGAGCAGCAAAAAGCGAAAAGCGTCAAAAAGCATGAGCGGCGGTCACTACGAAGGTGCGTGGCGGCATTCGACCGCTAAGCAGCGTATCCAACGACACGATATCTCTGTGCAATCGCTTTGTTGTGTTCATGTGCTCATTAACGTCTCTGTGTGTGCTCGTGTCATTGGCACCCGATGGCTTTGTGCTGGGTCAACACACTTTGTCTACCAAATCTGTAGCTCCTCGCATTCCCACGCGTCAAGAGATGGCTGACGCGAAGGTGCCGCTGCACTATCGCGATACGTGTGCAGGCTTGCTGATACCTCTGAATGAGTGCCGACGGGAGACGTTCTTTCTTCCGTGGAAGTGCCAGGACCTGCGCCATGCCTACGAGAAGTGCCAGTACGAGGAGTGGAAGACTCGCGTGGAGCTGCTGAAGAACCAGCACTAGATCTTGTTTGGTTTTGGGAGAAGAGCGGACCACGGGCGTTGTGGATAGGTGGGTGAATGCAGGTGCTGCGAGAAGGTTTGCACCGAAAACCGCCAGTGAATAATGAATGCAGGCGTCGGTGCGAAGTCCCTGTTGCTTTGTGTAAGTTGATTGCTGAACGAACAGGATGACACGTAAAGCTCGAATGTCGATAGGCAGCAGAGACATTGCCAGCTGTAATGGCCTGGATGTCTAGACTCTCTCGATGTGGTGACATGCTATCAAGCAAGCCACAGAGCACACGAGGGGTGAGCCATTTATATCGACACTGGAGCGTTGTCACCACCCTCATCATCCTCTTGGTCTGCTGCTGGCCGCGACGCGAACTCTTCGTCGCTGCTACTGTCTGTCTCATCGTCGTACATTCGTTCGCCGCGTTCATAGCGTTCCTGTTGCAAGCGTCGAACTTCCATGAGGCTGGGCTGGTCACCTCCGAATGGATCTCCGAGCTGTCTCATGATCCTGCGTCCCATCAACATCATGGAGATGAGAAGAAGGACCCCAGTGATGAAGAGTCCTGACGGATTTTCCGCCTCTTCTTCCAGCATACGCTGCAGACGCACTTGCCACGGTTGTGTCGGTTCAGTCGGTTCGGGTTCACCCAATTGCTCAGGAACAGATCCGTCAAAACAGTCGGTACCGTCAATGTCGACGTCGCTGCCCACGTGGAAACCCATATGAACACAGAATTCAGCACCAGAGCCAGCGATCTCTTTAAGTGGTGAGCACACCAGTGCGTTGCCATAGCATGGAGATAAAACACCAGCTCCACCGTATGCGTAGTACTCGTCCTTGCAGGCATTGAACCACCTGTCACACAACCTCGGGCACACGTTTTTCATCTCCCCTGTACCCATAAGCGGATGGCACGACGCACAAGTCATTTCCTCCGTCAGGGCTTGACACATGGAGCTGAACTTAGCCACTACTGGCTCCCGGATCTTCCTGTTCGTCATTTAGCAACACACAACAAAGAGCTTGAGGTGCTGTCGCAATACCAAAAAGTATCCACGTCTCACTTCACGTACAGTCGAAGAGAATGCGCATGCGTGGCATTGCAGCACGTGCTTGTGCGGTACTTGCTGCATACTTCCATGCCATTGGTCTGGTTGACCGTGACACATGCATGGAACACAATGCAATACGATAGTTAGCCCACTCAGCGCAGCGCTTGAAAAGACATGAGCAGTGCATTCTGGCGACGTACGCGTTGCGAGGGATGCGACTGTGGGTCAAACTTGAGCATGCCAGATGAGAGACAGGTGCTGCCAGGTTTTGACTTGGGCCTGGCCTGCACGGGGCTCCCTATCGACAGCAACACAACCACCAGCGCCGTGCACACGCGCGTCGCTTTCATCATCTTTTGTTTGCCACGCGATCGAAAGTAGCAGCATGAAGTAGTCAGAGTGATGATAATCACACAAGTGCTGGAAGTCCCCAAAACGAATATTCAAATTTCACTATTTCAGCAAAAGTCACGCTACAAACACCATTGGCCAATCACAGTCCATGTTGATCCCAGTTGTTAATCCAGCGTCCTAGCGAATCCTGCGACAATTAATACCAAACACCAAACCTACGTCTTCGAAACCTCGCGCCAACATGGCCGAGAGCTCTGGTCCGGCGCTGTCCGCCCTGTGCGGCATGTTCCCGTCCTGGGACGTCGAAGTGCTCGAGGAATTGCTAGAGACGCATCAGGGGAATATCGAGCGCACTGTGGACACTCTGCTGACCATGGACGCAATGCCCGGTACAGAAGGGACACAACCCCCTCAGCCTCCACCAGTTCACGACCAGATATCAGTGTTTCAATCGCATCGAGAGCGCCATCCGCTGCCGTCTCCACCATCTCCTATCGCAAATGAACATCGTGGTCGGGTCCAGTTACCTGTAGATTTCTTACAGCTGCCATCGGACGACGACCGCGTCTTGTCCGAGCAGGAGGAGCGCGATGCCGATCTAGCACGTATGCTGCAGGACCAGCTCTTCCGTAGCGAGGTTTTATCCAGTAACGAGTTCTCAACGCACTTCCAGGATGGCAGAGTGATGGGGTCGTCGCGCTCGTATCCACTTGACAAATCACCGGTGGAGATCGCCAGTCAGACGTACACGGCCATGAGAGGGAAAATCACGTCCTTGAGCGAAGGTGAGCAATAGACTCGTCTCCGATGTAAAACTGTTGAAACGCTGGGCTCACTTGTTGTTACTGCACCGATGTATAGCCATGAAGGAAAAGATGTACGATATGTACACGCGCTTCCAGATACGCAACGGCACCGCTTCCAGCAGCGACCCCAAGAGGTGAGAGACGAAACGTCGTCTCGCTGTTGCGACGGAAAGTAGCTCACTTTTTCATCTCCTGTTGCTGTGTGTAGCACATACCCACTGATGGCAAGCGACTCAGAATCAAGCGAGAACGACGACCTGGACACAGATTTGGCTGTACGAGACCACAGCACGCGCTCCCGTCACAGCCAAGAATCTCCGAGGCGGCGGAGTTCCCGCGACACGACAGACAAGTTCAGCGCTGACACTGGTTCACACTGTAAGAAAGACGACTAGTCGTCTACGATTGCTGGCAACGTGTTTGCATCGTAGTGCCTTTTCGTCCTCATGACACCTGTTCTATCCAGCAAGCCAGAGCTCATTCCCGGCATTCCAGCGCGAATTAAAAGGAGCCAAAGTCAATCTCATCTGACCGCATCCATGGCATCTTGTTCGTTTCTGCCTTGTCACCATCAGCAGCAGACTCAGCGTTGTCATCGTTGTCGCTGTCCTCAAAATCGTCAAGCATCTCTTGCTCAGCTGAAACCTTTTCATCCTCTTGCTGCTTCAGCTTCTTCTGTGCTGGCTCTACTGCGACAACAGCGTCACTACCGCATAGTACCTGCCGCATGTCGACAGCTGTCTCTCCCGTGAAGTATCCCTGCAAGAAACAACAAAGCATCATCCTCTCAGCCCTTCATCACCAAAGTCAACAGCAACTGATCTAGCATTTTTTCCGCTCGAATCCACTCACCTGCTGCCGCCAAGCCACATAGCTAGACATCGGAAAAGGTCCGTGAATATGTCCATCATCAGCTTTGTACTCCCACATGATCTCTTGCTTTGACACAAGACGAGGCTCGCTCTTCTCTTCACTCGTGTCAGTATCAACAAACTGCACCTGTCTTCGTTGTGCCAGTAACTCCTCATCCGATACAAACTCCTCCTTGATCTGACTGTATACGTCCACCTCCCCTGACCGCAACAGAAAGTCAGCTGCCTCAGTAATCTGATTAAACTGCTCCTTCTCTTCTGCCGTCTGAGTCTCTGCCGTCTGAGTCTCTGCCGGAGTCTCTGTCGGAGTCTCCATCTCTTTTCGCTGCTTGCGCTTGCATCCAACACGGGCACGCGCCTTCTTCTTCTTCTTGGTACCAAGACGCTTAAGCGCCTGTAACACCGTCTCCCGGGGCTTTAACAACGTCGCGAGCTTCTGTTCAGCCGCCTCAATCGTTAGCGTCTCTTCCGTCTGCTCGTCGCGAAACTCGCGCTGGCTCTTAGCGTGCTTCGCTGCACCGATCTGCTGCTCCGACACGTCTTCTAGCCACGCCTCTTCCTGTTTCCGGGCCTCGTCGTCCCATACAAAGTTCCCATTCGCGTCGAAATGGCCCTCGTCCTTCTCTTCCTCCAGGTCAAAGGCCGTGACCGCCATGGGGAATAATTCAATTAGAGTACTGTAACAAGGTATACACACCACTCCGATGCGATAGAGGAGATCGAGGTGGACCACATCTTTTCAGGCCAAGGCAGTGGTTCGCAGAGCTCAAACGACGCGAGACCATGGTAAGCTCCAAGATGTCGACGAGCATGGCGGCAGGACTGTGGCTTGGACTGACGACGCGTACCAATGCTTGTGGTTGCAATAGGGGAAAACGAAAAAGACACGCAAGTTCGCAGCGGTGAAGCGCATGATCAGTCCTCGTGACACGCGCATGTACGACGTTTTCTGGTGGTTGGGAGTACGCGCTTGAGTCGTGACTGTTATTTGGTATCCACTTGCAGTAATTCAGTGCGAAAAGCGGTTGAACAAGCGGAAGAAAAGAAGCGCAAGGCAGCAGAGCCGAAGCAGATGTAAGTAGTGCCAAGTGACATGGAGAGAAAGACTGGATAGTAACTGCTGCTATTGTATCGTGCCGGGCTTCTCGTAGTGACCAGGTGCCGTCCAATATGTTTTTCAAGTACAACTCGGCGCTGGGTCCGCCGTATAATATTATTGTGGATACGAACTTCATCAATTTCTCGATCAAGAACAAGCTCGAGGTCGTCTCGGCCATGATGGACTGTCTGCTCGCCAAGTGTTAGTGTGCTTTTCGGCATGACGGGGATGCATCTCCAGCTGTTCTTTGTAGACTGATTTTCTCATTGGCAACCGCTTTGGTACACGTGCAGGCGTTCCGTGCATCACCGACTGCGTGATGGCAGAACTGGAGAAGCTTGGGCAAAAGTATCGCGTGGCGCTGCGTCTAGCAAAATATCCGCGTTTTGAACGACTGCCCTGCACACACAAGGGCACGTACGCCGACGACTGCCTCCTGCAGCGTGTGCAGCAGCATCGCTGCTACGTCGTTGCGACGTGTGATCGCGAGCTCAAGCGCCGCATCCGTAAGGTTCCTGGCGTGCCCATCATGTATATTTCGAACCGCAAATATGTGATCGAGCGACTTCCGGAGGCCAACGCCGCTAAAATCAAGTAGCGCGCATGCTTTGTCAACATCGTGAACAAGCTAAAAGTAATCAGTAGGAACGCCACTTTATCAGCAGGTACTGTCGGAATTTGCTCACTCGCTATGCAACGTATATGTTGGTATTATTCCAGTTAAAAAGCAGCAGCGTTGCCTGTCTGGTCTGTGCAGTAATTGGAAACTCCACAATCATCTCAACACGGTTTGGTGCTGTGGCACCTTGTAGCATGACATGTAATCTGAGGGCTGCAGCGGCGGTAGAGCCACGACATTCATGCACTATCTGGTAATCGAATCCTCATCGAGACTGACTGCAATCTCGCTTTGTTTTGGAGCTGGCAGCCCACAACATCTATGTCTAGTGTAGTAAAGCGATGGCTTACTGAGCCAATGTGAACGACAACTTAAAACGCTGTTTTCCTGCGAGGTGCTGACTACTGTAATCAGCTTCATTCATATCCAGCGATCAGCTTTAGCAACTGCCATTACAGAACGGATTACAACGAAGGGCAGGGGTAGCGCCTGTAACGATGCCAAGTTGACTCCGACGTAGATGTATTCCGTCCTCATCGCATTGTCACGACTGTGACAAAAGTTTCCATGAGCTTTTAAATAATCAAGGACAATTGCGATACCAGTTTAGCCAATCTTTGCCATCCGAGTCGACAGCAACCGCGATACTGCCATGACATGGGTTGTCTATCGATATGACCTGCGAGACCATCCTTGGATTGCGCCAGACGAAAGAAGATTGCGCCAGACGAAAGAAGATTGCGCCAGACTGGATATGATGACACCAGACTAGCCTACCAAGTTTAACACTCCTCCTCAATATATTCATTCTCCATTTCACTACATTAGACTCGAGCCCCTCTGCAAGCCACGGGCCGGGTTTGTCATTTTGATATATCAAATTTGGCTAACTTAGTCACATCTCATCCCGTACGAGAATCCCGTCGCCATCATCATGGGACGGAATGAGGATGAATACGTCACTTACACCATCGTGACGTGCCAAGAAAGTGCGACTTCACCAGCTGACGTCGCCACAATGAAGATAAAGCGCTTTCGCGGTGGTTCATCGAAGGACTGGCTCACATGGAGCATGCAGTTTCGAAGCCTCGCGAAACGAAAAGGCTGGAGAGCTGATCAACTATCCGTTCAACTTCTTACGCTGATTGACGGTGATCTGTTGCGCGAAGTAGAGCGCATTGCCAGCGATGCTTCCAGCAAAGGCCTGACATTTGAAGACTTTTACCGGGAGGTTGGACTTCTTCTGGTCCCAGCGGATTACTGTGAAGACCTGGATGAAGAACTATGGACACTCACCAAGCGCAGAGAAGAGACGGTACAACGCTGCGCGGCACGGCTAAGACAGCTTGCACAGATGTACGCCGAGTTGCCCCAGGATTCGCAAACCATCTCAGAGCTTCAACAATGTCGATATTTTCGCCGCGCCATGCCGCCGCACTGGCAGGACAAGCTCGCGTGCTGCGGAATTTCGTATGAGACGGTGAACGAACTGGCGATGTATTTCGAGCGCCTCGAAAGGCGCGAGAGGCAGACTGGCCGGGATCGCCTAAATGGTCCAGCTACCCAGGGTGGTGAAAGGGTCAAGGTCGACGCGACCAACAACGCCCTACCGCTGACCAGCGCAGAGATCGGCGCAACCCTCGCGAGCATCGCGACACGCGTCAAGATCATCGAGACCGACCTGGTGTACAAGGCGGCAAGAAGAAGCATGACCGTCACCAAGAACACGGCAAGTGGTGTTCATTCCACAAATCAAGCTCGCACGATTCCAGCGAATGCTTTGCCCTCAAGAAGCAACGCGAAGAGCACAAGCCTGCCGAGACGAAACGAACTGCTCACAAAAAGAGTAACTACCCAAGATTCGAAGAGGAAGAGGCAAGCGACAGTGACAGCGACAGCGAGCTTAAGCTTGTCGGCCTTGTCAAGAAGAAGCAACCGAGCGCCAAGCTCGCCCCACTCCGGATCCCGGTACAATTCAAAGACGCGAGTGGCACCTTCAATGCCCTGCTAGACAGTGGTGCTTCGCGGAGCATAATCAACCAAGAAACTATGCGAGCCAATGCTCAGCTTGGGCATAGACAAGTCGAGTCGGCGACAAAGTTTCAGACGGTCAACGGAGAAGTCGCTAGTGCTGGTAGTACGATTGTACAGTTCCGCTTTCCGTCTCTCCAGCCTTCGACCATAATCACGCACAAGTTCGAAATTCTGGATCAGAGCCAGGATGCCATGGTGATCGGTCGTGATATCCTGAATGAACTAGGAATCGTGCTCAATTTTAAAGACAAACTGGTTCAGTGGGATGGTCACGATACACATTTAAACACCGGCGGGTCATCGTCTCCCAACGCAAGTGATTATGAATTCCCCGAAGAGAGCAAAGAAGTCGATAACACTGCAGTGCGACCAGAAGACCTCATGCCAGACAGGCTATCCAAGCCACTCGTCGGCAAATATCTCCAGCTTCTTCGCGATAACGAGCATCTCTATGACGGTCACTTGGGGAGGATGAGATTCGAAGACTACGCTCTACCAATAGTGCCGGAGTACAAGCCTGTACACGCAAAACCTTATCCAGTCCCAAGAAGCCTCGAAAACAAGGCTCGAGAGCTCATCCAGCATTTGGTCAGCATCGACGTGCTGGAGCAGATTTTTGATTCAGAAATGGCATCGCCTGCTTTTTTTTCTCAAGAAGCCCAACGGATCACTTCGTCTACTGATAGATTTTCGCGGACTCAACCGATATCTGAAACGCAGCCCTTATTACGTCCCACGTATACGCGAGATCCTGTTGCGTCTCGCAGGAGCCAAGTATCTGTCAACATTCGATGCTAATATGGGGTATTACGCGCGTCGCCTTGCTGCCTCAAGCCGTGGTCACACAGCTTTCTGTCTTCCGTTCGGGAAGTATCAATACAAACGACTCCCAATGGGCATTTCTACAGCACCGGACGAATACCAAGCCTGCATGGAGAAGATTTTTGGCGATCTGGCTTTTGTCGTAGTCTATTTGGATGATATACTCGTCTACTCCGATAGTGAAGAGACGCACCTAGAGCACCTACACATTGTGTTCAAGCGACTAACCAAGTATGGGGTAACTCTCAACGGAAAGAAGTGCCACATCCTCAGACAGTCCGTCGACTATCTCGGCTTTACGCTGACATCTCAAGGGATCCAGCCCCAACAAAAGAAGATTCAAGCCATCCAACAAATTTCCGTCCCCAAAACCAGGAAGGAACTACGCCGCTTCCTCGGAATGATTAATTACTATAGAGATATGGTACCCAACAAGACGGCATTGTGCCAACCTCTCAACCGATTCACCAGCTCCAAAGTCCCGTTCGACTGGTTGTCTAGCGACACGGAAGCATTTCACGCTATCCAGAAAGCGTTTGCCCAAGCCGTACTGCTCGCGTTTCCTGACTTTGAGCAACCATTTCACGTCTACGCCGATGCCAGCGGAAAGCAAATCGGTGGCATCATTATGCAGAAGAACCAGATTCTCGCCTGCTATTCCCGAAGTCTCAACAAGCATCAAGTGAATTACACAACGATGGAGCTTGAGCTCCTCTCTATCGTTGAAATGCTGCGCGAATACCGCACCATGCTGCTCGGGTTCCCTGTGGTTGTTCACACCGACCATAAGAACCTAATTTATCCGACCGAAACCAGCCTGCGCGTTAAGCGCTGGAAGCTCCTGTTGGCTGAGTACAGGCTATCGATGCATTACATCAAGGGAAAAAAGAATGTTGGTGCTGATGCGTTTTCCCGGATGAGATTCGATGCGATGAACACGAAGACTCATTTGCAGCTCGCGGACGAGATATGCGCTACCGCTGATGAACCAGATTGTGTCATGCATGGTCCGGTTCTTCGCGAACATCAAGATAAGGACTTGATGATTCAAAAAATCAAGACAGCTTGCCTCAACGGCAACAACAATCCTGACTATCAGCTTCTACCTCTACTCGGCTGCACGCTGGTCGCGTACCAAAAGCGCGTCATCGTGCCCGATAGCTTGCGAGAAGATCTCATTCGTTGGTATCATTTAACGCTCAGTCACCCTGGCGGTGAACGACAGTACAAGACAATGAGGCAGGTTCTCTACTGGCCCGGAATGGAAGCCGCGATCATCAAGAATGCGAAAGATTGTCTAATTTGCAAGAAGGCAAAGGTCCACGGAGGCAAGCAGGACTATGGATTACTACCACCACGAACACTCAAGACGGTGAACCCCTTTTACACCGTTCATGTCGATCTCATTGGTCCCTACGAAGACGGACACTACGGTATTACCATGATTGACCATGCGACGCGTTGGCTGGAAGTGGGTATTCAGCACGACAAAACTTCGCTGACCACAGCCGAAAGCTTCGATCGTGAATGGCTGTGCCGCTACCCGCGTCCTGTAACGGTTATACACGACCTAGGAACGGAATTCACTGGTGATGAGTTTCAAGAATTGCTCCGCAGCTACGGGATACAAGCCAAGCCTATAACAAGCAAGAACCCTCAAGCTAACGCTATTTGTGAACGCGTTCACCTCGAGATTTTAAATGTCATCAGGTGCCACGATGGCACTGACTGGAAGAAAACCATTCACTACGCTGCATTCGCCGTGCGAGCAAGCTACCACAGCATTCTTAATGCTTCCCCAGGTCAACTACTCTTCGGTCAAGATATGATCACTCGTCAGCTTTATAACGCTGTAACGGGGCACCCTGAAGCTTGTACTGGTGACAGTACAAGCTACTTATTCTGATAACGGAATAAGGCGGTGCCTCGTAACTTCACGTACACTCGTACGTGCAGAGGAAGACGGTAAGAAGAAGCGAGTACTTGGTTAGAGTAAAAAGTAGAACTGTATTTATAATAGTTAATGTCTGCAATAAATCACTATTTATCTTCATCTAACTATGTCTAAATACAAATGTGTAAATCAGTTATCTGCTCACCACTCATTGCGTGCGTCTGTCGTGGCGCGTCTTCGTTGGTTGATATAATGGCCTATATCAACCAATTAGGAACTACTTGGAAGTGCTACCGAATATTGTCCTTATGACAATATTCTGAGAATATAACTCTTATAGTTATATTCTATTAACAATTTCTTATAAATTGTTATGTAACGATTCACCCCGTTACATCACCCCCCTTAACCATCAGTCACTTTAGTGACTGATTGACTAAATGGATACTCGTCCCAAATCATTTGGGACGGGGTTTGCACTTGTTGGTCCGCGTCCACTTTCCAACATCTCATCGCATGGTAAACAAGCCCATGCGATGCGCGAGCAAGGCCGCCGAGAGCGCGTCTGCACGTCTCTGTGCGGACGCCGAAGCAGAAACTACAGCAACTGATGTCCCATCGGTTGCTGAATCGACTCAGCCTGTATCACCTGGTGATGCAGGCGCTGGTCATGAAGACACTCGTGTCTTCACAGAGTACGAGCTCGGTGTCTCGTACTCTCCTGATACGGATGACGGATCCGTATCGACGGCAATTGAATCCAAGCCGCCTGCCAAGCGTGGCATGGACGATGCTTTGCGTCGCAGCATCTTTGGTTCATCTGATGAGTCAGATGAACCATCGCCGAAGCGAAGGCGCTCGAGGTCGCGAGACTCGGGCGCTAATAGTGGTGTCGGTTCTCCTATGGACACCACTTCACAGCGAGGTGCCAGTACTTCTGTCGGCACGTCGCAGGAAGAGCGGGACCGCAATGTGTTGCGTCTCGCTCCAGAAAAGAAGGCATGGATGCCTCCTAAATCCGTCATGGATCACTTGTCGGCGACGACGAGTGATCGTTATCGAACACGATTGTTCGATTCGTCAAGGATCCATCACCTTGACCCCAGCGCGAAAGACTATCGCGCTGAACATGAGTTCTTCATCGATGCTTTCTTCAGACATCGATGGTACAGTGGGAATCACAAACGTGATGGTCCCTCACTACTTCAGGCGTGGAACGCCTACATCCATAATCTCGAGGATGTAGGTCGTGACGCTTGGAACGACAAACTTATCAAAGCTCGTGATAAGTTTGAAAAGCGAACCCCGACAGGTGCACGCTACAAGCTGCATCGTCTGTCAAGGGAGAAAGGATTACCCTGCCTCTCTTGGGGAGACTCGTGCCCATGTTGTGTGAACAACTCTGCACGAGCACCTAAGGAGGCTTACCTCCTTACCAGCCCGTGGTGGCGCGTACGTGTCTCTACTGAGATGTACGAAGGGATTGACAACCTGAAATCCCTTTACGACCGTGCCGGGAAGACTTTCTCCGGCGGTCCTTCTGCGGCACAGGATGTGTCGCGTCGTACTGCTCGACCAGACCCAGTACGTCAACCATCAATTGGGAGCGGGGCTCCCAAGAATCCCAGGACGGGGGATAGCCGCGCCACCGGACGAGGTAACTCGTCCGACGTCCGTTCACGTCGCGGTGGTTCAACAGCTGCTCTACTAGATAGCGCTGGCCACCGCGAGAGTCCTCTAATGGAGGTGGAGGAGGAGGAAAGACGCTCTCCACACGATCATGTGGATCGGTGTGTTCCCGAGAGCTTCTTTGATCGCGTAACGCAAGGGTTACGCGACGATCTCGAGCATGAGCGGAATAGGCGTCTCCAGATGGTGGACACTGCCTCGAAGCATCGAGCTGAGTTTGCCTTTGCTCAGCTTGAGAACGAGAGATCTCTGACATCTCTTCGTGACGAGCTAAGGGTAGCTCGTGGGATGGCTGATCGGTCTCGGGATGAGATAGCTGCTCTTCAGTCCCTTGTTGATGCCCACCATCGGGAGCACAAGGCTCTCTGCGAGATGCTTGAGCGCAAGGGCGTTCTTCATCGGAAGAAGCAGCGTACTGATGGTACGGCTTAAGCCGACCAACGTAAAACGTGGGATGCGTTCGCATCTTACGTGGCAACTCGATCGTGTATGCATTGCCTCGGCGGTGCAATACACGAAATGGGCCAATGTACTTGGGTAGTAGTTTACTGCTACCCAAGTTAGTCACTACATGCTTTGGTAGATTAACCGTAGACTGTAGGACTAAGTCACCTTTATTAAATAAAAGAGAGTTTGCCCTTCCATTCTTGTCAGCGTTTTGCTTTTGCTTATCCACCGCTTCGGCGATGGAGTCTTGCACAAAACGGACTACCGTTTCACGAGCCAGTATGAACTCATCTGATGACTCGTTAGCTTCAGTGTGCTGTGAGCGCACTGCAGCAACAACAACCTTTTCTTCAGTGAGGGCTTCCGCACTCTCACTGGGATCATTGTCTTCAGTGAGGGCTTCCGCACTCTCACTGGCATCATCTTCTTCGATATCGATGTTATCGATATCGGCATCAAACGCAATGACTTCTTCGTCAGAGCGTGATGAGCATGAACCAAATCGGTTTTTGCTCGCGCGAGACCCTCCCCCCCTTAAACCAGAGTTACACTCTAGTAAGGTGGGTATACGCGGATGGCGCAAGCCATTCACGTAAAACGGTGTATGTGTCGTGGACGCATGCACCGAGTTGTTGATGGCAAACTCTACCATTGGCAAAAACTCACTCCAACTCTTAAAGGAGTGTACGTATCCTCGAAGTATCTCTTCAAGGACACGATTGGCACGTTCCGTCTGACCATCCGACTCTGGATGATCAGATGTTGACATCTTCAAGCGCGTTCCGAGTGATTTGAACACGGAACGCCAGAAATCAGCAGTGAATCGTGGATCTCTGTCTGATACGAGTTCACGGGGCAACCCATGAAGTCGGAAGATGGTGTCAATAAAGACACAAGTACAGCCACTTGCCGTGATTGTCTCTGGTACAGCCACAAGGTGTACCATTTTGCTGAATCTGTCAACAAATACGAGAATACCCGTATTCCCGCGTGCGTCTTTGGGTAACCCGAAGACGAAATCCATTGAGATGGATTCCCAGCACTCAGCCGGAACCGGTAGAGGCTGTAAAGGTGCACGCAGTGAAGGACTTGACTTCACTCGTTGGCAGACTTCGCATGCGCGAACATACTTTCGCACAAACTGATACTGGCGGGGCCAGTAAAAGTCTCGACTTACCGTGAGATATGTTTTCTCTCGGCCACGATGTCCTCCTATAGGAGCATCGTGATACTCGAACATGATCCGCAAACGCAGATCAGTATCATCTGGAATGACAACACGTGGTGTGTCACCAGAAACGGCTGTATAATACAGTAAACCGTTACGAGTAGTGTATCGATCTGATGCAGATCGATACGCAGAACGACAATCGTTTCAACGATTCTCGGGATGGTTGGGAGAGATGTGACAACAACTTCACTATCTCACCATCTTGGGCGTATGCCCGCCTCACATCATCATACAACATTGTAGATGGGACTGAGGACGTCATAACCGCAACAGTGACTGTCTCACTGTTGGGTTTCGCGACTGTTTCAAAGTCGGGACGACGTGAGAGTGCATCAGCGACGACATTAAGTCGTCCTGGTTTGTACTCGACCGTAAAGTTGTATTCTGCAAAGAATGACAACCACCGCGCCATTCGTTGTGAAAGGTGCGGGCTGTTCACTGCCGTGCGTAAGGACGCATGGTCAGTGTAAACAACGAAGGGTCTATCTCCTAATAGATAGACTCTGAACTTCGCGAGTGCATACTTCATGGCAAGGAGTTCCTTGTCATGCACTGGATAGTTCCGCTCAGCTGGTTGCAGCTGACGCGACTGATAGCAGACGACGCGTTCAACGCCTTCAAGGTCGTACTGCATTAATGCACAGCCGATTGCGAAATCGCTGGCATCACAGACCACATGAAATGGCCTGTCCTGATCGGCTATTGCTAGGACTGGGGATTGTATCAAGCTCTGCTTGATACCCTCAAAGGAGCGTTGACATTCAGCGTTCCATAACCACCTCTCGTTCTTTTTCAACAAACGAGAGAGGTGTACAGTCATCTCGGCGTAATTGCGTGAATACTTATGCAAATACGCCGCTAGCTCAAGGAATTTTCGAAGACCTTTGACATCGACCGGCACAGGCCAGTCGGTGATCGCCTTGATCTTTTCGGGATCAGGACGTACACCGTTCTTACCAACGATGCACCCAAGAAGTGGTATTTCGCTTGCTGCAAATATACACTTCTTGAGGTTAGCATACAATTGATGCTTTCGCATGATTGTAAGAACTTGTCGGACGTGGTACCTGTGAACCTCAACGTCCGACTTTCCATCCATAGCTCGACTATGGATGAATACGTCATCGAAATAACTCGGCGCGAACTCTCGTACTGGTCTCAACAGATGTGATACACATCTGTTGAACGTGGCAGGGGCATTACTGAGCCCTTGTGGCATTACTAGCCATTCCCAGAGCATGCCGCTAGGCGTGCTAACTGCGGTATAGGGTATATCCCGTTCCCGCATTAGGATTTGATAGAAGCCATCCATCAAATCCATGGACGAAAAGATGGTACTCTTTGACATACCATCAATGATTACGTCCTTCCTCGGTATCGGCGTCTGAGCCGGTACCGTTGCAGCGTTCAATTTGTTAAACGCGTGCACTATCCGCCACCCTCCTGTTGCTTTTCGCACACAGAAGGTCGGAGAGCTATGTGGGGAAGTTGATTCCCTCACATGGCCCGCTGCTAAACGATCGGCAAAGAACTTGTCGATCGCAAGTACTTGTTCACGAGGCAGTGGCCACTGCTTCATGACACAGTACTTCGAGCCTGGTTTAAGCTCGACTTCGTGTCGAATACCTTTATCCTTCGGTAATTCGCACGGAACAGTTTCAGGGAATACATCCTTGAATTCAACCAAATCTTCATAGAGAGGATTTTCCTTGAGCGATTCCCATGATTGGGACTCATATCGCTCAATTCGTGTCTTTTCATCTAGGACACTCTCGTCCATAGATGAACTACTGAGAACTCTCTCGTTCTCAGTAAACACTGTTGCTGACCTTATGTCGGTTACATACTCGTCTTCAGCGACGAGTATGCAGATCTGCTTGACTTTGCCACTACGCAGATCACGCAAGAACCTTTTATGTTCGAGCGTTGGCAACTGAGTGATCTCCGAAGTTAACTTCGGAGGCGCAATCAGATCAAGTGTATAAGCGCCTACACATGATCCGTTATTGACTATGACATTCAATGTCTCTGTCATTTCCTGGGGACTTATTCCCTCAGGCTTCGAAGGACTTATTCCTTCGTCTTCCCGGGGACTTATTCCCGCGGGTTTCGGGGAACTTATTTCCGCCGTATTTGTAATCTTGGGACTTATTCCCTTTACTTCCTCTAGCTGGGGTTGCGCAACCACAGCGAGATCCTCTACGAAAGACTCTCCAGTCGATCTAGGATTATCGTTTCGCTTAACCTGAGCGATCGATTGTTTCTCTTCTAGATGTTCCCCTCTAGGAATACATCTTTGTCCCAGTCCACCCGACTTATTCGAGTGGTGGACCTTCGGCGCAGCCTGTGTTTCCTCACAGCCGCCGGAACTTTGCTCCGAAGTGTAACCGTTTGGTACACTAAGGTTTTGTGCAGTCGTACTAACGACCGTACCACAAGTGAGGCCATCGCACTCACTCGTAGTACATCCACACGCTTGTGGACGCTCCAAAACGTTCATCAGATGGCCATCTGATGAACAAGCGGCAGGCATCGTTACTGTCCGATGTTGCCAGTTTACCCGTGGTTCGTACCTTCTGAGCCACGGTATTCCAAGGATGACATCAAATTTGTCATCCAAATCCAATACGATAAAGTCATCGTCGTATTGGGTATCTTCTAGCGTATAGTGAATCTTCACTATACGCTTCATGACGGTTACGGATGCGCCTGTCGCAAGACGTACCGTCATCCTCGTAGGAGGTGTGTCACATTCACTGAATTTAAAGTGACCATCTTCTAGCGATTGGCGTCGCACAAAATTGTTGGACGCCCCACAATCGACTAGAGCTCGAAGGGACAACTTATTCGTCACTTCGAGTTTCAAGGTAATGAGTGAGATCTCATTACCTAGAGCAGCAACGCACAATGTCTGTGTGTTGGGAGCAACCTTCATCAAGAGGCCTACAAATTCTCTTGACGTTGCTGGATCAGTAGGGTGCTCCGCACCTACTGATCCTGTCCGTTTTTTTGACGGTCCATCCCGTTGTTGCGTCTTTGCACCAACTGCGGACCCTCGTCCCTGCCCCTTTCTCATGGGTGGACGGTCACTACGCCCAGTGTCGCGAGACACTGGACGAGGGGCACTACACTCGTAAGCGTAGTGTCCTGTCTTTTGACATCTGTTGCATCTCTGCAACTTCTTGTAGCCTGTAGAGCGAGCCTTCTCGCTCTCTTACATAACAGAGTTCCATCGGCTCTGGACCTCCGTTGTCATATCGTCTCGGTTGACGATATGATGTCGAGCTGGCGCGAGCCTGTCTCAGACTGAAGTCTTCCTGCTCCGCAATTGAAATGGCTTGTTCTAGTGAATCTAGTTCAAGCCGGAACAGGTGAGTCTTGACGGGACCATCCGCAAGACCCTGCATGAACACCGAAACCAACGTGTGTTCATCCACCGGATTGGAACTTATACAACTCGTGAGATGTCGTATATGTTGAGCGTAAGCGTGCACATCACGCTTACCCTGCTTGAGCTTCAAGAGTTCGGTTCGAGCTCTGAACTCAGCTCTAGGCGGTTCAAACGTTTGTCTGAGCCGCGACTTGAAGACTTCCAACGACCCAAACGCGTATGGGTCGTGCAGCTTGAGCCCCAGTGCCCAAGTCTTGGCACGTCCTGCCAGATTTGACTGGGCAAATGCAACTTGCATATCCCCGTCGTCGATGCGACGCGCCCTTATGGCGTCATCCAATTCGACGAACCATCTCAAGAGGGAGTCTTCTTCGACCCCCTATACTTTGAGATGTCAATCTTCAAAGTCTCGGGTCGACGCGAGTGCATCGACCCGCCAGCAGCAGCTTGCTGCTGTCTCAACAGTTCAAACTGTTGAGCACCTTGTTCTCTCAACAACTCTGCTTGTTGAGAACCTTGTTGGTGAAGCAAGGCTACTTTCTCGCGTTCTGCGTCAAGTTCATTTTGAATGAACTTGGCGATAGTAGCATGTTGGGCATCTCTATTGAGAGCCTCTAGCATGACGCTAACAGCATGGATGCCCATGGTCGAACCCATTCGTTCAACCGCATCCCATTCGACATCGCTCAAATGGGAGTAGCCGTCACGCGTAGCGTGAAAGCTTTGGTCATCTTCATCATCCAACATATTCATGTTGGATGTGAACGCGGTCCTTGGACGGACTACGAAGTGCTACCAGGTGTAACGGGGCACCCTGAAGCTTGTACTGGTGACAGTACAAGCTACTTATTCTGATAACGGAATAAGGCGGTGCCTCGTAACTTCACGTACACTCGTACGTGCAGAGGAAGACGGTAAGAAGAAGCGAGTACTCGGTTAGAGTAAAAAGTAGAACTGTATTTATAATAGTTAATGTCTGCAATAAATCACTATTTATCTTCATCTAACTATGTCTAAATACAAATGTGTAAATCAGTTATCTGCTCACCACTCATTGCGTGCGTCTGTCGTGGCGCGTCTTCGTTGGTTGATATAATGGCCTATATCAACCAATTAGGAACTACTTGGAAGTGCTACCGAATATTGTCCTTATGACAATATTCTGAGAATATAACTCTTATAGTTATATTCTATTAACAATTTCTTATAAATTGTTATGTAACGATTCACCCCGTTACAAACGCCAACTGGAGCTATCTATCGAAGCGTCGTTTTGATGCAATTCTCGCCGACAATGACCGCGAGAATAGCAAACGCCTCGAGCATTTCTACAATACGGGAGACCACGTGATGTTACGCGTCCCCAAGAAGTTCCGTGCAAAATTGCACGCAGTGGCAACCGGACCTTTTGTTATCCGCCAAGTTCACAGCAACGGCACTGTGACCATCGACAAGGGAGCAATGGCAGAACGTGTGAGCATCCGCCGCATTTTTCCGTGCTAAATCTCACAGATCATGGGGGGAGTATGACATGGGTTGTCTATCGATATGACCTGCGAGACCATCCTTGGATTGCGCCAGACGAAAGAAGATTGCGCCAGACGAAAGAAGATTGCGCCAGACTGGATATGATGACACCAGACTAGCCTACCAAGTTTAACACTCCTCCTCAATATATTCATTCTCCATTTCACTACATTAGACTCGAGCCCCTCTGCAAGCCACGGGCCGGGTTTGTCAGCCATTGTAGCGTGATTTGTGCAAACCCGCGGTAAAACAAATGATGGAGAAGGTCACGGCAGAGCCTCCGTGTTACGTAGAGACGTAGACAACAGCGCACAACCTCTAGTCGCCGATATGTGACTTATCGGCGGTGTTGGTTGCTAGACGATGCTCAGGTAGATCTTCGTTGCCATCAGTACTGCCCAGATTGATCGGCTTGAGGTCCTTAAACTGACAAAGAATCTGGTAACAACAAAACTCAAATAAGCGACGCTGCCCATCCCGGTGCTCTCAACCATGCAGAAAACGTACCGGAAAAATGGTTTCGCAGGCAGCATACAGCTCTCGTGGCTCCTTCGAGTCCGTAAAAACTACTTTCCCGCTCACGAACACGAGAATTTTCACTTGAGGCTTCTCCAGTCGGTAAATCAGTGCTGGGTACAGCTCCGGTTCGTACTGCATGAGTGCAAAGAATATACAGCATGAGTACTCGTATACAAAGAATCACATACATTCTGCAAACATCCGACTCGTACCGTGCAACATTCACTGTGTGCGAAAGCAAGCGCCTCCATCAGCACTCGAAAGCCCATGTCACAAGTGCCTACAACATTCTGGATCTTGAAATCGATGAGATTGACTCCTGGGAAGTCCATCTTCTGGATCACTTGAGTAAATCGACGAGCCGCATTCTTAATACCTTCTTCTGTCTCGGCGCCCGTGCAGACTAATTTGCCATTGGCAAAGAGCATAGCCGTGGCCTTGGGGTTCTGCAGTTTCATCAAGATGCAGTTTTTCTTCGGTACCAACTCTGCCCGTCGAAGCGACTTGACCATTAAATTGGTCAAATCGAATCGCATGCCAAGATTAGCAGAGCACACAAAGTTTCTAAACACAGCAAACGTCAGTTAGTCCAGAGGTTTCGTACACGTATTTCTAAAATTTAGACTATTTTTTCAAAAATTGTTGGAAAAACAATGGCTAGGCAGATACACCACGTCAAAAAGAAGAGACGCCTGCATCACGAAGCTTCATTGATGCAGCGTATCGTACTTGATGTGGAGCACTGGTGCTCTGGCGGCGGCAACGGGCTCTTCGTTACGCACAGCAGCCATCGTCGCCTATTGTCGGAGTCGAGAGGATGTGCCACACGAGTGGTACACAGATTCGATGTGACATGGCTACATAAAATTGTCGCACGAGCTCACGGTTGTTTTTGTCGTACGAACACGTCTGCGAACTTAACACTCATCTCTCATCGTTAACAGCTGGCTGGCTATCTGCATCTGTTACGAACTGCTTGACAAAACGATCGATAAAGTCCAACCACAAGAACCTGCAAGTCTCCAGCTCCATTTGGCCTCCCGATCCCCTTATGATCACTACTTGGTCTGCTCCGGTTCTTGCTTTATTTAGTCGAGAGAAATAGTAGCTGCTGACCAGGTGTCGGTGTGCATTCGTTCACGCGTAGCAATAGCGCGCTCGAATCGATGTAGAATGACTTCTCCGTTAAGCCTGCATTTTTGGTGCAGCAAAATGCTGCGTGCTTTTTGTGTTGCACGCGCCGCCACGAGCGCTACACCGCGTCCAGAATCTCACTTGGAAGCAACTAGTCTTACATTTCGAGATGGCTTGCTGCTCGGCTGGCTGTCCACTTGAGCTGCGTGCTTATCTTGTTAATGTTTGAAAAAGTGAACTACACGACTTAGTAAGATGTGTACAGCTCGACCATTACAGCAACATGCTAATGTTGGTGTATGGATTTTTCGGGGGCTCGAAGCAGAGCTCTTGCTGCGTTAGGATCTGCTTCAGATAGCATACTGCAGTTTCATCTCTCGTGTCCCAAGATTGCCTCGTCGCGTCGTTCGTCAACTGCTAGAGACGAAACCAAAACATGCGTGTTCGTTTCATCCAGTTCTTTGCTACCTGCTATTGATCATCAGCGGTCGTCTATCTTGCTGGAACTACTCAACGTGAACAAGGTCTAGCTGCAGTCAAGTTGAGGTAAACAGCTGAGTTGGTCGTCATGTCTTTGCATGCGAATCACCATCAGCTGGAGCACGAGAAACACTGGGCAGCGCAGAATAGTCAGGAGTTGATTCCGGGTATCGTGTCTTTTTTCAGACTACCAGAACAGTGCTGCGCGTGCAGTGCGTTTCTCCCGACGGCTAAGCAGCGACCTCTTGGTTGTGAGATGCGATTTCATCTTTTTCCACAAAACGCGCTCTGCCACTCACTTGTGTCAATAAAAGTACGAGACGAAGCCCGCCTACACGGAAGATTCGCAACTTTAACAACCGTACACGAGCGCTACCATTTGTACTACACCTTACTCCTTGTTGCGCTGCTAACGAGAATGCCCTGCTCAATTCCATACAAAGTTGAGGTATTCAATTTTTCCGGCACAACCACACAAAGGGCAAAAACAGCAAGAGAAGCGAGCTGCTTATGTACGCACGTATACATGTATTCGTATACAATGCCTCTCAACGCATAACCTCCGTCCGTCTGGCAAGTCGTTGTCGATAGCACTACTTCCAATCAAACTCCACATGACGACCTCGTACAGCAAAGTTGTCCCTTTCTCTGTCGTGACCTACCTACCTACTACGCTCCCACTAAACACGCTCGCACCTCCACCGAATAAATCATCCACATCAAAGCATGCCCACACACCACTGGCTGCTCAGTCCGCCTAGCATCTCCTTCTCCTTCGCTCAAGAAACCATCGCGAGCTCACGTCCGTGCTTGATGCAATACCCGTTCTTTTGTACCCACTTTTCACAGCCCTCGGCCTTGCACTTGATACCACCACCATGACCGCGGCATAGACCCTTCGATTGGCTGCTTTTCGGACAATCAGGGTGTTTACACTGAGCTCCACCGCCATGAGCTTTGCACAACCCACGCGACTGGGCCGTCTTCTCGCAGTCCTCAAACGAACAAGGAGTGCCACCCCCATGAGCAATACACTTGCGGTTCGCCTGCGCACTCTTGTTACAGGTCGGATGTGAACACCGTTTCCCTCCTCCATGTGTACGGCACAAACCACGGGAGCGAGCAATGTTGCTGCAGTTCGCATACCTGCACACGCGACCACTGCGAGCGCTGCAGTCGTTCAGAGCCGCTTGAGCTGCAGCATTTGCGGCCGCGGTCATGGCGTCACTGCTTCCTTCACTGCGCCCGACACTCGAGCTGAGGAGCCGCATACTGCTTTCCTTGTCTTCGGGTGACAGAATCGACGAGCACTCCGAGCCGTCAAACGACATGCGGGAGCGCCTCCGGTCCTGCAAGAAGGAGACGCCGGGGAGCGACTGTGAGTACAGCATCGGGGACGTCGAGGCCGTTGACGACAGCGACGAGTTCGACAGGGAGCGGCACGGAGCTCTGGACTGCGGCGGCATTTGTGACTGACAAAGCGACGACGGCGACGGCGACGGCGAATGAGATGACGACGACAGCGTCGACACGTCTGAGAACGACCGCAGTGAGAGAGGGGGCGGTCGTGAGGCAATACCCAGCTGCTTTAGATGGGTCCCGGGGGAGTTCCGCATCGCATTAAGCGACGGGAGACGCGGACTCTGGTCCGCCATTGCACTGAGAAAGGGATTGTGGGACTTGCGCATGGGCGCGGCAGGAGCGGAGAGCGCCATACTGGCAAATGGTGACACGGGCGGCGCTAACGGAGGCGTCGAGTGCACGTTGGACGATCGGGAGCCGCCATATGTAAAGGCGTGCGACGTAGTAGGGACTCGGAGTCGGCCGACGTCTGGACGCGGGAGAGGCGAGATAAAGCACATTTCCTGCTTTTGGACCTGAACCTGTTGCTCCAGTTGACGCTGTTCCTCGAGCTCAGCAGCTGATAGTCCATTGTCGCTTGCAGGAGGTTGGTACATCCCCCGGGTCGCTCCTAGCTGGCGCTTGAGCGGGTCCGTAAGCTCTCGGACGCGGTTGTTAGCGTCTACGAGGATAAAGGAAGGCGCGGCAGACGGCGCAGAGCCGTGCAGTAGCTGATCGTGGGGCTGCATCCAGTCCATGGGAACCTCACGAGCGAATCGACACGCACTTTGATGGGTAGAGAGAGATGGCGTGACTTGCCGATTTGCTTCCGTGACTTGTGAAGCGTGGCGCTAATTGAAGAGTGACAAAAGAGCTGCTGATGCAGTGGTGGAGGAGCTGTGTGTACCACATACTCGCTTGACCTCAAGGAGAAGGTGTCTGTTGTGTGTGAAGCGAACAGATCCTCAGACGGTCAGACCAAGACGGGGACGAAAGAAGCCGCAATTGGGACGAGCGACTCGGCAGCCAGGCGGCCAGCCCACAGTTGGCGAGCATATCGGCGTGGCAACCAACCTGGTGAAAAATCAGCTTTTTTTGCATGCAGCCTGCGGTCACGAAAAATCTACGCTAGCGTGAGTGACCGACCCCTCGTCATCTTCATTTGTTCAAGCGACGAATGCAGCCAGTATGTTGACAGTCTGGCCGCGTGTGTATCTGAGGGGGCATGTGAGACAGTCGTTGCTCTTTATTTGAATTGGAAAGAAGCAACAACGATCGGCTGGGACAGTGCAAGTATTACTTCAGCCTCGTCGCTGGTGACCAACGTCTTGATAACGCAACTCGATGGTTCTAGGTACGATCCACATTACGATAGCGATAATGCGGACTCCATGGTTGGCGAGACCACGAGCGCCACTGGCAGCACCACAGAAGCTAAGTCAGTAGTGAGACCATAATTCTTCTCGAGTAAAGAGAGACCGATTGTGCGTAACGAGGTAGGGAGAAAGGGGGCTCAAGGGGATGGGCGCAGCCGGGGCCCTATCGAACTCTCCTCGTCCTACTGTCTCAGCGCGCGCTTAGAAAGGCCACAGTGCTACTCCACCCGAATAATTCGCCGTAGACTCATCATCTCTAATTCCTGAGAGGACATTCTCCTGATAAGTCTGCGACACATTTTCACTTAAAGGGGATTTCGAATTATCGTATCCTTCGGTACGGACTCTATCTCTAACAATGTAACATAGCGATTGCTTTGATCATCATTGACATGCTCAAGACTATTGCTTGTGGACATTCTGCTTTTCTGTGACTCGACGTGAGATCACCCGTCGTTTCGGCGGGGTCTTGCGTGCTCCCGTATGAGTCGTCGGACCACTCATAACGGTTTACGCGCTAACTCATTAGGTGTTCGTCAGCACATACGGACCATGCAATGAAGGTCTCATTTTTCTTTCATACGACGTCGTCCTGCCAGCGTTGCAGGGGAGATGGAGCGTGATGAGCGTCAGTATCGTCAATAGCAAAGTGAGCTGTGCATGAAAGCGACAACAGACTTGGTTTCTTGCAATTTGATGGTATCCTGATCGCACTACATGTCACGACATGCCCCGAAGAAAAACTGTCAGTAAGTACGTCATTGAAGCGAGTCGCCAAGCCATTACAGCATATGAACTACTCCAGAGCCTTCGCCATAGCAAGGAAGCGCCCATGAAGTCAAGGCGCGAAGCGACGTGAGTAATCAATTTGCAAATGCAACACGGGGACAGCTTGGCAATTTGCAGCAAACGCAAAAGTCTTAACGTGCAGAAGCCGTTAAGACATACAAATCGCTTTCTTGTCAAGTGTCATTTTGCTGTAGTCGTTCGATACACGCAGAGCCTCGGGAGAATCAAACGGCAAACAAAGTAGGCATGTGACCAAAACAAAGGTTTGCTCTGCCCGTAATCAAGCAATCGATGGGTCTATCGCACTCGGCTTCTACAGCGTCCTTTTCCCGCAATCATCCTTACACTCAACCAGCTGCCTGAGGCGCTCATATCAGCCCAATCGTCTTAAATTGCATGAGAGCCATTCTTTGGGATCTCTATCTCCTTTACTCGTCTCTCGATACGTCGTTAGAGTCGCGAGCGAGTCAAAGAGAACGCAATTTGTCGGTTATCCGCAGAGTAGATCTCCAGCATGAAGTGACCATAGACACTCTTTGGTATCCATGCGTCACTATCTCGAACCAGATATTCGAACGGGAATCTTTAGTCGCCACTATACGAACAGAGTATGTAGACTTTCCAGTGACGCAATTCATGAGCAGCAACGTAGCATCCATTTCCACATCACTGAATAATTAACGACGTCCGCCTTCTATCAATGCGTGGCGCTGCTATTGGCGCTGTAACGCGCAGTCTTCTGGTCAACTCGAGCATGTTCGCCCCCCCACCCCGATATTGTTAGGTGCATACAAGTATCACGTGTAGTATGAGCTACAAGCAAAAAGCAACATCAGGGCTTTTTGCAAACGAGTACACCAGCTGCAGCACAAGTTGCGATGCAAAACAGAACGATCGATCACTGCCGTCGGCGCCACGTCGATGCGGTAAAAAAAGAAAGACACTGACGTTGACAAAGCCCGGCCAGCACAACGTGCTGTCTTTACCGTTAGTGCCACACTGGCCAGCTGATCGATGGGAGGGAAAGGGGAAGCTCAGCCGAAGCTGGTGTGGTCGAAGGAACCAGAACCAGGATGGGGCAGCGTTCCATCAGCACACCTTTGGTAAAGTATACACTCATCAGTTGCAAGGTATACATGCTGCAAGCATCCTGATTGACCTGGCTTTGCCCGGACAGCAATCCGGTCCTATCTGGCCGCAAAGCACAATTTGCACCTGGGAAACCTGAAAATTTACATTTTACACCAAAGCGGATACAATAATTATCCACTCACTGGCATAATCAGGAATATTACGCATCTATTCGCTGGAATGACCGGTAACATGACGCAGCCCTCCGTTGAACAAGCCAGTGTTGCTCACGAAATAGTTGTGCTTCATGACTGATGGCGTCAACGATCATTGCATCGAGATCGTCTACTGTGGTGTCCGCACGTGTTGCGGCGTTTTTATTTCGATGCCGATAATTTGGAATCCGGCATGGTGATCTATGCGCTAGCCATGCGATCCATACATGGCTCCAATCGTTTGTCGTTCGAGTCAAGAGGGTTACTGAAGCTCTTCAGTAACCCTCTTGACTCGAACGACAAAAGTGCTCGCATTTTTCTTGATGTTCGTGCTGATTGCACGCGTTGAGACTCGTATTATTCGTGTATGTTCATGGCGACTGGGCCACCACATCCGCTTGCAACCGATACTTTACATGGAAAGCACCATGCAGTTTAGCTTCATTTTGAAAGAGCAGTGCTTGTGTCGTTCTGCGCTTTCGACTGATAAGGCAAGCAGGCTACAAGAAAGACGTGTCTCCGTTGCGATCGGACATCCAAAACGCTTCTGACCATCTTCGCAGAAACAGACCACGAATTGGAAAAGGGGTTGTTAGTCCCAGAGCTTCAACAAGAATGTCAGAGCAATCCATGAACGGGACCGAATTCCCGTGCACGTGATTTCTACGTGTGTGCGTAGTTTTTTGATCGACTGTGTTATCAGAGAAGCAGCACATATCCGACAAGCGAACATCAATGAAATCGTGTGCTGCAAGCTCTGCTCTCGGTGAACTCGTGGTTGACAACGGTCAGTTGTTGTAGTCTCTGGCGCTTGGGCTACCGAGAGCTCAACACTTCATGCCATTCACCATTAGCCTCGCTATGTCTTACGGTTGCTCAGTCCACACATGGGGGATACAAAATATTGGCTCTCTATCTCATGAAAAATGCTGCTCTATCTCACTCGAGAATCCGCTCTCTTTAATGCGACCTCAAGTGTATGGTTGTAAATTACCACTTGGCATCTTGTCCACGTGACTTGTCCAGTACTACTCCAGAGAATGAAACCAAGCCATAAGCTTAGCATATCGGATAAGGCATACCTGCAAGCTGGCTGTACCACTCGCACTAAACGAGTCTCTACGACCCAAGCGCATTTACGCCAAGGTGCCACGCAGCTCAACTTGCTCTGCACCCGATGCGCATGCAGTAGTCGTACCCAGACGGAACACTTTTTCGCCAGTTGCTTCGACCAGACGCGTTACTTCCGTCACGTTTGACTCAGGCAAGAGCAGCACCATGCCGATACCGCAGTTAAAGGTGCGGGCGAGCTCGGCGTCCGAGAGGTTCCCCATTTTCTGCAGCCACTTGAAAACGGGAGGCAGCGGCCAGCTCCCACAGTCAATGTCCACGGCCAAATCCTTGGTCAAAACACGCGGAATGTTCTCCAGAAGACCACCACCGGTAATGTGAGCGAGCGCATGAATGAGGCGCGATTTGACCACGGGCATTAGCTGCTTCACATAAATCTTCGTAGGCGTCAGCAAGCTCTCGCCCAGTGTCTTGCCAGCTTCAAACGGACACGGATCGCTGTACGCGAGACCCGATACATCCACGAGCTTGCGTACGAGAGAGAAACCGTTCGAGTGCACACCCGAGGAGGCCAGACCTAGCACCGCAAAACCAGCTTCAACCGGTAGCGGGAGGATTGCGTTCTTGCGAACCGCACCCACGCAAAAGCCAGCCATGTCATAGTCGCCATTGTGGTACATGGAAGGCATCTCAGCCGTCTCACCACCGATCAGACCGCAATCCGATTGGCGACAGCCCTCGGCAATGCCTTTCACCACATCAGCAGCTTCTTCCACGTCAAGCTTTCCGCAAGCATAGTAGTCCAGGAAGAACAGAGGTTCTGCGCCTTGTACGATCAAATCGTTCACGCACATTGCCACAAGATCGATACCGACGGTGTCGTGCTTCTTAGCGAGCTGCGCCACACGCAATTTGGTACCTACGCCATCTGTACACGCCACGAGGGCCGTGTCCTTATCATAGCCTGCAGCCTGGAGATCGAAAATGCCACCAAAACCACCCAGGTCAGCATCGCAGCCTACACGTACGGTCGACTTGCACAGCGGCTTGATCCGGTTGACCAGATCATTTCCAGCATCAATGCTTACACCAGCATCGGCATATGTAATCTCCTTCTTTCCAGCTATTTTCTTCGACAGCATACCAGTCTGGACCAGTTTGATAACGTGCAGAAAAGCAACGCCCTCAAGTGGCTGGACACGCGACTTTAGCAACTCGGGTGTGTCAGTTTCGAAGACAGGGCACTTCATTTGCACTGCGATCGGACCGGCATCTACTTGCTCCGTCACAAAGTGCACCGTACAGCCGCTCTCGGTCTTCTTTGCGTCGATCACGGCACGGTGAACAGCTAGATCCATGCCACCAGCAAAGTCCGGTAGAAGCGACGGATGCACGTTCAGCACCTTGTTTTCCCACTTCCTGCAAAACTCGCTCGACAGAATGCGCATGTATCCTATCAGCAGTACCAGATCGACCTTCTTCTCGACCAGAATGTCAGACACCTGCGTGTCAAAGTCAGCTCGCGACAATCCTTTGGCCGACAGAGCTACGGACTCAATGTTGTGCTCCTTGGCACGCTCCAAAATTCCAGCAGCGGCCTTGTCACTAACGACAATGTCAATGCTGGCATCAAGTTCACCAGCCGAAATCGCATCAATAATTGGTTGCATACTGCTACCACGAGTGGATCCCAGTACAGCTAGCTTCAGTTTCTTCGCGCCATGTAACAAACCCTTCAAACCGATGTCTGAACGGTATTGGGCACCTTCAAAGTGGACCTTTGATACGCCCTCGTACGCTAGCCAAAGGGCATCCTGCAGTGAAGAGCCAACAGCAGTGACAGCGAGCACACGTCCACCCGAAGTGACAATGCTGCCGTCTACAGCTTTCTTCGTACCAGCGTGGAATATGTCCACGTCCTTCAGTGATCGGGCGTCATCCAAACCCGTTATGACCTTGCCCTTGGGGTAGCCATCCGGGTAGCCCTGAGATGCCATCACGACAGTAGCAGCAGCACCACTCTTCCATGACACGAGTGAGTGCTCAAGACGGTGCTCCACACAAGCACGCATTATCTCGAACAGGTCACTGTGCAGCAGCGGAAGCACAACCTGGGTCTCCGGGTCACCGAATCGGCAGTTGAACTCGACAATCTTGGGACCCGCCGGAGTCAGCATGAAGCCAGGGTACAGCACACCGACATATGGCATGCCTTCTTTCTTCATGGCACCAATCACTCGCTCAACAATAGCAACGCACTCGCGCTCAAGCTCGCTCGTGAGGCACGGGGCAGGGCCGTAGGCACCCATGCCACCTGTGTTTGGGCCTTGGTCACCGTCCAAGATACGCTTGTGGTCCTGCACGCCAGGCATACACACCACCCGCTCGCCATCACAGAATGCCAAAAGCGACACCTCCTCGCCAGTCATAAACTCCTCGAGCACGACTTCATCACCAGCCGAACCAAAAGCCTTCTTCAGCATGACCTCACGCAAAGCCTCATGGGCTTCTGCCTTCGAGGTCGGGATAAGCACACCCTTACCAGCAGCAATACCTGACGCTTTGACGACAATATTATGGTCAATTGAGTCGAGGTACTTCTTGGCCTCCTCGTAGTCCGTAAAGTTTCGATACGCCGCGGTTGGGATATCATTGCGACGCATAAAGTCTTTCGAGAATGCCTTCGACGCTTCCAGCTGCGCAGCTACTTTGCTAGGACCGAAAGCTGGGATACCAGCTGCATTCATCTTGTCTGCAAGCCCGTCAATAAGCGGAGCCTCAGGTCCGACAACACAGAAAGACACACCTTTGCGCTTAGCAAATGCAATAAGCTCGTCGTGCTGGTCTACGCCGATAGCCACATTAGAGATATCAGCAGCATTGTCCTCCGTGCCAGCATTGCCAGGTGCAACGTAAATGTGACCCGTCGAAGCAGACTGTGCCAGCTTCCATGCGATAGCATGTTCACGACCTCCATTGCCCACAAGCAGCACATCGTGCACGACCTCGTCGTCCCCATTGAGACTCGTAGCAATAGCCTTGTCCAGCTCTGCGAACAAAGCAAAGGCTTTCTGCGCCAATGCACGTCGTTCCCGCAGCGAAAAAGCCAGCGATCCATCGCTTGAAAGCGTGCTCTGTACCATCTTCAAGTCTGCCTCGTCCACAATGACACTGATCTGCTTGTGGTGCCACGCAGCCGTGCGCACGAACGAATAGGCGCCAGAGATCCAGTTCCCCACACGTGAACGGGCAGCAGCATCTTGTACGTCGGAGACTCCAGGCGGAAGCGCCAGTACGGCTTGAACACGATCCGAGAGCATCAACTGCACGTCTGCAGGTGTAGCCACCGCCACGTGCGGCACTTTGGCAGTCACTAAAGCAGCAGCGACAACGGGAGAGCAGAGCGAGGCGAGGCGCAGACCGCCGGCCTGCAGTACAGCAGCAGTCTCGATGAGCACGTCGGGCGCACGGTCGCCGCAGAGCACCACGAGCGGCGTCGATGGAGCCATGGGAAGAGAGGAAGAGAGCGTGATCTCGCAGCGAACGGACTTTTCCACGATGGCTGGTGCCGGGGCGCTCGTGTCGACCTGGATTCGACCGCGTTGAGCTAGGATGAAGTGAGGCAGGGTCGGATATAGTGTGGTACACATCAATGTGTGAAGATAGCTGCGACAAATAGGGAATCTCGCAGATAGGAAGGCTGGATGTCAGATCCTAGTTCAGTGCTCGAGAGGGACTGTGTGGATACGTGCTGAAGGGTGTTCTCTTTAGCGAAGACAGTGCGGTTGTGGGATGTCTTTTGTCGACTACAGCACTATGAATGGCGTGACTTGCAAGCCACTACGATTGAGGTCTCTGTTTGACTCCTCCGATCAAAGACCTGAAGTGAAGGTGAGTCGACTTATCAGGCCATCGATCGATCGTCGTAGCGAGGTCCAGGGATCCAGCACAGTCAAGGTGCGACGTCTGGCATCGCCTACACGGCCATGTTATGGAGACGGCAGCCTGCGTTCGCAAGATTGATAAACGGCGCTGAGGTAGCAGCAAAAAGTTGCGTGAGGTAGGAATTTATTCACACCCGTAGGCGTTTAATACCATCCTCATGACAATCCCGAGTCACACCACAAACCGATCGCCTCAAGCATAAGGGAGAGCTCCCGATTCAGATCAAGCTGAGACACCAGCAACGGACAACGGATGCACTCAGGCCGAGTCAGCAATCGTCACCTCAACCTCGACACCAGGCTCGATGGAGATGGACGTGATCTGCTTGACGATGTCCGAAGGAGCGTGCAAGTCGATGATGCGCTTGTGGATGCGCATTTCGAAGCGGTCCCACGTGTTCGTACCCTCACCACAAGGCGACTTGCGCGTGGTCAGACGCAGGATCTTCGTGGGAAGACGCACAGGGCCCGACACCTTCAGGTTCTTGTCCACAGCACCGCGCTTGAGGTCCGTGCATACCTTCTCCAGGTTCTTCACATTACGGCTCGTGAGCGTAATGCGAATGCGGTGGATGCGGGTCTCCTCCGCCTCGACGGTCTTTGGCTTGTTGACAAGGGACATGGTGGAAAGAGGGCTGTGCAAGGTTCGGACAATAGAGAGTATCAGTGTACAACAACATGCTTGCCAGCCGCTTCACAGAGCAGCAGTAAACGCATTGCTACAGAATCACGCACCAGTAACGTTGGACTGACAGTAACCTGAATCCAAAATGACGGCCATCTCATGCAATCGAGTGGTTGGGCGGGGAGAACGGGTGGTAGCCATTCGTGAGACTGGCGAAGAAGTAGTGCTAACTCGCGTACCTTCATGCGCTTACTTCACACTCCTCCGACGGCCTGATTCGTCGTACCTTTGCTGGATTTATACGAACGCAGCCACGTATCAACTTTGAGAGGGAAAGTGTGTACCCATCTCCCTCTCGTTTTTCGTCATCAATCATGAGCGTGACGCTCTCGCACCGCCCAGCTGCCGTGTGTCTCGGCATTGGCGTGGCCGTCCTCGCATCCGTTTCATTCTCCGGTCACAACAAGAAGCTCTGGAAGGCTATTCGTCAGGCGTCTGTGCACTGTCCATCTCGACGCGGTTTATGCAGCTCTCACACTGGACGACTATCGAGTGCACCGTTACTGCCGTGTATCAAGGAACTCGAGCAAGTGGATCCTGGTCGACTTGGTACGCAGAAGATCACGGTCGTACAGGTATATGATACAGATTTGTGCATTTCTTCTTGAAGGTGTCGGCTGCTGAGGATTGCGTGCTGCAGCTAAACATTTTGGCGAGCAACTTGGCTACACGCAATCACTTTCCGTACGTCTTGGAGTCGAGTTTGAACTGGGAAAACCGAAAAATGGCGTTGCTGAGACAATTGGACACACTAGACGCGGATGTGCTGTGTCTCGAGGAGCTGAGCGACTATTGGACGTATGTGCGGGAGGAGTGCAGTGATACGTGAGGGTATGACGTACAGCTAAGAGTAGGAGTGACGGTGTCGATTGCTGTGTCGGATGTAGATTTTTCAAGCCGGAACTGCAAGATCGAGGGTACGAAAGCGTCTATGTCAAGCGTCCGTCCATCCATGTCTCGAACTGGTCTGGTGAGAAGAAGCACGATGGGTGTGGGATTTTCTACAAGTGAGTGAATCTTGATACTCGTTATCCGTCGGCGCTGTTGGAGTATTTTGACGATTTGGTGCTGCACGTATTGTGGTTTGTGCGCGTGCGTGGATCAGGAAAGACAAGTTTGAGCTGAAAGAGTTTGAAGCCGTGAACTTTCACGATCCGCATGACCGAGTGGCCGTTTTGGCGTTGCTGAAGATGCGTCACTTTGCGCAGTTTGTGCTGGTCGGCTGCACACACTTGTGGTGGAATGCCAAGTCAGTTGAGTTTGTAGTCGCATTTGTGGTTGCAACTGATGCCTTCGAAAGCTTTGACATGAGCTCTTGTGTGTTGTCCAAATGTTTACAGGAGGGTCGACCATCAGATGGCCGAGCTGTGTGAGCTCGAGGAAGAGGTCATTCGTATGAGCAGCGATGTGAAGGACAAGTATCAGTGCGAGTTGGCCGCGACCTTCACTGGTCCGAATACCATCCCGATCGTACTCTGCGGTGACTTCAACAACTCTCCCGAATCGCCAATCTACGAGTACATGGAAAGCTCGTTCATGCAGAAGCCCAACGTAGAAGGCGTGAGTGAAGCTTTTCGCAGTGCCTATGCGTGCTACAAGCCGAACGCACTGGCGAGTGCATCGGAACACTCAGAAGAGGCACTGCAGTCGCTCAAGGTCGAAAAAGGCAAGAAGACCGAGCCGCCGCATACCACCGTGAACTTTCGACGTTGCTGGACGATTGACTATATCTGGTACTCGAAGAGCACTCTGGTGCCGTCGCGAGTGTTGGCGATTCCACCAGAGTCTGAACTACGAGCTGAAGACGGACCAAGCAACTGGTTCAATCGACTGTCTCTATCCGACAGCTTGGGCCGTTCAGGCCGTCTTCCATTGGGTCTTCACGGCAACTACAATGGCATCCCTAATTCCGTCCATGGCAGTGATCACGTGCCCATTATGGCCGAGTTTGAGTTCCTCTGCGCTAACGATAACGAAACATGTTGAAAGTAGGCACGCTTTGTCATTATTTTCGGGACGACCTAATGTTGCGCATGAGCAACATATGTTTGCGCAAATTGCGCAACATAAGCTGGCAAAACCTCATGGTCGCACTAGTCCCTGCTTTCCATGCGACTCCGTCGACCGCTTCCAGCGTCTGTGCCGCCTCGTAGCAGACGCCCAGCATCCCCATGTTACTTGCACGTGTCTGCAACGCCTTGCCTCATGATACAGCCATGTGTGCTGATGGTACGTTGCACTATTGAGCGTGATTTGAAGTCGTGAAGTAACTCTGACGTTGGAACCGTTGGCAGAGACGAGAGACGTCGACGTGGGCGTTGGCAGCCGGTGGACTGCAGCAAAAGTGGAAGGGGCTGAAGCAGCGCACGGCTTGGCGCTACAAGACGCTGAAGGACGACACGACGGCCATTGTTTTCAGCGACGAGATGCAGAAAGAAGTGCGGCTGAAGCCTCGGAATGGACGACTGGACGATCCTCTGGCTTGTCATAATGTGCTGGCAACGGCGTCGACGTCGAGTTTGAATGGTATGTTGGGAGCCACGTCGCCTGAGATGTCGAACCAATTCTGCAGGACGATGGTCGGCTTTATGCTGTATTCGTGCACACCGTCTGGACGTGCAAAGGTGCTGGATGTCCTGACGAAGCAGCGACTGGGAGAGATCACAATTGCTAACCGAGCACTGGTGATTCGCGCGATTCAGCGCTGTTTGTCACTGCCATTGATCCGTGACAAAAGCGCGCTGCATAGTGCGGCGAAGAATGTGGTTTGTGGCACATTTGGGTTGGAGTTGTCGGCTCTAAAGGAACAGATTCACTTGAATGAAGAGGCTTTCATTGACACAGCAGGTCATATTCAGTTCGGAGCAAGCGTGGATCTCGATAAGGGTTCGTGTCGTCGAAGGACGCCTGCTCAAGAAGACCCGCCGCACTCGGGAGACCTCATTCAGCTCATTTTTGGAAACAAGAACATCACCGAAGTCGTGACCATGATGCAGCATATTGCAGTGGAAAGTCTCAAGGTCAAGGCACACCAGCCGGATCTGGTCAAGGTGGTCAGTGACATTGACGACACACTCTTCCCGGGTTGGCTCGATAAGCGTTATCCGCTGCATATTCCGTACCCAGGTGTCTCGGAACTGTATGCGCGGCTCTCCCGTGGCCTCGCACAAGATGCCAAAGGCGAAAGCTTTCGCCCGTCAATCACCTTCCTCACTGCAAGACCTCGTGGTTGGCTAAGTGTTGGGCGCTATCTTACAATGCAGCACTTGAAGAAGCTGGGTGTATCGAATGTCACGGTGCTCAACGGGTCCGTAAAGGGGCTCGTGAGCAACGAGAAGATCGCGGGTCTCAAGATGGACAACTTTTCTCGCTTTGCAGCTTTGTTTCCAGAGTTCAAGTTTGTCTTTTTCGGTGACTCGGGCCAAGGCGATGCGTTGTTGGCATCGCGACTGCTGAAGGAGTGCCCAGAGCAGGTGCTGGGCGCTTTCATTCACAACGTGAATCCCCTTTTCGCTCGTGCAGGCGACGGCGGGATCAAGCGGGTGTACGCTGCGTAAGTACATGACGTGTTATTGATCGTTTCGTCCTGAAGACTCGTCTAACTCTACTCTGTGCATGTTGTGGTACTTTCAGTGAAGGTGTTGAGTTTTTTGAGACCTTCACTGGGGCGGCACTTGGAGCGTACAAAAAGGGGTTGATCTCAGCCAAGGACGTTAGAGCCGTTGCGGACGCCTCTACGAAGGAGCTGGACGAACTTGTTTTTGTTGGACCTGAGGCCGCCACTACGAAAGTCGAGAGACGTCGGGAATTGCAGCATGATATCGACCTCATTGACACGCATTTGCACGTTGAGGAGGCATAAAATGAGTGTAGAGTTAGTTTCAAGTATATCCATTGATTCGATTGCTGTTCTCACATTCAGTTCGAGATTCTTTTTTCAATGGATCGCGAAGAAGCGCGAGCGCGTATGCTACGTCTATGGATGACACTAAGCTCGAGCGCAGCTGGTCGTACTTCCATCCTCACTACGGAACGGTAAGCGTACCCTACATCTTGATCCAGTATAAGCGCTGCCTACACTAATGTGTCTCTCGACTCCTATCCTGCAACTAGCACCATAGTGCATGCGGAGTCGGTGACCGCCAATGCAAAACAGACGCTTTTTGCCTGCACGAACTTGGCTACCCCGCTCGGGACGTACAAGTATGCGGTCTTACGTGATCGAGATATCGCCCAGATTGAGCACCAATTGACAGCTCAAGAACTTGAGACGCTATTGCTTGATGTCGCGAGAACCGCCTAAGCAGTTGAGGTTCGAATACTGCTGCAGCTCCTTGATTGTTTTAAAAGCGCTTGGCTCGATGAACGACAGTATAACGAGCTCAGCAAAAGGTTATGGTAGTGGCCAGACAAACTGTATAAGAAACGACTTTCATTGCTTACGTCGTCTACCGGTATCTTAAATACACATCTCAATCCTGTACATGCACAACAACGTGTGTAGAATGTTCATAACGTACACGTCCGACGTGCATGGAAAGATGTTCCAGTAGGACATCACCACGAGCATCTGCATCCGACTCGTTCCACGCATGATACAAGACACGACAACACCGTCGCCCCCGCGGAACACAGTTCACGGCCAGATGCAGTCCATCAATCGATACAAATAGCGCTTGGGCAGCTGAGGCCGGAGAAACGCACGCACATTCACAGGAGATAAAGCATGCACGGCTGTCTGGACGCCGTCTCCGAGAGCGACCCAGCGGTTACAGGGACATTGTCACTGTCATCGGACGGCGGTGATACCGCTGCGACAGAGCCATTTACGCTGTCGTTGATGCATTTGTTCCCTGTGTCGAGGTTGCTCCACGTCAACTTTGATGTCGAAGACACTGGAGACTTGTGCATCACTGGATACGCAGCTCCTGGGTGTGAAGACAGGGACGAAGACGATCCTGACGAGGACAGTGGTGTCCCGCCTCTGCTGCCCCCGCTGATGAGGGACGGCAAGCTTCTTTCACTGCCGCTACTAGCAGCAGCAGAACCATCAGTAATAAATCTGCACTGGTCGCTCTCACTGCCGCCCGCAGTACGCAGTCGGTACAGCACATTGCTCGGCAGAGCTGGCCAGTCCAGGATCAAGTGGCGAATAGACTGCTCGACACGGGACTGGAAGCGACGTACAAGAGCCGTGGCCACCTCTTCTGGTAGATCCGGTCGGTGTTTGAGCGCCGTCCGCTGCAGGAGATCCACCAGCTCAGTGAACGTCAGCAACACGCCCATTTCCGCACGTGCGTGGATGACACGAACAACTCCCGCCTCGTCTTCGAACGGAATGTAATTCGGCTCGCAAGGCATGCTGAGCTTATGTTGCTGACGTTTCTTCAGTCGACGATGCAGCGCTGCAAAGTGGACGCCGTGGGCCTTAGCCGCATTGCGTAAGCTCATGCCGTGGATTGCCACGTCCTCCATCGCCGCTTCCCACACTTTAGCAGGCACGAGATTGCTCTGACGGTAGTTCCGGTCCAGTCCTGGAGCGTCCTCGACACTGGGACTGTGACGGAATTTGCTGCTACTGTCTCTCAACTGGTGCGACAGTGGCTGGAATGGAAGACACTGGTGGTCGTCCGAGCACCGACCGGCTCCATCAACATTGTCCCAGACGTACGCGGTATGTTGCGGAGTCGGACTGGTCACAGGTGGCGACAGGGGGGGAGGCGGTGCCGCTACTTGACGGTGACTGCGGTTCTGCACCCATCGGAGCTGCTGGCCATGCCGCTGTGGCTCGTCTTGCTGCTGCTGCTGGCAATTGCTGAAGTCGTTCTCGCGCTTGAACATGTTCAGCCACTGAGACGACGGGAACGTCGACGGCAGCGCGCGCCGACCGTTACGACCGACAATGGCACGCACGACGTCGGTAATGTCCGAGTCAGCGTAGCCTTCCCGAGGGCTATAGCAGCGGTCGTCAGCGTTGTTATTGCTGCTGCTGCCATGCAGGTTCTGCTGATGGTGTTGCTGTTGTTGCTGCTGCTGGGGCACAAACTGCTCGCGGAGGATGGCGACGATCTCGTCGTTGATCTCGGGCGTGAGCTCGTAGACGGACGGCGAGACGGTGACTGCGGGCAGGGACACGCCCACGGGGCTGCTGTGGCCGAGCGCTAGTGGGTTCAGACGTGGGAACACGTAGCTGTCGTTGTTGTTGTGGTGGTGGTGGGGGTTGTTGCTGCTGTGGGTCGGACTTGGGCTGCGCGACGGAGACGACGGCGGCTGACGTCGCTGCTGCTGCTGCTGCTGCAGTGTGTGCTGCCGAACGAGACGATGCAGCGCCGCGGGCTGGACTTCGTACGTCTGGGAAGCTTGTCGGAGGGTCAGGCGGCGCTCGGCCACCGCGTGGATAGCCTGGGCCCAGACTTTGGGGCTGCGGGGGCTACTGCAATTGCTATTGCTGTGGCTGCTACTGCCACTTTGGCTGCTCATGCTCGTGCTGTTCTGTTCGAGGCAAGTTTCGTTCTGGCTGGTGGGTGTTCCGGGGGGACGCACGCTCGCAGATGGCTGGCGTACACTCCCACACGACAGCTTCGTCCGACTTCGGTGGCTACGACCACCGAATCTTTCGACCCAGCACACGAAACGCATCCGAGACGGGGCACGAAGAAGAAGAGGAACAAAAAACGACGAGCGCTGGAGTTTGCGACCCAGGTGGGGTCTTTGACGGAATGGCCATTAATGTTACGATTGACTTCCTGACACGTCTAGCGACGCACTGGATGTACTACAGTCTTGGGTGCAAGGAGCTGGTAATGGTTTACGAATGCATCACCATCTGCGCGTGACTTGTGCGACTCCGTGATTTTCAAGAGGTACTTCACCATCTCCAGCTCAGCAAAAAGCCCGTGCGATGAATTGTCACCAAACTTTTCGGTCGATCGGGGATTGTGGCTTCGAGCGAACCTGGAAAGTACGAGTGACTGACGGCACTCTCCGCTCTCCGCTCTTTCGTGATAGCCGGACGCCGCATCTTCTTTTGCGTGGCCTTCGTAACGAGTACGGACGAGACCACAAATTCCTGCTTTCGGTCAGAAGATCGTCCGCCTTTGCGACACGAAAGGCAAAATGTGGTGGCGGTCCCGACATGTGATTGTCTTACGGTTTCCTTTTGGTGGCAGAGACAAGCAGCAAATGTGCACGTCCGCGGAACAACCTGCCGGTGAAGCACCGCACAAGTTTCATTGAAATGCGATCGAGACAGGTGCCGGCGAAATTAGTTGTGCGATAACACCTCGATCACTTCGGAGCTGTGAAGTTGCGCGAAGTCCGCACAAAAAGAAAGATTTATAAGATTTGACAGGTGTTTTTCTGCGACCAGTACTTTCGAATTCGTGGCGTGGGCAAGTGGTTTCCAGAGCCGCGGCGCAACGACACGAGGTCAAGTAATGGCTGTAGCTGGTTTGATTTGCTGCACCTCGGAAGTCATCACGCACTGAATTCCAAGATGCTACTAACATTGAAAGCAGCGATGCTGTGGCCACGAACGGCGAGCGTGCTGACACGATTGAGATGGAATGAACAGGTACGGACACTGGTTGCGACATCGCTGCGCGGCTGCTGCAATTAACTATCGCACGGAGTTAACCTACAGGCCAACTTATCAGGAGCTTGGCAGCAATGACATCAGCAGCAATGACATCAGCAGCAATGACATCAGCAGCAAATCTCGATAGGGAAAGTAGATAGGGCTGAAGTACGTGATGCTTCGACTGACCTACAAGGATCAGAGGGCTGCCTTTCATAGCTGACGTACGGGGGTCCGAGAGCTCACTGTAAGAACTGGCGTCGGTCCTGATACAGGAGCGACGAGCATCTATTCGTGTACTACTAGAACACGTAACTCTTCTTGTCGAGCTAAGAAGCATCATGAGCCTGCAATACGCCTGATAGAGCCGGCGCGGTCTGGAGTGATATTTCGTGTGTAGCGATGTAAAGTATGACCCGAACGGGTTCACGCCTTCAAGTCATGTGTCGCATATTGATAAGACTCACGCTGCTACCACCCGCAGGCGGCTGGTCGGTAATCAAGCCGTAAAGGTTCGTCTTGCACCAATGCCGCCGTCTCGATCGTGCTTTCGTGCTTTCTCACGATTGCCGACGACTGTGCAGTCCACACGATTTCACTTCCAAGCATAAGGAAAGACTAACGCACATAAAATCGTGGGCATCAGTCGATTCCGCCGCGTCTCTCCTCCGATGTATCCCGTGCGCATCGTCGCGAGACCGACGATCTGCTTTGGATCAACGTGATCACGACAATAGCGGCGAGTGGTATACAGACGTGATGTTCAAGCATGCCTACGTCATTCTACCCCAACCAACCTGTGGAATGATGTCAGCATCGCGCGCTTACCTGCCAAACGCGGTCATTGGGCCGGCACCTGGCTAAATGTAGGCTGTGGGCGGACTTCTCCTATTTTCATACTTTGACACGCACGGACGACTACTTCAGTGCTATCACATCGCTATATCCGAGGGCTCCATTCGGACTGATGAAGTCACGGAGTAAGCTGAATACGTGCTGCTGGTTCGTCTCCGAATGCGTGCTCAAAAGATTGTTTACAATTGGCTACAAACTTTCGACGAAAGCCTATTTTACAGCCGACCATATGATCTCGATTGTCATAATATTGCCGCGCGAACAGCGATACACAGATCCGACTTTTGCCTCCAGGCGGGAAAGAAGCCGCGGAAACTGACGCCGCTGTATGAGACTGTATCCATCTAGTTTCAAGCGACTACTCTGTTCGTTTTATGCGTTGCATACGGTCTTCCCGTCATGGATTCACGCGAAACGAGCACGCAAGCCTCGTTGTGTAGAGAAATGGTGGATGCTGTTTATTTTGCCCAAACCTACAATTGAGACCCACACGTGAGACCACGTCACAACCAGCGATCTATAGTCTCCACAGCGCATTACTCGGAAAGTTATCTCAGAAATAGAAACATCTTCGTCGTTTTTGGAAGCTGTTGCCGTACGGGCTAACCCTAACCTGTCCGATGAAACAGCCACTGGTCAGTCGTGCAACTACTACTGCGCAGAGTCTAATTTAAAAAACGAAAAGCATCACGTCGCTTATTTCTCATACTTGATCGCCTGAAGTAACGATTTCGACACAAAAAAAAGTGACGACTATTTCATGAATATTGCTCTTTCTCAACGCGCGCTCTCTCGTCGCATGTGATTGGACGATAACCCGTCGTGCGTCGAAAAGCCGCTGTCGCGACCCACCGTTTGGACCAAAGCTGAGTCATGTATGCCGCTGCGGCGTCTCCACTCGGGGCCGTGCGCGCCCCCACGTCGTCAATTGAGCTGTCAATCCGCGCCACGAACCTCAAAGACCGCGACATCATCTCGAAATCCGATCCATTTGCCGTGCTCTACGTGAAAAGTGAGCAGCTGTTCAGTCGCAACTCTGCTGTCCACTAGACTTGACTCTATTTGTTATTGCTTGATGTGCAAATAGACGGTGGTATGTGGACTACAATAGGAAGAACCGAAGCCAAGAAAGACGACTTGAATCCCGTATGGACCAAGCTTTTCCTGGTCGAGTTCCACTTCGAATCTGTCCAGCACCTCAAGGTGGAAGTCTACGACCAAGACAGCTCGTCCCCCGACAAGCTCAAGGATCAGGACTTTATCGGCAGCGCAGAGTTCACGCTGGGACAATTGATGGGTGCAGAAGGTCAGAGCGGGTCTTTTTGGCTTACTCGTGGTACAAGTACGGCGAATCGTCAGGGCTCGCTGCTAGTGAAGGCTGAGGAGGCCAAAGTTTCTAGCGAGACGGTACGACTCTGCTTCTGTGCTACTGGTCTTGCTAACATGGACGGTCTTTTCGGCAAGAGCGATCCATTCTTGGTGATCAGTCGCCTCCGAGAAGACGACGGGTCTTGGACGCAAGTGTACAGAACGGAGACGATCGACAACAACTTGAACCCGAAGTGGAGACGCTTCGAGGTACCGCTCCAGCAACTATGTAATGGCGAATACAAGCGGCCATTGCTCTTGCAGGTGCTTGATGAAGACCGTGGTGGCAAATCAGAGCTTATTGGACTAGCGCAAACTACACTGGAGGAGATCCTAGGGAAGCATGGCGTCAGCTTTGTTTTACACAATGAGGCGTTACAAAAGAAGAAGGGCAAAAGATACACCAACGCTGGTCTGCTTGTGGCCGCGGAGGCGGGAATATTTCGCGATCATACTTTCATCGACTATCGTAAGTGAACTATGTTGTCAGCATGGTAACTGTAGTAATGGTGACTGCAAGAGACGTTCTGACGTTCATGGTTTGTAACTGATAAATCAGTCCGAGGTGGAATGGAGATGAATTTGATAATCGGCATCGACTACACGGCATCAAATGGCCCACCGAATGACCCTCGCAGGTATGGATATTATTGTATCTTGGCGGTTGGAATTCTAGTGTGATCCGGGATGTCGAAATTGATTGTCGTACGCGGTTCGTGTAATGTGTCTGTAGCCTGCACTTTATTGATCCTCGTGGGCCAAACCAGTACCAACATGCGATATCATCGACGGTTTCGATTTTGCAAGAGTATGATGTCGACAAGCAATTCCCGGTGTATGGATTCGGTGGAATTCCACCAGGAGCGCATACCGTCGATCACTGCTTTCCGCTGAATCTGAACCCATCAAACCCGGAAGTCGCCGGTTCTCAGGGGGTCCTGCAGGTACGTTAAAAGTAAGGCTTGTGGTCATTGACGTTACTCGCGTAATTACTTTTTCTATGTTTGACTAGCTCTATACGTCGTCTCTCGGGCACATTCGGCTTCATGGCCCAACGTTTTTCGCTCCGTGCGTCACTACTGCGTGTTTGATTCGAAATGGTATCTCATCTTTTGTTGTGTCCGTGCAGACTTATCAATCAGTCCATGCAAATTGCGAAGCAGCTAAGTGACCCTCGCAAGCAGAAGTACTTTGTTCTTCTAATCATCACCGGTATGCTTGATATCCGAGTATTCGTGATGCTCCTGAGCTAAATGGTAACTCTCTATTGCGTAAGATGGTGAGATTATGGACATGCAGAAAACCATCGAAGCGCTGGTCGAGGCGTCCCACGTTTCGCCGCTGTCGGTAAGCACTCACCGTATAGCTGGATCATCATGTACTGCTAATTCAATCGTTCTTCTTTTTTCAGATTGTGATCATTGGAGTGGGTCCCGCCGACTTCTCCTCCATGGTAGCCCTAGATGGGGATGGAGGGAAGCTGCGTGCCAGCAATGGGCGCATATCTGCGCGCGATATGTACGTTCTTCGTTCAGTTTCGTCTGGGCTGTTCCGATATAGGGACGTGTAGAAATGTTCACTGACGTCAATGTTCTTCCGCTGCGCTGTAGCGTTCAGTTCGTCCCATACAACCGGTTTGTACATCACCCGGACGCACTGGCAAGAGAAACACTTGCAGAGATTCCCCGTCAATTGTGCCAGTACATGAAAGTGTGTGGTGCTGCGCCCAAACCGGCGCTTCCACCTGCATACCGTTTGTTCCCTGAACCTTCCACATGCGACCCAACTACGTCATCTTCCTTTTCCGAGCCCTCTGCTGCAGCGTTGACGCCTGGCCCACAGCCTCATCTTGCACAAGGCGCGCTGCAAGAGCATAATCAAGGGTACCCCGTCCAAGGACAACCTCAAGGATACCCCGTTCAAGGACAACCTCAAGGATACCCCGTTCAAGGACAACCTCAAGGTCACTCCGTTCAAGGACAACCTCAAGGATACCAGCAATATGGAAATTATTCCCTGCAGCAAGGCCAAGCGTCTCACGAAACGTCTCGCGGATATCAACAGCAAATGGGTCTCCCTCCTCAGCGAGGCAGCTTCTCTCAAGAATCACCCCAGCAATACCAGCAGCAAGGAACGTATCCTCCGCGTCAAGGCTATCCCGCTCAAGGCACGACGCAAGGATATGAGCAGCAGGGAAGCTACCCTCCACAGCAAGGCTATCCAGCTCAGGGCCCTCCCCGTGGAGCAGCTCCGGGATATCCGGGCTACCGTGGCTGATCGTGTTTCCAACTATGCCTGTGCATGCTATGGTCAGAAGTTTTGGTTGTGATCTGTCTGCAACAACGCACTGATAGCCTGCAATCACCACAGCTCAATCGAGATTGAGTGTTTGCCTTGGTGCATCATCAATTTTCCCATTGCAGTTTCAGGTCTCTGACTCCGACTTGATTATGCAGCTTCATCTTTTCCAAGCGACACCACTGATCACTTTGACGTTGGAGTGATCCACTGACAAAACCTCGGATGTCTTTGATGCAAGCGAGTTCTCAGCTTTCTTCGGTCTTCAGTTTACCCGACGAGTGGTGGTCTGTCAATGGTGCACAAATGGTTCAGCCAGCAGTGACCACGCCATCAACCGCAACTTTGGCAAGGAAGCCGTGAGCTGACATCGAAAGTCCTTTCTTGCTCAAGCGCTGAGCTTCTTGCAGACATGAGCACACTACAATGTAAATGGCTTTCATGCTGGTCATCGCACGAAGTAGCAGCTCGGCCGCGACCATTGCTGTGCTTACTTCCCAGACTTTCAATGACCACTCGGCTGTATTTAGTACGTTCCTCACGGCGACATGAACCACCCCGCTAACGTTGATGTTGAAGTTGCTAGGTTGGCTTGCTCAGGTGATCATGCAATTCGATCAGCACGGCTTTTCAGATCGACACGTCTAGGTCGTCGTACACGGCAGATTCATCAGCAAGTACTCGTACACACAGAAAGCAGACCGCATCTACTTGATACAAAAGTTGTCATTCCACCTCCACAACTCAGCCTCGTAAACTTAGATCTTTTTCTTCCTCGAGCGAACCTTCTTATGCGCAGGTTTCTTGATCGAAAGCGGGTTCGGACCCTTTGCTCTCTTCTTCAGTAGCCGCTGCTTCTCTGCGTGGTCATCGTTGCAGTCTCCATCCTGCATTGCTTCCAGCTTTCTCTTCTCGTTCACGTCGAGCTTGGCCATACTGGCCTTCTCCTCCTGTCGCACGATCGCTAACGTCGCGTGCGAAATCTCTTCAAACACCAACACCGAGCGGTTCAAGTACAAAAGCGGTACCCCAGGCACCAGTCGCAGTGCCTTGCGGAGCTCCACCTCCTGCGTACACACTACAAACTTGCGGTTGTTCCGATCGCCGATGATGCTCTGGATGGCCTTGGACACGTCCACGGGTCCGTCCGTCTCCTCCTCTAGTTGGCCGTAGACCTCTGCGACTTTGAAGCTTCTGGCCAGTTCAAAAGCGTCCTTCGTCACCTCCTTCAGCAGCTGCAGCTCGTCCAGCGCCGCACGGGGCACGTAGAACTCGCACTCGTGAGGCTTGACCTGGAGATACTTGGGCACGCGCTCGTGTACGTCCACCTTCATTTGGATGCACATTGCAATGAAGTTGCCATCGAGCAGCACTTTGTACGGCGCTTTGAGGCCGCATAGGAAGTGGAACCGACACAGCGCCTTGCGGATGCCCTTGGCCCGTAAGTACCGCATTGCGTCGTGCTTGCCAGTCAATTCGTGGACGTCACGTGCTGGACGAAAAGACGGGCAGAGGGCGTGCGATTGGCTGAAACGATCGAATTTGAGCAATTTGATTGGATGAAAAGTCTTACGTAACGCTCCACGATCTTCAAGAGGCGCAGGGATGCGCGGATGGCAAATCCAGTGAACGACTGAGACCAGAGTTTGTTTAGTTGTTCAGAACACACTCTATGGAGCAGTTGTAATTGTGGTTGTTGATGTTTTGATAATACATCTTTTTCTTTTCTTGCGACAAACTGAACTATCATAAGTATGTTGCACGAGTGTCCGTAGTTGGGGTGTTGTAATGGTATAGACCCATTATGTAAAAGGAGAAGCCGCTAAGCAGCCTTTACTATTCGCTAACGAGCGTTCACTCCATACTTAGGTCAAGTAATCAGATTTGAACACTCGTAAATTGCCAAATTGGATTGTTGTTGCGAGGCCGAAGGGTAAAGCTACTACGGTAGAGTCTCCTTATTTAATATGGCCGGGACCGCCAGATTTTGATTGAATAAGGAAATTATTACATAGCAGAGCTAGGGGGATAGGGTTGAAGCGAGGATTGCGCGTGATAGCAAGGAGGACGGTAGCGCACCGCCCGTCCCTCTTCAGAATGCTGCATCGATGCTTGCAGAGCTCAAGACTTTCTGGATGCAGTAGGATACTGGAGAGGAGTGTTAGAAGGCGAGGCACGGCACCTGACGGGAAGGGTGGAAAAGCTGTGCGGGAGAGAGACAGCGTGCAGCTTGCAGAACTCCTGAGATAGTGAAGGGCATCTGTACGCAGTGTGTAGTGAGATCAAGAGTAGATTTTGTGAGAATCTAAACCGCACAATACAGTCTGGAAAACCACATCGACCGCGCACTCGTTCTCCCTTTGCACGCAGATGCAAAGCCAAAAGGTTATGAGCTCAAATAGGGGCGTTGAGTACGCGAGCGCCGTTCAACGCGCAGCGGCGGCAACAATAGCGAGGCGTCGCAACACGCAAGAGGTCGCGTAGACACCTCCAGCTGGATCGAGCGACAACAGCGGAGAAGACATGCGACCCGATCTCGCGCTTGTCATGGAACAACAATCTGCGATGGTAGCACGACTCGAGGAACTCGAGAGAGAACGACTGACGCTTCCAGCACCAACAGAAACAACGTTTGGGCCAGGCAGTACTGAGACAAGAGCTATGGTGCCAACGAAGAGACTAGCAGAAACGTTCAGATCCCCGTCCATGCGAATGACGCATGGGAGACCCATGGAGGTTGACGACCCGCGCAACGCGAGCGTCAGGACGGAAAGAAGAGCACTGCGACAAGAGCAGCAGCAGCACTTCCAACAACTTGCGGCTGCGCGCGAAGGCCTGCGAGTCGCCGCAGAAGCCCAAGGCATGCAGCTGCGAGCAGTGGCAGAAGCACAAGAGACACAGCAAGCGGAGCAGCGAGCTGCTATCCAAGCTGCGCACGGACAACTACAGCAGGTCGAACGACACCTGCTGAGCAAAGCAGAGCTCCAGAGGCAACAAAGAGAAGCCTTGGCGGCGCAGCTGGAAGCTCAAGGGCGCGAAGTCGCGCAATCTCAAGCACGTATGCAATCGGAGCGAGAAGCGCTTGCACTACAACACGACCAGTAGACCCGCGCAGCTCAAGAGAGAGAACAGAGTCTCTTTAGGCACAAGCAAGATGTCTTACACGAGAAGAATCGGCAACGCGAGCGAGAGATCGAGCTTGCCGAGCAAGTTAGAGCGGCAGGAGAAGCGCATCGCGCACGTGAAATGGCGCAAGCGCGGCGCGTGAAAGAGGAGCAGCAGACGCGCAAGGCGAGGCTTGGAAAAGAAGCCAGACGTGTCAACCTGGACCAAGAAAATGCGGGTCGCGCGTGGCAGAATGCGCAGCACAACGCTGCAGACGTCGAGCGTCGCGTGCGTGAGGCGGAAGAACGAGGTTATGCGAGAGCGACGCACGAAGCCTCAGCATGCGAGACTGCGGCACGCGAAGTGGTTGAACGCGAAGCAGTGGCACACGATGAGATGAACTGCGCAGCCGCTCAAGCGACTCTGCTGCATCCATGCGTATTTGCGCCGACTGGAGGAGCGCTCGTCAGCGGATTGACTCGTGTGCCATTGGCGAAGGATGCGAAGCTCGATAATCGCGTATTCACCGGTAAGGAGCTCCACAAGGGCTTGGGCGGCGGGTTCAAGCACTGGGGCCGCGCGTTAAGGGAAGAGCTCGAAATGGCTCAAGAGCGGCTACGCGTGGCCGGAGAAGTATAAAATCAGCAAGCTTGGCGCGTGTATCCGATGAGGAGCTGAAGAGTTCTATCTTGGACTCAGGGACGAGTGGTGGGACACGGACAGAACGCTTTCCTACGCGATGGAGGAGATGGAATCGGCCTTCTCGCGCAGCTTGACTAGAGCACAAGTGTCCGAGTTCTGTAACAGGCGCAAAAGCATCAGCGACACCTGGCCAGCACACTACCTCTACCTCATGGCGGTGAGAAACGCCACGGGTGTGTCGGCGTCATTGGTACCGGAAAGTCTCGTTATGCATGCCAGCCCAGAGCTGCGACCTGTCCTCGCAAGCCAGTACTACCTAAAGCGCACCGACTTTGTGATTTACGCGCTTGAAATCACACAGTAGGCGCAAACTTATGAGGACAATGAGAAACGGGCGCCTCGGCCAGTTAAAGCTGCATTAGCAGCAGCGACCGCCACCGCACGCACGGAAACCAGGGTGTACAACATCTGTAGCACAGTCGGGCACATCGCGCGCCCGTGTCCCAGTCGTCCAAAGATAGAGGACGAAGAAGAGACTCCTCGATGGGCGCTTGCTTCACTCGTAGCAGGTTTCCTAACGGAGGAGGACTGGATAGTCGACTCCGGCGCCAGCACCCACCTCGTCAAACACAGCAGCATGCTGTATGATTGGATGGAGTGCAAAGACCCCACTGGCGTGACGATGCCTGACAAAAGTACGCTGCGGGTGACGCGAAGCGGCAAAGCGCGATTGCGCGTGAAGGTGGACGGCGAGACGTACTGGATCGAGCTGCGCAACGTCAACTACGCGCCGAAGCTGTCCATTAACCTCATCTTCCTCGGCACACTCATGCTACAGGGCTGCTGCCTCGCCGATAAGAACAACAAGCACGCAGTGATGATCAACGACGACGTCGTGATTTACGTCCAGATCAAACAGATTGTCCTTGTCGTCGACCGTGGGCACGTGAAGCAACGAGCAAGCGGGTTGAAGGACGTGGTCATGTACGCGATCGGCGAGTCGCAGCCCCGAGAGGCAACAGTGCAGACAGGGAGCTTGCTGAGCTTCCACAGGCGCTTTGGCCACCTGAATTACGAAGACATTGAGTGACTCGTCGCGAATCCGGCGAACGGACTCGAGCTCACAGACAAAGTGAGGGAGAATTACTTTACATGATCCGAGGGCGAACAGTCCAAGTCGTCACAGCCTAAGAAGGATAGCGGTCTTAATGCGCCGATTGACGTGGTCGGTCGGGTCATTTGCAGTGACCTTAAAGGCCCCATCACGCCCATGGACAAGCGAAAAAACGATACTTGATTAATTTATCGACCACAAATCCAACTACATGCGTGTATTCGTCGCAAATTCCAAGGACGAAGCCGCACAAAAGTTCCAGCACTTTATGGTTTTTTTAAAAAAGACAATTTAACGTGCGAGTTTACATGTTGCGGACGGATGGAGGAGGCAACAACCGCAACCTCTATCGCTTCTGTCAGCAGACAGGCATCGGCAGACAAATCACTGAGCGCAACACGTCGGCATCGAACGGAAATGCCGATAGAATGCACCGGACCGTCATGAATTTGGTTCGGTGCATGCTCTTCGGTTGTGGCCTTCCGCTTAGCTACTGGGGATACGCCACGGAATACGCGGCGTACGTGTTGAACAAGATGCCGACTCGCGCCAATCCAGGCCGCAAATCGCCTCTGGAGCTTCTTACAAAGAAGCCAGTGAGTGTTGTGGACGTGGTGTTGTTCGGCTCGCCTTGCAAAGTGTACCAGAACCCACTGAACGCATCTCTGAAAAAGCGTGGAGCTCCAGGTATCCTTTTCGGGAAAAAACGAAGAAACCAAGGGGTACAAGGTACTGATTCCCGGAAAGCAGGTCGTGGTGACTACTCGACACGTGTACCAAAGCGAAACCCTGACCAGTGACGCCAACAAGCAGCTGCAGCAGGCCCTCGAGTCAGAAGCTTACGACGAGCTCGAGCAACTAGCAGGTAAACGAGAAGAAAGTAGACGACGGGAGGAGTCAAAGGGCGAGCGCTCAGGCAAACGAGCTGTCGCACGAACCGCGTCGAATCCGACAACGACAGCTCCGAAGCAGAAACAAACGCGCGCGGAACGCGACAAGGAGACAAAGTCGAAGTCTAAAAAGAACAGACAAGCAAACGCCTCGGACCACACAGATGCAGAGGAAAAGTATCAGATGCGGATGATGACGATAGAAAAAGGCTTCCGCGCAGGTCTGGACGTGTGAGAACGAAGTCGGCAAAGCAGAAGGCAGACGACGATGCAAAAGGTCCAGCGCGACGCGGACCGCGCGAGCCAGTTACCGCAGCAACGCTGTTTCAATCGGTTTAAATGTCCGCATTACGGGCGGGGGAGGAGCAGTACACAAACTTGCCCGACCCGAAGACGTACAAGGCGTCGCGCACACTTCCAGACGCGCACCTCTAAGCCCAGGCGATGGACGACGAGATCGCCTCGCTGTAAAAAAATAACACATGGCAGGTGATCAAACGCGAGAAGCACATGCACGTGCTCCGCAACAAGCGGTTTTTTTCACAAAGAAGATGAACGGCAGCGGGTCCATCGAACGCTACAAGGCAAGACTTGAAGCAGGAGGCGACGATAAGCGCTTGGACGAGACTACAACCTGAAATTTGCAGCTGTCTTGGGCATGACTAGCGGCAAGATCATTCTCGCGGTTGCCCGGCTCTGGAATGTGCGCGCGCGACACTTTGACGTCCCGAGCGCCTACCTGAAGACCTACAAGGAGGAGGATATCGAGATTTACTAGCGCGTTCTGTAAGGAATGAAGATCAGCTGCGGAAGTTCAACGTGGCGAACGCCGGCGAGACGTGCCTGCGGCTCATTAAAAGCCTTTACGGGCTCAAGCAGGCCGGCCGACTGTGGAACCAGTTACTCGACCAAACGCTGAATGACGCCGTTTTCTCACAGTCAGTCACGGAAGCATGCGTATACGTGAAGACAACAGCCGAAGGAACGACAGTAGTAAGAGTGTATGTCGACGACCTGCTTGCAACCGCGACGAGCGACGAGCTGCTCGACGCGTTTGGCGCGGCGATTCAGATCCTGGAGCTCAAGTGCCTCGGGAGCGTCAAGAACTTTCTGGGCATGCGCATCGGGTACGACGACTTGCACGGGTACAACGTCGACCAAGAGTAAATGATCACCGAACTGCTTCACAAGAAGCGTCTGGAGAAGGCAAACGCAGTACGCTCACCAGTAAGTGACGAAGCATCGATCGAGTCAGAGAGCACCGACGCGTAGCCGCTTCCTGCGCGGGGAGCCGGCACTGCAGAACGACCGACGATCAAGAGTTTTCAAAGCCTTGTCGGGAGCTTGCTGTGGGTCGCACGATGCAGTCGACCCGACATCGCGTACGCGATTCACCGCGCGACACGCCGCAGCCACACGCCCAGCGACCACGACGTGAAGCTCTCCCGTCGAGTGCTGAGGTACCTCGCTGGCACGGCTGTACTGAAGCTGCACATCGGCGGCGCGTCGAGTGCCAATGAAGTGAAACTCACTAGCTACATCGTCGCGGATTAAGCGTCCGACAAGGCCGCGCGAAAGTCGATCAGCGGTGCGATGCTGCTCGTCGACGGGATGCCCATCGGATGGCAAGTCAAGAAACAGTCCTCAGTAGCGCTTCTAACTGCGGAAGCCGAGTTCGTGTCAGCAGCTGTTGGTGCGAATTAGATTCTAGGCGTAAAGGATCTACTGAGTGAGATAAACCTGAGTGTGAAGTTGCCGATACAGATGATGGAGGACAACCAAGCTGCTATAAAGGAGATCGACCACGAAGCCACGTCGAGCGCACAGAAGCAAGTCGACGTGAAAATGGATTCCGTACTTGACACGAGCTCCAAGGTCATCATGAAGCCCGAGTACATCGCGACCAACAAGATGATCGCGGATCTATTGACATAAAGTGTCCCGGCGCTAAGAGTCGCCGACCTACGTGAGATGATGAGTTTGCGGCTAGTGCGGTGCCGCGGGAGGAGTGTTGGAAGGCGAGGCACGGCACCTGACGGGAAGGATGAAGAAGCTGTGCGGGAGAGAGACAGCGGAGACAGCGTGCAGCTTGCAGAACTCCTGAGATAGTGAAGGGCATCTTTACGCAGTGTGTAGTGAGATCAAGAGTAGATTTTGTGAGAATCTAAACCACACAATACAGTCTAGAAAACCACATCGACCGCGCACTCGTTCTCCCTTTGCACGCAGATGCAAAGCCAAAAAGGAGTGCTCAGGGATGATTCAGAAGATACAGGATTGAATGGGAAATCTCTAGCAAAAAATCCTTATAGCAACAAACTCTACATTTTTGTAGTAGTCCAATCTGATTTGATCACCAAAATGCTACTATACTAATATATAAATCCTTCTGCCCTTTTTTGGTTTTTTATAAATTAGTGGTTTAACATTTGTCGTTTAACATACACATTATTTCTTTCATAATTTCAGAATCTTGCACTTAATTAGTATTCGATAAAAACATAATGAAGTTTTATATCTGTCTGTCGGAAAATTTCTCTGGCTTTATTAGTAAAAAAATTAGGGAGTTTTATGCTATTAAACCAGTGCCCAACATTAGACTCGACTCTTGCATTAATTAAGAGAGATTACTAACGCAGAGAATAATAAATTACGGAGATTTCACTATAGTGAGTGTGCACAAGGTTATATACCGAGCTTTTGAATCGTACTTATCTATCTGTGTTTGTGTGTCGGTCTGTAAATAACGCGGTCAGGTGTATCTTACTCGTACGAAATACGATCTATCCTGTTCCCCCTCATGGATCAATAAGCATGATGGGTGTAACGGGGTTACACGGCGGTTATTGAACCGGTTATGTTCTGTGTCCACACCAAGTAAAGATAGGTGGATCTGAGTGTTACAGTATTGGAACCATGTACTTACGGTAGCACCGCACCTTATCGGTTCGAGATAAGGGATAAGACTTCTGTCATAGGATCGCAATGTAGAAGTCAGTCATACAAGGTTTTATGGTTTTATTACCGTTGTTAGAGAATAGATAGAGTTCAGTTTCCGTTTTAAATCGTTGGACATAGACTACAATAAAAAAAATTAGGATCATTTGCGTGCATATATCTAATTAATCAGCCATTATTTAAATTAATTTTATTTCATGTTCATTATAAAATTAATGAATTATTTCATTAAATGTTGTAATTTTATTATTATTTTTAAATAAAGATATTTATTAATTTTATAAACATTTTAAAGGCGTAGTGTGCTGTTAACAGCATTAGCCTTGTCAAGGCGTTTACTTTTGTTTAACTAGTAGTGGCTAGTTAGTGTGTGATTATGTGAATCGTAACCCCTTCAGAACCGGGATTGTTAAGCTTGTACGCTTAAACGACTGCCCGTCGTTGTTAGTTTGTTATGACTAATAGACTCTTTAAGTTTAAGACTCTTCCTGTTAAGGAGCGCCAAGTAGCTCAGCTACAATAAGTGTCACTCTTCGAATACAGCACTATTGTGCCACACGCACGTAATGGGCTTAAAATTGATCAGAGATGAAAATGATCACATAAGCAAATGCTGGACGCTCATGAGAACTGTCCGATCGCGTTGCCCTACCATACTATACTGGGTTACAGTAGGACAAAAAAGCATTGTACTCATTCTTTTGTGTCTACCGTTGTATAGTGTTTTGCTACTTGATCCAGTTCTTCGAACTGGATCCCTTTTATCATAGGGAGAGCTCCAGAGCTTGCTGGCTCCCAAATCTTACTTTTAGGCTTCTAGTATCTAAATTTTAACAGTCAAGACTGGGCTAGTCATATCCGCAGTTCCTTTTCGACAATGAGCTCTTTCGGTAGGTATTCTTCTTAGCAATAGCCGAAGCAGGTAAGACGTTGTCCTGTGTATGCTGCTGGCGCAGCCGCAAAATGTGCCAGCAGTAGATCAGTGGGAAAGTATGGATGTCTGATGTCCCCACACCTTGTCCTCGCTTCGGCGACTGCACACACAGTCGTTGGGACGCGCGGAAGGCTGGAATAAACGACATAATGCTGATAAAGCGCTTCTTCTTGACACGCTACTTAGAGTCGCGTACATTAGATTGATTGGCTGCGCTTGCTACCGCCACTACAGCGATATGGTGACATAGCAAAGCCTATCCACACTTCTTGCAGCGAAGTACTGAAAGAACTTGAAATAAAGGCTCACACCGGCTTAGTCTAAGGTGGTTGCAATTTCGCCCCACAGCACATCTCTCTTAGTATCTTAAAAAAGGACCACCCCAAAAAGCCCCGACGACGGCACTTCGATTATGGCACAACAACTTCAGATCAGCCTTCACATCGGCAAGTAATAGACGATTGTGAAAACACAATCCACATGTTATATGCTGCTCACTTTTTACCTGAGCTTGAGTCCATAAAATAACCGTCTACACGAATCGCATGTTGTGGAGAGCTTTGCATGAGTACAGATAAACCTGCCATATTTGAAATGACCCGTGGACCGCAAGTGTACCATATATAGCAAAAGCATCAAATCATAGGTGCAAACACCTTCCAGTAATTAGCAGCCCTTAAAAACAGTATAAGAGCCCGGATTCCGTGTTCAGCTTTTAATTTTAGTACAATTTTAAGTCAAGCGACGCGTCAATCGACTTTTTGCGCAACAAATCGTTGGTGATACGTTGTGCATATGCATTAGAGTGTAGATCTGTATGCCTGGGTTTTAGTTTGTGTGAGTGTGTGTGACAATTGTGTACACAACTTATACTAGAGTTGTGTGTGACATTTCGTGAACGCTTGTAGGCTAACTTGGCTGGTGTGGCAGCAGCATCCGAAAGGTCACCGGTTCGAGAACCGGTACGAGCAAAAATACTAAGTTAAGCCTTCAGGATCTGGTGTATAGGGCTCACCAGCACTGCCTGCCAGTAGTGACGTCGCCTATTTTTGATATGACAACACCATCAGAGAGATAGTAAAGAATTTGCTGCTTCAACCATAAGCAGAACAAAATGAGTGGCAAGCTAAGCAAAAGCACTTACACTAGAAAAATAATGCACAAATGAATTAATCAGTTTTCACTTTGCTAATTCACCTTTTAAACAACGATGCCGTCGCGACCCGAAAAGGCTGGTAACCTGACGTATGGGCAGAAGAAGAAGATCTGCCAGTGGCATGACGCAAACACCACGCTTATACAATCGCAACTGGCAGATAAGGCGAAGTGCTGGTTCGGTCTCTTCAAGGCGCCATTCCAAAGGACGATCTCCGGCATTCTGCGTGATTCTCAGAAGTATCTGCGCGTGGTGGACCTCGATCTCAAGTGTAAGCGGAACCGATTACTGGTATTTCCTGCAGTCGATGGAGCCCTTGCAAATTGGGTGCTACAGTGTCAAGCCAAGCGCGTGATGCTGTCCGGTGATCTGATTAATGAGAGAGCGAGTCGATTTGCCACATTGAGCGGTGTTCAAGAAGAGCATCTGCTATTGTTTTGAATGGAAGGCTTCAATCTTTCCAGGCATGTCACGAATTTGAGTAGCTTATCGACCACGGTGAGAGCGGCTCCGTTAACTTGGAGAAGATACACGCGCAGCGCGATGTCATCCGGGAACGTTTGAAAGGAGCCCCGCTTGCTGACATTTACAACATGGACGAAACAGGACTATTTTACTGCGTTGCGCCCGATAAGACTATCGCTCATTGACAAGTGGAAGGATCGAAGAAGAGCAAGAATCGTGTGACAGTCGCTCTGATGTGCAAAGCTGATGGCTCGGACAAGAGCGAGCCCCTCAGCATTGGTCACGAGGAAAAGCCGCGCTTTTTCCAGAACAAGACAGGTGGTTAATTTATGTTTAACTATCGCAGCAACCTCAAGGCATGGAACGTGTGACCGGTGTCCAATTTCGAGATTAACAGCATGATCTTGACAGCGACATGCACGCCCAAAAACGAAACATCGTTCTCCTTCTCGACAATGCATCGGCACATACTGCTCATGTTATGGAGCTAACAAGCGTGGAAGTAGTGTTTCTTCCTCCAAATACGACCGCAAAGCTGCGGCCCATGGACGCCGGTTTCATAGCCTCATGCAAGCGTCGATACAGACATCGCCTGCTCGAGCACGCTATGGATATGGAGGAAAAGGATTACAGACCAGTATCTATACTCTAAACCAGCTCACGGCGATAAAGTGGGTAAAATCCTGCTGGCGTGACATTCCAAGCGATGCTAAGTTGAGCTGCTTTCGGCACACAGGGCTCTTGCTCGGACGTACGACCACTCGAAGATCGCGCAGTAAGGCTGATGACCACCTAAACACCAGCCTGCTAGCACAAATGTGCAGGTATGCATCCTCGACCCGATGGACCTGAACGAATTCATATGTTGTGCGCAGTGCCGAGGTCGACACGGAGATGGAAGCGCTAACGGTCATAGACCTGCTCAGCGAATAAGCGGACGCGGGATTTTGCTCACGGCCCAAGAGAGCAGGGACTTAAAAGAATTGGAGTTGACAAGAGAAGGTGTAACAAACACGCAGACAGAGATTAGCGCCGAGGGCAAGGTTGACGCAGTCCGAGCCATATTTTAAAGCTCGGTGACCATCCAGATCAAGAGAGACTTGTCATGGGAGGGATGCGTACATTACGGCAGATATTGCACGAGGAGCTGAGAGTAGAAAAGTAAAAGTAACTTACAAAGACGCTGATTCGTGGTTACTTTTCTGCGGCGCCAACCATGTAACTGTAGCGCCAAGACGATTATTAAGCGATCTTGATAGTACGCTCATGGTTCCATGTTGTTAAAAGCAGCCAACTTTTTTACATTGTAATCCGTTTGCAATATTACACATTTTGAGCTACACAAAGACATAATTTTGATCCTAGATCAGTTCTGTGTAACAACTCGTGCCCACGCCAGTGACCCAAAATCTGGAACAAGAAAATCAAGTTTGGACGAGATTATTCATCAACTAACAAATTTGCCAATTATCAACTTTACCCTATACATTTATTTAGGAACGGAATCGGTGGATCGAATCCTTATCATGTATAGCAACATATCATGATCATCAGGGATCAGATTGGCCAGGTTTATCTGTATTGCAAATTACTACTCTAATTTCATTGCCCTTGCTGTTTCCTACCCTATGTTGCCAATTTATTGTTGTAAAATAACCTTCACGTCGTCAGCTCGTCAAGCGCATGACAACCTCCTTCAGCAAAAAAAACAGGTCTCCTGTGATCTGGTTAAATCATTCCATGTTGATCCAAGAAGGGGGTCAGAGGTACGATGTAGTAAATGATATGAGTATCATGGACGTCATTCACAAATTTGCAGCAAAACAATATGACAAATTGAAAGGGGTCAAATCCATGTACTAGTTTTGTTTGTAGGGTGAAGGCTCATTATCGAAAACTGAAGGCTCACTAGGGGCTACCTTGTTTTATTGCACGTTTTCGAAATTATTCCTAGATTATCTCAAATCACCTACTCTATCGTAACTCTGGCCCCTAGTCTGAAAGCAACATAACAGACATATTTCAAATCACAGCAGAGCTATTTATTTCTATCGACGAAGCTTTTCGCGCGCTTGACGAGGTGACACTACCGGAAGGCTGTAATGCGACAATTTATCGGCAATAAAGGGTGGGTAAGAGCAGGGGAGGTGAGTTCAAAGAAATGAATCTGCAATGCCCATGCAACGCTGTGTACAACTGGTGATTCATGAAGTCAAAATCATGTAGTACTCAAGAATAACTAGAAGGCTAGCAGCATGAAACGTGTGTACTTTGTTGCACGATCGTCTATTTACACTTGAATGTGAAGGATGGATTCAAGTCGTTTGTACATTGATGAAGTGCCGTGTTCGGAACCTTATGGGGTGGTCCTGATCAAGGGAGAGATCCAGAAAGACGTTAAAACGGGAACACTTAACCGTTTTTGCCCTAAAGGGGCATACCTTGTATACGTTAGATCAAATTCTAAGCTTTATCTGTGATAGTTGATGTGGTTGACAACTTTCGTCATCCATTTACTGACAGATTGATGTACCATCCGTCAATATCTAATGTGCAAAAGATCACTATGTGAATTAGTCTAATCTCAGTATTGGGTAGTTGAATGAGTCTATTACAGATAAAACTAAGAAATTTAAGCTCGATTCCCCTTGTGATCTTTGAGTGAAACGTGTCTTATAAAGATGTAAGTATATTGTAAGAGTAAGAGTCAGCTTGCGGCGTATACTCTAGAGCACATTGTGCGTACGATTCTTAAATTTGTTATTAGTACCTTGAACCAGGACTAAAAGCTCTACGGGCCTGACTCTATCCGTCAATGTTGGTTAGCTCTAACAAAGATAGAGACTCTTTTAATTTATAGGAACTTAGTTTTTATAAAGTAAGGGACTTCTAGAGTCGTAAGTCTTTCGCTGACTAGAAGCTTTGTCTCACTACAACAGTGGGTGGGACTTGTGATCATTCCTACACCGCAGTCGAAAATCGACTTATCCTCAATTGAGATGGGAAGCCTACCTCATCTCTATCAGGCTCAACGCCTCGCACTTGACAGCTTAGGGCGTTAAATGGTGTTGAACAAATTGACCATATTGTGGTTCAAGGCCAGCAAGTGATCAATGCACGGCTGGAAGGTTTTATGTATAATGAGGCCACGTTAAACGGGCAGGTACCTGACCATGTAATATCGGCTAGGCCGACTCGTTAGGGCATCTCCAGCAGTCGTTATTTACCTATAATATATTTTAGGTTAAAAAGTCTCGTTTCCAAATTAGAACAGGTGTCGCGGGGGCTGGCGCACAGCAGTAAAGTGCTATTTTCCTGTAATCCCCTCTTCACCGGTCTAAGCCTTCAACTTTCAAGTACAAGGAGCCTTTAGACTTCCCGATTCTCAATGTACCCTTATTAATATTCTCTCCTCCCCCACTTTTCACTGTTCTCGACAATTGAATACAATAAAGGATTGATTCGCATACTTCTGGACAGTGGCGACGACATGCTCCTGATTGCTCAGCGAGTGACCAGGGCGTGTTCCCAAATGTAGAATAGGGCAGCTGCTGTCGTGTTCTTGAGTGCCTTAAGCCCAGAAAGCACGTGTGGTAAAGCCGATCTCGATCGGGTCCAAAAGCCTGGGCGATTCAGCTAAGTACGAGGTGGTATTGGCTGAATCACTCGTGCAATGATAGCCAGATTTTTGAATATTACCGTTAAGATGACCTAACGGGCTCAACCCTATCCAGTCCACACGGTCCCGGACTATAAAAATATCAAGAAACCGCGATCAGAGGACTGCGATCGGAGGACCATGATCAAGGGACCGCGATCGGGGGACCTGCGATCCCGCGATCTAGCGTGGGCCACGTGATTTAAAGGATTGCGATTCCATTCGGCATGGAGAAGACACGTGGCGGTCAAAACGGACACACGGAGTAGGCATGGTTATATTTCTGAGTTTTGGTTGGTTAACATTAAAGAGAGTTCAACTTGCTACTAAACACAAACGTGTCGTTCTTCTTTCGGGTTAGATATTTTGGCCTTCCAACGTCAGAGAACTTCGGCACCAAGGGCAGGAAGATCAATCCTGAAGCTATTTGGTCAGGATTGCAAGGACTCTTCACCCACCTCAACTGCGATCGGAAGCAGGCAACCTTACTGGTTGAAGTACAAGATCGCGAGATGGCTCAAGTGGTCAGAAGGCTCGCGACTCAAGTGCCTCATTTTTGGCACAAGGCGATCAAGGCTGATCGCGGCGACTCTAGGAGAACGCCAACCAAGAACACGCGATAGGGTAAGGAATTTCCACCCGATCGACACCAATCTCTAAACGGTCATTTTCGGCATCGAGTCAATTCCACATAGGAGAGTGCAACCTTCCCTACGGACGGGCACACAAGGTGAGGAGGAAACAAGTGAAAGCGGAATCGGAGTACCCTCTCCGTAAGTCGGTTTTCTGGGAGCTAGGGGAGAGTCGGGGTCGCCTTATAATGTGGAAGCGACCAACACTTCTCCACACACGGAGATTCGATCCTTTGGTCGCTTCCACATTGACAGGAATCGCCTCAAGGGGCATCAAAGACTCTTTAAGTACTATATTTCTCAGCGACCCACTTATCCCGAGAAGTACTTCCGCCGCAGAGACTATTACCTCTTATTTTTGTTCTTTTCAAACGCGAGGAGTCGCTCTTTTTCCACTTTTTGGCGTGGCGCAGGATGTGTTAGCACTGATTAAACAAACAATGCTTTCCGCCGTTCTGCCCAGAATATAAGCACTCAGTGTCGAAAATTTTGTCTTCCAAGGCCTTTCCACTTTGTTTTGGAGCCTTAATCTGATAAAATTTCCCGCAGTACTTCTTCACCTATGCCTGAACAGTGATACAGCGGATCTGGAGGGCACCAGCTGTCCAGTCCGCTGACGTGCTCTTGAGCTATAGGAAGAGCTGATGAGCATATTCCCAGAATACCTCGCTCTTTTATCCGGAGCCAGAGATGAGGTCCTGGCTGACATTCAACCATGGACGACAAAGCTGCTCGTCTTTGGCAGCAGTAAAATTCTTGCTCTGGGGCCACTCTTTACTGTCTGGTGCTTGTGTAAGGAGGAATGAATTGCAGAAGAGGAAGATACAAAAAAGAGGGGCCGCTTAGGGCACACTGTAGGCGGAGTCCATGAGGAAACTAGGTAGACGCTGCAGCGATACAAACCTGCAAGATCCAGTAAACATTAGCAGGGCCAGTAGAGAATGGCAGGATAGGAATAAAAATGGATCTCGGACGGACACGTGCCAAATCTTCTAGATGTTTGGCATTTTCGCGTCCACCCAAATTGTAGTATGGGTCTTAGTACGACTGCTGGAGACGGTTTTGTTCAATTTTAAACCAATTGTCAGAAGAGAAGGCGATTTAGCACGACCAATGGAGATGCTATTACATTTTAATAATAATTCCTAATGATCTGAAATAAGAAGCGATAGAATGGGACAAAAATGATAAACAAATGTAAAAACTGGTTTCGACAGATGCTTATATGTTTTGGGAGCAGCAGATGAGTAAATTTTAATTGAGTGCAATTTGAATAATTTTAGCACATTAGGATTAAACTGCAGGCGACGTGACAAGTAGGTAGCGGCGATCAAGTGTCCCTAAAAAGATCGAACTCGAAGACACTTAACCTTCCTTTGTCCAATCAATTGCAACGTTAATTAAATAAAAAAATAGCAAAACTCGTAAGGTAATTCAGCATAAGGTATCCTGCTGGCACTCGAAGCAGTAGTCCTCTTCGTTAAATACTCTATCGCTAACGCGTTGAACCGGCAGAAACGGAACGCTGACAAGCATGAAAGAGTAGACTTCCTTTTTTAAATTTCGGTGACTTAGTTCCACCGTCTAAGGTAGATCTGTTAGGTACATAGTAACATATGTGGGTAGTAGTAAACTACGTCCCGATTGCATCAGCCCGTTTCGTGTACTACATCGCAAAGGCAATGCCTACACGATCGGGTTGCCTCGCAGAATGATTACGCATCCTAAGTTTCAAAGCAATCGCCTCCGCCCGTACGATCAGCACGAGGTCTCTCACTCGGGCTTATGCACCCGCCACAGTCAAGATCCTCCATGAGATTCTTTTTGACCTGAGTCAATTTATCAATCTGTCTGTAGTGCTGCATGCTGGCGACAAATTTTAGTCACTCGTCGCGAAAGTCTTGACGCTTTCGCTCGTTATCCAATTAGTAGAACACAAAGTCCGGCGGTTTTTCTGATCGATGAAGGCGGATGCATGCACCACGTCTCCAAAGAGACACTCTCCTGTATCTCTTGTTCATTGCGATCACACCGATCGCAAATGTGTTGCTGAACACGATCTAGCTCCGTCTGCAACTACAACACATAAGTTGGAGTTGATCCCCCCCACAGCCGTTCGTGGACTCGCACGGTAGTCAACGCTTTCAAGTGGAGCGTATCTCAAACCACCGTGACGTAAAGGAGCAGCGAACGAATTCTCTTTTTTGCTGGCGCTGCTATCCACCGTCGCACGACAACTGGGTGCCTCGCGCCCAGCTGATGATTGGCGTTGAGTGTCTCGTCCGCTAGTACGTAGAGACACTTCTGATGGATCAGAAAAGCTATCGGAGAGCACGCGAACATGGCGCGGGTAGAGCGGGTGTAGGATATCAATTTCTGCGCGCATATCAAAAGAAATTGGGTCCTACCCCAGGGCGAAGAAAGGAAGTACACGTCCCTTTGGATTCGTTGGGTGTTGTCGAAACAACACGAACATGGTTTTACTTATCTTGAAGCATGGAATTCCTGTCACACAAGACAGATGGTGCAACCTGACTTTTGCACTCGTCAATTTCGTGTCTCAAACCTGACGCCAGCTGCGTCAAGTTTTTAAAGCCAGGCACCACGCCCATTGTGCTGCACATTGAGTATGAAGGCGTTCCGCACCTGCATCAACAAGCTTCTGGCTCGTTTGTTGTTTCCACTCTTCCAACGATGCTTTAAAAAGCATCCATGTAAAAGTCTTCTTCAGCGCCAAAGTTGCTAGCGCTGATGTCGAGGCGGTACAACAACCTCGCATCTAATAACGCAATACAATGATGAAGACTTTTCACGCCTGACAAACCATTTACAAGCCTTTCTGATAATAGCCAGGGCTTGTGTTCAGGGGAAAGACGCAGCACATTACCGTCTAGAGCCTCCTGCGTGGTACCAACGGAAGTCTTGGTACCGCTAGATCTTCATTATGACGATGCAAAGCATCACCGCATTCGCTAGAAGGTAAATACGCAGTAGCAGGCGCGGGGGGAGAGTGAGTCAGCATGCCTAACCTCTAAAGTAAACAAACTCTTGTATTGACCATGAGTCTGAATACCCGCTCGAATCCTATTCATAGGCTAATATTCGATCGCCTCTGTAGACTCGAGGGACCAAGGTGTCTTTCTCGATTCGGACCCACCTCCGACTCCCCATTATAGAAGAACTCCACTTCAGAGCCATCATCATTAGCACGTGATCACGCACCATGTGCCTCTACAGCAATTGGTGCTACAGAAAGAGTTGTGGCAATAGCAGACGAAGCATCTTCTTCCGCGTGAGACTAAGTATCATCAAGAGCAGCTGCGTTAACACACGCAGCTGCATTCTCAGCTGCTTTCGCCGTGCATCGCATGGGCTCACTAACCATGCGATGAAGATTCGGAAATGAATGGATTAAACCAAAAAAGTGCCACCTGTCCGTGATAAGCTCTAACGGAGAGCACTTCAGCATGATAGTGACAGATTGAAAATTGTTTAAGGGGAGGGTGATTCAACGGGGTGATCCTGTGACATGTAATTTACCTCGATACTTGTTAATCAGAATATTATTGTAGATGTTGGTAATGTTTGTGAATATTTCCATAAGGGTAATATGCGGAAACGCTCACCGATTGGCTGATATGGGCCATCATATCAGCCATCGCTAGCGGTCAACGATGGACGCACGCGATTAGTGGTGAGCAAGAGTTTATTTGGCATACATTCTTGTAGATAAATTATGATTAGGTATGGACTAAAACATAGGTTAAAGATGAGGAATTAATTATATTTGGTTCCGTTTTGATTTTACCAGCAACTGTTCAGCTCCTAGTTGTTTCCCTCTCTCTGCATAGTTTATAGGGATAGCGAGGCAACACTCACACTTCAATAGGTGAGAGTAGCTCCACACTGGTTGTCCAGTGTGTTGCTCCGGTGCCCCGTTACATCTGGCGCACGAATCTTCTGCACACCACATTTTTCAAAAAGCGACCATTTGTTAATTGTCCCTTTCCTAAGGATTTCGTGACTTTGAACTTGAAGGATGATAGGAATTATCTTCACAATCTCTTTAGACGCTTATTACAGGTTTGCAGGAGAATCGAAAATGAGGGTCTCTGTACTTGCTCTTAAGCATCATAGTCATATTCATCCAAACGTCTCACCTATGTGACCACTAACGATTGTTTTATGCGCCTCACAAAGATACACTTGTTTTAGCATTTGCGGCATTTTAGATTCTTACAATTTACTCTTAAGCAAGAATTGATGCTTCGTCTGAGGTCGGACAAACTACACAATTAGTACTCGAGGCTAGCATTTTAAGATTGTACAGTCAAAGATGGATAATAGCATGCTCTTTAATTAATCGAATCGGTGGAGTTGTATGAAGCGACTTTGAACGTCCGGCAACGCCCCTCGACCTAAGTAGGTACCGTATCATTGCAGACTTTGAATACCACGCGTCCATCTTTGGCAGATTGTTTGATGAAGAAAAACCTGGCAGACAATACTTTCTGTGGCGCTTCAATTTTCTTCGAGTGGGCCTTCGATCAATACGTGCTCACATTAAGTCGGGCGGTAGTGAGTGGTATTGAAACGTTGAAATGCATTGAGGTTGCTGAAGTGAATAGCCAATTAAACAGTTAAAACAGGCATCCAACGGCAATACGGAATGTATGCTCGCGACCGTATTCAAGTTGACACGGTACATAACGTTTGCATTTTCTGTCCTTAAACGCTAGTGCGATGCGGTTGTCTGCTGCATAAAATTAAAGCGGAAGTCCATACATGTCAAACTTGAGTTGAATGATGCTGCATGATAAGTAGATGGGAGCGTGGTCCGACATGTCTAATAAAGTTGTGCAAGCAAGTTTGTGTACGGTGTATCGCGACCTGAGGTGACATTGTGGAAGCCGCGTGCTGAATTTAAGGTGGTCGAGGAAAGCACATGTGACGAAGAGGTTCGCGGTGTACCTTCCTACATCATTAGAAGTTAAACGTGACAACACAACATGTCAAACTTTATAACAAAGAGAATCGACGATTATAAGAAAATGGTTACTAGACGGCTCACCATTACATCAAGTCAAGACCTAAAAATGAGACTACACTCAGAGATGAAATAGCAGCATGCATTCAATCGGCTTTCATTGGGTAGATGTAGTGTGGAAAGATGGACAGGATCGATTCCATAGCGGCGATGGTTAGTGCTATTTGCCCTCTGACAGAGAGTCCAAGTCGATATCCTGCAAACACTCGAAACATGAGCTAAAAGCGTGTTTTTGTGCCAATCGATAAGTCCGCTAGAGTATCCCACGACATAATGGGAAGAGATACAGTCAACAGAGGCCAAACAGTGGAGTGGTGCGGTGTACAAAGATGTGTACTCACAGATTAAATCATTAAATACAAAATTCACATAAGAAATGTTTATTCGTACACCTAGTCGAAACCTTACATCGTACGCCTAATCAAAACCTGGTGCTTTTTAAATGGGTGTCTAAGACATTGGGACATGCGGACGGTATATTGAGAAAATGTTTGGGCGGCGCTTGCGGCATGTGGTGTTAAACAGTCATGTGACAATAAGCAGTCGTGTGGAGTGGACTGCACCATTACACTTAGCGACGTGATAACTTGGCAATTGTATAGTTTTTAAAAGCGCTTGTACATAATAGGGCGACACTAGATTGACACTACGACGTCCCGAATGATAAAGTCAGAGCTGAAAGAGAGGAGGATCTTGAAAGTGTCATCCTTCTACCGCAGAGTATGAATACTGTTGCGGCTGAGAGCGAAAAGGATACAGTGAGTAGCGTACGACCGACAAGCAGAGCGTAAAGGTAGATAAGTTCCGTGTTAACTTGAAGAAAATGACCAGAACAGCCTACTGGTTAGTACAGCGTGAAAAGTGTTCTAAACGGAGGGCACGAAACTCAGCGACCCAGGTGATACACATTCTGTAACGGAGCTACGCAGCTCTTTCAGTCAGAGGAAGACTTATTTAACAAGTTAACGGCTTTTACGGCTGACAGCCTCTTAGCTCTACGGAACTAATATACAAGTTATAGAGTCACCCAGTTCGACGGAACTCGGGTGGACGAGCTAACAGCTCAACTAATGTGTAGTTCTAGAGAATCACAAGCACAATGTGCAGGGGTATAGGATTTTAAGGACTCTTTAAGCTACGGCAGTTCTAAGGAACTGTAGGGCACAATGTGCGGAAGGGGTAGGAGTCTAGGGACTTCTGCTCAAAATGAGAACTGGGCTTTATTTCGATTTTAAATCAGGAAAATCCTGCTTTATGTACCCTTTATTATACTAGTCTAGAACTAATACAAATATTAGTATTCGAACTAAATGGATAATTGCCACATCACTCATTCATCAAATGATGACGGTACAAATTAAGTACACTGTAAGTACCGTAAACCTGAGAGTATCGATCAATCGATATTCTTTTGCTGATATAAAATCTATCTAAGGTCACACACATTCGTCCATATCACTTATTGGAGGTCTTTGACCAATTTAGTCACAGGCTAATGTGACCCCGTTACACATTCGGTACTGGACTTGCAGGAAAGAATGCTCGTCGTCAAATAATGGACAGACGGCATTCAGACCTCTGTAGAATTATTGTAGCATGTAATTTAACCTAATTGTAGGATTTTTGGGCGAGGTTATAATCGACGCAAATCATAAACATAGTCCAGTACACATATTGAGCAAAAGATTTGAAGTCCTTTAGTGCAACATGGTGTGTCCGTTACTCAAGTAAGATAAGTGTGGACGAGGATGATATCTTGACAAATGTTCTTCTTCTAATATTTCATAGTAGATAATATTCACTTGCAATTAAAATGCTCTGTTTGTTCCGGTTGGTTAAGATTAAAATACAAACCAAGAACGTCAAGTAACGATGGACGTGCGCAATGAGTGGTGATCCGATATGTAAAGTACACATTCGTATTTAGACATAATTAAAGGGGATCACAGTGGATTTTTTGACGGAAGAATTAACTCTACTGGATACAGATCGACTCTTACCCTTTGAGTTACATTTACTTGAAGTGGTAACCCGTTGCTTTGCACTTACGTGTACGTGAAGTCTCGAGGCACAAGCTTACACTTTTACCGGTGCAGGCCGCTTGATTTTTGTCAGTACAAGCATTTCAGTTCGTTGTTACAGGTTATGTATTAAGATAACTACGAAACTGTGAACTCTATTATAGCTAAGTACATCGGACTAGTATATCGCCACATTCGCGGACAAGTATAGTCACATGATGTCGAGGTCTTGTTCGGTAACGATTTGTAGAAGTTGTTCTCCAAACGATTTTCTGACCTTTTAAGTAAGACCTTTACTCATTATTAATGCAAGGAAGGCTTTCTATTTTGTTATTATGTGGTGAAGTGCATAAAAATGGCGACATGTTGTGAATGTAACGAATACCAAGGAAAGCCTGTGGGTATCGTCGGCTGTTATGGAGCCCACGGGCGGCTGTCAATTCTTAAATGGATGGAAACCGAGGAAAAGGTTTTATTGTTTTGTTACAAAGAATTGTTGCTGAACTAAACGTACCATGCGCTTTAAATCAAAGGACCCCTGTATCGAGAACATGCCAGCATTTTTCGGTTAGATCTTGGTGATCAAATCCAGTGAAAAAAGAGGAGGCCCTACTGTTAACACTCTGCATGATTACATCTTCCTTGACAGTTTAAAACTTATAGGACAGAAGGAAGGGTCTTGCGTCGCATCTTCTGCCACGTACTAACCCTAAATAAATCCTCACTTCAGAACATCGTCGACAGTCGATCGATCAGTAGCTTTGCATTCTTTTACCGTCTCTGGTTTCCTGCAGGTATACGTCTCGTCTGCTACGGTTCACCTTTCCACCAAACTGATCTAGTTTAAGTTGCATCTCGCTAGGGCTAAATAAAAAGTGAAGGTTCGAGTCGAGTGTTTCAACATGTGAAAACCAGGTTCCAATGGATTTATTCGATTACCAAATATTCATTTCAAGAGCTTCTGTCAGCCATTCAATCCAAGACGGTGATTGAAGCTTCTGTGATCAATGTATCGGATCTTTTAGCGTTTACTACTTGCGTGCATCCCGGATAATCCAATTGAGTAAGAAACAACACGCGCGATCGCTTCACGGACGTATATCATCAATGTCTGTTATAAAAAACGGAATTGGCTTTTGTAACAAAACAACTTCAATATCCTGTAGATTCGATATCATTTGGTTCCGTTGAGGCAGAATCCACTGCTTCTATTTTCTAGCATGATATGTGGATCAGTCTATTAATAAAATGGTAGCCTCTAGGGTCTTTGTTATCATCAGGATCTTAAATATACCGCACAAAGTAGATACAAAGCCAGAGTCGTGAACTAAGCAGATTACCATCTTAAGGCTATGGCTCGTAGTATCATGATAGCGTTCAAGATTGTGCTTGCATTAATTATCTCCCCTTTCGTCGGTCCTGTCAGCGTCCGATTTATAAAACTATATCGATACTTTGTAACAGGTATTTGTAGTACGGTACCACTTTTCATAGCGTAACGCATGTGTCACTGCATGTCATTTCGGTAGGGCTATTGGAGTACAAAGGGCCTCGTGAGGTCTTTTGATGGTGCCCTAATGTGTATTCGGTAGCTTGAGCTTTGTCAATCTGGTCTCTGACGCCGCAACAACACCGCGTGCTGAACTTCTTCGATGTCGATGAATTCGTGTTGTGCTTTCATCACCTCAATTTTCCAAATGCTTTGTTTAGGGCTTGCGCAGCTTAAAGGCCCAGCACATCATGTCGGAAGTAGAATTAAAGCGTGCTTTACGTCGAGCACATATTTTAGAAACTTAATGAAGGCATCTTGATCATTTGGCTCTCTTTCACCTTGAAAGTAATCTTCCAGCTGATTCATTTTTATAGTCGCGTACTGATTATTCGAGGCGGTATCATTAAGGGCAGCAAAATGAACGTGAGAGAATACATGATGATCTGGACCGCTAAGTTGAGCACCTGCGCGCGGGAGAGCATGCCCAGGACAGGTTCGCTCCCAGTTCAGACTAGAAACTCATAAGAGCCGTTGCGTTGTATCTCGCGTCGTCTACGATAGTTCCCTAGGTCTTGACCAAACGGGCCATTTTTAGGGGCGTCTTGACCACCTTTGCCATGAGTATCCTTTTTGCAAATTTAAATGTTTACAGAATAAAGTAGAGGAGGATAAAGTGTTTTGTCGGCAATGTGATGTACTGTAACAGTCGTGAACGGGTACCAGCTGGCGCTGTGCTACGTACAACGCTAAAGATAGCGTCGGATATGTTCCCCTGTAGACATTCAGATTTCTTCCGCATTTCTTTACATCCGGCCTTGATGCTGCGTGTAGCGGAGCTACCTTAACTCCTTAGTCATAGTAAGACTTCTAGACTCGTAGAGTCTCTTAGTATATCAAATCAAACGGGTATTTACGTAAATGGTTTCAGTCTTACAGACTTGCTGGGATTTATTTCTTAGTCTGCATACAAGCTCTTAAGCTTCAAGTCCTGGTTCTAGGGACTACGACTCCAAGGAATTACGTGAAACTAATGACCAAGAGTACTCAGGCTCTTGACTCTTACGAACAGAGACGTCTTAGAAAGACACGTATCTGAAACTGATCAAAAAGGGAACTGGATATTTTTACTGATTAATAGCGATCACAAACACTACTTACACCTTTAACCTTAAGTATGCTACTTAATCGAAAAGTCCTCATCGTAGTTATTCTTGTGTTATACACTAGAACTACGTCGCCTGTATGAAGACCCTATTACGATAAATATCCTCTTGCCATAACCGATAGAATATGGTATATCGCTAAGCGTATGTGATACAAAAGTAGGCATTATCATGGACACTGGTCCTTTTCTGTGTATTCCACAGCAATGTACCTAGTAATCACGACCGTTTGTGTAACTCCGTTACACTGCGGGTACACGTTGTTCTTAAACAGATTGTAACTCGTCCACCAATTCCTTACTAGCTATCTAAGTTCTTCAATTCTCGGCCAAACTAGACGATCGATCGTTTTGAGAACAAAGTCCAGAATGCTGCCTAAACTGATCTTGGATATTGACTCCAAGCCGTTGAAAAATCTGGGGCGTTTCTGTATCTGGGTGCTTGTAACGGGGTTGCACGAAATTATGGTACGTTGTACCAGGGGTGTTACACACCTGAGGTTATCCCTTTGTGAAGGTGATATAGAATATCTTATTGGTTTGTAGGGGCTGACGAGTGTCAGCCATTAGGTACGAAAGATCTTTGAGTAGGATTAAGATATTCTATAGGCTTTAACAAAAAAAATCAGTTCCCATTTTGATCTGAAGGACACGTGGCTTGCGAGCCGTCTTGATCGTTGATCACTGATCACGAAGAGCTAGCGACACCTCCTTGAGGTAGCTACTCTTGATCACTGAGTGCTGTCGATTCACTGAATCGTTAGGTCCCCCTGGAACAGGGATCTGAAGCTGTAAAGCTTGTTGACTCGTAAAGTCGTTAGTTCTTTGGAACTAAGTTGCTCGTAGAGCGTTAAGTCTTTATCTGACTTAAGGGGCTGTGTAGCTCCGCTACACTTGGTAGCACTCGTAGTCAATCTACACCTGAGTCTTTAAGACTGATCCTCTGTGGGGATGGAAAACTCCACTCCCCTATCTGAGGCCCAAAAGGTCGCGCTTGATAAGCTGACCGCATCTTTGGGTCCAGAGTACGTGGAGTTCCTTGTTTCACAAGGTCCTGAAGTGCTTAATGCACGTGTTGAAAGCTTCATGCAGTATGAAGCGACCCTTTTAGGGCAGGTCCAAGACCAAATAGAGTCGGCTATGCCTACACGCTACGTGTCTGTACCAGACGAAGAGGCTAAGCCTCGTCCACTTAGATTGGAAGTAAAAAACTACCCCGGTAAGGAGGGTGAGAATCTCATCCTATGGATCCGTGAGATCGAGATGGCCATGAGATCAGGTCTGATCACGCTTGACCATCAACAGGTCTCGCTGGCTATCTCGAAGCTCGATGGTAGAGCTAGAGAATGGGCCTTGACGTGTAGCACGTCGGTGGACATAGCGTTTCCCACATGGGAGTCGCTCAAGTCACAATTGGTACAGGTGTTTTCTCCACCTAACCAGGCTTACCGCGTGCTTTCACGCTTTCTTTCTACCCACCAGGGTAAAAATGAACTATCGGACTATGTCCAAGAGCTGCGAACGCTCATGGCTGCAATGCAGTCTGACCCTCTGCCTGAAGCAGTCCATGTGACTATCTGCATGGAAGGTCTACGTACTGGCATTGCCAGAACCGAGGTTTTTCGGGTTCACCCCTCTACGTTTGAAATGGCTGTGAGAATTGCTCTTAATGCTGAGCATAACTTCAAGTCGGCCAGCTTGGTTGGAATGGATTCAATCCTCGCTCTGTGAGAGCAAACTATTCGGGTACCCCTGCCTATAATAGGCCGGAACTGATGGATCTCAGCTATGCTGAAGATGGAGGTGAAGCTGAGCTTCAAGCTGCTGAGCAGCAACACGTCGTACGACGATGCTTTATGTGCGAAAGCACTAAACACTTGCGGCCTGGTAGCCCTTTGCGTAAGAAACGCCAGGCTACAAGCCAACACTCGACCCCGAGTCAGAAGTCTGGCATGGCACGGGGAAATGCCGACACCCAGTAGGCGCGGGGCGCCCTACTGGGGAAGAACTATGTTCTGTTACACCTTTAGAAGGTAAAGGAATGCAGGGCTTAGCCCCAAAGAGTACCATACCTACAGGTATGGTGCGTGGATACAAGTCTGGCTTGTTGGTTGCCGAGGCGAAAATTAAGGGCTTTGAGAAGCCTTGGTCGATATTGATCGATTCTGTAGCGTCTTGCAATTATGCTCGACGCCGTTCCCTTGAAGGAAGTCAGCGTTATGCTGAGGCGCTTACAGCGCATGAGGGTGATTCTATCACGGTTCGTTTAGCGACTGGAAGTCGCGTAACTGTGCCTAAAGTTCCATTGAACTTAGGTATAAAGTTTTAGACTTTGGCAGTATTGAGCGCTGTCTTGTCCTAGATTTGGACTCGAGATATGATCTCATCCTAGGTATGGCTTGGATTGAGCGCCATGAGCCATGGATTGATTGGAGGTCCAAGACCTTAGGCACAACGCGCAATGTTCCTGGCGAAGCTTTGGAGAGTCATGAACCCACCTTCGCTAGGCAACAAAAACGCTACTGGCACGAGTCTTTGACAGAAGATGTCAATGTGCTGGATATTGGAATGTCTGAGTTATCTAACTCCAATGTTACAAGCATAAGTTTCGAGCTTAGCTCGTCTAGTGAAACGGCACGTACTCCGTTGAGTGTTACTCGTTGTGATAACGAGTCACTGCATGCTGAAAGCATGGTTGGCCTAGGGCCGAGAGATCAAGGATGTGATTCCTTTGATGTGTGTATGGTGGCACGTGAAACTACACCGAGTGCGGTCGGCCGTGAGAGCACCGCACTGAATGTCGGTAATGACATTTTTGGCGATACGCCATTTAGTGTGGGCGGCCGTGAAGGCACCACGCTTAACGTCGGTAATGGCGTGTTGGCGATTCGCCATATAGTGTGGGCGGCCGTGAGGGCACCACACCTAATGTCAATAATGATATTGTTGGCGATACGCCGTATAGTGTGGACGGCCGTGAGGGCACCACGCTTAACGCCGGTAATGGCGTTGTTTGCGATACGCCGTATAGTGTGGGCGGCCGTGAGGGCACCACACCTAATGTCAGTAATGATACTGTTGGCGATACGCCGTATAGTGTGGACGGCCGTGAGGGCACCACACCTAATGTCGGTCAAGACAAAACCTCTCGTATAGAGCGTACTATGGTTGGTAGTAACTATGGGGACAATATTGTCCCGACCCCTAAGGGGTGAAAGGTCTCGAAGAGACGATCGAGACGCCGGGTAGCTACTTTTAAGCGCCAGGCGTCCTCACAGTCACATAGTGATAATAGTAATACACTATATACACTTGTTAATGGAGTGATTGGTCGGGTTGATGACAGTGTTTGCCTTGAAACCCTTCCATCAGTGGACGCTCTTTGTGAGCTAGACGAAATGTCTGATGGCGAGTTTAGCCAGGCCTTAAAGGCAGGAGAGTTATCCGAGTTAGCGGTCATTAGACCTGATACTGAGTTGAATTCTTCCTCGTTAATGGATGAGTCTGTCCTAGAGGATACAAAGGCGGCACTTAGTGCACGAAGTGGATCTTCGATCCTTAAAGATCCTTTGGATCCGTTCTATCCTTTAGCTAAGGAATTTCAAGATGTGGTGTGTCACAACCCACCTTCTGCCTTACCTCCCGATAGAGGTGTACGTCATGAAATTGACTTAGTTGCCGGAACTAAATACTGCGTAACACGGCAGTGGCCTTTGCCTAAAGAACAGTGTGACGTCATTGGCGATTTGTTTTGTGCTAAGCACGCGGCTGGAATGGTTCGTAAGAGTCAATATCCCCATTCAACATTGACATTTTTTGTCAAAAAGCCAAATGGCAAGTGGCGTATTGTGCATGCTTATAATAAGCTTAATGCAGCCACTATACCGGCACAGACGCCTACTCCTGGAAAGGATGTTCTTCAGAACAATATGGCAGGATATACATTGTACAGTGAACTCGACTTAGTCGACGGTTATTACTAACTGCTCATGCGAGCAAGTGATATTCCGCTAACAGCGGTGAGTACTCCGAGCGGTATGCTCTGGGAGTGGCTCGTTATGCCACAAGGGCTATCTAACGCCCCGGCTACATTTAACCGGTTGGTAACGCAACTATTCAGACCTCATCGAGGCTATGCACAAACGTACTTTGATGACATTTTTGTCCATAGTCGTGCAATGAATGGGCGATCAGATGTGGATAACCACATCGATCATTTACGAGCGGTGCTCGAGTGTATGCGAACAAATAAGTTGTATGCGAACGCATCGAAGTGCATCTTTGGTGCAGAAGAGATTCCCTTTCTAGGGTGCTTCATTGGGAAGCGAGGCCTTCGAGCGGATCCCGCTAAGGTAAAATCCATAGTCGATTGGCCAGTCCCCAAGAACCGAAAGGACTTGCGTAAGTGGCTTGGCCTTGCCAATTACTTACATAAGTACAGTGATAATTACGCAGATATGGCTCGGCCATTGTCCAATCTCCTTAAAAAGGATGTGGATTGGTGTTGGATAACCACCGAACATGATGCGTTTGAAGCCGTTAAGGAAAGTCTCCTTCATGCGCCAATATTGGCTTTGCCCGATCCTGATCGGCCTTTCAGTGTCGTCTGTGACGCATCTGACTTTGCCATGGGCAGTGCTCTGTTACAAACAGATGTCGATGGACGCGAACGCGTCATCGCATTCGAGTCTCGACAGCTGAAAGCTGCCGAAAAGAACTATCCAGTTCATGACAAAGAGCTACTTGCTATGAAGTACGCTCTTGTCAAATTCAGAGTACATCTGCTTGGCTCAAAGCCGTTTGTGGTCTGTACAGATCATGCGTCATTACGCACTGCGACACAGTCGCCTCATCTCTCACAGAGAATGGCTCGTTGGCTTTCCTTCTTTGCCGAATATAACTTCGAGGTGCAGTACAAGCCAGGTAAGCAAAACGCTTTGGCTGATGCGCTATCGCGTCGACCTGACTATGAGCTTGCTCATGTTACGACTCTGTCGTCGTCGGTCACTGACTTAATCCGTGCGGCATATGCCAAGGATGAACAGTGTGTAGCTTTGCTACGGGCTCTTGGGAGCGATGAGTTTAAAGACTCGGACATAGAATTGTCGGCACGTTTACGTGCGAGGCTACATCGATATTCTATCGATAATGGCCTGTTGTGCTATCGCACGGATATTGAGGACAACCCTCGTATCGTTGTACCTCATGATGAGGAATTAAAGTATCGGATCCTCTATGAGGCACATGATACTGCTTTAAGTGGTCATCTCGGTCGGGAGAAGACTTATAGCTCGGTGAGCCAAAGTTATTGGTGGCCCAAACTTTATAAGTGGGTGCGCACCTATGTGCGTACGTGCGAAACGTGTCAACGGGTAAAACCCTCGGCACATGCGGCGGCGCCGCTGGCTAGTTTTCCAGTACCCACTGGTTGTTGGGAGTCCATGAGCATGGATTTTGTGTTTGGCCTACCGAAAGATTCGGAAGTCAACACTGGTATTGTGGTCTTTGTTGACCGATTGAGCAAGATGGCTCACTTAGCGGCTGTGCCGGATAGCATCGATGCTGAAGGTACAGCAAAGCTGTTTATCGACCGTGTGTTTCGCCAACATGGCTTGCCTGTGTCAATTATCTCTGATAGAGACCTCCGCTTCACTGGGAAATTTTGGAAGTCTATCTTTGAGGTGCTTGGCACTCGGTTGGACATGTCCACAGCGGATCATCCGCAGACCGACGGTCAAACTGAGCGCGTAAACCGCGTCATCAGCGATATTTTGCGCAGTATTTGCGCGGATACGCCTAGGCGTTGGAGCTCAATGCTCCCTGTTGTTGAGTTTGCGTTGAATAACGCTGTTCATGCCTCAACAGGCTTTACTCCGTTCTATATAAACGGTCTCACCCACCCTCGCGTTCCGTTAACGCTATCACTACGTGAATCAGGGCTTGGTGGGGAGAGGTTGCCGATCGGCTTGCTGATATCAGCCCTGCTACTGTCCAAAAAAAGGTAAGCGAGTTTCTCACAGCGCGATTAAATGTCTTAAGACATGTGCGTGACGCAATGGCTGATAGCCAAGATACCAAAAAAACAACAAGCTGATGCCAAAGGCAGAAATTGTATTGAACGTTATGAGGTCGGAGACCAAGTACTACTCAATGCTAAAAATCTACCTACACTACAAATGTAGTGTCTGCTGTCTTTAAGACGAAGTTGCGTCCACGCTTTATTGGACCGTTTACGGTCACGGCCAAGAAGGGACTTGCGTATACGCTTAACCTTCCGCGCAAATTGCGCACACATCCAGTGTTCTACGTAGGCTTACATAAGCCGTACCGGGATCCTTCCCATGTGAACTTAGAGGCGCTTGCGCCGACGACAAGGGCACTGCCCCGGATTGCGGTAGACGAATCAGCAAGTCCAACTGAGCCTCGCTCCGAGTTTGAGCTTGCTCCATCGCCTATCGGCGTCTTGGCATCGCATCCAGCATGCACTGGGACTTACCCAAGGCCTCTTGAAGACCCTTCACTTCGAGAACCAATTTCTCGTGGGCCTCCACCGGTACACCGGCCGCCACCGACTTTGCTCGATGAGCATGGGTGTCGTCAATTTCATGTCGAGAGACTACTGAAACGACGTCGTCGTCAGGGCCAATACCAGTATCTGGTAAAGTGGCGTTGGTACCCTGAGTCTGACAACTCATGGGTGTAACGGGGCACCCTGAAGCTTGTACTGGTGACAGTACAAGCTACTTATTCTGATGACAGAATAAGGCGGTGCCTCGTAACTTCACGTACACTCGTACGTGCAGAGGAAGACGGTAAGAAGAAGCGAGTACTTGGTTAAAGTAAAAAGTAGAACTGTATTTAGTATAGTTAATGTCTGCAATAAGTCACTATTTATCTTCATCTAACTATGTCTAAATACAAATGTGTAAATCAACTATCTGCTCACCACTCATTGCGTGCGTCTGTCGTGGCGCGTCTTCGTTGGTTGATATAATGGCCTATATCAACCAATTAGGAACTACTCGTAAGTGCTACAGAATATTTGTCCTTGTGACAATATTCTGAGAATATAACTCTTATAGTTATATTCTATTAACAATTTCTTTTAAATTGTTATGTAACGGTTCACCCCGTTACAGGCGGGTTGTTGGCCACAGACTGACTAGCACTCGCGGCTACCTTAGTAGCCGAAGCATAGCGCGTGCGCTTGCGCAATTGGCCTCTGGCCTTAAGCTTGGCATAATCATACCGAAGCTTGCGTTCAAGACGCACGTCAGCCACACTGGCACTAGCCCTTAGAGCAAAAATATTGCTGAGGCGACGCACATAGTGCACCCAGTGAGCAAAGGCATCGTCTTCTTCGCTCACTGTTTCGCCTGCGAACAAGAGAATGGGTATACCCTTGATCGGTGGAACCGGTGTACCACGCGCTTGCATGTCAAGGCGTGCCTTGTATTGACTTTGAGTCGTTAGGTGCGGCATCAGGTACCTCTCGCGAAGTGCCTGGCAGCTCACAACCTCCTCAAGGAGTCTAAGCCCATGTTCAATGACCCACGTTGCCAATGTTTGGCCGGCCGCTTGACGTAGACGTTCCTCCACACTGGGTGGGGTGAACACATAGTCACGCTGGCGTTCAAGGGTTGTAGCCATTTGTACATGACGCTGAGCGTTTTCTTCTCTTTGAACAAGCAGTTGTTGTTGCTCATCGAGCGGGTTCGTGATGATAGTCTCATCAGACCCAGACGCTGCATACTGCGCTGGTGGCGCGCTCGCACCTCCACGTTCAGCGAACGGATTTGGGGTGTTCGAAAGTTGTTCCTCAGGCATCAGTGAGCCGGACATTGTCCCTGTATCACCGCGGACACTGGTATCGCTACCATAGTCCACCTCCTCCTCTATCCCGAGGTAGTCACACAGAGCCTTTGACTCGTTTGGTGATGAGGACATCGTGCTGGAGCGTACGTTACCGTGAGGTTCACCGTACGCGCACTGTTCTCGCTGAGAACACAAGTTCGATTGACGTTTTGGCAAACGTCAGTCTGGCGGGGGAGGGTGTAACGGGGTTGCACGAAATTATGGTACGTTGTACCAGGGGTGTTACACACCTGAGGTTGTCCCTTTGTGAAGGTGATATAGAATATCTTATTGGTTTGTAGGGGCTGACGAGTGTCAGCCATTAGGTACGAAAGATCTTTGAGTAGGATTAAGATATTCTATAGGCTTTAACAAAAAAAATCAGTTCCCATTTTGATCTGAAGGACACGTGGCTTGCGAGCCGTCTTGATCGTTGATCACTGATCACGAAGAGCTAGCGACACCTCCTTGAGGTAGCTACTCTTGAGCACTGAGTGCTGTCGATTCACTGAATCGTTAGGTCCCCCTGGAACAGGGATCTGAAGCTGTAAAGCTTGTTGACTCGTAAAGTCGTTAGTTCTTTGGAACTAAGTTGCTCGTAGAGCGTTAAGTCTTTATCTGACTTAAGGGGCTGTGTAGCTCCGCTACAGTGCTGCTGTGAGTCGTTGACAGGTACTACCACGTTGGTTTAATATTTATCGTCGACGTTCTGGGTAAGGTTCAATCTTGCTGTCTTGTTTACTAGCATCGAAACAGCTGCTTCCTTGGTATCAAAACAGCTGCTTCATTGGCATCAAAACGGACATTCGATGAACATCAGTGTAACGGAGCGGTGTAGCGTCATGTATCGACCGAAATATGTTGTTTCTGTTCCTTTGTTTCGCATATGGTCGATCCAGTCTTGCTCATTGTTCTGGATGGTAACCCGCGAATCGACCATCAGCGTTACAACTGCACTTTGAGCTACACAACCTCGAGCTTGCTTTGTGTCGGGTATCAAAGCGTGGTCGCTAAGCAGAAATGTTCACACGGAGATCTCCTATCATGGCATCAATCACGTCTGTGAACTTTTCAAAGTTGCTCCATATTAAAAGTTACGAAGTTGGAGACCTAGTTTTAATTAACGAAGAACGCACCTGTAGCAGGCATTTTTATAGATCGTAAAAGCATCTTGTGTGACAATATCACAAGCTACAGTCGGGGTTGCGGCGGCGGTCAGCTCAGATCTTCGTCTTTGGTAATTTTCTTTTCTAAAGGGTACGGGGTTTTGCGTAGGTCTGTAGGCATTTTGTAGTGTACAATTATGCAGTCATTAATTTTGCTTTAGTGATGACGATTGGTTTTCGAAAGCGTTTGGATCATTCTGGCTTCCTACATTTTTCTTGCAAAAATTACAGCTCACAATTTTGATATGAGTTCTTAAACAAACACCAACTTGGGTAGAGCATTTTATGCATGTGGCATTGGTGGAGCGAAAAGGAACTTGCTAAACAAGTTGCTGTATCGGCAAGCCCGCGCGCATGTGGCACAACAAACAATTGTACAGGATGCCGACCAGTGGCTCATAAATCCTGAATGGGCATGTAATCACATACATGGACGGATATTGATGCGGGTAAAATTTGCCAAGTATAGTTCTCTAGCATACGCACCTTCCGCATTGCCACTTTATCTTTGATTCCGAACTTTTTGCCTGGAACTGTCCGACATGAATATTATAACTGCTTACAATATTCGACGCGGATATTCGATGCCACAAACGTTCATTTCTAACCGTTCGATAAAAAAATCCTCAATGTTCGTCGAATATTCGACTTGCCCAGCCCTACATTTTACAACAATCCAATTAGAGTTAAACCTCCGTTGTTGGTTGAAAAATAAAATCCCATCCACCGAGACTATAAGTTATGGGAGGGAGCACTGAAGCTAAGAAAAAGTACACTCGGAAGCGATCGTCGGGAGGAAGTTGCTGGAGTAACCCCCTACCACACGAGGTTATCACTCACAAAGTTATGTGTAGTACACAACTATCCAAGACACCCTATCATCTCCATCCTTGCGACGCAACCCCCACCAGTTACGTCATGGAGACCCCCGCCGCGCTGGCTACGGCCGTCGATGCTCCTGCTACTAGCGTTTCCAGCACTGAAGTTCCTTTTACCGGTTCTGTACCCTCCGTACCGGCCGTCAAGACGCCGCTGGAACGGCTCACAGAGACAGTGGACGCGAACCCGCTGGACTTTAACGCTTGGGTCAGTCTGCTGACGCTCGTACAGAGCGAGGTACGACGCTGTGATTGCTGCTACCTGCTGTAATTGGTTCTGTCCTACTCACCGTTGAGTTTTGTCTGTGGTCGTAGACGGAGACCTCGCGCGAGACGGTGGAATCCACGTACGACCGCTTCTTGGCAGAGTTCCCGCTGTGCTTTGGCTACTGGAACAAGGTGCGGCAATACGAAGAGTATTGGGTTATAGTTTGTGGGTGTTTGACTCGTACTTACTGCTGTGGTGCTGTAGTATGCACTGTACGAGCACGGACTTTGCAACAAGATCACCGAGGATGGCGTTGCCACTGTCGCGACACCAGAAGAAGCGAAACAAAAGGCGCGTGAGGTGTACGAACGAGGCGTTGTGGCAGTCCGGTACAGCGTGGACATGTGGATGAAGTACTGCGAGTTCCTTATCCACAAGCTGCACAGCCCGGTCGATGAAACGCGACCGTGAGTTTGTCTTTCTGCGGTGTTGTTTTTTCGTGGTGCGAAACACTCGTTTTAATCACGTTTCGGTCAATCGTGTTGTTGATGTGATGCAGAGTGCTTATGAGAGCTGTGGAGGCGTGCGGAGCTGACCCTATGGCTGGCCCATTGTGGGAGCTGTACATCCAGCTGGAGACAGTAAATGTAGGTGACTTCGACTCGTTTCTTCTGCTGCGTTGTGTTGATTGTTGTCCTCTCTTGCATGTTCAGAACGACATGCCGCGTTTGAACCAGGTATTTAAGTCGATTATGCGCCAGCCGCTTCGCAATCTTGAGGAATTCTGGGAGAAATACAATCAGTTTGTGCTAGCCCAGCAATTGAATGTTCTAGCGACGCCTGAGGAGCTGAAGGCACTTGTTGATAGTGGAGAAGAGCTCATGGACGAAGGACTACTGCGTGTCAAGATCGTAAATGTTATGGAGGCAGTGAAGAACAAGACGATGGAGGACATTTACCGTCGACAGGCTTTCGAAGCTGGGATCGATCGAAGCTACTTCCACGTAACCCCAGTGATTGAGTCTGCGATGAAGAACTGGCACAGTTACCTGGACTTTGAAGAAGCGTCTGGCAACGATGCACGCTGCGAGACTCTGTACGAGCGCTGTCTCATTTCTTGTGCGAATTACGAAGAAATTTGGTTACGTTACGTTCAGTGGAACGAAAAGGTGCGTGGATTCGGAAGCGCTGATGCCGTGTTCCAACGCGCGGTGACGATCTTCCTCAAGTATCGTGCAAGTACCTATTTAGAGTACGCCTCTTTCTTAGAGGCCCACAACAAGCTGCAAGAAGCTCAAGATGTGTACATGAAGGTTCTATCTGATGTGGCCCCGAAGCTCGTTGAGGGGTTCTTGCGCTATTGTAACTTTGAGCGAAGACGAGGAGATGTCGAGGCGGCAAAAACCTGGTTCGAGCGGGGGATGGATGCAGTCGAGAACGACGCAGAAGCATACGCCTATGTGGCTATATCGTACGCCACGTTCCTTCACAAGAGTGTTGGCGATGCGGCATCGGCTCGTGCAGTGTTTGACTGTGCGGTGCAGAAGCACGACGGGTCGGTACTGCTTTGGCTGAATTTCATTCACTTCGAGATGAACGCGGGTGGCACAAATTCAGATCTCGTGTCCCGGGTCACCCGTGTTTACGAGCTTGCACTTGTGAACAGTTGCAGTCTCTCGATGAACGAGAAGAATGACTTGTGGTTCCTGTATGTAGAGTTCATCGAGAATTTTGGCGACAACATAGCTCAAGTGCGCGATTTGCGTGACAGAGAGATGGCATGGAAGCTCCAAAATGCTCAGTCTCGAAACCGCACGATCAAGGTGCTCCACTTTCAGCCCGGCAAAACAAACGAAATAAGCGGATACAGCTCGAGTCTGGATCCAGGGCTGAAACGTCCTCGTTATACCGCTCCGCAAACCCCAGTAGTCATTTCGACCCCGGTGGCAGCAACGACACCCACAGCAGCAACAGTGACAACACCAGTTGCGGCTTACTACCAAGGCTATCAGGTAATTCTCACTTTGTTCATCCCGGATGCAGCTTGCATTCGTGTGCTTATGGATACGGCTTGGGCAAAAGTAGCCCCAGATGGAAATAGGTGGAGCACCACCCCGCTAAAGCGGCCGACTTCATGTCCTCTTTTGATCGGGACCTGCCAGACGTGATCTGCATGTGTTGCGACATGGAAGGAGGCAAAGAGCTTTTTGCAGAAACTTCGTTTTCGTTCTTTGAAGCAAACTTTGTCTTGCAAGGTATAGTGGCGACTTGTGAGTGCTCATCTGTGCATGTTGTTGGTGTGTTTTATTGTAGGGATATGGAGCTCCGGTCCAGGCGTTCTCTCAAGCTAACCCCACGGTTGCTGCAACTCAGCCGGCCTACGCACAAGCGCAGTACTCCGGCTACTATCAGCAGTAGCAGTATGTTGCCAGCAGTGCGAGTTCAGTAGTCTTCGCGTGGAAAGCTATAATGGTACTTCAGCATTCGGTATACTGAAGTCTCTGCGTTGCCATTTAGAGAGCGAAGGCAGCACACGAAAGAGCTCGTTGGTTTCTAATAAGAAACGGCATACAAGATGCATCGTCCAACATGTTGATGTAGCCACCTCCACTTTCTACTTGCCAATCATATCCAGCGCTTGCTTACTTTTAAGAGTTTGCACTTGTGAGAGATGTACAAGTCGCAGCTTCGATAGCTCCTTCTGGATGCCTGATAGCGCCGCCGGTTTTACGAGCCGGCACTCCGCATAACGTTGCTGCAGCACCTGAATCTCACGGTATTGCTGCTGCATGAGGCGGTGCAGTTGGAAGGAGTGCTCCATTTTGATCTGCTCGGCTGATTTTAACCCCTTCGGTGCTTTGCCATTGCCGCTTTGAGAGCGCTGCCGACTTCCTGCGGCAGCAAGCTGCGCTTGCATCTGCTGCATTTTTTGTGTCGCTTGCGTCTGCTGCTGCTGATTGGGTGTTGGGCGAGCGATAAGCGTTAGCGCATTGAATGGGACCTGGAACAGCGCCTCGTGTTCGTCAATGTAGACAGAGTAGAGCTCTTGTCCATAGATCTGAGGAGCTGCAACAATGCGCCCCATCTTGCCCGCCAAATTTCGAGCCCCACATGCGATTAGGTCGGCAGTACTCTGCAGCAGTAGAACAGGCAACAGCAAGCAAGCAATATCGTCAGCAAAATTACTTGCAAAACATTCCGTCGATCGAGTGCGAGTCCGCACTGCCCTACCCGGATGAGCACTGTCGTGCCTACAACAAAGTCCGATCTCTTGGACTGTTGCTGTTGCTGAGCACTCTTCATCTGCTGTTGGTGCAGCTGCATTTGAGCTGGGGTCATTCGTCCAGTCGACACTGACGACGTCACCGTTGGTGTCGCCAACGTTGTCGACGGGATCACAGACGACACAGCTATGGTGCTAGGAGCTGGCTTGACTGCTACTGGCTGTGATCGAGGCAGCATTGCCTGCAATTGAAGTACCGCAGCTGGATTGAATGTAGCATTCGTGCTATCGATGGAGACCGTGCCCGGTCTCGAAGTGTACGTCATCGTACCAGTCGACGGTTTACCGCTAGTGCCCAATGTCGTGCGTTTCTTGCGACTCAGCACCGCTTCGTACCCCTTATAGGCAACTTTGGCTCTCCGCTTGAGGTTATAAGTCCTGTAATAAAAGCACAAATGAAAGCATGGGTACAACATACCTATCAACATGGCTACATCTGGACAAGTAGCAAGAAGACCTACCGCAGCTTCGTGATGTCTTCGTTCTCACGCACTAGAGCAGCCACATGGTCAAAGTATTGCGCCGCATTTTTGGGCTCTACAGCGACTGCGCGGCGCGTTAATAGGCCTTGCAAATGCCGTTGCGACGACGTCGAAGGAGACGATCCGGACATGGCTATCATTCGACGTCAGCGGTTTCGAAAAGGCACTCGACTATTTTTGTCTCATTTCTATAAATTGGTCCATCTATTTTTAGGATGCGAGTACCTATTATCCAAAATCTATCTCTTGAAGTGGTCGAGTGTCTCAAGAAGAGAGACTAAAAATGAGCGATGGCACGAAACTGGTCGGCGTGATTGGGGACGAAGACACGGTCACGGGCTTCATCCTCGCGGGCATTGGCCATCGCACCGCCGAGGGCACGAACTTCCTTGTCGTCAAATCCAGTGCGTCTTCCCCGTTGTTTCTCTACCGCCACTACGATGTGTTTGTACTAACGTTTACGATGTAGCCACTCCGGTGTCTGCTATCGAATCCAGTTTCCGGTCCCTAACAAGTCGCGATGATATCGGGATCTTGTTGATCAACCAGCACGTACGAAGTCGCTGTGCATGCATACCCTTATGATGTGTGAGAGAGGGGCTTGTACTCACGTGTGCTGCTCTGCTGCTTGGACAGGTGGCTGAAGAGATTCGTCACCTTCTCAACACCTACGACAAGACCATTCCAACGGTGCTGGAGATTCCAAGCAAGGACTCGCCTTACGATCCTACGAAGGATTACATCATGAAGCGAGTGAACCTCATGCTGGGAGAGTGAGAAACGGCGAGGTCGATCACTGAATTTGCAATGCTACAGAAGGCAAGGCGATTGATCGACGAAAGTAACGCGGTAAAACTTCGTGTCGTGCGTGCTTCTGCATCGTCGCTATATTTCCTGACACCTTTGCTCCATCCCCTTCAAACCAATAGGTGCCCTATCGAACAGCTGAGGCCTCTCACTCTCTCCTCCTGCTTGCATCGCGTCAGCACCGTCACTCCCGACTAAGCATTAAAGCAACCAGCGACATCAAGCCATTGCCTACTGTTTCTTCTGAAGTGTCGCCGAGAGCCAGTCCAGACCCTCATACAGCCCGTCACCCGTCGTCGCACAACACGCCTGGATGAACCACTGGCGGTGGCGCAGGCCGTGCAGCCCCAGCTTGTCCGTCATCTCGGCCGCACTCATGGCGTTGGGCAGGTCCTGCTTGTTGGCAAACACCAGCAGCACCGAGTCCCGCAGCTCGTCCTCGTTCAGCATGCGGTGCAGCTCGTCACGAGCCGCGTCCACGCGATCGCGATCGTTCGAGTCGACCACAAAGATCAGACCTTGTGTGTTCTGGTAGTAGTGGCGCCACAGCGGACGGATCTTGTCCTGGCCACCGACGTCCCACACCGTGAAGCTAATGTTCTTGTACTCCACCGTCTCCACGTTAAAGCCTACCACCGAGTCAGAGCCAGCGCCACAGCTTTAGTCAGACTGCTCGATTGCATCAGAGACACAAGAAAGAAAAACACAATCACAAGAGAGACGCCCTGTCTGTCGCCGTCGAGACGGACAGCATCAAGCCACCAAGAAGAGTGTGGATATCTTCTGTATCGTTCTTCCTTGTGGTGCCGTTGTCGATAGTGAGACGTACCGATCGTCGGGATGGTCGTGACCACTTCGCCGAGCTTGAGCTTGTACAAGATCGTGGTTTTACCGGCCGCGTCCAGACCGACCATGAGGATCCGCATCTCCTTCTTGCCGAAGAGGCGCTCAAACACGCGCGAGAAAGCCATGCCCATGGTTGCTGGCTTGACTTGACTTGACTTGCTCCCTTGCTCGCTCCCTGCTTTAACCCCTTGGTTCTCTTTCGGCAAATGAGGAGGGAGAACGGGGGGAGGGGCGGGGCGATCGAACGACTTGGGACGAAATAGACCCGGGAATTAGCGAAACCGCGAGCGTCAATGACCAATCAACGTGTGCCACCAAAGATTAACCCCTCTTTTTAGACGCAACAAGCTCTTGTTTTACGAGCGCAGTCGCCGAAATTAGCGTTTGTAGCCCCCCGAATTGAACGGATCGAGCGCTCTTGACCCAAACAAAGGGGCAAGTAATTTCGGTCAATGGCCATCGTGCGACTCCAACGAAAGCCAAAGGATCCGGAACAGTCTCAAGAGGTACGTACCGACGCGATCCGCTGCGACTCTCCCGTTCATTGTGCATTCATTAGACCATGGACGTCTCCAGCGACGCGCCCACGTTAACCCTCTCGTTCTCCTGTGTCTTTTGTGCTGCCGTCTATAGAGCGGTAAAGGGCCACACAGCGTGTAGATCGGTTGCAAACAATCTACAGTCTGTTGCTCTCTGCGTTGGCTTTCGCGCTCCGTCTGCCGCCTTGTCTCTCTCGCCCTCTCCCCGCCCCTTTGCCTCTGTTTTGCCCAAGTCGAACTAACTGCCAATGGCGTCCGACGGCTCTGGAATGAAGCGCCAATTTGACGGTGGCGCAGACGACTTTGACCCGTCCAAGCGCAAGCGCAACTCGCAGCCGACATCGCGGGTAACGTCTTGACTGTTCCTTGTCCTGTGTATCCCATGCAGTGCTTTTCGCTCCTGATGACGGGAGCTTTTTTTCACGATCCTGTTGTCTTGCGCTGCTCACCCCCCCCTGCTTTCTCTCTTCTTTTCTTTGCTCTGCTCTGTATGTCCTGTTGTGCCCTGCCCTGGTCGCCAAGTAGGTTGTGTTTGTCTGCGGACTTCCTGCTGACTGTCTGGAGAGCGAGCTACTGGCACTTTGTTGCCCGTTTGCTGTTGTCGAGAAGAGTCTCATGGTGCCCCAGAAACGCCAAGCCTTCGTGCAGTTGCCCGACGTCACGTCAGCTGCCAACCTCGTCACCTTTTACCAGACACGTGACGCGCTGATCCGTGGCAAGAAAATCTTCTTTGACTTCAGCAATCGGAACGAAATCATCACGCATCAAGAGAGCGAGGCTTCTGCTTCTTACCACCACGAGCAGCAGCCGCAACAGCATCAACAAGTCGGACCTCACGGACTGCCAAGAGCCGCGCCGTTCCAGCAACCCCTGTCCACGCAGTTTGGGCCATCGCAAGATCAGCCTCCATTCGGTGAGAGAGAGTATTGCTACATTACGTGTAGGGGTGTACACTGAAATGATTTCGTTCTTGCATCTAGGTCAGCGGGGTATGATCGCCCACGGTGGCCCTCGTCGTGGCATTGGCCCACCGAATCAGATCCTTATGGTGTCGGTGTCCAAGATTGAATACGACATCACTGTCGACGTCTTACAGCAGGTGCGATAGAGAAGCAATCTGCTTGTATTCCCACAACGTGGTGCTCACTCGAACTCGTTCGTGTTGCAGGTTTTTCAAAAGTTTGGCAACGTGCAGAAGATCGTCACGTTTTGGAAGAACAACGAGTTCAAGTCGCTCGTTCAAATGGAATCGGTGGATCAAGCACAAGCTGCACAATCGGCGCTGGATGGTCGCGACATTTACACAGGCTGCAATCAGCTAAGCATCGTGTTTTCGCGTCACCCGGATCTTAACGTGCGCTACAATGACGATCGCTCACGCGACTATACGAATCCTAATCTCCCTCCGGGCCCTGGTCGTGGTGGAGACGCTCGCGCAGAAAACGAATCGCTGACTACTGCACCTGTGGACGGACGTGATGCTCCGCGGGATAATGGATACAATAATTCATTTCCTCGTCACGATGAGTACGCCTTTCGTGGGCCTGCTCATGCTCCTAACATTGGACGAGGCGATCAATACGCTCCGGACATGCGTGATGGCCGTGGTCCACCGTTTCGACACGATGATCGTCATCCGAGTGTCGACGGACCTCGCGATGACCGTGGTGGGCGCGAATTGCCTGCGCATTCGACGGGCCGAGCCGTTCGAGGTGACACGCGTCCATCACCTGCCTTGATTTGCAGCAATATCGATCCCGAGCTGGTGGTACGTGCCGGCATGTACATTGCTTGCATCGAATGCTACTAAGTAACGTTGTTGTACACGACAGAATCCGCATCACCTATTTACGCTGTTCGGCTGTTTTGGAGACGTCCTTCGTATCAAGGTCATGTTCCGCAAGCGAGATACGGCGTTGATCCAGTTCGTCGATGAAGTGCATGTAAGTGGCTGTTTTCATCGCAGACTAACTTTGTTGTTTATTGTAGTCCTCGTTTTGTTACTTACACGCTTATCATTTCGTTCTGGACTGACGACTATGCGCCATGCTGCTGACGTTGCGACTGGCTTACATCATGGTGACGTCTCGATTATCAGTCAACCTCGGCCTTAGACCACTTGGATGGTGTCTACGTGTTTGGCAAAAAGCTGCGTGTGGACTACTCGAAGCACGCGAGTGTTTCAATGCCTCACGCAGATGCGGACCGTTTCGAACTCGAGAACACGCTTGACTTCTCAGGGTCCCCACATCATCGCTACCGACGTCGAAGTCCTCAAGAGGCGGTCTCGCCCTGTCCGTTACTGCACATGTCAGGCATTCCGATGGAGCTGCAGAACAACCGTAACGCCGTTGTGGACCTTTTCGCGCAGTATGGCTTCGTCAAGAACTTCCACTACCTGCAGAATAACCCCAGAATGGCACTGGTTGAGATGGGCTCGGTGGACGAAGCCATCATGGCACTTCTTCATGTCGACAACATGACATACCCGGACTCGCACATGCGCATATCCTTTTCCAGAGCCTACCAGTTTTCTGCTGGAAACGGCGACAGCGGCCCTGCTTCTCGTCTCGGTCCTATGTCTGCCTCTGGTGCTGCTCCAGGTGGCTGGAACCCATCAATGCAGTCGCGTCCACGAAACCGAAGCCGCGATCGCAGTCGTAACCGTGAACGAGGTCCGCCTGTGGGGGGAAATCGAGACCGATCGCCACGAGACCGAGGTCCTCCACCACCGCAGCGAGGGCGTGAGTTTCAACAGCGTGACAACTCCCGCCGCCCTCCTCCGCGTTATTGACCGCACTTTCTGACAGCTCTCGAAAGTCTCTCTGCCCCCATTGACACTTGTGGGGCGTCTGTCTCTATCGTCTTCTCTCTCGACGAAATGCGACGCACCTGTTAACATCGAGGTGCTTGCCAAAATTTTGACGGGCCCACTGCTCTTGGCTGATCGTAGTTCTAGTAAACAAACATGAACCAAACGGTTTTGTCTTTCGCAGCAACGCGTTCGTCCCAGTCATTCATTGACACTTGACATTTAGCTGTATTCGCATTGCAACTGCTCGATCTTCACAGGTTTACTGCACCGCTCACATCCGCCACTACCGTCGGAATCGACGGTCCTCGATCGGGACTATCGCCAGACTCGTCAACACCGCCATTCTGTCGATGACTGTTCTCCGTGTCCGATTCCGTCTTCTCCCCTTCTGCTTCGACAATAGCCTTCACACGTGACACAGCCATGGGCATAGCTGTCGTTTCTACACCAATTAGAGCTTGCAGCTTGCGCTTTTTCTTTTTCTCTACACGCTGGATCATATCCTTGTCCATATGTAGCACGTTCCAGCATATTTTGTGGTGCTCTTCACCCGGATATTTACGCGGCCGAATGCACACAGACCGTTGGCAACAGGCACAATAGTGAGCGGTGTTGCAGCGGAGACCGCGAAAGTAGCACACGGAGCAGCGTCCATACCGCTTCCCGCGACCACAACTGCCATACATCACCGGGTACTCCTCTGCGTCCACTTCACACGGCGTTTGCTCGATCACTCCAGTGGACAAGTCAGTCTCACCGACATTTGTGTCCGGACGATCTGTTGGAAGAAGTCCTCGATGACGAATCCTTTGCCGGTTCTTATTAGCTGCCTGCAGCTCACGAAGCGGATGACCTTCGAAAGTCCAAAGGGCGTTCATCGGGTCTTTCACTCCACCCAGTTCCAAAGTATTGTCGTTGGCCTCGGGGACCGCATCCGTGGTTGGCATTGCTGTCACGGCATCAATGACGTCACAAGAAGGAGACAAAGTCTTCATGGGTGAGGCCACGATCGATGAATCTGGTACTACCATCTCGCTTACTATTGTAGCTGCTGGAGGTGGAAGTTCTGGCTGAGGAGGTGACAACGACACAGCAGGAACAGCTAGTGGCGCGGCTGCATCGACGTCGTCAGCCTGTTGCTGCTGCTGCTGCTGTCCTGGTTGAAAACAAGCAGCAAAGAACAGAGTGAGCAAAGAGATCGTGAGCTTCTCTATCGTCGTAGTACCGATAAGTCCGTGTCTTACCTTCGTTATACCGCGATTTGGCCAGCGCGAAGATCTTCTCCATGCGATCCGGTTCTAGTGTGTAAGCCTGTTGGATAGACAGACGCATACAGCATTCAAGACAGTATGAGAGACGATCCGAAGTGCTAGTAGCGGAAGATCGAGGTTACCGTACACTCTGCACGAGCTCAGCGAGGTCGTGATCGTCCATACTCTTGAGGAACTTGCCAAGCGAAGGGCCGGCCCCCATGCTGCCAGCAGTGGTGGGTTTTGTAGCGTCTCTAGGTTCGGTTATCGCAGAGCGAACCTAGAGAGCGTCGAACGTGGAAGCTGAACCGCTCGCTCTCAAGTTTGCAAGCTGCACGTCAGACCGCATAACCTCACAGAATCGATTCGATCGCCATAATTAATTGAGTTGAAGTCCCGAGCCGAGCATGGCAGGATATTTTGAGCGTAGCAGGATATTTTGAGCGTGGCAGGATGTTTTGGTAGCCGGCGGAACGTGAAGTCGGCCCGGTTCGTCCCCTGTTGCACCGCTCGTTGTCGATCGTGGATGACGTCAGTGGTCAGCATCTGCTCTTCCCATCGCTGCCCGGATATAACGACGCCGTGCACTTTTGCGCCCATCGGAGGAACCAGCCGACAGAATAAACCGGCGCTCTAATCCAAACGTTCTCAATCGACAAACAGGTTCACAGAGAGAGAGAGAGACAGAGAGAGATAAATAGATAAATCGAGAGAGCGCGAAAGGAGACAACGCGATACACCGGTGCTCGCTGCATCGGCGGTCTCTTGACGTCTCGATCCCCGTCTAATTGACCCTCTCTCTCTGTCGTTGTCCACTTGATCGCAATTGTATCCAGCACACGCGAACTATCCAGTCACTCAATACTCATCGCAAGTGAGTGATGAAGCCGAGCACCGTTCGCGTCGTCGGTGCAGATGCCGTGGGCAAGACGAGCTTCGTGCTGGCTTTAGGGGCCATGGAACAGACGCCACAGCGCTACATTTGGCCACGGAATGGACGGCGTGAGAAGACGATGGTGCACATTGTGCGCAGTCGAGAGGAGGTCGCGTTCAACTGGGACGATACTGGCCACGACGAGACGGAGGATGTCGAAGAAGTCGTTGTGCTGCTCTTTGACCTCACACGGCGGGACTCGCTCGCCGCTGTTGTAGCGCAGTGGAATCACTTGTTGGATATCGTTGGACGGAAGTCGCTGCTACTGGTGGGAACGCACGCGGACTGTACGAGCACGCGAAGCGTGACGCCAGCAGAAGTGCGTGAGATCTCGGGGGATTTCCACGCCTACGAGGAGGTGTGCTGTCGTCCGGGGCAGTCTGGAGACAAGGGCATGCTCCGTGTCCAGCTCACGTTGACTCAATGGATCAGTGGTGGACCTGCGAAGATGGCGAGCGGTCTCCCGTTTGCTCGAGCTTCAATTTGCGGCGGCTTTCCCCGACCTGTCGTGACCATGATGATGCCTGCTGGTGCCGCCCGCAGTTTGCCTCGATCGCCGACAAGTCTGCAGCATTCGAGAAGGCATGTAGCAGATGTGCAGCTGTCGACTGAAGACGAGTCGTCCCGCCTTGAAGCGGTGGTAGGTCCAGGAGATGGCGACGTCAAGCTACGCACGATCTCGAAAGCGATCTATGACATCCGCAGTGCAGTTGCTGAGAAGAGCAAAGTGCTGGCGAAGTATCGCGACCGACAAGTGACTCATTGGCTCACACGCAGCCGGTACTTTGGCCCGACAGAGAGCAGTCGCCACAAGCGGTGGCATGAAGAGCAGAAGAAACGGCAGCTCCTGACTCAATGTCACGTACACTACCACGACGGCGGTCACATGTTGCGTCAGTCGAATAACCTCGATGCTTGTGCGCAGGACGCACGTGGACGGAGTGTTAGCTACCCCAACAAATGCGAGGTACCGGGTCAAAAATCTTCGACACAGCGCGACCCAGCGCACTTTTCGAGCCCAAGCTCGAGTGAGGGCGAAGAGAGCCCAGCAATATGCTCGGAGCCAAAGGGGTTTGCGCAGCTTACCGAGCTTACGAAACAACGGCAGCTCGAAGCAGAGGCTGCACAAGAGCAGAAGAAACGGCTCGCTGCTAAACGTGCATTGCGGAAGCAAAGGCGTGCAACCTCTGACGACATTTACGAGCAAAGCACCGCCCCTCCTGCGATCTTTGACTCGTATTTGAACTGCTACGACGAGATGGACGTGCCCTCCCAGCCGCAGTCTTCTTTGCTCTCGCTGGACCAACGGAAGTCAATGACAAGACCGTCACTAGCGTCAACGACGAGCAGGAAAAGCTTTACCAGCCGAGACCGCACGTCTCTCGAGATGGGCAGCACGACGTTAGCCGGAACGCAGCACTCGATCGAGCGATTGTCCCTTGAAGCTGAACCAGTGAACTCTATGCCAACGCCCGCGCAGTTCCTGCCTCCCCTCCCTTATATTATGGATCCACCAGCTCCGTCATTGGTGCAAAGCCACCATAGTGCTCCTAGTAGCCTCGAGCATCGCATTGTGCATGATCCAGTGCCGACTTCGACTACATCGGACAAGGCGCATGCAGCATTCGTGATGTCTCCATCAAGTCCAGCTCCTGCACCTGCCGACACCGTTTCTTCCATGTCTACTGAACAACGTGCTATCAAATGCAGCAACAGCTTGCAAACTGTTGACTGCAGCAACATCGCCAAGATCTCCGAGCACTTTGAAGACCTGACGCTGCCTAAATCTAATTCCCACAACTGATCAAATTACCAAATGCGACTCGACTTACGCAACTAAGAAATGTTGCATCCTATCGAATAGCATACCGTACCACCATCCTCTAGTCATGCTCGATCAAAGTATCTCACCAAATAGCAGTAGGACATCATCAAACAAACCTCTGGACCATAATCCAATTCGACCAGCAATGCGTCGCCACCTCCGCGGTCGTTCCTTTGCTGCCCGTGCCCGTCACTACACTAGCGCTATTGCTTCATTAAGCCCAACGGTCGACAACCAACGTGGTGTCTACGCTCTCGAGACGATCTACGCGCTTTCCTCTGCACCTGGTAAAGCTGGCGTGGCCGTCGTCCGGATCTCTGGCGACCAGGCAGACGCTTGTCTGCAGCAGCTAAGCAGGTCCACAGCGCTGCCAGAGCCTCGAGTGTGCGTGACCTTTTTTTTGTACAATTTTGGCGACGTTTGCGGGTCCTGACAGCAGTGTCGTTGAGTGGGATGTTGTTTCGAGACAGTGCCTCCTTGCGGAAGCTCTTCCATCCAAAGACGAAGGAACATCTTGACGATGCTTTAGTGCTCCGGTTTCCGCACCCACATAGGTGAATAAGAATGGTTTTTGTGTGGGGGGATACGTGGTATTGAGTGTCGGATGCTGGTGGATGAACAGTTTTACAGGAGAAGATGTCGTGGAGCTGCATACCCATGGAAGTGTTGCAGTGATCTCTGGTGTTTTGGAAGCACTGAGTCATGTGCCTGTGAGTGAGTGGTGATTGATTGTTGCAAAATGAGAGGACCTGCAGTTTGATGACTAATTGTACTTGTGCCGTGGGACTAGCGTTGCCGCGCTGCGGAAGCAGGAGAGTTTACGGAACGAGCGTTTGACAATAATAAAATTGATTTGGTGCAAGTCGAGGGGCTGGCGGACTTACTGAGCGCTGAGACGGAAGCCCAGCGTGGACAGGCACTTCGGCAGCTGTCTGGGGATATCGGAGAGATCTATGAAGGCTGGCGTGACAGTCTTGTCAAGTGCCTGGCGTACGTGGAGGCCATGATCGATTTTGGTGATGACGAGGACGATGTCACAGATGCTGCTTACGGGGCTGCAGTTGATCGGTCAGCGTGTGACAAAGCCGTTTGAATGTTGTGTGGACCGTTGTGCTAATCCATTGTTCCTCCGTTGTCGGTACAGCGTTCGTGTGCTTGCGGATTCGATCCGAGGTCATCTGGCTGACGGCAGGAGAGGAGAGATCTTACGTAGTGGGGTCCAAGTCGCTATTCTTGGTCCACCAAATGCGGGCAAGAGCAGCTTGTTGAATGTGCTCGCGCGCCGACCTGCAGCAATCGTGTCATCCATCGCTGGGACGACACGAGATGTGGTGCAAGTGCCTTTGAACATCGTGGGATATCCTGTAATAGTCAGTGACACTGCAGGGCTGCGCGAAACAGAGGATCTCGTCGAAAAAGAAGGCGTTTTGAGGGCCCAGGTGTGTGCCGACGAAGCAGACATACGCGTGGTTGTGCTGGATGTGCAGGTACGTACGAAATCGTTACGATTTCGTTCGATTAGCCAACCATGGTGTCTTGTGCAGCATGCCGACCAACTCCAGAGTAGCGTATACCAGTCCTATTTGAAGGGAGACGCGATCGTCGTGCTGAACAAAGGCGACCAAGTGGACGACGAGAAAATCGAATACGTGCAGAGTGGATTTGACGCCAAAACGCGCAGCCAGCTTGTCGTCATTTCTTGTATAGAGGGTGATAACATCGATGTCTTTGTTGACATGCTTGCGGCCTCAGTGAAGGAGAAGTACGTGTACGCAGGATGTTTGCAAGAAAGGCTGTGATTGTGATTGTTTGCGATTGTGTGTATCTTCGGTAACAGGTTGAAGGTCTCAGCTGAAGCGAGATCTTTTGGCGGTGCGCTGATCACACGGGAGCGTCATCGCCAGAACCTGATGGAGTGTCTAGCGTGTTTAGACCGGTTCTTGGCTGATCCTTACCAAAGCGAAATTGCCGCTGAAGATCTTCGCCGAGCGGTCACGGCGATTGGCCGCATCCTTGGTCGCATCGACGTCGAAGACGTTCTGAATGTGCTCTTCAGCGATTTCTGTATCGGGAAATGAATGGCCATCTTGTTTCGAGAAGGTGCCAAGTCGGAGTTCCTGGACTGCTCTAGGTATGCTTGCAGGGCAGGGTACACAGCTCGGGGAACCAGGAATGCCAACGATGCATTGGGCGAAGCCGTGGTGACTGTTCCTTCGTGTCCACTTTTCGACCATCACAACCCAAAACGTGGCACCAATTGCCTCGACTGAGTTGTGCTCGCGACGGTCAACCGCAAGTAATCAGGAAGGTGAGGGGAGTCTGGATACGTTCCATCACCGGCTCGATTCACTTGCTGGTCATTACACAGTATTTGAATGAAGATCCTGCTCTCAAAGGGCTGCGTGCCGAAAGAGAAGATTGGATGTGCGTATGTTGACCGATCGTTGCCGGTCTGGCTGCTGTCAGTCCAAGAAGGTTGCGTTTTCTTCCACGCATGAAAACTTGGTCTACACATGGAGCTCTTGGTCGGCTGGACGGCTTACAGCTGGAAGGAGATGCATAGGTTGAGAGCGCTGAGCTCCCACTTTGTACGTATTGCTCGTTGTCCGGATACAATGTACCTTGTCAACAACTTCAACATACTGCACGCTTTTTCCCAGCTGTGAGCAGCAGCCTAATACCGGTACAGGAAGTAGCAGCAAGGCTGGCTCTTTTTCCAGCAATAAATGGAATCAGATCTGCGTCTACCAGATAGTCCAAGTGTTTAGTTATTCAGCGGTCGAAATAGTCGTGACCTGTAGTCAGGACTATTTTTCAAACGACGCCAAGAGGCATTTACAACTTTGTGACCGAATGGGTGACGTCGCTCCCAAGACACTCTACTGTATCCGCCATGGAGAATCAACGTACAACGAATGGCGCAAGACCAGTCTCTGGAACTTCTCGTGGATGTGGGTGCGGGATCCTATGATTATTGACGCACCGCTTAGCGCCAAGGGGAAGAAACAGGTCTCGCACTTTGATTTCTAGGGTACGATGTGTGACCAAAAGGACTGACAGTGATGGGGATATGTGTAATGAATACAGGCGCTTGAACTCCACGAATGGATCGCTGCCAAGCAGTTGGAAGAGAAGATCCAATTGGTACACGATCAATACCGCCGCAATTGTCACTTGGTTGTCCATCAGTCAGTAACAGTGTTCACATTATTGTGCTGCATGTTCCATGTAGATCATCACGAGTCCATTGACGCGAGCAATTGAGACGACCATTGGCGCGTTTCCCGACACGAAGATTCCCATCATTGGTAAAAAGGAATGATGTGCTTGTACTTTTGAGATAGATACTCTTTGCTTGATCGAGATGCTGACGCACTCGAATGTTTGCAGTCGAGCCTTCGTGTCGGGAGATGTTGGACACAGCCTGTGACATTGGTCGTGTGCCCACAGACTTGGCACAGCAGTTCCTTCTTCGAGGAGACATCGACTTTTCCTTGCTGGATCCGTTCTGGTGGCTAGAGATGGGCAAGTTCCCGCGGACCGGAGAGGGTGAAGCACTTCCAGCCAACATTGTCGCACCCAAGACGGCGGATGAGGTGAGGCTGCTGCGCGAAACTGACGAGGAGCTGGATGCACGGATTCGAGAGTTTGTTGCGAAGCTGTTGGAGAGACCAGAGCAGCACATTGCGATTGTCGGCCACTCGTCGTATTTCAAGCGCATGCTGGCGATGAATCGCAAACTGAACAATTGTGAGCTGCACGAAACTTCATTTGGTGACATTCAGCTTCGCTACGCACAGAAGTAGCGCGGCAGCTTGTAGCTAAATGGTACGCATACTTCCACTATGCTTGACTGCTATTTGTTGTGATGAAGACAAGAGCTTCGCCTCTTTCTGCTGGTTCTGGCAAATCTCGCACTTTTAAAGAGCTCCACCACGTGTGCAAGTCCAAGACGGGTGGTTGGCGATGCTGCTTGTTATCACCACAGCATTGTGAGCAGCAATTGTAGGTCAAACGGAGTCAATTCTGTCGAATTGAGCCAGCAGTTATGCCACATAAGCCCCGACTTCCATCCCGAGCTTGTGATAGCACTTGTACTAGTAGTCGTCATATTGCTACAAATGCTGATGCTCGTTACAGGATAGCGCAATTCGAAAACACTTTAAGCGAATCGTACATCATACCGCAAGTTACTAAAAGCACTATTTTGCTCTCATTTGATCCCAATCAGCTAGCTTTTCATTCTACCATGTCAGTGACTCGTCTCATGTCTCTTTCTCTGTGCGAAGGCTCCTCATGTCTCTCTGTGCTGTGTGGTCACTAGGTCTGCCCGTCAAGCCAAGCGTCTAGCCAAGGAGCGTGATGCCGATGTGCTCGTGACACGCGATGACGAGGAAGAGAGCTCGGAGGACGACGAGCTGCTGGAGAACAAGCGGACGGTTGCTGGAGGTTTTGCTTTTCTAGCAGACTCAGATTCAGAATCAGAAAAAAGTGACAACATCGAGGAAGACGATCGAGACGATGATCAGCAAGAGGAAGGAGTTGGAGACGTTGAAGAGAAGACGGAGATGTCGATGGTGATGGTGGATCTGGCGCCTTGTAAGGGGAAGAAGAAGAAGAACAAGTGAGAGAACGAGACCGTCTACAGCTTGCGTTACCATCGTATTCGTGCTTACTCTTTGCACACTTGATAATGATTCTGCAGGAACAATAATAAGAAGAAGGACAAGCGACAAAAAGGTCGGGTGGAGAGAGAGGAAGACGAGGAGAAGCAGTCGGTGGACGACATGCTGGACGCGTTGGCGGCAGATAAGTGCAGCGTTGACGACACCGCATCCAGATACCATGACGACGTGCAGTCGCTGTTTAGCGTGCAGCTTCGATTTGCGAATGCGGATAAGGAGATGAAACGTATTTTTGGGGTGGGTCGTAGTTGCAGCTTGGCTGGTGATACGATCGCTTTCCGTGCACTATGCTGACACAATCGTGTGTACAGGTTAAACAAGGGAGTCACGGTAATACCCGAAGACGTGGCGATCCACGGTACGATATAAGGGTTCGACGTCGTTGTTCTACGTTCGTGTAGGCGTTATTATGCTACATTTGTCGAATACAGCTCACAACGTGTTCTGGTTGCGATATGTTCAGGGGGGGAGCAAGAGTGACGACGAAGAAGGTCATGTTGGTATCGCCCACGGATGACTGGCCACGTCCACCCACGTTTGTTGCTGGTGGTATTCGCTGGACGCGATCGAACAAGCCCAAGGGTGCTGGCTGGAACAGCTTGTGCAATTACTTTGAGCTCACGTGGTCGATGGCTTACAAGAAGGTAACAGCTATGTTTGGCAAGACTATCAAAGCAGTGGCGTTCCCAATGTGGCACTGACTAACGTACGACGCGCTGTCTGTTTTGGTGATAGTTGCAAGAAGAGTTTGAGGTTCTCCAGCAGACGCATGACCCGAACCTCATTGCTCAGTTTTTGCAGCGCAACCCGTACCATGTTGACGCGTTGCTCACGATGAGCGAGGTGTACCAGCACCACGGTCAAATGGACCACGCAACTGATTGCATCAAGCGATGTGTGTATATGCTGGAGCTAGCATGGACGGACCAGTTCGATGTATCGAGGGGAAACTGTCGCATGGATATCCAAACAGAGCACAACACGGGCTTCTTTAAGGCGTTGTTCCTGCTAATGAAGCAAGTTGGACGACGAGGATGCATGCGAAGTGCCTTCGAGACGTCCAAATTACTCCTCAGCATGGATCCTCAAGGAGACCCTATGAACGTACTTTTGGCGATCGACTACTACGCGCTAACGTCTCGTCAATGTCAGTTCCTTATCGACTTGGTTGAGTCCAAGACACCGGCTGTAGATAGATTCGCGAGCAGTGACAAGGGATATGAGAAGAGCAGCAAGAGTGCTTCTCCAGGCACGTCAGACACTATCGCAGCATTGCCAAACATGCAATTTTCGATTGCACTCGCCTAGTAAGTATTGCTGAGCGGTGAAGATACTTTTCCAGTCAAGCACTTACACTGCGTTGTTTGTGGCATGCGCTGCAGTTTCTTTTTAGGCAACGAGACGGAAGCTCAAGACCGGCTGGCTGCTGCGTTGCTCAAGTTTCCGACTATCTTGAAGCCACTACTGGAAAAGATCGCTGCCAATCCGTTCTCATGTATGCTATTCTTGTTCCACTATCTTGTGCTCGTTTGCTCGACAGTGCGCTCACACTCGTTGCGTGTACTAGCTTCGTGGCAACCAATATTATCGAGTCGCGTATTTGCCAATGCTCGGAGTATCGACGGGAAGCCTAGTATCGATGGGAAGCCGAGCGTGCTCCAGCATTTGTTAGACATTTATGTCACAAGAAACTTCTCTGTATGGAAAGTGATCGACGTGCAGGCGTTCCTGCGTCGCAGCGCGCAGCACGCTCTTGACAGCCCATCCTTGGTATCTGCGAATACGCAGGTGCTGGAGCTGCCTCCGTGCTTGGACAAGTACCTTCGTGCTGTCAGCGCAGGTAAGGAGCAACGGAACTCAGGTGGTAAACGCTGAGCTGATACTTTGACTGTTTTCGTGAACCCTTAACCAGACTACTCGGACGAGGTCACCACGTTGCCAGCTGACCACCCGATGCTGCAGCCACCGCAGCTTCAAGATGGTCAGCCACTAAATGCAGAGGCTCTCGCTGCGCTTGTGCAAGCACAAGAGGAGATAGAAGCGGGCAACTTGCCGGCCGACGCCAACCCACTGCTGCTGTTCTTGCAGACGATGCTGCCATGGAACCACGTGCAAGGTGCTGGTCAGCAACAATAAAAGCTTGTGCAGCAGTGAATTGGAAGTATCCGATATCGTGGCAATGATGGTGTATGTTGCGCAAATAGTGGCATCGCCTCGGCACGACTCAAGTTGTGGATTCGACGTCAAGGTGCTGTTGCTGCATTGGATGACCAGAGATTTCGCACTACCAAGTCGCAGTCGAGCATCGATACGGACGACACGCACTTGACGTAATTAGTACCGGTGTTTTTAGAACCCATTGCACACCTCGCTATTCAATCGTGCTACAGACACGCTAGGTATCAAGTATTTTTCTAAATTTGCGCACAATCTGAAACGTCTGCCAGAACTGCAGTCGGTAGCGATAGCATCTATTTTTTTTGCTGGATTCTGTGACTGGATTTTACCGTCTGCCGTTTTGTACCCTTCGCCTATTTTTGCTCAGGACCTATTTTCAAAGGTCTAAACCTCCTCACTCGAATTTTAGACATCATGGGCAATAGCGGAAGTACTAACGCCGCGGCGAACGTCCGCCCTCACGGCAAGCGCAACAACGCGTCGCACCGCCGTGCCCAACAGCAAAAGGCCCAGCAAGCTGCAGCACAAGTGTCTGCTGCTAGCTCCGAAACGTCGTCGTCTACCAACGTGCGCCGCAATCCGCAGACACGCAAAGCCCCGAAGGATTTGGTACGTTGAAAAGCTATTTAATTTTTAGAAAAACCTAAAATAATGGACTATTTTTGGCGAGACTAAAAAAACTGATGGTGCTTCTTTTTTTGTGGACACTCAAAATTTGTCACGCGTGTCGTAGATTACAGGCGAATTGTGCGATGTGAACGATCTGTACAACATTGAGAAGAAGGAGCTGGGCCACGGCCACTACGGCACTGTCCGCGTGGGCGTGAGCAAAGCCACCGGCAAGAAGGTAGCCATTAAGACCATCCCCAAGGCCAAAGTGAGTCGGCCAGAGACCATGCGACGTGAGATCAATATCCTGAAAACGCTGAACCATCCCAACATTATCAAGCTCTACGACGTGTGTGAGGGCCATCGCCACTTGCATCTGGTCACGGAACTCTGCACGGGCGGAGAGCTCTTTGACCGCATCATTGCACGTGGTCACTATAGCGAGGCCGACGCGGCTGTGCTGGTGCTCAAGATCTGTGACGCCGTCAAGCACTGCCACGACCGCGACATTTGTCATCGAGACCTGAAGCCCGAGAATTTCCTGTTTGCTACCAAGGCAGAGGACGCAGAACTCAAGGTCATTGACTTTGGACTGTCACGCATGGACGACGGCTTGAGTGCGGGTGTCATGACCACACGCGTCGGGACGCCGTACTACATTGCACCGGAAGTCCTGGGACGCCACTATGACAAGTCGTGCGATCTATGGAGTATCGGTGTCATTACGTACATCTTGCTGTGCGGCTACCCGCCGTTTTACGGTGACACGGATCCGGAGATCTTTGCCTCAGTTCGTGCTGGCCGCTACGACTTTGACTCACCCGAGTGGACGAATGTGAGTGGAGATGCAAAGGACCTCATCAGCCGCCTTCTGCTGGTGGACGCATCCAAGCGACTGACGGCAGAAGAGGTGCTGCGCCACCCGTGGATCTCTGGCTCAGCTCCGAGATCGAGCATGACGCTGAACCCTAACATCTTCTCCAGCTTGAAGCGCTTTACAGGCAACAACAAGCTCAAGAAGGCTGCTCTTGGTGTTATCGCAGACCTGGCCACCGAGGGAGAGATTGCTGAGCTGAAGAACCAGTTCATGGCGATCGATACTGATGGCAACGGGGTGATCACGGTGTCTGAGCTAGCAGAGGCACTGCATGACACTGGTCTCGGTATGATCGAAGAAGAGGTGCTGGAACTCGTGAAAGGTATTGATATTGACGGCGATGGGCTTGTCGACTACCCGGAGTTCCTTGCAGCTACGATGAAGCGAAACTTGTCCAACCAGAAGGAGCACCTTATGAACGCATTTAATTATTTCGACACTACAAACACGGGACAGATTACCAAGGCTGATCTCGTGCAGTTCATGGGCAGTGAAGAACAGGCGCAGGAAGTCATAGACGATGTGGACTCGAACGGTGACGGCGTCATCAGCTTTGAAGAGTTTGTGGCAATGATGGACCGCAAGGGATATGGCGATGATAGCATTGACGATAACGGTGGCTTCCTTTCAGCGACACAATACGTTGGCGGCAACGTTCAGCCCCCCATCAAGGAGACTGAGCTGTAGGTGAGCAGATGCACAGACAGGTTCAATGACAAATTACAGCAGCAGCGTTCATGGAAGGAAGAAACAGGTTGGTTAGCAGGAGCAGAGCGGTCGCTCTTTTGGCGTCGCTTAGTGTCGATAGATTGTTTCCAGGCTTGACACGCGCAATTGCAGCTTACTTACTTGCCAGCCTTGTTGCGTCGGTTGATTCGATCGTGTCGCTTTTCGGCAGCTAACTTTTGCGTGCGATTGAGTGCTTCGCGCTCAGCACGTCGGGCTTCCTGAGCCGAGGTCATCGCAGAGGAGCCAGTAGCGAAGCGCTGGATGCTGAGTCCCTCTTCGCGCGCCTCTGTGCGCTCGTCCATATATTGTGCAAGCTTGTGTTGGTAGTGACGACGCGAGCTCGTTGAGAAGTTTCCAAAGACCAGACGGCCAGGACCTCTGCGCTCGATACCAGATTTCTTCTCTTTGTTGTCTTCGGCTTCCGGCATCGGCTTGCGCCGAGCTAACTTCTTCACCGATGGATGAGAGAGGTCAGGAGCATTCAATAGAAGCTGGTACAGATTCGATCCCGAATGCTGTTCAGCACCTGCGCTGGGCTCGAACATCGTGACTTTCACAGCAGAATTCGGGCGAGCAGTAGCATTGCTGCTCTTGGTTTGAACAACGCGCTGGAGCTCTGATAGCGACGTCGCAGCATGGCTTTTGTTCATAGCACTTCCCCGTTCAACAAGGAGAAGCTGGAGATGTGGTACTCGAGCTGTAGAAGCCGTGGGATCGCATGACACCTGGACTTCCACCTCATCCAGAATGCGAAACACTGTGCCTTTACCACCAACCACCACTTCGAGGCTCATGTGCTCACTGCTACTGTCCAATCTGAGCTGCGCGTATGGGATTGTTCGAATGCACTCAAGTCCAGCGAATGCTTCTGTGGCTGGTTTGGTGTCCTCGATATGTACACCGAGCAACTCGGGGTTCATTTGCACATCTTCCCATTTATCACACAAATACACCGGAGCACGTAGATCATATCTCGGGACGTAGACAATCAGCCCGTTCTCTTTGAAAGCCGTGATAATCGCTGGTACCTTCACTGTGTGGCTGCTGAAGTACAAAGCCAGGAATAGCGCATCACAAGCACGTGCGGCAAGCTTCGCTTGTCGGTTTTTCTTGTTGAGGTGGTGAACAAGTGGCACCAGCTCTTTCGGCGGAAATAGATCACCTTCACCCATGATCGCGTTGTCACGTGCACATGCTTGAGCTGACGGAAGAGCTTTTACTTGAAGTTGATGGTCAACTGACGGAAGAGCTTTTACTTGAAGTTGATGGTCAACCGACGAAATGAGATCATCGAGGAAGTCTTCGTCTTCAGCACTTTCTAGTACCGATGGGACAAGAGATTTTGGCAGCACCAATGGAGCTGATGCTTTGTCCACGGAAGGCTGAAACATCGTGCTCGGAGAAGCGTTGGACGCTGCAATCGACGCTAACAGCTGGCGGTGCACGATGACATCGGCATAACGGCGGATCGGCGACGTAAAATGCGTGTAGTGTTGCAATCCGAGACCATAATGGGCAAACGGTGTCACGTCACCGTTCGCTGTTGCCGTGTCTCCGGCTACTACCGCCCCGGAGCTCACGTATTCAGCCTCAGTCATTACACGCACCGCAAGGGATTTTAAAAGTGATATTGCCTTTGAGTCCATGCGATCCGAGCGTTCGGCTACCGCGAGTGACTGCTGCAGCGTGAAATTGTTTGTAGCGTCAATGACGACGCCACGTGCATTAGCAAGTTGAACGAGTTGCGTAAACCGGTCTCCTGACGGTGGCGGATGTCTGCGTAATAGCGCGTGAGTTGGGAAGTGCTCTACAAGCCTGCGAGCTACAGTCGCGTTCGCGAATATCATCAACTCGGCGATCGTGCCGTGTATCTCTAGGTTCTCCTTCACCGTGATTTCCACGTCTTTTGTGCCTAACTCTGACACGTCTAAAGAGAACTGTACTTCCTCCTGCTTCGACAAATCCAATCTACCTTGCGATCCACGCACGCGGCCTAGCCGACGGCCAATATCAGTAATAATGCGAAGGTCTTCTCGAATTTGTTGTTGGAGCTCGAGTGGTATGCGACCTCCTGCAACACCTTCGACGTGCTCGGCCGATGCCGAATCATCAACATCGGCATCTGTACCCTGAAGCAAGTGATGGGCCTGCTGGTACGTCATTGACGAGCAACTGCGAATGATAGTGCGCCCAAACCACGCTGAATTCTCCACGACATCGTGAGTCTCACCATCTAGCTCGCATATGACACTCACCGCCAAACGGTCTCGGTTCTCATGAAGCGAGCACAAGTCCGCACTCAGCACAGATGGAAGCATGTCAAGCCGCTGGCCTACCAAATACACGGTTGTACCACGACGCCTGCCTTCGGAGTCCAACGCTGAACCGTGTTCAACAAAGTAAGAAACGTCTGCAATGTGTACAGCAAGCTCCACATTCCCATTTGGCAAGCGTCGAACCGACATGGCGTCATCTATGTCCTGACAACCAGGCGGGTCTACGCTGAAAACGCGGTGCGTTTCGCGCAGATCCCGACGTCGCGGAACCTCTTCGTCGGGAACTTTCCAGTTGAGCAGCTTGCACCGGGCTGGTCGTTTCGCTGTCGAGCACTCAGCCACGCAATCACCTTCGATATCAATCGGGCACTCATCACCCGACGGGAGACAAGCTAATGCCGCTTCACTAAACGGTGCCTCCTCGACCTCGTTGTCTATGAGTATTGCGCTGAGTTCCGGTTGCAAACTTCCAGAAGCACCAAGAATTTCAACGTAGTGTCCACTCGGATGCGAACTGTCAGCAGCCCAGCTATCAATCACGACCTTGAGACGCTTGTCGAGCAGCGCATCTAATCGCTGAGAGCGCACACGGATCTTAGGTAATCGGTGATCCATCGGTACAGCTAGCGCATGGTCATTTCCTGCACTTACAGTTGAAGAAATAATAGTAGCTACATGATACTTTGTTGCGCGACTCAGAATGCCCACAACTTGGCCTGTTGGGATCAGCCCAGACTTATGCCGACCCTGCTCAAAATCGATACTCTCCAGTTCGCCTTCGTTTTCCTTCTCGTCGTCCTTTTCGTCTTGCGCGTAGTGTACTAAGAACCGGTCGCTCTTTGGTGCGCACCAATGTACCCTAGGAAGTATTCCCACCGCTACGCGATCTCCGTGGATGCCACGGTTCATTGCAGCGCGTCCAGGTAGAAAAACCTTCTCAACCGCGTGTGGTCCATCGACAATTACGTATGCTTCCAATGGGTTATAAGCGCTCACTTCGAGTTTTCCAGCTACGAATCTCGAAGAAGCGCACGTTAGCAGCTCATCTAGCAGAGCGGGTCGTACATGCGGTGAATACTCAGTTTTTGACGAGTCTCGATTGCCGTTCTCATTCAGTTCGCGTTGAGTTTCTTCAAAATCCAGCGTTTCGGCCGTTGTCCACGACAGCTCTACCAAGGACAGCATTTCCATCGAGCCTTCCACCAGTCTCTCTTTCAAGAAACCTGCACAGTTGATAGCACGGGCGTTCGTCAAAGCCGCCAATTGTACACAAGTAGGAGCATTGACATCTTTCGTCATGACCACCACTTGTGCACCTGGCGGAAGGTGATTCTTCGTCACGAACCACTCGACTGTTTTAAGCAACGCCCGATCTTCTCCCGCCAACTGCTTCGTGCCTTTATTCATAGCTGAAGCTTCTACAAAAGTCTCGACATGGTATTGATCTGGGAAGACATAGAACCGTCCAGTCCACCGTCCAGTGTTGTCCAAGCCTTTCAGACCATCACCTCGAAAAACTCTTTTCAGTCTGGCAGTATCGCCACTTGACCCCATCCTCATAGCAGCTTGCAGGACACTTTCAATCACCCACAAACGTGGGGCAACTTGACCAAAAGTTGTGCCTTCTTGCTCCATCAGATCCAGACACTGCATGAGACTAAATGCATCAGGCACCACGTATTCTCCTCCTTCCACTCTCGGTAGCACGTGAATAGGAAGCAGTGCACGCTTAGAGCGACACGTAGTACAGGAAGCCACGCCACAGTGCACGTCACAGCGTAAATAGCGCTCTTGAGCCTTCAAAGCGCCGCCGGCTTTACGTCGACGACTGCGCTCGACGAAGCTCCGGTCCGTACACACGTCTACCCAGCCAGGAGCTCCTTTTGCTTGACGTACACCTACACGCAGCCGTTGCGTCTCTTCTTCCTCCTGTTGCTGCTGCTGTAGAAGCGCGCGCTGGCGTCGAGCAGCTTCCTGCTCATCGAGCTGCCATGCCATTTTGTAGCTTTTGACTTTTAGCCAATCAGAGAGAGAGAGTGAGCGAGGAGGTGAAAGATCGAGAAATGGCTACAGGCGTGTCACGGTTGAAAATAGATGCGACGTGTGACACGACACAGGTCAGTTAGTTGCACTGACTTTAGTTTGTAGTGAATATCCAAGAAATACTATTGGGAGCCGACATCAAGTGGCAACATGTAATCATCTATTCGGGCTTCTGCGGTATGGCATCTTCACTGTGTTTGTTGCTGCTGCTGCTGCTGCTGCTGCTGTCGCACCTCCATGACAGCCGACGGGTTCGGGTGGTACTTGGACGGGTCAATAGCCTGCCCACCACCCATTGTCTCCTTGTCACTACGAATCACTTCAGCAGGCTTGTCCTCGTCTTCAGTAATGCTGCCCAGTCCAGTGTCTGCCGAGTAGTTTTCTACCTTCATATCAGTGATTCCCAGCACGTCGTCCTCGTACTCTGACCGCGTAAACTTCTCGGCTGTCATGTACGGATCATCGTGAGCACTGCCATACGGCGAGTAAATGAAGCTGTTGGCCAGCGGGTCTTCCAGGATAAGCGTGAACGGCTTCGACCCATGCTTCAAAGCATCAAGACGAGCTAGCCAAGCGTTCAGCAGTGAGCGACCGCCGTCACTGTCACCAATAGCAAACGGGTTCCCTTCTTCAATGTTTTGACGAATCTTGCTGAGCAATCCCTCTAGAGTCGTGTACAGTCCACCGAGCGAACCATGTGCCATCTCGAGCTCAATCTCGGGAATGTTGACACACGCCGAGTCGGACTTTAGAATGTCGCGGTCCAATGCGTCCGGGTCCTTGCTGACATCCACCTTGAGCGTCATGCGCTCGCCCTGAGGTGGAATGGCGCCACCAGCCTTCACCTCGTTCGTCTTGAAACCACATGCTTCACAGTTGAAGGACATGATGATCACCTCCTTGAAGTGAGGAATGTCCGTCATGCACATGCACGAGAACCCGGGTGCTTGGCAAGCGAAGCAGTTGGCTGGGATCTGGATCACCTCCTTCTTCGCGATATTCGCTTCCTCGACAAACTTGTCCAGGCCTTCATTTCGGTGCGGCAGGACACGCGGAGTCTGTGTCGGTGCATCGTGAGACATATCAGGCTGCAGTCCACAGTCCAGGTCCTGCTGCTCTGAACGGTAGTAGTGCGAAACCTTCATCTTGGGGTCAGCCGCAGGCGCGTGCGGGTTCTCAATGTGGGAGTTACCAGACGGATCGTCCAGCACGACCTTGAACGGGAGCGTACTTCCTGTCGCCATCATAGCAAGCTTCACAATAAAGTCATCGATCTTCTCGGTCGTCTCTGGGTCAGTCTCTCGACGATGTTCCTGGTTCTTACGTAGTCCGCCAATAGCATTCTGAAGAAAGCCTTCAACCGTATTGATACTGCCTCGCTGCGTCTCACGAGGGATCTCAAAGTCCAGTGACGGAAAGTAGATCGAGCCCGCGTCGGCCTTGATCAACTGACGGTTCAGGTCCTGCATCCATCCAAGACAAGAACATAATGCATCCATACTCAGCATTCCGGTCCATAGATACTGGATGCCAGGTAGCGTGCAATGAGCTCTGTACCCCACCCACCTCCTGTTCCGTGAGCTCCAGCTCGATCTTGGCGCCCTGCTCCTGCACCTTGCCGCCAAACTGCACCTCACTGTTCTTCATACCGCAATGGTCACACTCGAACGACATCAGGATTACTTCACGAAAGTACGGGATCATCGTCAGCAGCAGCTTCGTCGTGCCGTCTTCGTGGCAGTTCATACAGAGACTCTCCATAGTCGTCACCTCCGGCACATCGTCTTCGGCTTGCAGCGTGAAAATCGACGGTCGAGTTTCTCTCCCGTCCACGTTGTTCAAGTGGAAGCGCTCGTCGACGTTGGGACGCGTGCCGCCCAGTACTTGTGGTGCCTTCTCCGACATGGACTTGACCTGGTGGACTGTCGATAATGGCTGGCCTTCGACGATGGCGGTTGGGTACTGAGTTAACAAATGAGGACTATTTTTGAGCAACTCGTGGACGAACACAAACGCGATTTGAGCTCAAAGCAGATCACGCGGTTGGCTTTTGTGACATCCGTAAACGAGTCGTCGGAACGCGCTTCAACGTGGAACCGTGAGCTACAACGGGCCCTGTATTCTGCATTTGTGGTTGGGATGCGTCTATCTGTTACTAACTTTGGCCGTCAAAGTCAGTAATGACTCTTCATGCCTCATGACTGTCATTGCAGCGAAGGTAGTGCGAATGAGCGAATCTACTACAGCAATGCACCGTAAAAGTCTTAGCAGTCGAAGCGATTCGCCATTGAGATAGCTACTAGTCTGGCGTTGCACCTTCACCGAATCGATCGGGTAGTAGACGCGTAAAGCGTCTACAAGTAATTTTCGTACCCCTGCTTGTATGCATCGAATTGACAAGCTCTACAGCGGTATGACAAGCTCTAACTTTACTTTTCCTACCAATCTATGGATCAGCGAACTCCACGTCAATCATCACTGCAAGTTGTCATGAGGTAAACCACGGTCCGGACAAGGTATGAAGCGTTCATCGCTTCTCGATTTACAACTCACACTAGCTTTGGCTTTCGGTTTGTCGGGAACGTAAAAGCTTAGCGAAGGTAATGACTGAACGTCAAGACGAGAAACATGTACTCGAAGCACCTTTGCAAGCTGTCCATTATTCGGGAAAGTGATCCAACAATGGTGAGGCAGTAGTCACTAATTACCTTGCCATCAATTGCGAGAGTGGACTACTGCTCTCTTCGAGAAGGACTCTTCCGCAGTGTTCGAGGCAACCACTTGCGATTCGAGATCTCTGCCTCAGTATCGTCCTACTCATCGCCACCGATGCACATTCTTCGCAACTACTTTCAGCGCTTGGCGAACAAAGTACCACTGTCTGTCAAGTACCCTTCCCTATAGATTATAGCGTTCCTGCAACAACTTGCAGCAATTCTTTGCCAGCCCTGCTTAGTGGCAGTGAAGTGTCTGACGGACTAAGCCAACCCGGTCAGTCTTACGCGATCGCACTTTGATCATGTCGTGCCAACACGTCGGAATGGAAACACAAAATTACTATTGGATCTGTATACCCTGATGGACTGCTCAGCTGTTGCTCGAATGGCGGAAGCCACACGCACGCCTCAACTGACATTGCCTGTGCCACCCACCTGGTCGGGACAACGATAATCCTCAGGCAATAGCGAGCGCTGCAGCTTGTTGAAAGCAAACTGGCGCTTGCCCGTATTCTTCAGTGCATTTTCGATACGTACACCGTGACTGCGCATAACGGAAACGGTTGCAGGTACGCGATGTGCAGGCAGGTCATGATGACGCTGCAGAATACGCACCTGCTCCAATGTTACCGACATGGCTGTGCGGTCCTTGGCACTCTTGCAAACCGTGACGCGACCACCACCAAGCTCCCGACACAGGTCAGACGAGCGCTTCAGAATCTCCGTACGTTTCGTCTTGACCAGACTTTGTGCCGCATCATTGATAGACATCTCAAGTGCACGTAGTTCTTGCGTTACCTCGTCTGGCGTAAGGCGCAACGATGACGCAATCGTCGAATCAACAGACGTGGCTTTGTAACGATGCGATCCAGCGCGACTACGACCAGAAGTTGACAAGCCACTAAGGCCGTTAAGTGGCATGGATACCACAAGACGACGGTACTTCTCACAAAAAGTCTTCAAAGGTTTCAGACTGCGGAAATTGATGATGTCCTGCAGCTCCGTCTTCGCACGCTCTGTGTTGTTCGCGATTGTTTGCATTTCATTGATGCCCTGTGAAAACAGCACTGGTGTCACCTGGATCTCGCCGCCGCTAGCCAGGCGCTCGGGCAATTCCACTTCGCTGGTGGCAACCTGGACCGTCACAATATACTTAACATGAGACCGCTTTGCCCCTGACTTGTTCGAAACCGTAACTTTCACAACACCAGCCTCATCAGCAACGTCTTTGCGCCGTGACATGCGGAACGAGAAACGGTTCATAGGTTTGTCCCGAACATCTTGGATCACAAACGCCACACAACTTAAGTGATCCACAGAACCGGCCATATCTTCCAGCATGCCGATCTCTTTGCCATGGGTAGACAACAACGACTCCACTTGAAAAAGAAAACCCAGGTTGGAAAACTGACGCAGCATATCTTCACCTCGAACAACATCCGGGTTCTGGATCGCAACTTCCACCTTCCGCACAAAGCTGCATGTAAGGGCAGCCAAAGCTTGGGCAAACGCGCAGTCCATCCGAAGCTGCAGATCCCATTTGAGATCGTCATATTCGCGCGCTTCTTCGGGCCACTTGGATAGGTCTAGATCAGCATCTGCAATTTTGGCCTCCATCTTCTTGCGTCTGTTCTGATACGAAAGTATGCCACCCTTGTTGAACTTGTACACGTGAGCTGCGGGTGCGCCGACGGTTGTGAAATCATATGCAGATACTTCCTTCGAAGACCGTCTCCTTTCATCGTTAATGAATGCAGTCGTCGGCCCAATGAGTAAGTCTTGGATGTGCATGTTAATAGGAACGAACCGGAGGTCAGACGACTTCTTCTCCACACTAGCCTTGAAATAGCTCTTGTGCTTGTCGCGATTCACCAAGTACTGGATATTCCTGCGCAGCATTGCCACATATTCTTTGCGTCGTCGAACACGTTCCTCAAGCCACTCGCGAGCGAGCGAAGAGTCTGTATCGTCTTGGATCTGACCAATCAGTGTACCGTAGAAACCCAAATTCTGCTTACCCTTCTTCTGATTAAGGAAGCTGTGCAAGTCTTCACGTGCACGATCGGCCTGTTCCTGACGCTCTGCTGCAATCAGCTCCATCAACTGGCGCGGAATTGCGTTCGAGTAAATGCTTTCCTGTAGATCTTCCACAACAAGACCACCGCCTCCATCTTCTGTGTCGTACTGGAAGAACCGGATGATGTTGCCAATATTCTTGTGAGATGCAGCATCATCGCGACTGGTTATTTCGCCGGGCATCATGACTGTCTGCACACTCAGCTCCGCATTCTTTGCGTTGCCCTTCAATATTTTGTTGATTTCACTCTGCAACGATGGGAACTCCTCCAATATAGCGCACGTGTTTTCGTCCGACGGGTTGATGTTCAACGAGTGACCACTGGCTGCTGCATCAAGCACGGCCTGAGACGAAGTAACAAACTCTAGCACAGGATGGAACATCGTCATTTGAAATGACAGCTGTGGATTGGAAGCAGTGTCTTGACTGCGTGTGCTAGAGCTGGAACGATCCAGACAATTCGAAGACGTCTCACGTTTGCCAAGTGTGCTCGCGTGCACCATAAAGCGCAGCAATGTGTTAGAAGCAGGACCAATCACAGGCACCTCCAACACGGCAACGAAGGGGAAAATAGTGTGCGTGGAGCCTGTCGTCAACACAGATTCCGTTTCGCCTGCAACACCGACCGGTTCCGTTGTGCCCACACATTTCCATGCAGCAGCGCTGTAAATACTATGAAGCGTATTGCTGGACGTGATCGTCTCCTTTGATGAGTAGAAATCGAGCGACACAAAGCATGCACGATCGAATGAAGCTGGTAACTTCAACCGCACGATAATACGCAATCGACTGCCAGGCTCATCACTGTTCAACATCGAATCGCCCATGCTTAAACGATCGCGCAACAATTTCGAGTATGGCATATGGCTTGACGATCCAGATGAGCGCGGGGTGCAATTGAACACGTCCTCTTTGGATGACTGGTCGACAGAAGGTGTGTCGTCGTGCCGAATGTTTTCCGTGCTCGGATTCCACTGCAAGAAGAGCAGAAGTAGCGGTGGAAGGCTATGTGGCAACCACACGATGAAGATGTACCATACTATGTCCGAAAGTTGGTTATCCTCGCCCTTGTGTGAAACGTATTGCGCAACGTAGATGACCTGCGCCGACACGTAAAGGACGCAAGTCGTGGCGATGATAGCGTAAAATATCGTGAGCGACTTGCGGATCCGTGCATCAGATGGATCTTCGTTTAACATGAGCGTCCGTCCACGGCTCATGACCATGCAGCCCAGTATCATCAGCATAAGCGTGTAAACAATGAAACCCGTGCCAAACGCCAAGTAAAATGCCTCCATGTCACAGTCTTCGATAGCAGACCGAATGATCTTGCCCTCGGCAGCAATTGACAGTGCACACTCCTCCTCAGACGAACAAGACGTCGACTTCACATCGTACACACACTCCAACTTCTCTTCTGATACCACAGATACCATCACAATGAAGACCAACACGCAGCCGTTGATCAAGACATAAGCCAGCACGACGGGTGATGTAAAACTGAGTTTCTTGAAACACTTGAACGACAGCACAGTCGCCCAGTGAAAGCAAAGCGACAGAATCATTGCGGTATTAAAGAAATACTGCGCCGTGTACCAGTACACGTATGCTTTCGATGGTTGAATCACCCAGACAAGGTATCCACCAGTCGCCGCTGCAAACGAAAACAGAGCTGTAATCGCCACCAAGTCGGTCCACAACGTATTCACCGTCAACGGCAACCCGTGCCAGCGGATGATCACCAGCGAAAACAAAAAGCAAGCGCTGTACACTACCAAGGTGACAATGTCCAGCGGTGCTGCTTTCAGCGACCGACTGGCATCATCCAGTATGTAGAATGTGATCGGCGTGTTGTCCACAGCAGACGCGAGTCCTTGATATGCTGATAGATACACCTTATCGATCGCAACAGAGTTGTTCGCCGGGTTCAGAAACGTCTCAAATGTAATGTTGACTGTATCACCATTCTGAATACTGCCAGTGAACGAATCCGGAATCGTGAACGAAATGTTGGAAGCACCGACGAATAGGTCTAAGCCAACCGCTTCGACACTATCCGAGTTCGGTAACACCATCGAAGCTGTCGAGACATTCCGAATCATGCCACCAAAATCGGTTTCTCGATCACTCGCCACGCGCAATAGGAAGAAAGCACCCGCACTCAGCACCGCACCACTCGTGACACTCAGTGTCACGGGTGTAGGGCTCATAATAATCGTGTTCTCAGCGGACATTGCCGTGTTCGCAAACATGCCAATGAGCTCGTACGAACGCGACGTCAAGTCCACTCGAAAGGCCTGTTGCATAGCCGTGGAGCCACCAGCTGAGGCGAGACAGCCCGTGCCATCAAACACCATGGAGAGCGTCGTGTCTTCAGTGAACGTGCCAGGGCCAAGTCTCGTGGTCACGCGGTCCACAATGAACTCGTAGCTATTGTGCACCGTCATGAGCGTCGTCAAAGCCTCGGCGTCCAGCGTCATGATCGTCGCATTGCCATTGTCTCGTGTACACTCCACCGCGGTCTCCTTCGTGCCGGCAGCACAGCGCGACGTCGTGCCTTCGAGCAGCCACAGCGTCGGTGTGTCCAGTCGAATTTCACTCGTAAAGTTGCACGACGAGGCCGCCACGGACGCGGGCGTGAGGTCGAACGTCTCGAGCATCTGCGGGAAATTGTACGTCGACGAGACCACGAGCGAGCAGTTGATACACGTGCCATTGCGGGACGAAGCCACTGTCATGCTCGCGACGTCCGAGAGGTCGCTGCCTCTGTCGACGTTCTGGAGATTCGACGTCCGGCACTTGCGGACACAGTCCACGGGGTCCCCGAACAACTGCGTCGTCGTCGCGGCGCTGTTCATGTCGCTGGCGTAGAGGCACTTGTTGGCTTCACATTTGTAGGCGAGCGCCATCGAAAACAAGTCGCCGTGGACTCCACCAATCACCGCGCTGAACGCGAGGAGCAATGCGCCAAACGTCACGAGAGTGCGCACTCGTGTCTCGATTTGTTTGCAGCATTTGGTACCTCGACGAAACGTGGCCAGAGGCATTTGCTCGCATGCACGCTTGTAAGGAGGGTCGTGTCTTGCTAGAGGAGATGGAGAGGGAGGCGGAGGAGGGGGGGGAGGAGGGAGTCGGGCACTGTCAGTCTGGCTGGCTGTCTCCACGGGGATGGAGACTACGCGACCTGCCGCGTCTATTACGATACTACTCTCGCTCGAGTCTCGATCAGGCGCTTCGGAGCCACGACCGAGCGAGTGAGTGGTTGTTTTTCGTGTGCCTTTCCCGCTGGCGAAGCAAGGGAAACCCCTTCCCCTTTGCTTTTCCCCTTCCCCGCGACTAAAACAGACAGAGAGCCAGTTGCGCCCGGTTTTTATCCCGCCGAGAGCGAGTGCGCGCGCATTGTTCCGAGAGAAATCGATAATAGCGGCGAGGTGAAGCTGCTGTAGGAATAAATACAACCACTGCTACATTTGATTGGTACTGCGCTTGCTTGAGTACGACTTGATCGCTCCCTCCGATAAGTTGTCGACAAGTCGATTGTAACCTTCGGTAGATTGCGAACTCGGGCGAACGCACTACCTCGTTCGGTGGCCATACGGTCAGAGTTACAAGTGATAACTAGGATAGAATGACTGCATAGCTGCATCGATCGATGCATAATCAACTGTTGGCTTCTTGCAGCATGACAGGATGCGTAAAACACTATCGTGATCAATACTGTGTGTTGTTGGGAAAGACACCCGACTACGCCATAAGTCAAGGGTGGGCTGAATGATGCGTTCGGTAGTAATATCAAGTTGAAGGGTGTGAAGAACTCGTTAAACAGCCCGAAGAGGATACTTACATCGAGTAGGTAGCAGGCATCACGTAAGATGTCGATCAATTAGTCTAAATGAACTGTTTTGTGCAGAGTGTGCGGCCTATCTACTACGTCCGCCGTCTTCTAGCATCTCGTCTTCGGTCGGCGCCAACTGATCATCCTCGTTCTAATCGATGTGATTAAGAGACTTCGAATCGATTCGGGATTATGTACACGCAGATGTTTGAGCTAGCTCCAGCACCACCTTTTCACCTCCATATAGTAATTAAGCCCAATTGTTCTTCAACTTCTACCTCCTTAATCTCCTTCGTTCATTCTTACTTCCTCTCTCCCATCTCACTCGGAGATACAGTGGGATTAGCAAACAGTCCCGCGTGGTTGAAGCAAAGGAAACGGGTGGTGGCCGAGATCTTGGCCTAGGAAGCTACCGGCCAGCGGATGACAGTCAGTCGGTCACATTAACGATGTTGCCGACGTCCCTGTGCTCGTTACAGTCGACCAGATCCCGCTGATTGTAGCGGTGGTAGTGCCGAATGCGACAGCAATGCTGGCATCCATTTTGAAATGATCTGGTCAAAGAGACTAAACCGTGGTATTGGCAATGTTTAAGTCATTCGTTGGATTCGACAGAGCACTGTCGTCGATGGAGAGAGACTGTCAACCCGCTGCATGTCCAGCTTGTACGCAACTTAAAACTACTTTTCCGTATTTATTGTGTAAAACTAAACGGAGAAGAGTAGGGGGCTTGTCTCACACTTTGGACATGTGCCGGAACTATCATGAAGCTCAGAGTTAAGTACTTTTTAGCGGTGTAAAGATCAGTGACTTTGAGAATGGTGTTCTTTATGTTACAAGTCTTTTTGGCTTGTCGGAGTGTTGAAGGCCTCGCACCTCAGTTAGCACACCAAATGTAACGGGGTTCACACGTAGTTGGATACCTGGCACCCTGTGTCTTAGACCATCGGATGAAATTCCACTGTAAGAGATATCGAATATCTTATCGGCCTATAGGGGCTGACTGGTGTCAGCCACCAGATAGGAGAGATCTTAGTTGTACTTACTTAGGACATAAGTGTATAGATTAGGATCAAGATATTCTATCGGGTTAGATGTAAATAAAATTCAGTTCCCCTTTTGATCTTAAAGACACGTGCCTTGCGAGGCGTCTTTGGTCATTGGTCACTGATCACTAAGAGTTATCAATACCTCCTTGGGGTAGCTAGTTACTCGTGAGCACTAATTGCTGTCGATTCACTATATCGTTAGGTCCCCTGGAACAAGGACCATAAGCTTTAAGCTTGTTGACTCGTTGAGTCTAGTTCTTTAAAGCTAATTTGCTCGTTGAGCGTTAAGTCTTCCTCTGACTAAAGCTGTGTAGCTCCGCTACACTTGGTAGCACTTGTAGTCAATCTATGCCTGAGTCTATTCGGACTGATCCTCTGTGAGGATAGAAAACCCCACTCCCCTCTCTGAAGCCCAAAAGGTCGAGCTTGATAAGCTGACCGCGTCTTTGGGTCCAGAGTACGTAAAGTATCTTGTTTCACAAGGCTCTGATGTGCTGAATGCACGTGTTAAAGGCTTCATGCAGCATGAAGCGACCCTTCTAGGGCAGGTACAGGACCAAGTAGCGTCGGCTATGCCTACACGCTATGTGTCTGTTCCAGACAAATAGGTGCCTCGTCCACTTAGAATGAAAGTTTAGAGCTACTCCGGTAAGGAGGGTGAAAACCTCGTCCTCTGGATCCGTGAGATTGAGATGGCCATGAGATTAGGCCTGATCAAGCTTGACCATCAACAGGTCTCGCTGGCTATCTCAAATCTCGATAAAGAGCTAGAGAATGGGCCGTGACGTGTAGCACGTCGGTAGACTTAGCGGTTCCTACATGGGAGTCGTTAAATTCACAGCTGGTACAGGTAGTCTCACCACCTAACCAAGCTTACCGCGTGCGCTACACGCTTTATGTACACCCGTCAGGGTAAGAATGAATTATCGGACTATGTCCAAAGAGTTGAGAAGTCTCATGGCTGCAATGCAGTCTGACCCTCTGCCCGAGGCAGCTCATGTGACTATCTTCATGGAAGGTCTTTGTACTGGCATTTCCAGAACCGAAGTTTTTTGAGTCCACCCCTCTACGTTCGAAGAGGCCGTGAGAATTGCTTTTAATGCTGAGAATAACTTTAAGTCGGCCAGGCTTGGCTGGATTGGGTACAACCCTAGCTCTGTGAGAGCAAACTCCACAAGTGGTACGGCCTTTAACAGGCCGGAGCTGATGGATGGATCTTAGCTATGCTGAAGATAAGAGTGAAGTTAATCTTCAAGATGCTGAGCAGCAACGCGTCGTACGACGATGTATTACGTGCGGAAACACTAAACACTTGCGGCCTGGTTGCCCTTTGCCTAAACAGCGTCAGGCTACAAGCCAACACTCCACCCCTAGCCAGAAGTCTGGCATGGAACGGGGAAATGCCGACGTCAAGTAGGCGCGGGGCACCCTACTGGGTAAGAACTGGGTTCTGTCACACATTTAGATAGTAAAGTTGAGCAGGGCTTAGCCCCAAATAGCTCCGTACCTATTGGTATGGAGCGTGGATACAAGTCCGGCTTGTTAGTCGCCGAGGCAAAAATTTAAGGCCTTGGAGTGGCATGGATTGATTGGAGGTCTAAGATCTTAGGCGCCACGTGCAACGTTCCTGGTGAAGTTTTGAAGAGTCATGAGCCCACCTTTGCTAGGCAACAGAAGCACTACCGGCGCGAGCCTTTGGCAGAAGATGTTAATGTGCTGGACATTGGAATGTCCGAGTTGTCTAACTCTAATGTTGTAACATAGATTCCGAGAATAACTCGTTAAATATCGGTGATACGGCACGTACTCCGTTTAGTGTTACTCGTTGTGATAACGAGTCACTGCATGTTGAAAGCATGGTTGGCCTAGCGCCGGATTATCAACGATGTGATTTCTTCGATGTTTGTGAAGGGGCACGCAAAAAATTACCGAGTGTGGTCGGCCGTGAAGGTACCACACTTGTTGGCGAAACGCCGTTTAGTTCAGGGCTAGGCCCGCATAAGGTATATAGAGTGGCACGTAGAAATCCACTGGGTGAAGAGTTCGAGTTATGTAGCACTTCACCGGATGTCGGTCAAGACATCGGATCTAGTATAGAGCGCACTACTGTTAGTAGTAATAAAGGGGGCGGCATTATCCCGACCCCTAAGGGGTGTAAGCTTTTTAAGAGACGACTTGGACGCTAGGTGGCAACTGTTAAGCACCAGGCGTTCACATTGTCACTGGTTGGTAATAGTGATACACTATATACGCTTGTTAACGGAGTGAAAGGTCAGGTTGACGGCAATGTTAGCCTCGAAACCCTTCCATCTTTGGATGCTCTGCGTGAGCTAGACGAAATGTCTGATGGCGAGTTTAGACAGACCTTAAAGGCAGGAGATTTGTCCGAATTAGTAGTCATTAGACCCGATGTTGAGTTGAACTCGTCCTCACTAATGGATGAGTTTGTCCTAGAAGACACAAAAGCGGCACTTAGAGCGCAAATTGGATCTTCGATCCTTATAGATCCTTTAAATCCGTTTTATTCTTTTATTAAGTAATTTCGAGATGTGGTGTGTCACAAATTACCGTCTGTCTTACCTCCCGATAGAGGTGTACGTCATGAAATTGACTTAGTTGCCGGAACTAAATACTGCGTAACACGGCAGTGGCCTTTGCCTAAAGAACAGTGTGACGTCATTGGCGATTTGTTTTGTGCTAAGCACGCGGCTGGAATGGTTCGTAAGAGTCAATATCCCCATTCAACATTGACATTTTTTGTCAAGAAGCCAAATGGCAAGTGGCGCATTGTGCATGCTTATAATTAAGCCTAATGCAACTACTATACCGGCTTAGACGCCTATTCCTGGAAAGGATGTTCTTCAGAGCAATATGGTAGGATGTACATTGTACAGTGCACTCGACTTAGCCGATGATTATTACCAGCTGCTTGTGCGAGCGAGTGATATTCTGCTAACAGCGGTGAGTATTCCGAGCAGTATGCTCTGGGAGTGGCTCGTTATGCCACAAGGGCTGTATAACACCCCGGCTGCTTTTAACAGTCTGGTAACGCAACTGTTCATACCTCATCGAGGTTACGAACAAACGTACTTTGACGACATCTTTGTCCATAGTCGTGCAACGAATTGTCCATCGGATGTGGATTACCACATTGAATTATTTACGAGTTGTGCTCGAGTGCATGCGCACGAATAAATTTTACGCTAATGCATCTAAGTTCATCTTTGTTGCATGAGAGATTCCCTTTCTAGAGTGCTTTGTTGGGAAGCGAGGCCTTCGAGCGGACCCCGCTAAGGTAAGGGCCATAGTCGATTGGCCGGTTCCTAAGAACCAAAAGGATTTACGTAAGTGGCTTGGCCTTGCCAATTGCTTGCATGAATATAGTGCAAATTACGCAGACATCGCTAGTCCATTATCTAAACTCCTTAAAAAGGATGTGCATCGGTGTTGGAGTAATACGGAGCACGATGCTTTTAAAGCGGTTAAGGAGAGTCTTCTTCATGAGCCAATACTTGCGTTTCCTGATCCTGATCGGCCCTTCAGTGTCGTCTGTGATGCATCGATATTTTCTATTGGCAGTGCTCTGTTACAACCATATGTCGATGGACACGAGCGCGTCATTGCGTTCGAGTCTCGCCAGCTTAAGGCTGCTAAAAAGAACTAATTAGTTTATGGCAAGAAATACTTGCTATGAAGTATGCTCTGGCCAAATTTCGAGTGCATCTGCTTCGTTCAAAGCCATTTTTGATCTGTACAAATCATGCGTCATTGTACACTGTGACACATTCGCCGCATCTTTCTCAGAGAAAGGCTCGTTAAATCTCATTCTTTGCAGAATGTAACTTCGAGGTGAAGTATAAGCCAGGAAAGCAAAATGCTTTGGCTGATGCGCTATCGCGCCGACCTGACTATGAGCTTGCTCATGTTATGACACTGGCGTCATCAGTCCCTGACTTAATCCGTGCGGCTTATGACAAGGATGATCAGTGTGTAGCTTTGCTACGGGCTCTTAAGAGCGATAGGTATAAAGACTCGGACATAGAATTTTCAGCACGTTTACGTGCGAGGCTACATCGATGTTCCATTGATAATGGCCTGTTGTGCTATCGCACGGATTTTTAGGATACCCCTCGTATCGCTGTTCCTCATGATGAGAACTTGAAGCATCGAATCCTCTATGAGGCACATGATATCGCTTTGAGCGGTGATCTCGGTCGTGAGAAGACCTATGGCTAAGTGAGCCAGGCTTATTGGTGGGAAAAGATGTACAACTGGGTAAGCACCTATGTGCTTACGTGCGAAACGTTTCAACAGGTCGAGCTCAGCACATGCGGCTACGCCTCTAGCTAGTCTGCCTGTACCCACTAAGTGTTGAAAGTCCATGAGTATAAATTTTGTGTTCGGACTACCAAAGAATTCGGAAGGCAACACTTGGTTTGTGGTCTTTGTTGAACGTTTGAGAAAGATGGCTCATTTAGCGGCTGTGCCGGATACGATCGATGCTATAGTACAGCATAGCTATTTATTGATCGTGTGTTTTGACAACATGGTTTGCCTGTGGCAATTGCATCTGATAGAGATCCCCGCCTCACTGAAAAGATTTGGAAGTCTATCTTTAAGGTGCTCGGCACCCGATTGGACATGCCCACGGCGAATTATCCGCAGACAGATGGTCAAACTGAGCGTGTAAATCGCGTCATTGATGACATTTTGCGCAGTATTTGCGCTGTAACGCCACGGCGTTGGAGCTCAATGCTCCCTGTTGTTGAATTTGCGTTAAACAACGCTGTTCTTGTCTCCACAGGCTTTAATCCTTTTTACGTAAACGATCTCACCCACTCTCGCGTTCCGTTAACGATACTACTCTGTGGCTTAGGGCTTGGTGGGGGAGAGTTGCCGATTGGCTTGCTAATATCAGCCCTGCTACTGTTCAAAAAGCAGGTAGGCGAGTTTCTCGCAACGCGATTGAATGTCTTACAACATGTGCATGACGCAATGGCTGATAGCAAAGAATTACAAAAACAACAAGCTGATGCCGAAGGCAGAAATGCATTGAAAGTTGTGAGGTCGAAGACCAAGTATCACCCAATTCTAAAAACCTACCTACAACTGTAGTGTACGCTGTCTTTAAGACAAAGTTGCGTCCACGCTTCATTAACCCGTTTACGGTCACCGCCAAGAAGATCCTTGCGTATGCGCTCAACCTTCCGCACAAATTGTGCGAACACCCTGTGTTCTATGTAGGCTTACTGAAGACGTACCGGGATCCTTCCCATGTGAACTTTAAGGCGCTGGCGCCGACGACGAGATCGGTGTCCCGGATTGTTGCAAACAAATCAGCAAGTCCAACTGAGCCTCGCTCCGAGTTTAGGCATGCTCCATAGCCTGAAGACGGCTCTTCATCGCATCAAACATGCATTGGGTCATCCCCAGGGTCAATCGTACACCCTTCACTTTGAGTACCAATTTCTCGTGGACTGCCACCAGTACACCGGCAGCCACCGACGCTGCTCGATGAGCATGGGTGTCTTCAGTTTCATGTCGAGAGACTACTAAAACGACGTCGTCGTCATGGCCACTACCAGTATCTGATATAGTGGCGTGGGTACCCTGAGTCTGAAAACTCATGGGAATACGAGGTACCCCTACGGCAGATTTCCCTTATGCTTTGGATGTTTCTGAACATCGTGGTCACGGTCATCTTGATACTGAGGCCATTTCCCACCACAAGTGGTTTGGGTTGGCGGGTTGGTGGTCATAGTTTGGCCAACACTCGCATATTACGCATTTAACCTCTGGCCTTTAGCTTGGCACAGTCATACCGAAGCTTGCGTTCGAGATGCACATCAGCCACATTGGCTATAGCTCTCAGAGCAGACAAAGTGCTGAGGCGACGTATGCGGTGCACCCAGCGGACGAAGGCATTGTCTTCTTCGCTCTCTGTTTCGTTTGCAGACAAGAGGATGGACATACGCTTAATTTGTGGGACCGATGCACCACGTGATTGCATGTCGAAACATGCCTTGTATTGACCTTGGGTTGTTAGGTGAATCTCCAGGTACCTCTCACGAAGTACTTAATTACTCATTACCTCCTTAGGGTACTTATACCTATGGCCAATGATCCATGTTGCAAACGATTGGCCGGACGCTTCACGTAAGCGTTCCCTCCACACTGGGTGAAGTGAACACATAGTCACGGTGGTGCTCGAGGGCTGCGGCACTTTGCGCATGGCGCCGAGTGCTTTCTCCTTGCTAAAAGGTAACTATTGTTACTCATCGAGCGGGTTCGTGATTATAATATCATCCGAGCCGAGTTTTGAGTGTGGCGCCAATGGCGAATTATTCTTATCACGTTCAGGGAACGGGCAGGGGGGAGTACGAGGTTTTACCTTGTACATGAATGTGTCGGACATTGTCCCTGCATCATCCGGGACACTGGCATTGCTACCATAGTTTGAAATCTCCCCCATTGCGAGGTAATCACTGAAAGCATGTGACTCGTTAGGTGATAGGGACATCGTTCTTAGCTTTACGCTACCTTGAGGTGACCGCAAGTGCACTGATCTTGTAAAAAAAACAAACTTCGATGAGAACGTTCGATTGGGACGAGGTTTGATTGACATTTTGGGAAACGTCAGTCTGGTAAAGGATGGTGTAACGGGGTCACACGCAGTTGGATACCTGGTACCCTGTGTCTTAGACCATCGGATGAAATTCCACTGTAAGAGATATCGAATATCTTATCGGCCTATAGGGGCTGACTGGTGTCAGCCACCAGATAGGAGAGATCTTAGTTGTACTTACTTAGGACATAAGTGTATAGATTAGGATCAAGATATTCTATCGGGTTAGATGTAAATAAAATTCAGTTCCCCTTTTGATCTTAAAGACACGTGCCTTGCGAGGCGTCTTTGGTCATTGATCACTGATCACTAAGAGTTATCAATACCTCCTTGGGGTAGCTAGTTACTCGTGAGCACTAATTGCTGTCGATTCACTGAATCGTTTGGTCCCCTGGAACAAGGACCATAAGCTTTAAGCTTGTTGACTCGTTGAGTCTAGCTCTTTAAAGCTAATTTGCTCGTTGAGCGTTAAGTCTTCCTCTGACTGAAGGAGCTGTGTAGCTCCGCTACATACTCCCACCTGAGTGACTCATAACGGGATACGGTCGGCTGCATGAGTGTGCTTATGGGCGAACCCGCCATCAGTGGCATGTTGGAGTCTATATAGATACCAACAACATGCCGCTATCAACAAGTTTCTACAAGAGGAATATGCTGTCGAAGGACAGAAGATACCTTGCTTTACCAGCAAGGCTCTCATCAGTCTAAGGGCTGGCCGACACACACGCGTCGACTCGAAACCTTTAAGATAGACATCTCAAGGTACAAGGGAACCGATGAAGATTTCCTTTTGAGATGGTACGTCGATTTAGACGATGCCATCAGGGCCCGTCACATCGAGGGTGACGAGATGCAAGTCACCTTCGCCTTGTCAAATTTGACAGAACGAGTAAAGACTTGGGCTTTAGGGATTGAGCTTCAAGACTTAGAACGTGTTTGAGTCGTTAGAGACCTTGAAGTTTCGGCTCAAAGAGCCGTTCGAGCCGCCAAGAGTCGAGTCCAGAGCACGCTCTGCACTCTTGAGGCACAAGCAAGGTAAGCGTGATGTGCACGCTTGCGCACAACACCTACGCTACCTTGCGAGTAACGTCACGGATATCCCTTTTGATGATCACACGCTCATCAACGTGTTTTCATCTACGGCCTTGTGGATGGGCCGGTGAAGAACTACATGTTCCAAGAGGACGTTCATACGATGGAAAAGGCGATAGCGTATGCGGAACAAGAGGACTTCAGCCTGAGACAGTCTCAGGCTAACCGTCAAACTATCGTCCGATGAGACGATAGAAAACAGGAGGTCCCGAACCAATGGACCTCTGTTACATCAAGAGCCTGGACTCTCGCTCTCTGAGTCATAAGCGAACGGCAAGATGCCACCGCTGTCAGAAGATTGGACGCTACGCTCATGATTATAGTGTCCCGAGTACTGCGACACGTCCGAAAACAGGACGTGATGACCACCGTTGGCCAAGGAAAGGTCCGAGGCGTGGGTCCGACCATGTCGCTAAGCCGCGCCAGCATGTCGGAATGTCAAAATACGGACAGGGTCAGTAGGGGCGGAGCACCCTGCTGATACAGCAACGTCAAGAGAATTTGCAGGACTCTTGACGAAGATTGCTCCCAACACACAGTCGCTGTGTGTTACTGCTCCTAGTAATGAGGTGTCGCTCATCACTTCGAAGATCGAAGTGACAAGTGGAATGTCACTTCACGCCCTAGTTGACTGTGGGGCGTTGAACAGTTTCATTCGAGGCCAGTCGCTAGAAGGTATTAGACTCAACTATATTGAGCGAGAGATCCCTCCAACGAGGATGACTGTGTGCCTTGCTACAGGATCATCCGTAACAGTGAACAAACGTGTAGTGGGAATCCACTACACGCTAGAAGGAAAGCAGTACGATGATGACTTCGTACTGGATTTGGATGACAAATTTGATGTAATCCTTAGTCTGCCATGGCTTGGAAAGTACCGGCCATGGGTTATCTGGCAGCATCGGTACGTGAAGATGCCTGCCGTTTGTTCATCGGATGAACATCTGATGAACGTCTTGGAGCGTCCACAAGCGTGTGGATGTACTACGAGTGAGTGCGATGGCCTCACTTGTGGTACGGTCGTTAGCACGATTGCACAAGATCACAGTGTAGAAGGCCACTGCACTGTGGAATCAGCTCCCGGCACCTGTGTAGAGACACAGGCTGCGCCGAAGTTTCACCACTCGAAGAGATCGAGTGGACTGGAACACGGATGCACACCAAGAAGGGTGCATCCGAGAAGAGAGACTAGTGTTGTTCAGGATGGACAACAAGTTGAAGCGAGATCAACAATCAGAGAGTCGATCGTAGAGCAAGCCCGCTAGACAGAAAGAGAGTCGATCGAAGAGGACGTGACCGTGATAGTACCCGTAACGGAAGAAAGTTCCGGCGTTCCTGAGAGTGATAACTCCCGAGAGAGTTATGTTGAGGGTGTGGATCCCCAACCACCTGCGGATGTGTTTTCCCAGGAAATCACCGAGACAGTGAATGTCTTGGTGAATGAAGGATCAATTGTAGGCGCTTTACACTTGATCTGGTGACGCCCCCGAAGTCAGCTTCGGAGGTAATTAAGTTGCCAACGCTAGAATCTAAAAGATTCTTGTGGGATCTGCGTAGTGACAAGATCAAGCAGATCTGCGTACTCGTCACAGAGGACGAGTACGTCGCCGATATTCGGTCGGCACAAGTGTTTGCTGAGAACGAACGGGTTCTCAGTAGCTCATCGATGGACGAGAGTGTCCTTGATGAAAAGACTCGAATTGAGCGATACACGTCTCAATCTTGGGAGTCTTTGAAGACAAATCTTTTGTATAAGGATTTGGTCGATTTCAGGGATGTTTTTTCTGAATCCGTGCCATGCGAGCTGCCTAAGGACAAAGGCACTCGGCATGAGATCGCACTGAAACTTGTTTCGAAGTACTGTGTCATAAAGCAGTGGCCACTGCCTCGTGAACAGGTAACAGCGATCGACAAATTCTTTGCCGATCGTCTAGCGGCTGGTCATTCGATGAAATCAACATCCCCACACATTCTCCGAGATTCTGTGTGCGAAAGACCACAGGAGAGTGGCGGATAGTGCACGCGTTCAGCAAATTCAACGTTTCAACTGTACCGGCTCAAACGCTGATACCAAGGATGGATGTCATCATAGATGGTATGGCAAAAAGTGCCATCTTTTCGTCCATGGATCTGATGGACGGATTCTATCAGATCCTCAATCGTGGACGGGGCATCCCGTAAACAGCAGCGAGAACCCCCAGTGGTATGCTCTGGGAGTGACTAGTGATGCCACAGGGGCTAAGTAACGACCCTGCAACTTTCAACATTTGTGTTACGAATCTGTTGCGATCGGTGCGAGACTTCGCAGCGAGTTACTTTGACGATGTGTTCGTCCATAGCCACACTATGGATGGGAAGACGGAAGTGGAGTTTCATAGAATCCACGTCCGGAAGGTCCTTACTCTTATGCGAGAGCATAAATTGTTCGCGAACCTTAGGAAGTGTATCTTCGCATAAAACGAGATACCACTTCTTGACTGCATCGTGATTACAAATGGCGTACGCCCCGATACAGAAAAGATCAAGGCGATTATCTACTGGCCTGTACCATTCGACGTCAAGGGGCTTCGAAATCTTCTTGGCTTGGTGGCGTACTTGCACATATACACGCGCAACTACGCCGAGATGACCGTACATATCTCTCGTCCGCTAAAGAAAAATGAGAGATGGTTATGGAGCGCTGAGTGTCAGCACTATTTTGAGGGCATCAAGAAAAGCTTGGTGCAATCGCCTATGTTGGCGACTGCAGACCAGGACAGACCATTCATTGTGGTCTGTGACGCCAACGTTTATGCGATCGGCTGCGCGTTTATGCAGTACGACTCAGACAGCGTTGAGCGCGTCTTCTGTTATCAATCGCGTCAGATGCAAGCAGCTGAGCGTAATTACCCAGTGCATGACAAGGAACTTCTTGCCTTGAAATATGCACTGGCTAAGCTTCGGGTACATCGCTTAGGATATAGGACCTTCATCGTTTATACCGACCATGCGTCATTACGCACGGTCGTAGACCGTCCACACATCTTGCAGCGAATGGCGAGGTGGCTGTATTTCTTCGCGCAGTACAACTTCTTCGTCTAGTGTACTCCAGGAAGGCTTAATGTTGTCGATTATGCTCTTTCGCGTCGGCCCAATTTCGAGCCGACTGCTCAACTCAACAGTAGGAATGATTTCATTGTCTTAACACTATCAGAGATTGTTCTGTCGTCGAACCTGCTCGACTACTTGCGGAAAGCACATGCATAATATGAGCCGCTTCTGCGGTATATGGATTGCCTATCTAATCCATGCATTCAACCTTTGAAACGTTTGTCGTCTCAACCCCGCTCTTCAACCGAACCGTCTTCGGTTCGTGATCGACTGCTGCACTATACTGCAGTCAAAGGCGACACACCTCGTTTCGTCGTTCCGGCTCATAATGATTTGCGACTGCGCATCACGTAGGAGTGTCAAGATGCCCGACCAAGTGGGCATCGAGGTAAGGAAAAGACTTTCCTCACGGTGAGTCATGACTTCTACTGGCCCTGCCAGTATGATTTTGTGCGCAAATACATTTGCGCTTGCAAAGTTTGTTAACGGGTGAAGCCTAGTCCTTCATCCTGCGCGCACCCTTGCAGCCTCTACCGATTCCGGCAGAGTGCTGGCAGTCCATATCGATGGACTTCGTCTTTGGTTTTCCCATATACGCTCACAAGAATACGGGTATTCTTGAGTTTTTTGATCGGTTCAGCAAGATGGTACATCTTGTTGCTGTACCGGAGTTAATCACAGCCCAGGGCCGTGCGCGTGTCTTCATTGATACTATCTTCCGACTTCACGGGTTACCCCGTGAACGCGTGTCAAACAGGGACCCCCGCTGCACGGCGTAGTTCTGGCACTTCGTGTTCCGTTCACTTGTAACACGTTTGATTGTGTCGATTTCTAATCATCTAGAAAACAGATGGTCAGACGGAACGCGTTAACCGCGTCCTGGAATAAATGATTTGAGGGTACGTACACTCGTTTGCGAGTGGAAGTGAATTCTTACCGATAGCGTATTTGGCCATTAACAACTCGGTGCATGCGTCAACAACGCATACACCGTTATTCGTGAATGGCCTACGCCATCCACGTTTACCCGCCTTCTTAGAGTGTTACTCTAGCTTAAGGGGGGGGAGGACTCGCTCGAACAAAACCGATTTACTCCTCTCATCACACGTTGACAATGGTGTCAGCGTGATGTAAGCCGATGTCGATCACATCGGTGAGGACGACGATGCTTGGTTTAATAGCATCGCCAATGACTGCCACAGCGAGGACAATGACGCCCACACTGGTGAAGACAACGTTCTTTCAGCAGTGAACATGAAGCGCACTGCTGTTGATAAAGATGAATAAGCAAAGGAATGTCTGCTGAATCGCGAAGCGGTTGTCCGCTTCGTTCAAAATTATATTGCAGATGTAATAGACAAGCAGAAAAGATAAATCGACAAACATGGATGAAAAAATGTTCTTTCATTTGATGAAGGAGACCTAGTTTTACTGTCTACAGTAAACTTACCGAAACATGCAGTAACAAAAGTAGGCAGCAGTAAATTAATGCCCACGTATATCGGTCCATTTCGTGCGTTGCGCCGGATGGGCAACGCATACACGATTAAACTGACTCGTAGGATGCGTACGCATCCTACTTTTTACGTTGTACGTCTCCGCCCGTACTACCAGTACAAGTCCGTTTCGAGAGGCGAAGAACACATCCGCAGTCAAGGACCGAGACCACCTTCGAGTGGTTCCTTTTCAACGATCCAGTCTGGTCGACTAGCGAAGCGACCTGCTCACACAACTAAAAGATATACTGACGAGGTGCAGTCAGCTCGTCACGAAGAGAACGAATCGAACGTCGTTCTCAAGCTGCGCGAGCGCAAACGAGGCACGATCGTTCGAACGATAGTGCGCTAAGGAATTGTAAGCATTCCTTACAAGGTCATGGATATCATAAAGCCGAGTCCGTTCATGACCCAGGTTATCGTGTAACTGTTTCTTTTAAACGGTTCATTTCCTGAATATCTAACTGATCCGACCCTCGAGCCGTATCAAGTATTTCCGCCACCACCACATCATTTGGTGGACTCTGGCGGTAGTCAACGCTTTCTGTTGGAGCGTATTTTGAACCACTGCGACGTGAATGACGTCCGGAAGAGTAACCTCGTCCGCTGGCGTTGCTATCCACCGGTCTGGGACAGCTGGGAGCCTCGTGTACAGCTGATCGTTGATGTTCTGGGTCTCGTCAAGCAATATGACGAGAGCCACCCGCTGTTTTCGAAGAAGGGCCGCCGGAAAACGACCTCCCCGATTGCGCTTACAGGGATTGCAAAGTGACAAATCTTTCGGATATCTCAGAATAGATGCGCGCCGTCCATTAGATAACATTAGGGTGGTAGGCCTCCATAAGGGCACGATAAGATTACTTAAGTCAACCTGAACACGAATCACCCCACGAGAGACAAGGTTATCCTACCTCTCTTGACAATCGGCGCAGCTTGTAACGTACATCAACTGAGTTACGCTTTTAAACCTGATGCTATCTGCATCAAGTTTACTGAGCCATGCCTCACGGCCAATGCTCTCGATGTTATGGACAAAGGCAATCCGTCCCTGCACCAAGGCCTTACTGTCTCGGTCACAATTACCATCGTATCACCGATGTTTGAAGAACACATCGGTGAAAAATTCTTCTTCAGCACGGATAGTTTCCGTGCAAGATGTAGGAGGACAGATCCTCCTACAGTCGAATAAAGGGAATTGATCCCGTTCGGTGGTTATGTCGGCCACTAGATCTAGCTCTTTATGTGACGGCATCCACGTAGACTCCACTTGAGGAGCGTGGCGCAGGACATTTCGGTCCCTGGCCTCTTGTGTGGTGCAAGCATGAGCAATGACACCAGTGGCAGCTCGATATCTCGAGTTGCTTCTCTCGTGGTGACGTATAGGTGTGTCGCCACCATCACCACGCGTTCTATCGTCGGATGAACTGGCGTGAGACGAGAATTCGTAAGACGTAAAACTCGGTCCGAAGATTTCGGACATGGCAGCGCCGTATTCCCAGGAACCGGTCAATCTGGACCTGGCGGTGTCCGCCCCGGGTGATCCGGAGGCAGGAGGCACCGCCTTCGATTTGGATGCATCGTCCGACTCGCTAGAATTGATGAGCCCTATTTTAGGCTCATTCATGTTGCGAGTCGTATTACCCGCTGCAGACGCAGCGGATGTATCTATCGCACGTTGTGACTCACCACGTGGACTATTCACAACAGGCACTGCCTGTTGCTCACTTGCAACAGAAGGCGAATGACCATCTGCTACGGAGGATTAAGATGTACTCTCTTCGGCTGGACGCGTGCGTGCAACCACCTTCCTGGCTGCTGCAGTATCAGCTCGCGTGGTTTTCAAAATCACGCGTTGGATTGGAAATTAAGTTGAAATTTGACCAACAAGTGCTTCCTTTCCCAGAGTGATCCAACGGTGGTCACCCTGTCCCAATCAATTCTTATTCGATCAACGGGTTATAGATGGTTAAAGGGGGAGGTGATGTAACGGGGAGCCCGTTACATGAATTTGACACCAAACGGTGTCAATAGGAATATTGTCTAGCATGACAATATTCTACCAATATTATCCGAGATGGATAATATTGAGGGAATATTATCCTCTTTGATAATATTTATGCGCTGCTCAAATATTGGTTGATAGAAGACATGTCAACCAACCAATCGCTGCTAGACGCGCGTAATGAGTGGTGAGCAGGTTGTTATTATACGAAAATGTAGATTAATGTAGTTTCTTTCTACCTTTACTCAACTAGATATTTGGGTAGATTTCTATAGAAAAATTTAAATTTATAATAAAAAATAATAAAATGTAAAGAAGTTCTATAAAAAACTACTCAAACAGCTAGTTGAGTAAAGGTAGAAAGAGAACTGTAGTTAATATCCCTTGCGCGTACAAGTGTACGTGAAGTTTCGCAGCACCCAAAAAAGGGTGTACCGTTATACTAGAGCTTCATCGCGCGCAAGAACGCACTTCCTTAGTCGAAGAAACTGCTGTCGAGCCCTCGGTAGAGCTCGATCCCGTCGAAATGTAAATCTACAACTTTCGTTGGCTCGCAGTGTAACGGGGTGAATCGTTACATAACAATTTATAAGAAATTGCTAATAGAATATAACTATAAGAGTTATATTCTCGGAATATTGTCATAAGGACAAATATTCTGTAGCACTTACGAGTAGTTCCTAATTGGTTGATATAGGCCATTATTTCAACCAACGAAGACGCGCCACGACAGACGCACGCAATGAGTGGTGAGAAGATAACTGATTTACACATTTGTATTTAGACATAGTTAGATGAAGATAAATAGTGATTTATTGCAGACATTAACTATGCTAAACACAGTTCTACTTTTTACTTTAACCAAGTACTCGCTTCTTCTTACCGTCTTCCTCTGCACGTACGAGTGTACGTGAAGTTCCGAGGCACCGCCTTATTCTGTCATCAGAATAAGTAGCTTGTACTGTCACCAGTACAAGCTTCAGGGTGCCCCGTTACACCTGGTAGCACTTCGTAGTCCGCCCAAGGACCACGTTCACATCTAACATGAATATGTCGGATGATGAAGATGACCAAAGCTTTCACGCTACGCGTGACGGCTACTCCCATTTGAGCGGTGTCGAATGGGATGCGGTTGAACGTATGGGTTCAACCATGGGCATCCATGCTGTTAGCGTCATGCTAGAGGCTCTCAATAGAGATGCCCAACATGCTACTATCGCCAAGTTCATTCAAAATGAACTTGACGCAGAACGCGAGAAAGTAGCCTTTCTTCACCAACAAGGTTCTCAACAAGCAGAGTTGTTGAGAGAACAGGGTGCTCAACAGTTTGAACTGTTGAGACAGCAGCAGGCTGCTGCTGGTGGGCCGATGCACTCGCATCGACCCGAAAGCTTGAAGAATGACATCTCCAAGTATAGGGGAGTCGAAGAGGACTCCCTCTCAAGATGGTTCGTCGAATTGGATGACGCCATAAGGGCGCGTCGCATCGACGACGGGGATATGCAAGTTGCATTTGCCCAGTCAAATCTGGCAGGACGTGCCAAGACTTGGGCACTGGGGCTCAAGTTGCACGACCCATATGCGTTTGGGTCGTTGGAAGTCTTCAAGTCGCGGCTCAGACAAACGTTTGAACCGCCTAGAGCTGAGTTCCGAGCTCGAACCGAACTCTTGAAGCTCAAGCAGGGTAAGCGTGATGTGCACGCTTACGCGCAACATATACGACATCTTAAGAATTGTACAAGCTCCAATCCGGTGGATGAACACACGTTGATTTCGATGTTCATGCAGGGTCTTGCGGATGGTCCCGTCAAGACTCACCTGTTCCGGCTTGAACTAGATTCAGTAGAACAAGCAATTTCCATTGCGGAACAGGAATACTTCAGTCTGAGACAGGCTCGCGCCAGCTCGACATCGTATCGTCAACCGAGACGATATGACAACGGAGGTCCAGAGCCGATGGAACTCTATTATGTAGAGAGCGAGAAGGCTCGCTCTACAGACTACAAGAAGTTGCAGAAATGCAACAGATGTCAGAAGACAGGACACTACGCTTACGAGTGTAGTGCCCCTCGTCCAGTGTCTCGCAAACTGGGCGTAGTGACCGTCCACCCATGAGAAAGGGGCAGGGACGCGGGTCTGCTGTTGGTGCAAAGACGCAACAACGGGATGGACCGTCAAAAAACGGACAGGATCAGTAGGTGCGGAGCACCCTACTGGTCCAGCAACGTCAAGAGAATTCGTAGGCCTCTTGATGAAGGTTGCTCCCAACACACAAACGTTGAGCGCTGCTGCTCTAGGTAATGAGATCCCACTCATTACCTTGAAACTGGAAGTGACGAATAAGTTATCCCTTCGAGCTCTAGTCGATTGTGGGGCGTCCGACAATTTTTTGCGACGCCAATCGCTAGAAGATGGTCACTTTAAGTTCAGTGAATGTGACACACCTCCTACGAGGATGACGGTACGTCTTGCGACAGGCGCATCCGTAACCGTCATGAAGCGTATAGTGAAGATCCACTATACGCTAGAAGATACCCAATATGACGATGACTTTATCGTGTTGGATTTGGATGAAAAATTGACGTCATCTCCGGTCTACCGTGGCTCAGAAGGTACGAACCACGGGTAAACTGGCAACATCGAACAGTAACGATGCCTGCCGCTTGTTCATCAGATGGCCATCTGATGAACGTTTTGGAGCGTCCACAAGCGTGTGGATGTACTACGAGTGAGTGCGATGGCCTCACTTGTGGTACGGTCGTTAGTACGACTGCACAAAACCTTAGTGTACCAAACGGTTACACTTCGGAGCAAAGTTCCGGCGGCTGTGAGGAAACACAGGATGCGCCGAAGGTCCACCACTCGAATTAGTCGGGTGGACTGGGACAAAGATGTATCCCTAGCGGGGAACATCTAGAAGAGAAACAATCGATCGCTCAGGTTAAGCGAAACGATAATCCTAGATCAACTGGAGAGTCTTTCGTAGATGATCTCGCTGAGGTTGCGCAACCCCAGCTAGAGGAAGTAAAGGGAATAAGTCCCAAGATTACAAATACGGCGGAAATAAGTTCCCCAAAACCCGCGGGAATAAGTCCCCGGGAAGCCGAAGGAATAAGTCCTTCGAAGCCTGAGGGAATAAGTCCCCAGGAAATGACAGAGACATTAAATGTCATAGTCAATAACGGATCAAGTGTAGGCGCTTATACACTTGATCTGATTGCGCCTCCGAAGTTAGCTTCGGAGATCACTCAGTTGCCAACGCTCGAACATAAAAGGTTCTTGCGTGATCTGCGTAGTGGCAAAGTCAAGCAGATCTGCATACTCGTCGCTGACGACGAGTGTGTAACCGACATAAGGTCAGCAACAGTGTTCACTGAGAACGAGAGAGTTCTCAGTAGTTCATCTATGGACGAGAGTGTCCTAGATGAAAAGACACGAATTGAGCGATATGACTCCCAATCATGGGAATCGCTCAAGAAATATCCTCTCTATGAAGATTTGGTTGAATTCAAGGATGTATTCCCTGAAACTGTTCCGTGCGAATTACCGAAGGATAAAGGTATTCGACACGAGGTCGAGCTTAAACCAGGCTCGAAGTACTGTGTCATGAAGCAGTGGCCACTGCCTCGTGAACAAGTACTTGCGATCGACAAGTTCTTTGCCGATCGTTTAGCTGCGGGCCATGTGAGGGAATCAACTTCCCCACATAGCTCTCCGATCTTCTGTGTGCGAAAAGCAACAGGAGGGTGGCGGATAGTGCACGCGTTCAACAAATTGAACGCTGCAACGGTACCGGCTCAGACGCCGATACCGAGGAAGGACGTAATCATTGATGGTATGTCAAAGTGTACCATCTTTTCGTCCATGGATTTGATGGCTTCTATCAAATCCTTATGCGAGAACGGGATATACCCTATACCGCAGTTAGCACGCCTAGCGGCATGCTCTGGGAATGGCTAGTAATGCCACAAGGGCTTAGTAATGCCCCTGCCACGTTCAACAGATGTGTATCACATCTGTTGAGACCAGTACGAGAATTCGCGCCGAGTTATTTCGATGACGTATTCATCCATAGTCGAGCTATGGATGAAAAGTCGGACGTTGAGGTTCACAGGTATCACGTCCGACAGGTTCTTACAATCATGCGAAAGCATCAATTGTATGCAAACCTCAAGAAGTGTATATTTGCAGCAAGCGAAATACCACTTCTTGGGTGCATCGTTGGTAAGAACGGTGTACGTCCTGATCCCGAAAAGATCAAGGCGATCACCGACTGGCCTGTGCCGGTTGATGTCAAAGGTCTTCGAAAATTCCTTGGGCTAGCGGCGTATTTGCATAAGTATTCACGTAATTACGCCGAGATGACTGTACATATCTCTCGTTTGTTGAAAAAGAACGAGAGGTGGTTATGGAACGCTGAATGTCAGCGCTCCTTTGATGGTATCAAGCAGAGCTTGATACAATCCCCAGTCCTAGCAATAGCCGATCAGGACAGGCCATTTCATGTGGTCTGTGATGCCAGCGATTTCGCAATCGGCTGTGCATTAATGCAGTACGATCTTGAAGGCGTTGAACGCGTCGTCTGCTATCAGTTGCGCCAGCTGCAACCAGCTGAGCGGAACTATCCAGTGCATGACAAGGAACTCCTTGCCATGAAGTATGCACTCGCGAAGTTCAGAGTCTATCTATTAGGAGATAGACCCTTCATTGTTTACACTGACCATGCGTCATTACGCACGGCAGTGAACAGCCCGCACCTTTCACAACGAATGGCGCGGTGGTTGCCATTCTTTGCAGAATACAACTTTACGGTCGAGTACAAACCAGGACGACTTAATGTCGTCGCTGATGCACTCTTACGTCGTCCCGACTTTGAACCAGTCGTGAAACCCAACAGTGAGACAGTCACTGTTGCGTTTATGACGTCCTCAGTCCCATCTACAACGTTGTATGATGATGTGAGGCCGGCATACGCCCAAGATGGTGAGATTGTGAAGTTGTTGACACATCCCTCACAGCCATCTCGAGAATCGTTGAAACGATTGTCGCCTGCGTATCGATCTGCATCAGATCGATACACTACTCGCAACGGGTTACTGTATTATACAGCCGTTTCTGGTGACACACCACGTGTTGTCATTCCAGATGATACTGATCTGCGTTTGCGGATCATGCTCGAGTATCACGATGCTCCTAAAGGAGGACGTCGTGGCCGGGAGAAAACATATCTCACGGTGAGTCGAGACTTTTACTGGCCCCGCCAGTATCAGTTTGTGCGAAAGTATGTTCGCGCATGCGAAGTCTGTCAACGAGTGAAGTCAAGTCCTTCCCTGCGTGCACCTTTACAGCCTCTACCAGTTCCGGCTGAGTGCTGGGAATCCATCTCAATGGATTTCGTCTTCGGGTTACCCAAAGACGCACGCGGGAATACGGGTATTCTCGTATTTGTTGACAGATTCAGCAAAATGGTACACCTTGTGGCTGTACCATAGACAATCACGGCAAGTGGCTGTGCTTGTGTCTTTATTGACACCATCTTCCGACTTCATGTGTTGCCCCGTGAACTCTTATCAGACAGAGATCCACGATCCACTGCTGATTTCTGGCGTTCCGTGTTCAAATCACTCGGAACGCGCTTGAAGATGTCGACATCTGATCATCCAGAGTCAGATGGTCAGACGGAACGTGCCAACCGTGTCCTTGAAGATATACTTCGAGGATACGTACACTCCTTTAAGAGTTGGAGTAAGTTTTTGCCAATGGTAGAGTTTGCCATTAACAACTCGGTGCATGCGTCCACGACACATACACCGTTTTAAGTAAATGGCTTGCGCCATCCGCGTGTACCCACCTTAATAGAGTGTAACTCTGGTTTAAGGGGGGGAGAGACTCGCGCGAGCAAAAACCAAATTAATTCACGCTCATCACGCTCTGACGAAGAGGTCATTGCGTTTGATGTCGATATCAATAACATCGATATCGAAGAAAATGATGCCAGTGAGAGTGCTGAAGCCCTCACTGAAGAAAAGGTTGATGTTGCTGCAGTGCGCTCACAGCGCACTGAAGCTAACGAGTCATCAGATGAGTTCATACTGGCTCGTGAAACGGTAGTCCGTTTTGTGCAAGACTCCATCGCCGAAGCGGTGGATAAGCAAAAGCAAAACGCTGACAAGAATGGAAGGGCAAACACTCTTTTATTTAATAAAGGTGAATTAGTTCTACTGTCTACGTTTAATCTACCAAAGCATGTAGTGACTAACTTGGGTAGCAGTAAACTACTACCCAAGTACATCGGCCCATTTCGTGTATTGAACCGCCTAGGCAATGCATACACGATCGAGTTGCCACGTAAGATGCGAACGCATCCCACGTTTAACGTTGGTCGGCTTAAGCCGTACCATCAGTACGCTGCTTCTTCCGATGAAGAACGCCCTTGTGCTCAAGCATCTCGCAGAGAGCCTTGTGCTCCCGATGATGGGCATCGACAAGGGTATGGAGAGCATTTATCTCATCCCGAGACCGATCAACAATCCCACGGGCTACCCTTAGCTCGTCACGAAGAGATGTCAGAGCTCTCTCGTTCTCAAGCTGAGCAAAGGCAAACTCAGCTCGATGCTTCGAGACAGTGTCCGCCATTTGGAGACGCCTGTCCCGCTCATGTTCGAGATCACCGCGTAACCTTTGCGTTACGCGATCAAAGAAGCTCTCGGGAACACACCGATCCCCATGATCGTGTGGAGAGCGTCTTTCCTCCTCCTCCACCTCCATTAGAGGACTCTCGCGGTGGCCAGCGCTATCTAGTTGAGAAGCTGTTGAACCACCGCGACTTGAACGGACGTCGGACGAGTTATCTCGTCCGGTGGCGCGGCTATCCCCCGTCCTAGAATACTTGGGAGCCCCGCTCCCAACTGATGGTTGACGTACTGGGTCTGGTTGAGCAGTACGACGCGGCACATCCTGTGCCGCAGAAGGACCGCCGGAGAAAGTCTTCCCGGCACGGTTGTAAAGGGATTTCAGGTTGTCAATCCCTTCGTACATATCAGTAGAGATGCGTACGCGCCACCACGGGCTGGTAAGAAGGTAAGCCTCCTTAGGTGCTCGTGCAGAGTAGTTCACACAACATGGGCACGAGTCTCCCCATGAGAGGCAGGGTAATCCCTTCTCCCTTGACAGACGATGCAGCTTGTAGCGTGCACCTGTCGGGGTTCGCTTTTTAAACTTATCACGAGCTTTGATAAGTTTGTCGTTCCAAGCGTCACGACCTACATCCTCAAAGTTATGGATGTAGGCGTTCCACGCTTGAAGCAGTGAGGGACCATCACGTTTGTGATTCCCACTGTACCATCGAAGTTTGAAGAAAGCATCGATGAAGAATTCATTCTCAGCGCGATAGTCTTTCGCACTGGGGTCAAGGTGATGGATCCTTAGTGAATCGAACAATCGTGTTCGATAACGATCTTTCGTCGTCGCCGACAAGTGATCCATGACAGATTTAGGAGGCATCCATGCCTTCTTCTCGGGAGCGAGACGCAACACATTGCGGTCCCGTTCTTCCTGCGATGTGCCGACAGAAGGACTGGCACCTCATTGCGAAGTGGTGTCCATAGGAGAACCGACACCACTGTGAGCGCCCGAGTCTCGCGACCTCGAGCGCCTTCGCTTCGGCGATGGTTCATCGGATTTATCAGATGAACCAAAGATGCTACGACGCATAGCATCATCCATGCCACGCTTGGCAGGCGGCTTGGATTCGATCGCCGTCGATACGGGTCCGTCTTCCGTATCAGGAGAGTACGAGACACCAAGCTCATACTCTGTGAAGACATGAGTGTCTTCATGACCAGCGCCTGCATCACCAAGTGACACAAGCTGAGTCGCTTCAGCAACCGAGGAGACATCAGTTGCTGTGGTTTCTGCTTCGGCGTCCGCACAGAGACGTGCGGACGCGCTCTCGGCGGCCTTGCTCGCGCATCGCATGGGCTTGTTAACCATGCGATGAATTGCTGGAAAGTGGACTCGGACCAACAAGCGCAAACCCTGTCCCAAACGATTTGGGACGAGTATCCATTTAGTCAATCAGTCACTAAAGTGACTGATGGTTAATGGGGGGGGTGATGTAACGGGGTGAATCGTTACATAACAATTTATAAGAAATTGTTAATAGAATATAACTATAAGAGTTGTATTCTCAGAATATTGTCATAAGGACAAATATTCTGTAGCACTTACGAGTAGTTCTTAATTGGTTGATATAGGCCATTATATCAACCAACGAAGACGCGCCACGACAGACGCACGCAATGAGTGGTGAGCAGATAATTGATTTACACATTTGTATTTAGACATAGTTAGATGAAGATAAATAGTGATTTATTGCAGACATTAACTATGCTAAACACAGTTCTACTTTTTACTTTAACCAAGTACTCGCTTCTTCTTACCGTCTTCCTCTGCACGTACGAGTGTACGTGAAGTTCCGAGGCACCGCCTTATTCTGTCATCAGAATAAGTAGCTTGTACTCTCACCAGTACAATCTCCAGGGTGCCCCATTACACGCAGTTGATGTCGAGATGCCTTTCAATCCTTTTTTCGTTTCTTGCTGCTGAGACTCTGCTGCAGGAGTTGCTGCGTGAGCGGACACTCGCTGCTGGGGTGGCGCTTACCCACGAGGAGGTGCCAGCGACGCAAACATCGACACGCCGTCGCCCGGTGCTAGCGCTCGATCCAAGGTAAAGGCTGGCTTTTGCTCTGGCGAACCAAGTGCTTTGACGATATTCTGTCGACCGCGCAATTTCGCGCTAAGCGCGGACGCGGACATGCCATTTTCAACACTGCCGAGAATACTCTCGTCTTCGTCACGGACGCGCTGCGATGACTCGAAATTCGCCAGTCGATCCATTACGCCGACGAGGGCAGAGAGTATCTCATCGTTCATCGTCTCACTCCTTTCACGTGCGGACGATTTTTTGACAACTGTGGTCACGTCAACCGTCGGTGGGACACGTGCAGGCGATCCTCGTCCAGGCGCGGATCGCGCGCCGCCACCTGGCGTCGTCGTAGTCGCGTTTGTGGCTTAAGCCATTTGGCTCATAACCTTTAGGCGATCGTGCGTTGACGCAGTAGGAGTCTGATAAAATTCTGTCAATTGCTTGTCACTAGCTAGCTCTTTTCCTGCCTTTCTAGCTGTCACTCTCCTCCAATCCTCTGTTTCGTACACGTACATTCTACACCCATCTCCCAATAATATGGCTGACGCAAATCGCCCAAGCCTCTTTCCTGCATGCCTTACAGCAAAAAAAGTCTTACATCGTGGTATGTTCAAGCTACAGAAGACCGATGTTTGCATTTTTACGATAACAATTGCCACCAATGGTAATTCACGAGGCTACAAACTGAAGGAGAAATTACAAGACTGACGTGAGAAAATAACAGCAACTTTAATCTGAGCTCGTACTAAAAGCTTGTACAAAAAAAGTACGCACACAAAATAAAATAACAAACGCATAAATAAATAATAATTAATCAAACAAACGTTTACAAACAAACGTTTACAAACAAACGTTTACAAACAAACGTCGGGGCGAATCACTTGCCCGCATAAACGATCTGTTTGCGTGTCGTTGACCAGCACCAGCAGCAGCTCAAACAAAACGCTCTCCTTGAACTCATGGTGCGTTGACCATACCACGAACCTATTGTATCTCCGTATCACGCTCCTCACGCCCCTCCTGTCATGTGCTTCATCATGATGATTATTGTTGTAATTTTTTATTATTACTAACATCATGTCTACTATTGTTTTGCTCTCTTCGGTTTTTTATTTTATTTTTATTATGATTATGATTATGATTGTTATTTTTATATTTTTTATTATTCCATGAAGGCGTCCGTCTTCCTCGGAGACCTGAACGACTATATCCAGCCGTCCCAAGCTTGTGTGAACCCCTTGTTCACGTCGGACGAGGGTCTGGACCAAAACGACGGGGGGTCGTCTACTCCAGGCGTGGCCAAGATCACACTCGAGACGGAGCTCCTGGACGAAGACTTTGCAAGGCCTGTACCTATTCAGCCCAATATCATTCGCTCGACCAAGCAGGAAAAGGCGACGATCTCGCTCGATGACTGTCTCGCCTGCAGCGGCTGCGTCACGTCAGCTGAGACCGTCCTCATCTCACAGCAGAGTTTCCAAGAAATGCTGGACGTGCTGGCCAGCAACACGTTCAAGCACGTGGTCGTGACGCTGTCGCCGCAGTCGCGCGCGTCGCTGGCCGTTCATTTCGACCTCCCGGTGATTACAGTGCACCGTAAACTCGTGACGCTCTTCCATAGTCTCGGTGTCGATCTCGTGATCGATTCCACAGCCAGCGGTGACTTTGCCCTGCTCGAGTCCCGTGCAGAGTTTTTACATCGCTATCGCAACCAGCAAAAGACGATCTGGGCGCGACCGCCATCCTCAGTGGCAGTCTCGGCTGACAAGACGGAGTTTCTCGAGCCAAGTACTGCTTTGAATCCGTTACAGGACCCACTGCGAGCGCTGCCGATGCTGGCGTCGTCGTGCCCTGGGTGGATCTGCTATGCTGAAAAGTCCCAGCCAAACGCTATCCCATTTATTGACACGACCAAGTCCCCGCAACAAATTGCCGGGTCGATCATCAAACGCTTTGTGAGTGGCGAACATGGCGCTGCCCCGCACGAAGTGTATCACGTTGCAGTGATGCCGTGCTTTGACAAAAAGCTGGAGGCTTCACGCAAGGATTTCCAAGACGCCGAGAACGCAACCAAAGAAGTAGATTGCGTACTCGCTACGACTGAGATCATTGGACTGATTGAGAAACTGGACGCTGATTTTGCGGCTCTCGAGCTCGCGAAGCTTACGCCGGAGGAGATCATGCTGAGTGGCATATCAGACGACGGTTCCAGTGTATTAGGCAGTAGCTTGAATGCCAGCTCTGGCGGTCAACTTGAGCACATTTTTCGCTTTGCAGCGAAGGAGCTCTTTGGTGTGGACGTCAACGGTCCGCTCGAGTATGTTGTCGGGCGTAATCCAGACTTTCGCGAGGTATCGCTGGCAGTGGAGGGCAAAGAGGTGCTGAAGTTTGCAATATCGTATGGCTTTCGCAACATCCAATCGATCATGACGAAGATCAGGCGAAACAAGTGCCCGTACAACTACGTTGAGATCATGGCATGCCCGAGTGGGTGTCTGAACGGAGGTGGTCAAATCAAGCCGAAGTCGACGTTGCAAGCAACGGAGCTGCTTGATAACGTCACGAGTCGCTTCCAGGAACTCCAAGTGCGTCAACCCAGTGCAACCCCAGCTGTCAAGCATGTGTACGAAACGTATTTGGGTGGAATGCCATTCTCCGAAGTAGCTCGCGAGGTCCTGCACACACAGTATCACGCTGTTCCGAAGATGGAACAGTCGAACCCTTTGGGCATCAAGTGGTGATTCGCGTTAACGTCGTACGACAATCAGTTGTAAGCTTAGACCAGCCCAGCGGCTACTAACACGCTCTCGTTTCCAGTGTTTCATTTTGACAGTCTGTCGTCTATTGTGTGCCGCTATTATGTGCATCCATGGTGCGACCATTCTATTCTCTCCAGCACAAATCAGTATAGTTCTTCAGTCCCTCCCCGAAGCTTGTGCTGTAATCGCCACAGTCTCTTTAGCCTTGTGGCCAACGTGCACAGGACAAAGCACGTTGGACTCGTCAGCCTGGTGCTGGCCGTCCTTCACTCCCCACAGGTTCTCGTGGATACAAAAATCCCGAAGGCTCCGGCGAACGGCGCGCACCTTCAAGACCAACCACGCAGACATCAAATTCTCGTCGACATGTGCTGACAATTCTTGCGGCTGGAAATTTTCCACCTCACCCAGAAATGCCTCTCGCCATACGTTAGCTTTCTTTTTGCTTTCAATCTCCTCATCCTCCATCCAGTGCTGGCTGTGCAGCACCATGCACCCCAAAAGGACGGGCAAGTACCACAACGAAGCCAAGAACACCTTCTGTGCCGAAGCATTCGAAGGTTTTGCGTAAAACTTGTGGGCCAAGTAGATGGTGTACGCATTCACCACAGTGCCCTCGACTGCAAACATGTAGCTCGTAGCGCCTGTCAGTGCGGCTGCAATTGGAATACCACTCATGTAGTACGAATACTTCAGTGCCAACGCAGCACTTCGTGAGCCCGTGGGATCATTGCACGCTACCATCTTGTAGCCACCACGTTCATAATCCTTGCGCGAGCGCCAGCTCAGGGCAAAAAAGTGCGGCATCTGCCAGCAGTACATTAAGCATGCGTGGAGCACAGCTTCCGGTGCCAAGACAGTGCCAGTAGCTGCTGCCCAGCCCATGACCGGTGGAATGGCACCCACAACTGAACCCACCCACGTGTTCCACTCGCTCTTCATCTTCATGGGCGTGTACACGAGCGAGTACAGGCCAATATTCAGCACGCCAAGTGAAGCTACCAGCGGACTGCATCCAGCTGCAAGGACAACGGCACTGGTCGTGGCTGTTGCAGCACCAAAAGTAAGTGCATGAGCCTGAGAGATCCGTCCAGATGGAAGTGGTCGGCGATGGGTGCGCTGCATCTTGGCATCCAGCTCCACCTCCCAGCACTGATTAAATGTATTGGCCGAGACTGCAGCGAGAGACGTGCCGACAGTAGCAGCTGCAAAGGTACACCAGGAGATAGGTCCACCCGCCATGAGGAAGCCTGCACCGGTAGTCATAACCACGAGCGCACTCAGCCGTGCTTTGCCTAATTGGCCATAAATTGTCAAGCGGTCACGTAGCGTCATGTGATTGGTCAATAAGACCCCGTCCGGTGCGACTTCAGGCGTCGCTGCTTTGAGACTCGTAATTGCTGCTACTTCAGCCGTTGATTGAGTGGAAAAAGCGCGAATCGCATGAGGACGGAGGCGGAGAAGGTGGCGCTGGTCATGGGATGCAGAGGAAAGGACGGCGCGGGCGAGCGGAGTCGAGACGAGCGTGAACATGGCGAGAGGGGAGGCGAAGCGCGGCCACTTGACGACTGCGTCGACAATGCGATGAGGTGGTTGATTATCTGTTCATTTTACCCAATCAAACGCTAGCAGCACTGCGTTTCGAATAAGTATACGGCGGTCGACACGATCGGCTGTGCAGATGCATTGCGACCAATGGCAGGCGTTTGAGTACTTTGAGTGACGTTGATTGTGGAGAGTCGAAAAATGTGCTTCTTTTGTGAAAGAAAGGCGTAGGAGAAGGATCAGATTCCATGTTGCAACTGTCCGTAGCTAGTAAAAAGTCGAAAACAGCTTTGTACGGATTCGAAAAAGGAAAGAAAAAAAGCACGTACTGGAGCGACTTGCGCGGAAGGGACTTCGTCCTTTCATCGCCAAAGATCTACAAGATGAAAAAATGTGCCAACTTCTTCAAAAACTGTTTGGAATCCTCGCTGCGCTTGCTAGATGGCTTGATGTCAAACTTCGTCTTATCATCAGGCAAGAAACGATGGACGCTGAATGTCACAAGTGTCAGCGCCATCAGGTTTAAATCGTAGCTGCTAATTTTCATATTCGATAGATAGTGTGGGAGCAAAGGAGTTTGTGTAGAACACTTTCATTGCAACGAGAAAGTCTGAATTGTCGTCTGGGAACCAGTACTTTCGACTAGGTTCACCAAGTGTTGGAGTACCAGGAAGATCAGAACATTCACATGATCCTGTCTCTGCCAAGCATCTCAACATAAATTGATCAGAACCCTATTATTTTTAGTTTAGGTCATGTCCTTATGTGACAAACAAATTACCCCATTGAACACCGTTTTCGCGGCGTGTATTTCTAGTCGATATGTTAAAATTGACGAGTCGGTGCGAACCAACAATGCGTTTCGTAGAATGCGAGGTCGCGTAAATGTCGCACGATGACATGTTGATGTGTGTCAGGCTCCTAATTAGATAGGATCAGAAGGATCCAGCGATGCGCAGGTCTGCAGAGAACGGCATGAATCCAAATTGTTTTCCGTAGCACAGACAAGATGTTGTACCCTTTTATAGCAGAATGGGGGTTTGTCGAACCCGTGTTGGCTGACCGCACAGCACCTCTAGCAGAGCATGCTGAAGGTGCTGGCGCGCGCATACTGCTTAACAGTCCAGACATCTTTCTCTTGACCTCCGAACGGCTAGACGGAGAACAAGTCATTACAACCCCATGGTGGAGCGGTGCAGAAGAAGTGGCAGCATCGGTCGAAGGTGTCTTGATAATCATAAATGCCACAAGGTCTCTGCAACCCACGCTAAAGCGCATGATCAGTATTCAAGTTGCAACAGGAAGATCAGTGACAACTAATTGATCGACGAAACCTCGTGTTGCAAAATCAACCCTTCACGCGGACTGAAAACCTATATTCCTAGATGTGTAGTGCACCCTGTGACCCACAGACCGACAGTGTGCGCCATCGTCTTCTTACAACCGCTGCTTGTTACTCCAGGACGATTTATGATGACTGCGTGGTCAAGCTGCACAGGTTGAGTGAATAGTGACAAGAAATAGCAAAAGCTTGCTGCAAAGATAGTAAGAGAATCATGAGTTGCTACACAAAAGGTATCGAATCAAGTGTGCAACATGTGACTACTGAACTCAGTTGCAGCAAACGTGAGAAACAAATGCTCTTGCCCTCACAATCGAGTACCTCTGAACTCAAACTCTTAGCTCGACTACAACGACAGAAGCGATTTTATCGCGAACGAACGAACGTGCAGGAAGCTGAGAAGGTGGATATTTGAGAGTAATGATTGCAATATGAGTCGATAGGATGGCATCATGAAAAAATGGATTACAACGACTGACAAGGAAGTTGTCAAAAACTTTGCAACAGTAACGCGAGCTTCTAACCGTCCAGTGAAAACCTCCGTTTCTGTATCGAACCTCAACACTGAGGATGTCGGCACGTTACAGCAATAGCTCAACAAATGCGCGAGACACTAAGCCCACTTAGCGGTCGTAACAGGGCGAGTTTAGTGATTGCAGGGAAGAAAACAGCGTTCAAACAGAGCTGGATTAGGCAGTGAATGTCGTATATTGATCTGCTGATGTCGGGACCAGACTTCACGTTACCATACAACAAAACTACTAACCGATGGAGCAACGACAGACAAATGGGGCGCCTCGGAAACAAACTGTAACATCATGTGAGCTCGTCAACGAGGATAAATAAACACAGAAGAGCGATCGCCTTGCCACGTAAATTGTAAGTGTTTCTCACACCTCCGTATCTTTCAATGTACTCGATGCAATCCGTTTCGTCGAGTATCTTGAGATCCGATCGGGGACAAACCGCCGCAACGAACTCCAGTTTCCAAGCTTGGACATCTGCGTGACCGACGTCCGAAGCGAGCTTTCTCGACCCACGCGAAGGTCGTGAAGAGTGCCTCGGTAGACACTCCCACGGGACAAATCGTCCACATTGACGTCGAAAGTGGAAAAGTACGAGTGCGTCAACTCCGCAGCTTGCTCCAGAGCATCACTCCATCGTCGACAGATCTCAAAGTCGCGTCGCTCGTACAGATGCAGCTCCATGTCTTGGCCGTACGGGTCCTCGACGTGCAAAATGCCATCCTCACTGCACGAAGAGCTCGCCACTGCAATTTGTACCAGTGGCCGAGGTCGCAAGTCCTTCGACGGACAGTACTCATGACGATATAGCAGCAAAAACTCATTGCGTAGCACCGCGTACACTTTCGTGTATCGCTCTGTTTTGCCTTCAGCAGCAGCATGACAATCTCCTTGACGAGCCCAGAACATCCAACTTTGAATGTGAATGTCCTGCGGTAATGGCGAGGAGACGGTGCTACTGCTGCTATTGCTGTACGAGTCGCGTGCCTGACGCAACGAGGAGCTACAAAAAGTCTCACTTCGAACGTGCAGGTCTCTCGATCCACAATGTGTCGACAAGTGATTGACGAAAGTCGAACGTGACCGTCGCAGACGCAAATTCTTGCTCGACCTCGAGACCGAGAACCGATGCGAGAAAGTCGAGCTTCTGCTCGAGCCGTTGCTGTCCATTCTTCTACTGGTCGAAGAAACGTAATTGTCAAGTGCGGGACTTTCACGAATGACCAGGTCAGGTCGATCGGTCGGTCGGTCAAACGTCTGTTGGCGCTACCAGAGGCTCGATGACCATGTGTAACGCTGGCAAACTGCACTGATTAATCCCACGCTGGCCACATGTCAAATGATTACACTGGCCTATTTCCACGCAGAGTAAGGGCGTCCAGTACTTGTCAATAGATGTAATGCTCAGTTGGCTCATTTGACATCAGGTGGTGCTACGTGTGGCAACTTCCTCGAGTGAAAATGAATCATGGGACGACAAAACATACACGAAAGGTTCGCCTTGAGGTTGTCGACGGTGGGCCATACAGCTCCTTATGTCAAGTGTAGCATAACCTGCTGGCCTCACCAGCTGATCGAGTGGTGATCAATGCTGGTATTCTGCTCAGCATATGGCCGCTCCCTGGCACATGGCAGTTTTTTTCACGAGGACGTAAAGACGTTATCGACTACACGTCCTACCCATCCTCTCGCATTCGTCCTTGTTGCGTTGCGTTGCTGTGCTGCCTGTCCATCCAATTCGCAACGCGTTCTGTCCCACCTGTATGTGATCTATCTTCCGCCAGTTGCACCTGAGAGACTCAGGCGATTGATCTGGCCCAGGAACTCCGAGTACGAGCACTGGCCACCGGGAAAGCTGGCCCGGTCTTCTACGAGCTTCCAGAAAAAACGACCCTCTGCTGGATCGCCCTCCCGCATGATAACCACATTCTGGCGAGGCAACCGTTCCGCGCGGATGGCCGAAAGAATGGCATCCACGCGATTGCTCGTCTCGTCGTGTGGGGCCAGAAGTTTCAACTACGTCAACCACGGAAAGACAGCGTGAGTAATCGGTCACCTGCTAGTCAGACGGTGACCCAGAAGGTGTTCCTTACCTGACTGCAATCCAAGCCCTCCATAGAAGGAGCGCCAAATAGACTCTCTAGCAGTTCAGGTGAAGCTGACCGGCCAACCCATAGATACAGACTCAGTGCGTCGTCGAGCAAGAACACCCCGTCGCACTGCAGCCGTTCGATCGTAAGGTTGACCACTGGTGGGAGCACAATCGACGTAGCGTCGGCACCCTGTGCGTCTTCGGTAGTTCGGGCTTCTGCAGCTGGCAGACCCGCTCCAGGCGGCATGTTGTGCAGAGCAAACATTCGAGGATAGATAAACACCCGCGATAGCTCGACAGGCATGTTGTTCAACTGCAGAGAAAAAACAAATGTGGGTGATCGTTCGTCAGAGACCATGTCGCGATGGCGAATACAGCAAGGCGTACCTCATACTGCACAAATGTGCGCTCATCCGCACTCAGGTCGGTGCCGCCGCGCAAAACCGAGTTCTTCATGAGAGACATCTGCACCGCACAAACAAAGCAGACGATCAGATTTACTACACGCGATCGCCACGCGACAACTGTGGACTTACGATGTACAGAGGCAGAAGCTGCATAGACTCTGGCAAGTGTAATTGGTAACCAGAGGATTGCTTGGCACCGTATGTACCAGAATTGCGATAGGCACGGACGATATCCACGCACTGTGTCTGCAATCGCGATCGACCACTGTCCAGGCCAGTCTTGAGCGCAACTTCCAGTGCATTTTTGGCCATGATGTTGCACAGCGCGTCTTGATCGACCTGGCGGAAGAGCTCCGCGAACACTGTGACGCAGTCAGGCAAATCAGCGGTAAACCTCGTTAGCTTCCCAAACAATGCAAATCCCTTCACGCGATAACGTACGCTTAGTAACTGGAATGCAAACGGTATGCACACGGATACGTCGTTCGCCGCCCGAGTTTGTGTACAGCAGGCCAGCCTGTACGGAGATCGTCGAGGATGTCAAAAGCGCATCACTGTGCGTAATCTCTACTGCAAAAGTCGAATCTGCGTTGCACGTCGGGAGCGCAAGTAGATCCGGTCCACGCAAAAAGAAATTGCCGTAAAAATTTGCGAGACGCATTCCCTTTGTGCAGCGAACGCGCATCACAGCCTCCCAAGCAGTCTCGCGAACGAGGCAGTGCGCCAGCTCTTTGCTAAACTTCTCCCCGTCTCGCTCAGCGTTAAAAGCCGGATAGTAGTAAACCTGACCTGCTGAGTATTTTGATAGAGAGCCTGCACCACACAAAAAAAAATAACCACATTAGCTGCACGAATTACAGAAAATGTCTCATGCACTCGATATTGAGCAGCAAGGCTTACCCATGGAGGCGATATCAGTGTACATCGAGGAGAATAGGAACAAGTCCACGCTGACTTGTTGCCGACAAAAGTCAATGGCATTCGTGCGGTAGAATCTGGACCGAACAATCCACATGGCAAACGAACAAAGCGTCAGTATCAATAATTCCGTGTCCATGATAAAACGGGGTATTTGAGCGCAAGTGCCGTACGTATCCGTGGCCTGAAGCAGAGTATGTTCCTTGTCTGTTCCGTAAACACGAGGGTTGTCGCGGTTTCGGAGCGCGCCATTTCCAGTCGATGGCAATGAGTTCTGGAAGACAATCATTTTACCACCAATCGACGACTGCAACCAGCACTTTGTTAGCACGAAGTTCAGGTAGATTGCTGTAAACCTTGTATAACGCTGCATACCATTAGCTTGAAGGCAACGCGGATTGCAGGTCCTAATGCGGTTTCAGCTGAGTTTGAATTCTGGTGGATAGTCGGCAACGTTTCGAGCAACATCTCGATAACCTCACGAGAGTCGCTCATGTTTACAAGCAACTCATCCGGGATAGGGATAAAGAGTTCTTCAAGGTCCGCAACCACCATCATCTGTGGGGCCTTCAGTGTCGACTGTGACAACAACAATATTCGACACATAATGCGTCAGCAATCAGGACCCAATCACACGACCAGAAGATGCCATTACTGCACAGACCTTCAGATTGTAGAAGTGAATTGTGCTGTCATATGTGAGGAAACCGATGCGCGTCCGCGGTGCACCTGGAAGATTATCAAGCTGTTCCCTGATCGTAAGGATCGCGACCTGAACGGAGCCGGATGCAATCGCGGCGGCTGAAACATCAATGACAAACACATAGCACGGAGGCTGGGGAGGGCGCATCATGTACTCGGACGGAGCAACAATCTCCACACTGCCTGAATGAAGCTCCGGGCGCTCATCTCGATCTTGACGTAGCTGGTTTACGCCCAAGTGGCAGAAATACGAGCTCGCAACGTCATTCGACACTCCACACAGGTTGCACCGCCAACGGCGGCCATTATCCACCCACTGAACAAACGGGTTCATGTATGTGCGGCAGTGGCGGCAACGCACGACTCCAGCAGGTCCAAAATTCACTACATCCAAGTCACGTCCTGTTTCGGTCGGCGCCAAAGGTCGGATAATGAGTCCGTAGGTCAGCTTCGAATTTGTTGCGTGCTCGAGCGAGTGCGGCAATGCTTTCACAGTGAGCCGCATGAAACGCGAGTCGCACTGTGACGCCATCATCGCTTCGCTCAAAGGAGCCTCCTGCTGCATCGGTTGTCCTTGAAACCCTGGCTGTCCTCCGTATCCGTCTGCTAAACATGAGCAACATCAACAACCGTTAGGCCTTGTTCTGTATCAGAGCAATCCTGCACATAACGCACCGTTTGTCATCTCATGAGGTTGCTGGAAATTTCCACTCGGTAGGTTGTTGCTGTATGCTGCCAATGGCTGCTGCTGCTGCTGATGATGATTCATCATTGGAGACTGCTGCTGCTGGTTTATCATTGGAGGCTGCATCTGCTGCTGCTGCATCTGCTGATTTAGAACTGGTGGGGGCGTCATCATCTGCTGTGGCGTATTCATAGCTGATGGCGGCACCCTCATCTGCTGCTGTTGTTGCATCTGCTGCTGGTGAACCATAGCAGGTACAGGACCAAGTGTCTGCGGCGAAGGTCCTCTCTGAAATCCCGTCCCAGCTACACCCGGACGTCCCTGCAGTCCCATAGTTGCAAACTGCTGCGTAAGTCCGTCGTCCATGGATCCAGGAGCTGGAAAAGGTCCAGGAGGAGCAGCAAATCGTCCTTGTCCCATTGGCAGTCCAGAGTTGACAGCTGGAGGCCCGTTCTGTACCGGAGTTCTATTCAGCGGTCCGTTTCCACCAGTGACTGGACGGCCGTAGCCTCCACTGCTGCTCAACGGAGCCGGAGGGGTCCGAAACAACGACTGCGGTGGCACCGCAGCGGGTTGACTCACGGGTCCGCTGCGGTTGTTGCTACCCGAGAGTGGCGCATTCATTTGCGCGGGATTGAAGGGACGGAAGGCCCCATTGGCGCGCGGAGGCGGTTGCTGCTGCTGTTGAGGTGGGAGGCCGTTCTGTGGTCCGTATGGAGGGTTGTGCATGCCGGTCACGTCTTGGATCTCTCCTGCTCTCTCCCTCTCTCTCCTCTCTCTCCTCTCTGACTCAATCTATTGATCTCCACGCGGCTACGACTACGTACGATTGGGAGACCCGGCAATGGCCTTGGGAAGACATTGGGAAGACCTTGAGAAGATTCATGAGGTCTTCTGAAAGGTGCAATGCAATTGGTCAATAAACGGATGAGGCCTTTGCGCCTGATGGATATGAAAATGAGCTGCTGAACGGAGCGAATTGGCGACGAACGACGAGCTCGTCGTGGCTTGGGCGACCACGCAAGCGCTACTGTGAGCGAACTTTTGGTATGTACAGAGCCACAGAGTTCACGACGCTGGCGCGTCTACATTTCACGCTCGTGGCCGCAGACAGCTTTGGTGCTGTGGCAAGTCCGTCCCATTTGGGAACGACGATACGGGGCGTTATGCAGTTCTGTCGACGAAACAAGCGACCACGGGACGTTGATATTGCTGACTAGTTGGAACTCGTGGCTCGTTTTGGAGTCTTGGGGGTCCTGTATGCTTGAAGCATTCGCACATGACGGGGTCGTGCAGCGTACGGGATTGGCACAATTCTTTCATACCTTGTGGCTAGATCAGTACTTGTTAAGGACTGATCGAACGAATCGTGACAATTGACGCGTCTAAGGAAATATGGTCTACTTCGCACATGTATCATATGTGTGTAAATGTGGCTGATGATGAATAGTCTTGGGAAGACTGAACAGGGTTGTAACCGGTTGAGTAAGGTTTTTGCCACCTTGCTTTCAGTGGAAACAGCGTCGGGGCTGACGCGGGCGATATTGTGGCCTGGTCCAATTCGATGCATCACCACATGGCGTTTAGAAACTACTCGTACCTGTGAGCATCATAGACCATGATTGATGGGATGGTACTCTAATCCAGTCGCAGTTATGCATGTGGCTAGATCACCTTCCGTGCATGAGAGTTGGACTATCGTCTACCTTTTCAAAGGCGCCATCCGTACACTTCGATTGCACGCAGATAAGAGTGCTACAAACTCTTCGTCTGTCTTGTCTCGACTCGACTCACACCGCTCGGACTTGCGAATACTATATCTACCGCCACTAGTTAGCCTTGATGGCGCAAACGATATGTTCTGGCGCGTTGTGGGCTTTCAGTACCGCCAACGAAAACTGAAGGCGAAGTGGAGTGCCGACATCCCATTAGTTTCCGTTGCTCGCGAGGCTGAAAGCAATCGATGCACAAGCGGTATCTCGAGTTGTTCACGAGCTGAGCTGGTGTCGCCACTCAGATGAAAATTTTGCGTGCAAAGAAAACACCAGGAAAGAAAAACTGAGTGATGAGCAAAGGGAACTGTGCGCATGAGACGCAGCAATCAATTTCCGATATGTTCACTGCTAACATACAATCGCAGACTGTACGACTATGAATTGTGCTCGTCATAGCTGATGCGGTCCGACTCGATTTCGACCACGTCTTAGATCAGCAGAGTTACATTGAGTCAGCAAAGTAAATCTGTGGAAAGCAGACTCTCTGCTCGTCAAGCTGGTTCTGCTGATACCGAACCAGGCTTGACGTGAAGACCCTTTTCTTCGCGCTCAAAAAAGAAATGCGACACGTAAAGCATTCGACGTTAGTACGAAGATATCAAAAGCTGGAACGGTAGATTCGTGGCTGGGACGCCACAAGTTGCTGTGCACTACCGTGCAACAGCAGCTCTCGTGAAAAAGGCATGCCTGGAGGTTTTCTACCATCGTGGTCTCAGCAGACAACGGAGTAACCAAATGATCTGTCAGGAATTTGTGAGCCAACGGGTGGGAACCACACTATGTAAAGAAGTGCAAGGTGCTTGATTCGGTCGTCGACCCATCGTTCAGCGGAATTTCTACAGTAACGTCTGCTAATCCCGGATGGTAATCTTTACTTCCGGAGCTGCAGCGCCGTCCTTGAAAAATTCTTGGAAAGTCGAATATGGCCGTGCTGAGCAAACAAGTATGCGGTTGTTGACCACCTATCTACATGGGTACTAGCGTACGAGGCGATTGGCACGGCTTCTAACATCAACCGTTGGCTACAGCCATCAGCTAGCTCGTCGAAATTGAGTCGTAATGTTCTCTTTGAAATAAATAGTATTGCAAGCGATTTGAACTTTCCTGTCTAAGGCTGCGAGTCGTCTTAGGCATTTTTACCGCTTGGTCGTGTCTAGGCGGTCAACGATCTTCTCGAGTTGTCGTCGACACTTATTGCGCAGCCGTTGCTTCCACGGCGACTTCTGCTCCTTGTTGTAAATGACCAGCGTGCCCGAGTACACTTGCCGCAGCTCTTTCATTTCTCGGCGCGGGATGTCCGCTGGCGCTCGCTCGATCGCTATCGAGCGCTCGTACGACTGCGTGAGTTGAGCAGCAACAAACAGTGCATCGACCCAATCATTCGTCCGCTCGCGGTCGTAAGCGAAGAGCTCCATGCTCTCCCCCGCCGGGCCTCGCGCGATGATGCCGCCAATGTCCGTAGCTCGTACACCAGCCACCGCAATTTGAATAACAGCCACAGCGTCACCCACGGGTCCTTTCGAGAGCCATAGCACCTCGTTGCGCAGCCGCGCGTACATTTTCAGCCAGCAGTCCTTGCTCTTCTTCCAGTACATCCATCCCTGTTCGCAGCACTCGCTGGCTTCCAGCTGCTCGTCCGCGTCTCCATAGTCTTCCATAACACCGCAGCACGAACTCGTGGCTGTTGCCAGCGACATGAGCGAGTCCGAAGACAGACAGGTCGACACGGACGAGAGCATGCTCAAGTTGCTCGACGTCGAACGCTGGCTGTCCATGCACTTGCTCGTGGACTGGCGACTGCTGCTGGCAGAGTCCTCGCGCACAAGCTCTTGTTGCTGCTGCGGCAGTTGTTTCTGCTGCTGCTTGAGCTGCTGCTTCTTCCGTCGCGAGGGCATCGCGGTCAATGACAGACGTCGCATGCGGTTTGCTCCCAACGCGCTGCAAATTGCAAAGTACCAGGTCGTCTCTTTTTTCCGCCATTGAGCCAGAGGGAGCGAGACACTATGCTGAACATAGACAGGACGAGACGGAGACCAGGAGACGAGGCGATTGGCCGGTAGGAGAAAAAAGAGCCGTCCCCCTCTATCTGGACATGTCACACGTGACGAAACGGCGTGAGCGAGCGCACAGAGACGTGACGACGACGACGACCGCACGCACGCACGCACTGTCTCCATGATTGCCACTTGCCACGAAAGACCAGCATGTCGACGGAAACCATGACGACCGCGAGATACAAAAAGGGGTCACCACGACGGCTGCACGGATTTCTGGCGCCACCGCATGAGACACGCGAGAAGTGCTCTGCACCGAGATCGCTTGCTCGCCCGACGATAGGACACGAGACTGCCGCGGTAGGCGCTGTGACGTGGAAGTCGTCGGGCCTCGAGCTCGGTCGTGAGGAAAAACTGCGACGTGAGTGTAGCCGCTTCTTCGAGCCGGTGATGCCACTCACTGAAGCTGTCTTCGTCCAGGAGCCAGATGTCCATGTGCTCGCCGTTTGGGTCCATGACTCGCAGTTGGCGCTGGCCCGACACTTCGACACTGGAGACAGCGATCTGCAGGAACATGGTCTTGCTCGAGTGGTTGGTTTTGAATAGCCACAAGAACTCACTGTCCAGCACGCCGTATACTTTGGTCCAGCAGTGCGCGTTACTGGCGTCGCGTTGCCAGTACATCCAGTCCTTTAGCGTCTCGCTCGTGGACGAGAGCGATGGCGACGCCAGCACCGTCGCTCGCTCGGACGACGCTCTTGAGATGAAAGTGCTGATGTCACTGTTCGTTAACGGGTTGCGGCGCAGCGAGCGATGCTTCACGAGACTAGTAAACGAGCTCATAATTAGCGTGTCGATGTCTTTCGTTGCGCAAATGACCGAGTGGATGCTTGATTGCTACCGACTCAAAGTGCGAATGCGTAACTTGAGTTCGTCCATGTGAGGAGGAAGCTTCACGCATCCTGGAATCGAAGGTATCAATAGCCTTCGTCCAGCCACCGTGTTGATAAAGTGGTTCTGGATTTTCAGCGTTGCGGTAGGCAAGTGATGCTTTGTCGAACTGGCAAATGACTAGACAAGCTGTCGTGGCACCCATTTCTCAAGCCCTTTGTTAACATGTACTTCACATCTGAGTCTCGTGCTTTCGAACTGAGAGGACGTATGCCATTTTGTCGAGCGTTCGTGGCTTATCTGCCGATACGGTTTTACACATGCCAAGCGGCCATCACTGGGATGGCTGTGCTTGACTTTATTAGGTCATCGCTGGGATCGAGACCCGTCCGCATTTGCAGCCGATGGATCTTATGGCCGTTATTCATCAGCCCTCTCGGCGTGTTGGCTTTGGGTGTGTGCTGGCAGCTCTAATCGTTCGGTATCCGCCCTTTATTTTTAGTGTCTAGTGTAGTTACTATTGCTTGTGGGCGAACTTCCACCTGCGATCGTGAGCGCTGACAGGTACGTCCCGCCAAAATTGGGTGCGCGCGGTCTGACGCGATTCTTCTTTCGTCTATTGCGCTCTCTCGTCTCCTGGTTAGCCACTGTAATGTGCGATCATCCATCCTCTACCATTGTGCGTCCAAAGTTGCGACACTAGAGACTAGCTCGTCGTTTCATGGGATACGACAACAGTTGCGTCGTGCGTCTGCCCGAATCTGAATTACAGCGCCAGGAAATAGACGGACGCAGCGACACACGGAGATTCGTTCAGTCGCGCACGACTCATTTGCCAAAAGTGGCTGACAACAACTACCAGACAGGAGAAATCACTGAATACGATCGCGAATGTCGCGATGGTTGTCAAGTCCGGACGTCAGTCCAACCTCATCACTCACTCACTCACGCACCAATTCCTGAAAAACCTCGGACCGAAATCTCGCAATAGTCGCCGATAGAACCATCTCGTGATTTTCCACCCTCGCAGACGAACGAACTTAGGGACCGACTACACCATCTGCTGCTACCTTTAGTACTGCATCTTGAAAACGAACGGTCCGACGACACTCGCACTCGACAGTAGTACACGTTTTGAAGCCATCGCTTCCTCCACTCGATCGACTTAAAATCAGTACATTTCCACCACTGAATCTCAACCACGACAAGCCACCACCATCATGCTGGATCCGTATCCGCAGCCACAAACCGCCGAGCTGCGGCGACGCGCGCCGCTGGACTACGGCACGTCAACCGTCGAAGCGCCGGACCGGTGGGACTACGTGGTCGTGTTCCCGAACCCGCCCAAGCACGTGATTGAAGTGAGCGACGAGCGCGACACGATCATCAAGCGACTACGGGGGGCAGGGCTGCGTCTGCGCCTTTTCTACTCTTCCGGCAAAGAGCTCGTGTTCTGCAAGATCCGAGCCCCAGAGGACCTCATGCGACGCGATGCCGAGCTCCTTGGCATGCGGCTGCAGCTGGACTCGACGGAGCTGCGACACGCGTCGTTTCACGGCATTCCCGAGTACGGCATTGCGCCGTTCCCGCTTCGGGACGTGAAACAGACGTACCGGTACTCGCCATTTGACTACATTTTTGCCCCGTACTTCCAAGCTCGAGACTTGCAGCACTTTTATGCGAGGAAAGGGCCGAATCACTCGCTCTTTTCGAGCACGGACCGGATTGGACTCATTGAGCACATTATCACCAATCACCAGACAGGGGCGGGGCAAGACATTGATCGACTGATATATGAGCAGATTATCGTCGAGACGTACCCGTTGCATGAAGAGCACGAGAAGATGGAGCTCAAGGAGCGCTGGCTTGTGTGGAACACGTCGCCTATGAATCAGCCATTTGACCGTATCTGTCAGTACTTTGGTGTCAAAGTAGCACTTTACTTTCTTTATGTGGGGCACTACACCAAGTGGCTCTTGTATCCGACGCTCGTGGGAATCATCACGGGCGTTGTGAGTTACAGCATTCCACATGACAACTACAGCACCGTGTTTGCCTACATCTCGCCGCTTTTTGGAGCATTCATGACAATCTGGATGACGATCTACCTCGAGAACTGGAAGCGGCTTAGTTCACGAGAGACGCTTCGCTGGGGTACTGCACACTTCTCAGAGACAGTCAATCTTCGCCCGCAGTTCTACGGTGAGCGCATCCCTTCGCCCATCAACGGCAAGTCTACACGGTACTTCCCCCCACGTGAAAAGCTGAAGCGAGTAGCCTACAGCTGGGTGGTCATCTCCTTCCTCATCCTGATCGTCTTTGTCATCGTGTCCTCGATTTTCATGCTGACGTACGACCTGACGAAGGGCGACGACTCGGACAAGCTTGTGCTGGATAATTACAAGTACGGATCGATTTTGTCGTCCCTTGCAAACGTTGTCCAGATCACCATCATGACAAAGATCTACAATTACGTCTCCATTATGCTTGTGGATCAGGAAAACCATCGCACGGACATGGAGTATGAAAACAGTCTCATCATCAAGACTGTCATTTTTCAGTTCGTAAACAATTACGCGGGTCTGTTTTATGTCGCGTTCCTGAAAGAAGGATTCGAAGGTTGCGACGTGAGTTGCATGCACGAGCTTGAATACATGCTCGCGATTGTGTTCTGCTCGCGGCTATTTGTGGGCAATATTGCCGAGGTGGCTGTTCCGCGCTTGTTCGTGTACTTCAGCAGGTACCAGCTGCTGGGCCACTTGAATGACTACAAGCAGTCTGACGCTGAGCGCGAACTCTTTATGGCACAGTACGATTGGCACGGTACCTTTGACGACTACACCGAGATGGCACTTCAGTTTGGTTTCACGACAATGTTTGTCGTAGCTTTTCCATTTGCGCCTATGCTTTCCTACGTGAACAACTACTTCGAGATCCGCTTGGACGCGTACCGTCTCATTTTCGAGTCGCGCCGTCCGCGCCCGCGTAACGTGCGCAGTATGGGGTACTGGTACCAGGTGCTGCAAGCTTTTGCAGCAATTTCTGTGTGCACAAACGGAGCAGTCATCATTTTCACCGGTGATTTCTTCAACTACTTGGAAACGTCCACTCGGGTGTGGATGTTCACGATATTCATCAATAGCATGTTCCTGTTCAAGTACTTCCTCGAAGTCTGCATTGCCGACGTGCCTGAGGACGTGACAGTGCAGAAGTACCGCCAAGAATTCCTCATCAGTAAGTGTCTGTACCACATGCCTGACGATGACGTCAACTGCCCCATCGGCGACGACTGCGACATCCCGGCGAATTCGTTCACCATTGACGATGAAGACTCTTCGTGAACGGGATCATGTGCATGCAGCTCGTAAGCCAACCACATACTGTCTGAGGTATCCTGCATGTTTTTTTTCACGATTAACACATGCTGGTATTGTGCAAACATCTTTGCCAAGTGCGTCACTGCGATGCAATCGTTTTTATGACAAACCGTGTTCAGATACCGATTGTTCGCTCTCATCCGAATGAGCTCCTGCTAGTGTGTACTTTTTTTTCGTATTTTAGTTCCAGGGTGAAGGCTTGGAGCGAACATGAATTGGATGGGCAAACACGTTGCTGTGTCTTCTACCGAAACTGAGGCACTGGCTGATATCGGGGTGACTCTGAATACACCAACATTTATTGCTGCATGTACGTACATGATTTATAGACATCCACTTAGCTTAAATAGAGTATAGGTAATTAATGCTGAGAGAACATACACTATTGAACAAGAGAACGTCCACGATAGTGAATATCCGATGCAATTTTATCATTCGAATCTATCGCACTTGACGAAATTATGACCTTCTTTTAAGCTATGGTGTCTATTTCAAAGTATTGTCCAACGGCGACAAAGCGAGATTGTAACGGGATAACACGCGGTTATTTGAACCGGTTATGATGTGTGTCCACACTAATTGAGATTGGAGGATCTGAGTGGTGCAGCCTTGGTACCACGTACTTACGGTAATGCCGCACATTATCGGGTAGGGATAAGAAATACGACTTTTGTCATAGGATCGCTATGTAGAAGTCAGTAAGACAAGGTTTCATTGTTTTGTTACCGTAGCTAAACAGTTAATAAAATTCAGTTCCCCTTTGAATTGCTGGACGCTAGTGCCTAGTCAATGCATAGCGTGTTGTAAGAGTGTTAGCCTTGTGAAGGCGTTTACTCTTGTTTAACGAGTAGTGACTACTTAGTGTGTGATGCTGTGTATCGTATTCCCTTTGGAACCGGGATTGTTAGGCTTGTACGCTTGAACGACTGTACTTCGTTGTTAGTTCGTTATAAGAGACTCCTCGAGATTAAGACTTCCTCTGTTAAGGAGCGCTAAGTAGCCCTGCTATAAAGATCAAGATGATACTGTGGCGGTGGAGCTTGGACTGGAACGGATGGAACTAAATGGTCGTGTGCAGCACAAGTAAAGCCGTAACATCAATGCGTGACTGCGTACCGTGGGCTGGAATGAATTGACTTAATATATTCGTACGTTGCACAGGTTAAACCAGGTGCTTTTAAAATGTCACTTGTCTCCTTCAAGTGGTTCAGCATAACCAATTCAAAATTATAAACAGATACAACACACATTAAATTGTATGTTTAAATTACCACGTAAGCACATACACCCGCGGAGCTGCTCTAGACTGATGCATCTGGACGATCATGAACTCCACCTTGTCTTCTTACCTTGACACGCGCCTCGCCTCTGGTAGTGCCGACAGCATTGTCTTGATAATATATAGAAAATGGCCAGTGTGACAAATCATTAAAAACATGGTCAATCGTGCTTAATCTTCGGGCAGCTTCTTGTCACAGATGATAGCGAGTTCATAAGAACAGCCAACCGTTTTTGTTCCATGGTCTCGCAAGGGCATCAGCCGTCTACGTAATCCTCGATACTTTTTTCCTTGCGAGCAACTGAGGTGGACGCGCTTCATGCCGCGCGACCTTGTGCGGAAAATTATTACAGCAAAAACTTGGCTCAAGGCGAACTGCTTGACGGTCAGGACAGCTTGCTCTTGACTTTGGAATGGTCCGACTGCGAGGGGATCTTCACAACTCCAAAATGGGGGAGAAATTAAAGGTTCAGCTGTACTAGTAGAGTCTTCATTTGTCTTCAGCGTCATGAAGGACAGCACCACAAATATCAGTGGTGACTAAGATATGAGCAACTGAAGCTATAACCTCGTGAGCTGCAACGCCTGATGTGTATATGTGATAACTCATCGCCATGTAAACGTTCAAGTTATGAAGATCATATTAATACCTGTCCGTGGCTAAACAATGGGTGTTCATTTGCTCAATAGTATATGTTCTTTAAGGAGTCAATCGCAAATCTAGCACTAAATATTTGCTTCACTACAAAACCCGCAGCAGTTGCAAAATTAGCACCACTCCAGCACAAAAATTACGTGAACCACGCTGAATCTTTCTTCTTGCTACAAATCCTTTGATTCCTCAATTTGCAGTAGCCAGTCGAGCAAATCTCATTATCAGGACCACAAATGTCCAAAGGTCCCAAAACCAGAACCATAGTTTAAACAAGTCTAAATTTATCTATTTTATACTTGGGTTGAGTATGCAAACTAGCATAGTGTTAGCCACATTATACTCAACTGCAACATGGGATAAGAAACTGCCTGATCACTAATGATTCGTCCCACTTTTTAGACAACTGTCGCAAGTGGTCGAAAAATGCTCTATTTTCACCAACGGGTCGTTCACATCTCAATTTGCGCCCACGAGCCGATGTGCCCATTTTGGTTGGGCACATTGCGTGCGAGCCAGGGCCCGGTCGCACGCACCCGACGAGCTCGTGACCGGGGGACTCCGTTATTATATCAACTCTCATGAGCAGCGGTAGCAGGCAATCATGCTGTTGATGTCGACTGTGCTGTCCAACGATCGTATGCTTTGTCTGTGTGCATGTGTTGCAGTGCGTTTCAAGTGACGTCGAGTAATTTCAGGTGGCATTAAGTCGTGACGAGTGATGTCGAGTAGTTTCAAGTGATTTCAAGTGATGTCAAGTGATGTCGAGTGATGTCGAGTGATGACAAGTGGCGTCAAGTGATATCGAGCGGCGTTAAGTGGTTTCAAGTGGTGTTGACGGGTGTCGAGTGGTATCAAGCGATGTTGAGTTGTATCGCGTAGTTTCGAGTGTGCTGGTCATGTCGAGTGTGCAGTTTAACGATGGAAACATGCATAAATCGTGGTGAATCGAGCCAGCAAGAATTTGTTAGGTGCATCAGACGATAATGTAATGAGCAAATTTATCTTTTTGAACTCGTGAAACATTTTTTTTTCTATCAGATCGTTTATGAAAGTCGCTACACAGTCGATTCTGCAAGTCAAACTTGAAGCGTACAACAACTGAAAATGACAAGTTGATTTGGATTCATATCCAAAGACATTGTCGAACCTGTATGTAAATGTGCATTCGATAGATGAAATGTTGCAAAGAGCTACACGCTGCACCTTCAATTCATTACAAATGCAATGGATCCTTTTGCGTGGCACCGACTAGAGTGATTTAAGGCACCACGGTACTTGCAGTCACTTGTAGCACTGGAATTAAGGAGCTCAACATGTTGCCTAAGTCAATTGGATGTGCAACAAATGCATCATCTCTTTCGTCAGCGGCATTCGAATGGCGGCGACATGTTTTACTGTTGTGTCCCGCTTGCGTGTACGACCGGCACTTGTACGTAGCTCCAGGTTTTGTATCCACTGAGCTGCCAATGCGCCTTTTTTGCCGACACCCAGCCTGCTTTTAGTACGCTGTTGGGTAAATTAAAACTGAAGGGGTTTTGTGCTGACAATATCTTCAATAGTCCTCCCCTCAAAGCCTTGCTTGAAGCTCTTCACAAGGTACGAAGGATGAAAAGCTGAAGTTACGTCGATCGTGGACCCAATAGTATGCAACAATGCAACCATGTGGCGCCAAGGCAATTCCATTTGAAAGAGGTCGAACATGAACACTTTAACGCTTCAGTCTCAACCCGCCGAAGTTTGACATAGCCTTGCTTTGAAGCATACCATACCCCAGGAGCTAATCGTGATACTTCATAATTACCCGCAGCCTTTTGTTATTTTTTCCTAGCTCTCGCGCACGAGGAGTCACTGTAAGCTCTTGAGCTGTCCATTTCACAATCTGATCTTGACGCATACTAAACTTGTCCATAGCCGTCTTTTTCAAAATTCGTATTGTCTCCAGCGGTGTAGCATCACGAATACCATTGACAAGAATCGTGTTGTTATTACTCCTAACAAAATCGGCAGTGCGCCTTCCAAAAAAAGTACATGGTGTTATCGGTGGCATGTTGTTATCGTGGGGGTGGTTTCTGGTGAGCCTGTTTGTTTCGTCACTAGTAACATCACATGAAAGCGTGCTTGCCCCATGATCAACAGCATGCATCGGCATATTGGCAAATACTGTCCAGTAAATCGGATCGATATCTTTAATGTACGTGGCCTCATCGACTTCAAAATATGACTAAATTGCCATGAGAGCTTCATTGCAGTCCATTTTTGTCTCTGCAGACTGAAGTTTCCACACTGCATTTCCAAACTCGCTTCCCGAACAGCCGAAGTTGCGTTCGACATTACGCAATATATGTACCGTACAGAAACGAATTTGAATGCTGATACCCGTTCTTATCCACACCGGTTTAACGGCTTCTTGCATTTTCCACGATCACACATGACAGCGACACTCATGAAATTAATTCCAGCGTCAATACACTGAATGAAAAACCACGCAATGTTGTCCTTGTTTTCCAAGTGAACAATTGCGGTTGCAAGCTTGAAGTTTTGTCCGTTACCGTCTCATTTAATCAGGGAATGTATTACGCCATTATACTTTCCGTAACGGAAATGGGTTCCATCAAAGCCAATCACCGGTATAATGAAAGAGTGGCTGCGGACGGCAACTTCGAATGCTACAAAAATTCGAAAAAATTGATTGTGTTGGTCTACGTCAAGTAACACAGTGCTGTCTGGATTGATGCGCCTCAACTTCACCAAGGGTGGGGCAAGGAGCGGGAAAGATTATTTCCATTCACCTTCCATGTCATCAACCACAGCATACTTGGCTCTATAAATCTCTTTCCGATATTGCTGCAGATTAGTGCCATCACGAGCCCGTAATAGCGCCACAATTCAATTACGCTTGGTGCCCTTGTCACCTCGAACAGCAGCATCAAAATTGGCAGTTGTTGAATTTGCTGAGATGATGGTTATTGATCGCCATGCATACATCGGAGTGGCTGTCAATGAACGTAGAAACATAATGCTCGAAAGATCCATTCGTCCATTCTCGCTTCGTCACACGTACTTCCCACGGGCACCCAGCTTGTGGGCATACAAATGCCTTGCTTTGTCCACTACTCTTCTTCACCTTGCACTGTCGATTTTAATTAAAACATTAATTCTTCATGTACGCGGTTGCAGCAACGCCAGTTCGAAAGGTTTTACCATAGGTCAGGTCAGTAGCACCGTGATTAGCGTCAATTCCGATTGCCGCAGTCACTCGAGACATCTTAAAGACCTATTTCAGTTCACTTCTTGCGCTTACGCTTAAACACTCAAACCAACCATTCAAAATAAACAGAATGAGGTAGTGAACAAAAATAAAATAATTAAGATTAATGCTTTTAAGACCAGTACAAATTTCTGAAAAAATAATACGCATATATTTCACTTGTCATAAAATTACGCCCTAGTCAGTCTAACAATTTCCTCGCACTGCAACATATCCACACGGACATAACACAAAATCGTTAAGCAGGACACTCGACACCACTTAAAACCACTTGACGCCGCTCGATATCACTTGACGCCACTTGTCATCGCTCGACATCACTCGACATTACTTGACATCACTTGACATCACTTGAAACTACTCGACATCACTCGTCACGACTTAATGCCACCTGAAATTACTCGACGTCACTTGAAACGCACTGCAACACATGCACACAGACAAAGCATACGATCGTTGGACAGCACAGTCGACATCAGCAGCATGATTGCCTGCTACCGCTGCCCATGAGAGTTGATATAATAACGGAGTCCCCCGGTCACGAGCTCGTCGGGTGCGTGCGACCGGGCCCTGGCTCGCACGCAATGTGCCCAACCAAAATGGGCACATCGGCTCGTGGGCGCAAATTGAGAAGTGAACGACCCGTTGGTGAAAATAGAGCATTTTTCGACCACTTGCGACAGTTGTCTAAAAAGTGGGACGAATCATTAGTGATCAGGCAGTTTCTTATCCCATGTTGCAGCTGAGTATAATGTGGCTAACACTATGCTAGTTTGCATACTCAACCCAAGTATAAAATAGATAAATTTAGACTTGTTTAAACTATGGTTCTGGTTTTGGGACCTTTGGACATTTGTGGTCCTGATAATGAGATTTGCTCTAGCCATTGAATATGCCCCCCTCTCATTCCCACCCACTTTCGGCGTGGTCATCGCTAGCTCGAACCAAACTCTATGGGAGGGTTTATATGCAGGCCCGGTCACTGTATATCGAAAGGAAGATCGGGATGGGGTAAAGCAAAGAAAAAGAAGGTAAGGTACTAATATGCTGCAGCTAGAATTTTTTAGCATTGACAACTGTAACATGTTAATATGCGACATTCGTTTTTGATTAGATTCAGGTCATGCGCGATGTAATTCGAGCGCATCAAAGCCGAAGGTCCCGCTTGAACGAGACCTTATTGTTATATCATGCTATCGCTAATGTTCTCACTGTACATGAATGACATGTGTGTGAACCAAGGATATCGTATGTATCGTGTATTTGCTCCTGTCGAATGTTTTTCTTGCGTGTTATAGATGATGTATCCACGGCTGGACAAGTGCTTCACCAGACTGGAACGCTCCTGTAGCTGCGCGAGTGCGTTCGAAGGGCCGTGCAAGGATAGAGTGGGAAATAAGCACACTCCACACGCCATTTCTGCGGCGAAAGTGAGCTTGAGAGCAATAAGCGCTCGCATTGCATGTGAGCAAAAAATAAGAGGATACGTGCAGTGTTGTTTTACAAGCAGCGCTGCATGACGAATATGACGGTACACCAACTTGACTACCAGTCATGAGCGAACAACGAGTTTGTCGTCCAGGCCTAGGCACCAACGTGTAATCAGAAGCGTTAATCTTATTAATTTACACGATCTTCTCTTCCTTCAATTTTTTTAGATTGAAAAAATGTTATTATGAGTTATGAGCTGCAGCACATTGTACAGATCCCAACCAAAACATAAGTCCGCTACCAGCGACTGTGCAGTAATAGTTGCAGAGAACAATCGATGTGGTCTCGGACAGCCTCAAATTGACTCCAGCGTTCTTTGTCACGCCTTTCGGTTCTATAGCACTTCTCCCACTTCTTTTTCATCCTGATCGTTGCCTCTATCGGCTTCGGATCCCTCTGAGATGTCCACGGTGTGATAGAGACAGACGAATACAGATTGATTGGTAAACGATCTCTCTGGGGACGAGGGGAGGGACTTCCGAGAGAAAAAATAAATAAGAGAAAGAGAGTGCTTGTAACGGGGTGAGAGCCCGTTACCGTCTTACACTAATAATTAAGCTGAGAAAGCGCTGTGATTTATAAGGTAAATTTAACTCTGTTTGTATTTTTGTGTTTTTATAATTCGTAGTAAGTGCGAATATGTTCCCTAGCTCATGGGAACCACTCAAATACAGAACTAATTATTATTGGCTAATTATTGGGTCTGGCACCCCAATAATAAACCAATAATAAACAGACGCGCAGTATCCGCTATCCGGATACTGCCTACACTTAATGTATGTAATTATGTAATAAAACTATGACTACTTAATATAATGGGTTGCCCCATTACATCACCCCCCTCTTTAAGTTGCGCTTACCGTGACGTAAGCGCCATACACAGAAAGTTTCTTCTTAACGAATAGTCCAACGAAAAGCCCAACGAGAACTCCAACGACACGTCATCTTGGTCTTCGAATCTGCTCAGCCACAAACAACTGAGCAGCATGAATCCTGAACACCCACGCGACTCGACCCCAAACGACAGTTGGGGTCATCAGACACTTCGAAGAGAGCGTGCACCGCAGACCATGGATGACGACTTGAAGCCGTGGGGCTTGTACAGCCTTGAAGGCGCGCACCAACCTGAATCACTTGAGTCCATGAAGAATCTCTTCACACGATACCGTAACGTTCGAGGCAAGGGAACGAATCACACATACACTGAAGACGCACTGCAACGATCTTGGTGTGCCTTCATCAGACGTTGGAACGCGAGTCGACGTGAAGGGGCATCCTTCACGTCCTGGATCGAGGGACGCGAAAGTACTCATGGCGACCACGCTATTGGCGACTTACGACGACGCGTATGTCATTTGACTCGTGATGGGTTCCACATGTGTTACGTCCATGTCCGTGAAGGGTGTCCACGGTGTCACATGGAGAGACCGCGACCAATGCGGCAGGAATGGGACGACATGGTGTGTGCACGGAGAATGCCCCAGCACATCCGACCATGGATCGGACGCTATGAGAGGAGCCTCTCAGAGCTCCAAGTATCTGCGTTGCGTCACATGAGGGAACGCCCTGTCGATCGATGGAGGCGTTCACGTAGTCGAGATCGTTTGTCTTACGACCACCGAGGTCGTTCTCGTAGTCGCTCTCGACCGTTAAGGTATCCAAATGCTCCCGAGCCTCGTAGAAGACGTCGGAGTCGCTCGGGAGATCGTCGTCGATCGCCAATTCACGCACGTTACGGTTCGCGGGATCGTGGAAGGAGTCAGCAGCGTCGGTCGCGTTCGCCGACCTCTTACTGGTCTCGTACTCCTCAACGACGTCAGGAACATCGTGAGCCAGCATACTTCGAGGCTCCCACGTGTCTTCCGCTGGTGAATAACCCAACCATCGGACCTTGTAATGCGTTTCTGAACGACTCTTCGATGGCGCCGAGCCACTACTCGGCGCAAGAGGCGTGGGGTCTTCATGACCGACGATACGGTCCACAATCCAGCGTCGCTCACCCGATGCATCTACCAAGGGAGGAGGAGCATCACGACGGAAGGCTTTTTGGGTTGGGCGCCGATTCTCATAATCGGGCGCCTGTGCCGTCGTGTGACGAGCTTCGTTTCCTTCGTGCTGACACTGAAGAGGCGATGAACGGCCTTCTGGATGCCCGTGAGATGGCCGAGAGGGCTCGAGATCGTGCAGCAGCTGCGACAGAGGATGCCGAGAGAACCCGACGGGAGCAGCAGGGCTTGGTGGAGCGTCTGCGACAGCTCGAGACTGCTGCGTTCGGTGGATCCCAGCAGAACGAGTCTGCTCGCGCTCGTCTAGGACTTGGTCCCAGTCGTCGTCAGCGTCGTCGGCAGGGGGTGTCGGACTTTGAGCCGATACAGACGAGTGAGGAAGGACCAAAGGGAGATCCGCCGGCAGGTAAGCCTTAAGGCGCCCGACATAGAATGTCGGGTGCAAACGCATAGTGGTAGGTATGTCTAGCGTGTAAGCATCTCCATGGACTTCAACAATCCGAAAGGGCCCAATATATCTTGGCGCTAATTTATTAGCGCCCAAATTCGTTACTGACGTGTCTGGTAATCCGCTTGTCGATAGTAAGACTCTGTCACCTTCTTTGAACGTCAGCAAGTTCTTTCGACCTCGCTTGTCCGCGTTCTCCTTTTTTTTATCCACTGCTTCTTGGAGTGCATCGCGTACAAAACGCGTGATACTTTGCCGTAGTAATAGGAATTCGGTCACAGCAGCCGAACTTACAGGAGAAGTGGACTCTTTAGGAGCAAAATTAGCGACGGGAGACGCGATGGGATGCATCGCGTCGGGACTCGATATGCCATTGGCCACGAAATTAACAGTATGAGTTGCATCGGCAGCAACCTTATCTTCAACATTACCAATCATCAAAATTTTTCGCGTAGTGTCATCGGGAGATACTCCCCCACCAAGCTGAGAAACTGGGTGTGCTGAAGCTGAAAGAGCAAGAAGCGCTGGAACGCGAGGGTGCCTCGCGTTATTCACGAAAAATGGCGTTAACACAGTCGACGCATGAATTGCGTTGTTGATTGCAAATTCAGCAAGAGGGAGAAACGAACTCCACGACTGGAACGATGTCGCATAACTGCGTAGTACATCTTCAAGCACTCTGTTCACGCGCTCCGTTTGCCCATCCGTCTCTGGATGGGCTGCCGTAGACATAAACAGTCGCGTGCCCAATAGTTGAAACAACGTTGCCCAAAAAGCTGATGTAAAGCGCGGGTCGCGGTCCGAAACAATTGATTCAGGCAAGCCGTGATGTCGAAATATGAGATCGATGAAGATCTGCGCGGTCGTCTCCGCCGTAACGTGCGCGGAGACTGGAGCAAAATGCACCATTTTGCTAAATCGATCCACAAAAACCAATACGCCCGTGCGTTTCTGTTCGTCCGGAGGGAGACCAAAGATGAAATCCATGCTGACCGAACGCCAGGCTTCCGTGGCAATCGGAAGCGGACGCAATGGAGCTTGTGAAGACGGCGCAGGCTTCACACGCTGGCATATTTCACAAGAGCGTACCCATTTCTGGATGTATTTGTACATACGCGGCCAGAAAAACACACGAGAGATGGCCGCGAACGTCTTCTCGCGACCCAAATGACCACCAGTTGGAGTGTCATGAAATTCATGCACCAATCGTGCGCGGAGGTCGTCATCAGCAGGGATGACGACGCGCGGTGGGTCGAAAACGTCCATTGTGTAAGTCAGCAGCGGACCATCAAGCGCGTACCGCTTGATGTTGTCACGCGTTGGTTTCGTCAACTTCGCGAGTGAACCCTCACTAGGGTGTCGAAGATAATTGATGATTCCCGTGTAGAATGAATCGTTCGCATATGACTCAGCGATTTGAGTCCGGATTGACAGCTCAGATGTCGAAATCATTGCATTGAGCCCCTGCTCAGCACAGCATAAACAAATGTCGTCGTCCTCGTCTTCAGCAATGCCTGGCTGATGACCCATGTCACGTCGAGGATCATAATCGGGACGTCGAGAAAGCGCGTCAGCAAGAATGTTGTTCTTGCCGGGTTTGTAAAAGACCACGAAATTATACTCTGAGAAGTATGACAACCAACGTGCCATACGCTGGGACAAGTGGGGAGTCTTGACGGCGGTACGCAATGATGCGTGATCTGTATAGACCGAAAACATCTTCTCGCCGAGCAAATATACTCTGAACTTGATCAGCGCGTAACGCATAGCCAAAAGTTCCTTGTCATGTACCGGATAGTTCCTCTCTGCGGGTTTCATCTGTCGTGACTGAAAGCTCACGACGCGCTCTCGGCCCTCATCGTCAAACTGCATGAGGGCACATCCAATAGCGAAATCACTCGCATCACAGACGACGTGAAATGGCTTGGAATCAGCAGGCAACATCAGCACTGGTGCTTCAGACAAGCTCATTTTCACAGAGTTGAAGGCAGAGTGATGTTCAGCTTTCCATGACCAAACTGCGTCTTTCTTCAGTAGAGTTGATAGTGGCTGGATTAGTTCTGCATAGTTCTTCGTATACTTATGCAAGTAATTGGCCAAGCCAAGCCATTGGCGTAGTTCCGTTTGGTTCCTGGGCGTAGGCCAGGAACATATCGATGACACTTTCTCGGGATCAGCACGGACACCCTCCTTGCTAACATAGCATCCAAGAACTGGAATCTCGGGAGCACAGAAGACACACTTCTTCAAATTTGCGTACAGTTTGTTCTCGCGCATCACTTGGAACACCTGTTTCAAATGCCGAAGGTGGACCTCCGTAGCGCTGAGTTGTTGCTCAGCGCGGCTGTGAACAAAAATATCGTCGAAATAACTTGGAGCGAAATCACGTAGTGGCCGAAGCACTTGTGTCACCATCCGGTTGAACGTTGCTGGAGCGTTCTTAAGGCCTTGTGGCATGACTAGCCACTCCCAAAGCATCCCACTCGGTGTGCTGACAGCGGTGAACGGGATATCACTGTCCCTCATTAAAATCTGGTAAAACCCGTCTGTCAGGTCTATGGCGCTAAAAATCTCGCTGCCGGACATGGTATCCAGTACCATGTCTTTCCGAGGAATTGGTGTTTGAGCCGGGATCGTGGCGGCATTCAACTTGTTAAAAGCATGCACGATGCGCCAACCGCCGGTGGCTTTCTTCACACAGAAAGTCGGACTCGAATGTGGCGATATGCTTTCGCGGACGTGTCCTGCCTTACGGCGGCCCTAAAAAAATTCATCAATTGCGATGATTTGGTCACGCGGTAGCGGCCACTGCCGCGTCACGCAATACTTCGATCCTGGCACGAGATCGATCTCGTGTCGCACACCACGATCCGCTGGAAGCTCAGCGGGGATATTCTCCGGAAAGATGTCGGCATACTCACGCGCGATATCATAGACAGGGTTGCCCGAAGCACGAAGGGCTTCCCAAGACTGTGCCACGAAACGTTCTTCGCGCGCTGATTTGGGCTCAGCGCTCTTTGGGCGAGCCTCCAGAACTTCTCCACTAGCTGCTTCGGCGGCTGATATGATGCACACTTGCTCGATGTCGCCGGCCTTGAGGTCGTGAAGGAAATCTTTCCATGGTAGGGTTAATAGAGATGTGATCTCTGCAACAGTGCACGGAGGGCTCGCTACCTCAACGTAGCGGCCACGATGTGAAGACCCTTCCACATATTCAAGCGCACAAACGGATTCCGTCAATACAGTATCATCGTCAACGGCGCTTGAGCGAGAATTTCGTCGTCTTGGTGATCGGCGTGCACCTTTCTTGCGTTTACGCTTTCTCTTGCGTCTTGAGCCACTGCTCGAGGCTGGAACGTCGCTGTCGCTGGAGGATGAAGTACCCCCGCTAGACGTGGGAGCTCTGTCTCCACCACGTCGTTCACATTTAAGTCCACAGCCCGTTCATTCTCGTCGATAAGAGGCGGGAGCTCGTCGTCGACCGCCTCAGATGTATGTGGGAGCCTCTGCTCGACCACCTCGGTTACAATCGGGAGCCTCTGCTCGGCCGTTGTGTGTGTATGCGGGAGCCCCTGCTCGACCGCCTCGCTAGAGCTCGGGAACCCCTGCTCGACCGAAGTCCGTGTGTGCGGGAACCCCTGTTCGACCGCCTCGTTGTGAATCGGGAGCCCCTGCTCGACCGATGTCCGTGTGTGCGGGAACCCCTGTTCGACCGTCTCGTTGTGAATCGGGAGCCCCTGCTCGACCGATGTCTGTGTGTGCGGGAACCTCTGTTCGACCGTCTCGTTGTGAATCGGGAGCCCCTGCTCGACCGATGTCTGTGTTTGCGGGAACCTCTGTTCGACCGCCTCGTGTTGTGGTTCTATCAGTGTGACTGAACATACCGGACACAGAGGGCCATCGCTATCTCTGTGCTGACTTCTAGTCGTGGCGAGTTCGTTCACGACCCTGACGTGAGGCCAATCGGATGGCGCTACCAACAGATGAGTGAAAACTTCACTTACGTCGTAACCGCTTCGTCGTTTGACGGACCGAGATAGCCAGTCTATCGTCGGCTGATACCGTGACAGCCACGGTATCCCCAAGATGCAATCGAATGCATAATTCATCTCGTACACCAAAAATTCGTCATTACTTTGGAAGCCGTCGAACGTGTACGGCAAAACCACTGTTTTACGCGGGACACGCTGTGGTTGTCCATCAGCAAGTTTGACAACGATGTCACCTGGACCTTCTCGAACCGTAACTGTCGACGGGAGAAGGGACAAACATGATGCTCGAAAGAAGTTGTTGGATGCACCCGAATCCAACAACGCTCGAAGTGGTCGTTTAACTCCAGCAACGATGAGACTGATAATTATCAGTCTCGAATCGTTGCGCATAGTGGTGGCATTGAAGTGGGTATGTATCACTTTAGGGCTAGGAGGCCGAGCTGCCACCTGAGTACTCGGGGCTCCATTACTGCCAGTAGGGCGCCCCGCACCTACTGGAACCGCTCGTTTTTTGGCGGGACCACTGACGACACAGTATCTCCACGTGAGACAGCTGTGTTCATGGACACCGGCGCTGGTGCTCGGCAGACGGCCGCACGATGGCCAGTCTTGCCGCACCGATAACACTTCATCGTGTTTTGACTTCGAATGTCGCGGCCAAATTGCTTGCCGCGACCACGAGATGCATCGATAACGTCAATTTCCATAGGCTCTGGGCCAGACGTACGCGGGCGTTGCGACGCTGCCTGCAAATATGACGATGCGACCGTGTAATCTTCACGAAGCGCGAGGGCAAATGCCTCCTCAAGAGTCTTAGGTTCAGCACGTGTGAGGCAATAGCGGGTCATGCCCTCTTGCATACCAAAGACAAAGATATGAACTTGCGAAGCCATGTCGATCGGCTGCGTGATGATACACGAAGCAAGATGTCGCGTCTTCTGTACGTAATCACGCATCGACAGCTTGCCCTGTCGAAGTGAAAAGAAATCTGCGCGCAAGCGTGACTCATCTTGAGGGGGCTCGAACGCCAGTCGTAATTCGCGCTGGATATCGTCCAGCGTGGGGAATGCCAACTCGTTTACAACGAGCTTCCCAAGAGCCCATTCTTTGGCTTTACCAACAAGCCGAGACAGTAGGAAATTAACCTTGGCCGTCGGAGCGTCAATCAACCTTGACGCTATGGCGATGTCAATCTCCCTAAACCAGCGATTAAGGGGGAGACGATCTGGACCATCACCAGAGTATGTCGACGTCTCCATTTTAATTGCATCGTAATGGGAGGGGCGCGAGGGAGTATGTACTCGCCGGTTCGCTTCGGCGAGCTCGCGCACCATGTAGTCTTGAATGGCGGCACGGTGTTGTTCGGGCGCCGCTGTGCTCAGCAGCGACGTCACGAAGATTTCACCAGACACCGCCGCGAGGCGGTGTAATGCCTGCCATTCTACCGTAGTGAGATGGGGAAAATCTGCATGCTCCAGCGAAACTGCTGGAGCCATCGAAGATTCACTCATATCCATCTCGAACTTGGTCATGGGAAGGACTACAAAGTGCTACCAGGTGTAACGGGTTGAGAGCCCGTTACCGTCTTACACTAATAATTAAGCTGAGGAAGCGCTGTGATTTATAAGGTAAATTTAACTCTGTTTGTATTTTTGTGTTTTTATAATTCGCAGTAAGTGCGAATATGTTCCCTAGCTCATGGGAACCACTCAAATACAGAACTAATTATTATTGGCTAATTATTGGGTCTGGCACCCCAATAATAAACCAATAATAAATAGACGCGCAGTATCCGCTATCCGGATACTGCCTACACTTAATGTATGTAATTATGTAATAAAACTATGACTACTTAATATAATGGGTTGCCCCATTACAGTGCTGTTGACTGCACCATGGCACAGTCGACAAGAATGCAACTACGTGTAGCGTTTGCTTGGATTCTGCAAGAACAGCAATAATTGGCTCTTCAAAGGTTCGGGGATGGAAAATAAAAATGTGAGGGATAAAAAAAGGAAATCCCTATTTTTATTCTTGGCGCGTGGAGAATCATGTGAATCGGTCGAATCAAAATAATAAGAGTTGCTCTCATTAATTCCGTCAGGAGGTGGTACTTGTTATGCAACTGGTGCAGGTTTTGCAATGTTTGCATTTGAATGGTGCTGGTTTTGCAATTTACTCTTCTCTAAAAGTTGATTACGATGCTAAATCACAGTTGAATGGATAGCCTATAAATCATGTAGGTGTATCTGGCAATGAATGTTGGTGTATTCAGAGTTACCCCCGATGTCGACATTACGTCTCAAATCAGCTGTTTTTTGAAAGTGCCGTGTTCGACTACGTAACTGAAGCGTGTGCCAAACGTAAATTTGTTTGAGCACCGGAGGGTGCTACAGTAGTTGCTTGCGTCAAGCTTGTAGCGTTGTGCCAATATCAAAGTTCGGTGCGGCCAGTAAATTGTCAGACCCCAACGACGTAGCTTAGCTTGTTGATGCATGGTAGATTCTGTCATTGGAATGACAAAGGAGTATGTCTGAGCCCCGATCCGCTGTATTTGCAGGTCAGCAATCGAGAAAGGCTGAATATTGTCGTACTGCTGGGATGTTAGCGGTATTCCGTGTTGATCTATGATCTATAGGTTATCCTTCCGAGCGTATGTAGGCCAAAAAGCTTCTTCCTTAGAAGTCATCAAGAATGCGTTGGTTGAGATCGGCTGCTCGAGTTTAAACACTCATTTCTCTGGGTTGGACCAGCTGAAAGCGGTATCTGTCATGCTCCTGTATGCCTCAGTGAACTCATGTCATCTGGCCTCCGGGATTATTGACGAAGGGGCCATATAGGGACTGAATAAATTTAATAGCGTATCTCCTGGCGTTTGTAGACCAGATGTGAGCCGTCGTCGGGGCCATCTGGTGATGTGTGACAGCCCTGCTGAATCATCTAGCCTTCCGTCTTAGAAGCTCATGTCCTTCAAGCAGAAAGATAGATGTCCTTGCGTTGAGAGAGCCATTGGATGGCGTGCTTGACCCTTTGCGTCTTGCAAGCTACCATAATGGATAATAATCCCACCCCGCCCGCTTGTAGCGGTGTATGTTACAGCGCGGGATTCATATTGTGGCGAGAAGCCTCCACACTTGTGGAGTGTCTCCATGCTAATCGCTTCTGTTTATTTATGAGCTGTTGTCCGGCCCATGGTGGGGGTTCGAACACCGCTGCAGTATGACACCAACGGCAAAATAATGACGGTATGCAGAAATATACGGTGTTCAACGCTGGTTGCTGCGAGCTGGGTCGCCAATGCTAGGTGTCGTTTGACATTGCAAATACGGGCAGCCTAATTAACATCAGTCAGATCTCTCGTCCCCACTACGTAACTTAAGTATCCGGTCGTGGCCTCTGGTAGGAGTACCGGTACGCTGATTTTTTCTCGCATTGTACAGTCGTGTTAAAAATCAATTTACTTTTGTCTGGTTACACCTTCAAGCCAGAAAAAAACCACCCGAAACCCTTGACGATAAGCAGCACCCGAGGAATGTCCTGCGCTTCCTGTAGATATACCCTTGAGGCGTCAACAAACGCTGAGAATTTGTGTCTCTCGACGGCTCCTACCAGGACACGTAGCCCCCTGATCCCGGCATCCTGTTGAACAGCCAAAGCAAGGACTTCCGCCGCAACAAGAAAAAGTAGCGGAGCAAGCGGGCACCCTTGCCTAATGCCCGAAATCACCGCGCGCGGCTTGGATAATTCTCCATTCACCACAAATTGGGCAGATGTACCGTAGTGAATATTCTTTATCATGGTGACAAACTCGGTTGAAAAACCAAAGCGCTGGAGCGCCAAGCAAAGAAAGCACGGGCGACCGTAATGAGCCGGTTTATCCCAACAATAGGACTACCCGGCTCATCATGGCCGTACATTCTGGACGGTATTTGACGACGACAATACTTCCATCATCATCATCACGGTCTTTTTCATCCGTCGACTATGGACGAATCCCTGTTGTGAGGCTCCGATCAATGTCCCTAAGACGTTTTGCATTCTGGTAGCAATACCTTCATTGAATATCTCGTAACTAGTCTGCAGGAGAGCGATGTGCCGGTAGTCCGTCGCATCATCCGAGTCGCTGCGCTTGCGCAGTGAAATAATTAAAATTTCAAAAAATAATGGAGGAGGCTTGCCTCCCCGGAGTAGCTCGTTGCCAAGAGCCACTACGGCTGGTACCATGACTGTCTGGGTGTCGTTGAGACATCATTGTTGAGGCCATCCGATCCGGCAGCCTTGTGCCGGTTAAGTGCCGATATCGCTAATAAAACCTCGTATAAAGAAATAACGCGCAATATTTGCTCGTTTTAAGTGCCCTCTAAACGTCTGGTGTCCGACAAATGCGTCAACTTCGGTCCCGAGATGCGCGGACGACGCTAAATTAAGAATAACGCCCAAAATTGGCTGCCAATCCGACGAGAATTTGTCTGCAATCATTATTTCGCGTCTGAAATCAGCTCCATCGAGCTGACGTATCCTCGATATGGTTTGACCCACAAAGCCTTGGCCACATTGACCGCTGATAGCCTTCCTCGAGTCAAAATGTGGGCTCTACTCTACGCTTGAATTCGGCGACCGACCGATTTCCGACGAAGGCTTCTCTCGGGTCCAGACGCGCTGAATACACTTTACGCACTGCTAAACTGTTCGGTCCCACGTCTGTCTATTTACTGATGACCCACCTATGCTGCAGTAAGATCATATAATAAATCCTCGATGACCCGACTGGGCTGAGCTTTCTCAATAGGGTAAATAACCAGATGCTGTTTCCGTCGCGAGATCCATACAGTGCTAAAATGTTGAAGGTGTAACCGCACACGATAAAAATTTGACCCGACTTGCGGTTCCTCAACTGAAACCCCTTGGTACAACGATAGACCAGGAATTTGGGACGTAAAAACGGTCGACGCGACTGCCCGAGTCCCTGCTTCAATGCGTAAAATTTTTAGTCGATTCCAGTTTCTTGTCGTCATCCTCTACACTAGCCAAGAGAGCTAACGCGTCCTCCATATTAATCTGGTAGTGTAGGGTTTGTACCGCAGCGCTCTCTGGTCGCCCCGAACTTGTCCCTCCAAGCCTGTCGAGAGCCGGGCTTTGCACACAATAAAAATTTCTGGCAATCACGGATTCCGTCTGCTTCCAGAACCATTGCTGCAAGTGCGTAAAGAAACTCTTCCGGGACGCGTGGCCGTTCGATGCGTATGCATTTACCAATCGTAAGGCACCAAGGTCCACAGCAATGACGCGATTGGTCCATAGTTATATTAGCATGGGTGTGTCAACCCAGCCACTGTTGGGTTTAATAAAATAGCCACTCCTTCAATTTTGTTCGCATCTACACTTTGAAAAGACAGTGTTAAGCCTATGTGATGTTGTGGCCTCCCCACAATAGGGCCCACATTGCCTCTAGTTCAGCATCTCCTCCACGGAAACTAACATGCGTTTCTTGAATTATCAAGGCCACTGGTCTTTCCGTCGTTGGTGTCCACCTCTATGCTTCGAGCCATTTGGACCTTGTTTTGGCTGTAAAGCCACGCACATTCTGTGTTTCAATGCGCTTGAGCCTGCTATATCCCTTCTTGCTTCCTCTTCCCGTCAGTAAGAGGTGCCCCTTATTATGTATATGTGACCCCCATACGCGTCAATCATCCCTCGTCTCCTGATTGGTCGATGACTGATGTTTGAAACTTAGAGCTGCCCTTAGTATGCAATTTGGGGCTTTGCCTTTCCGTGCTCAAGAACCTCTATATAGAAGCTCGCGATAGTCGACTATCTCATGTCGGTAGAAGAGCTGTCAAATGCCTCCCGATACCTGGTGACCGTTTTATGTGCATCGAGGTGCCTGATGAGACGTGGAAGTGCCCCATTATCTTTATTGTCTTGTTGACCGATGAGCGCATGGATTTCCTTTTCGTAAAGACTTGAACACATCATGTGATGCTAAAACTGTTGTTTATTGGCCATATCACACAGTTTTTAGAAAAAATATTCCCCGTACGCGTTTATTCGAGGACGCACCCAGTCATCCCTGCTTACGATAAGTGCTGGTAAATTGTGACAGACTGGCCCCGAGATCCTAAACTACAAGTCATCTAACCTTTTTTGTATTGATTTGTTTGATGTCCTGATCTGATATGAAGCGAGCCGACCTTGTAAGCACCCCTTTCGCCAGGCTGCAGTCCAGCACTCCAAGACTGACCCGCTTACACAGCTGAGTAATTCCTCGGGGTAAGAGAAAACGTGCAGCACATAAAACAGCTTTTTTGGCATACGCTTTACTGTTGTCATCCATATTTATACGCTGCTATGTACGAGAGGGAAATTGGCGGTAGCAGAAGCCGGCCAAGACTCACCGTGCTGATGCCAGAGATTAATTTAGGAATCTCGCATGTCATAGCTGCCGGTGTGCGAGGCCGGATCAGCATCATCCTTCATCACTGCCTCTCCTGCGTGGTATTGTTGATCCAGTTGCGTGCGCAGGATCCGCCGAATTTATCTTCCTCAGCAGGAGTGGACGAGTGCGCGCGTTTCTGAGATGACGGTTGTCCCTGTTCTGATCGAGTGGTTGAAAAAAGAGCGAGATGGGAGGTGTGTGCATTGCGCGTGCCTCTAGCATCATGATCAAAATAAAAAAACTCGGATACAATGGCCAGCTGACACTGTTGCTGCACTCTGGTCCCTTCTGAGGATTCGCTCGTCACCAGTTGCAGCTGCATTCCCCCGCCGAGCTCGATCGACTCGATTAACCGGCTGGAGCTAGATGTTTTCTCCTCGGTCTCATCGGGGGTTTATCTAGCGGGTGGTTGGGTGTGCACGTATTTAACACGGGCTGAGAGCTACATGGAATATTGAGAAACTAGATGTATCTGAGAGTGTAATGCTAGTAATCGATTTCCGTTACCTTTGATCTCCTTTGCGTCAGTTTCTTTAAACCACTCCCAATGGTCGTGTAACGGGGTGAATCGTTACATAACAATTTATAAGAAATTGTTAATAGAATATAACTATAAGAGTTATATTCTCAGAATATTGTCATAAGGACAATATTCTGTAGCACTTCCAAGTAGTTCCTAATTGGTTGATATAGGCCATTATATCAACCAACGAAGACGCGCCACGACAGACGCACGCAATGAGTGGTGAGCAGATAACTGATTTACACATTTGTATTTAGACATAGTTAGATGAAGATAAATAGTGATTTATTGCAGACATTAACTATTGTAAATACAGTTCTACTTTTTACTCTAACCAAGTACTCGCTTCTTCTTACCGTCTTCCTCTGCACGTACGAGTGTACGTGAAGTTACGAGGCACCGCCTTATTCTGTTATCAGAATAAGGAGCTTGTACTGTCACCAGTACAAGCTTCAGGGTGCCCCGTTACACCTGGCAGCACTTCGTAGTCCGTCCAAGGACCGCGTTCACATCCAACATGAATATGTTGGATGATGAAGATGACCAAAGCTTTCACGCTACGCGTGACGGCTACTCCCATTTGAGCGATGTCTAATGGGATGCGGTTGAACGGACGGGTTCGACCATGGGCATCCATGCTGTTAGCGTCATGCTAGAGGCTCTCAATAGAGATGCCCAACATGCTACTATCGCCAAGTTCATTCAAAATGAACTTGACGCAGAACGCGAGAAAGAAGCCTTGCTTCACCAACAAGGTTCTCAACAAGCAGAGTTGTTGAGAGAACAAGGTGCTCAACAGTTTGAACTGTTGAGACAGCAGCAGGCTGCTGCTGGCGGGTTGATGCACTCGCGTCGGCCCGAGACTTTGAAGATTGACATCTCAAAGTATAGGGGGGTCGAAGAAGACTCCCTCTTGAGATGGTTCGTCGAATTGGATGACGCCATAAGGGCGCGTCGCATCGACGACGGGGATATGCAAGTTGCATTTGCCCAGTCAAATCTGGCAGGACGTGCCAAGACTTGGGCACTGGGGCTCAAGCTGCACGACCCATATGCGTTTGGGTCGTTGGAAGTCTTCAAGTCGCGGCTCAGACAAACGTTTGAACCGCCTAGAGCTGAGTTCAGAGCTCGAACCGAACTCTTGAAGCTCAAGCAGGGTAAGCGTGATGTGCACGCTTACGCTCAACATATACGACATCTCACGAGTTGTATAAGTTCCAATCCGGTGGATGAACACACGTTGGTTTCGGTGTTCATGCAGGGTCTTGCGGATGGTCCCGTCAAGACTCACCTGTTCCGGCTTGAACTAGATTCACTAGAACAAGCCATTTCAATTGCGGAGCAGGAAGACTTCAGTCTGAGACAGGCTCGCGCCAGCTCGACATCATATCGTCAACCGAGACGATATGACAACGGAGGTCCAGAGCCGATGGAACTCTGTTATGTAGAGAGCGAGAAGGCTCGCTCTACAGGCTACAAGAAGTTGCAGAGATGCAACAGATGTCAAAAGACAGGACACTACGCTTACGAGTGTAGTGCCCCTCGTCCAGTGTCTCGCGACACTGGGCGTAGTGACCGTCCACCCATGAGAAAGGGGCAGGGACGAGGGTCCGCAGTTGGTGCAAAGACGCAACAACGGGATGGACCGTCAAAAACGGACAGGATCAGTAGGTGCGGAGCACCCTACTGATCCAGCAACGTCAAGAGAATTTGTAGGCCTCTTGATGAAGGTTGCTCCCAACACACAGACATTGTGCGTTGCTGCTCTAGGTAATGAGATCTCACTCATTACCTTGAAACTCGAAGTGACGAATAAGTTGTCCCTTCGAGCTCTAGTCGATTGTGGGGCGTCCAACAATTTTGTGCGACGCCAATCGCTAGAAGATGGTCACTTTAAATTCAGTGAATGTGACACACCTCCTACGAGGATGACGGTACGTCTTGCGACAGGCGCATCCGTAACCGTCATGAAGCGTATAGTGAAGATTCACTATACGCTAGAAGATACCCAATACGACGATGACTTTATCGTATTGGATTTGGATGACAAATTTGATGTCATCCTTGGAATACCGTGGCTCAGAAGGTACGAACCACGGGTAAACTGGCAACATCGAACAGTAACGATGCCTGCCGCTTGTTCATCAGATGGCCATCTGATGAACGTTTTGGAGCGTCCACAAGCGTGTGGATGTACTACGAGTGAGTGCGATGGCCTCACTTGTGGTACGGTCGTTAGTACGACTGCACAAAACCTTAGTGTACCAAACGGTTACACTTCGGAGCAAAGTTCCGGCGGCTGTGAGGAAACACAGGCTGCGCCGAAGGTCCACCACTCGAATAAGTCGGGTGGACTGGGACAAAGATGTATCCCTAGAGGGGAACATCTAGAAGAGAAACAATCGATCGCTCAGGTTAAGCGAAACGATAATCCTAGATCGACTGGAGAGTCTTTCGTAGAGGATCTCGCTGTGGTTGCGCAACCCCAGCTAGAGGAAGTAAAGGGAATAAGTCCCAAGATTACAAATACGGCGGAAATAAGTTCCCCGAAACCCGCGGGAATAAGTCCCCGGGAAGACGAAGGAATAAGTCCTTCGAAGCCTGAGGGAATAAGTCCCCAGGAAATGACAGAGACATTGAATGTCATAGTCAATAACGGATCAAGTGTAGGCGCTTATACACTTGATCTGATTGCGCCTCCGAAGTTAACTTCGGAGATCACTCAGTTGCCAACGCTCGAACATAAAAGATTCTTGCGTGATCTGCGTAGTGGCAAAGTCAAGCAGATCTGCATACTCGTCGCTGACGACGAGTATGTAACCGACATAAGGTCAGCAACAGTGTTTACTGAGAACGAGAGAGTTCTCAGTAGTTCATCTATGGACGAGAGTGTCCTAGATGAAAAGACACGAATTGAGCGATATGAGTCCCAATCATGGGAATCGCTCAAGAAAAATCCTCTCTATGAAGATTTGGTTGAATTCAAGGATGTATTCCCTGAAACTGTTCCGTGCGAATTACCGAAGGATAAAGGTATTCGACACGAGGTCGAGCTTAAACCAGGCTCGAAGTACTGTGTCATGAAGCAGTGGCCACTGCCTCGTGAACAAGTACTTGCGATCGACAAGTTCTTTGCCGATCGTTTAGCTGCGGGCCATGTGAGGGAATCAACTTCCCCACATAGCTCTCCGACCTTCTGTGTGCGAAAAGCAACAGGAGGGTGGCGGATAGTGCACGCGTTTAACAAATTGAACGCTGCAACGGTACCGGCTCAGACGCCGATACCGAGGAAGGACGTAATCATTGATGGTATGTCAAAGAGTACCATCTTTTCGTCCATGGATTTGATGGATGGCTTCTATCAAATCCTAATGCGGGAACGGGATATACCCTATACCGCAGTTAGCACGCCTAGCGGCATGCTCTGGGAATGGCTAGTAATGCCACAAGGGCTCAGTAATGCCCCTGCCACGTTCAACAGGTGTGTATCACATCTGTTGAGGCCAGTACGAGAATTCGCGCCGAGTTATTTCGATGACGTATTCATCCATAGTCGAGCTATGGATGGAAAGTCGGACGTTGAGGTTCACAGGTACCACGTCCGACAAGTTCTTACAATCATGCGAAAGCATCAATTGTATGCAAACCTCAAGAAGTGTATATTTGCAGCAAGCGAAATACCACTTCTTGGGTGCATCGTTGGTAAGAACGGTGTACGTCCTGATCCCGAAAAGATCAAGGCGATCACCGACTGGCCCGTGCCGGTCGATGTCAAAGGTCTTCGAAAATTCCTTGGGCTAGCGGCGTATTTGCATAAGTATTCACGCAATTACGCCGAGATGACTGTGCACCTCTCTCGTTTGTTGAAAAAGAACGAGAGGTGGTTATGGAACGCTGAATGTCAACGCTCCTTTGAGGGTATCAAGCAGAGCTTGATACAATCCCCAGTCCTAGCAATAGCCGATCAGGACAGGCCATTTCATGTGGTCTGTGATGCCAGCGATTTCGCAATCGGCTGTGCATTAATGCAGTACGACCTTGAAGGCGTTGAACGCGTCGTCTGCTATCAGTCGCGTCAGCTGCAACCAGCTGAGCGGAACTATCCAGTGCATGACAAGGAACTCCTTGCCATGAAGTATGCACTCGCGAAGTTCAGAGTCTATCTATTAGGAGATAGACCCTTCGTTGTTTACACTGACCATGCGTCATTACGCACGGCAGTGAACAGCCCGCACCTTTCACAACGAATGGCGCGGTGGTTGTCATTCTTTGCGGAATACAACTTTACGGTCAAGTACAAACCAGGACGACTTAATGTCGTCGCTGATGCACTCTCACGTCGTCCCGACTTTGAAACAGTCGCGAAATCCAACAGTGAGACAGTCACTGTTGCGGTTATGACGTCCTCAGTCCCATCTACAACGTTGTATGATGATGTGAGGCGGGCATACGCCCAAGATGGTGAGATAGTGAAGTTGTTGACACATCTCTCCCAACCATCTCGAGAATCGTTGAAACGATTGTCGTCTGCGTATCGATCTGCATCAGATCGATACACTGCTCGTAACGGTTTACTGTACTATACAGCCGTTTCTGGTGACACACCACGTGTTGTCATTCCAGATGATACTGATCTGCGTTTGCGGATCATGTTCGAGTATCACGATGCTCCTATAGGAGGACATCGTGGCCGAGAGAAAACATATCTCACGGTAAGTCGAGACTTTTACTGGCCCCGCCAGTATCAGTTTGTGCGAAAGTATGTTCGCGCATGCGAAGTCTGTCAACGAGTGAAGTCAAGTCCTTCACTGCGTGCACCTTTACAGCCTCTACCGGTTCCGGCTGAGTGCTGGGAATCCATCTCAATGGATTTCGTCTTCGGGTTACCCAAAGACGCACGCGGGAATACGGGTATTCTCGTATTTGTTGACAGATTCAGCAAAATGGTACACCTTGTGGCTGTACCAGAGACAATCACGGCAAGTGGCTGTGCTTGTGTCTTTATTGACACCATCTTCCGACTTCATGGGTTGCCCCGTGAACTCGTATCAGACAGAGATCCACGATTCACTGCTGATTTCTGGCGTTCCGTGTTCAAATCACTCGGAACGCGCTTGAAGATGTCAACATCTGATCATCCAGAGTCAGATGGTCAGACGGAACGTGCCAATCGTGTCCTTGAAGAGATACTTCGAGGATACGTACACTCCTTTAAGAGTTGGAGTGAGTTTTTGCCAATGGTAGAGTTTGCCATCAACAACTCGGTGCATGCGTCCACGACACATACACCGTTTTACGTGAATGGCTTGCGCCATCCGCGTGTACCCACCTTACTAGAGTGTAACTCTGGTTTAAGGGGGAGGGACTCGCGCGAGCAAAAACCGATTTGGTTCACGCTCATCACGCTCTGACGAAGAAGTCATTGCGTTTGATGCCGATATCGATAACATCGATATCGAAGAAGATGATGCCAGTGAGAGTGCGGAAGCCCTCACTGAAGACAATGATCCCAGTGAGAGTGCGGAAGCCCTCACTGAAGAAAAGGTTGTTGTCGCTGCAGTGCGCTCACAGCACACTGAAGCTAACGAGTCATCAGATGAGTTCATACTGGCTCGTGAAACGGTAGTCCGTTTTGTGCAAGACTCCATCGCCGAAGCGGTGGATAAGCAAAAGCAAAACGCTGACAAGAATGGAAGAGCAAACACTCTTTTATTTAATAAAGGTGACTTAGTCCTACTGTCTACGGTTAATCTACCAAAGCATGTAGTGACTAACTTGGGTAGCAGTAAACTACTACCCAAGTACATTGGCCCATTTCGTGTATTGCACCGCCTAGGCAATGCATACACGATCGAGTTACCACGTAAGATGCGAACGCATCCCACGTTTTACGTTGGTCGGCTTAAGCCGTACCATCAGTACGCTGCTTCTTCCGATGAAGAACGCCCTTGCGCTCAAGCATCTCGCAGAGAGCCTTGTGCTCCCGATGGTGGGCATCAACAAGGGTCTGAAGAGCAGTTATCTCAGCCCGAGACCGATCAACAATCCCACGAGCTACCCTTAGCTCGTCACGAAGAGATGTCAGAGATCTCTCGTTCTCAAGCTGAGCAAAGGCAAACTCAGCTCGATGCTTCGAGGCAGTGTCCACCATCTGGAGACGCCTATTCCGCTCATGCTCGAGATCGTCGCGTAACCCTTGCGTTACGCGATCAAAGAAGCTCTCGGGAACACACCGATCCACATGATCGTGTGGAGAGCGTCTTTCCTCCTCCTCCACCTCCATTAGAGGACTCTCGCGGTGGCCAGCGCTATCTAGTTGAGCAGCTGTTGAACCACCGCGACGTGAACGGACGTCGGACGAGTTACCTCGTCCGGTGGCGCGGCTATCCCCCGTCCTGGGATTCTTGGGAGCCCCGCTCCCAATTGATGGTTGACGTACTGGGTCTGGTCGAGCAGTACGACGCGACACATCCTGTGCCGCAGAAGGACCGCCGGAGAAAGTCTTCCCGGCACGGTCGTAAAGGGATTTCAGGTTGTCAATCCCTTCGTACATCTCAGTAGAGACACGTACGCGCCACCACGGGCTGGTAAGGAGGTAAGCCTCCTTAGGTGCTCGTGCAGAGTTGTTCACACAACATGGGCACGAGTCTCCCCAAGAGAGGCAGGGTAATCCTTTCTCCCTTGACAGACGATGCAGCTTGTAGCGTGCACCTGTCGGGGTTCGCTTTTCAAACTTATCACGAGCTTTGATAAGTTTGTCGTTCCAAGCGTCACGACCTACATCCTCGAGATTATGGATGTAGGCGTTCCACGCCTGAAGTAGTGAGGGACCATCACGTTTGTGATTCCCACTGTACCATCGATGTCTGAAGAAAGCATCGATGAAGAACTCATGTTCAGCGCGATAGTCTTTCGCGCTGGGGTCAAGGTGATGAATCCTTGACGAATCGAACAATCGTGTTCGATAACGATCACTCGTCGTCGCCGACAAGTGATCCATGACAGATTTAGGAGGCATCCATGCCTTCTATTCTGGAGCGAGACGCAACACATTGCGGTCCCGCTCTTCCTGCGACGTGCCGACAGAAGTACTGGCACCTCGCTGTGAAGTGGTGTCCATTGGAGAAACGACACCACTATTAGCGCCCGAGTCTCGCGACCTCGAGCGCCTTCGCTTCGGCGATGGTTCATCTGACTCATCAGATGAACCAAAGATGCTGCGACGCAAAGCATCGTCCATGCCACGCTTGGCAGGCGGCTTGGATTCAATTGCCGTCGATACGGATCCGTCATCCGTATCAGGAGAGTACGAGACACCGAGCTCGTACTCTGTGAAGACACGAGTGTCTTCATGACGAGCGCCTGCATCACCAGGTGATACAGGCTGAGTCGATTCAGCAACCGATGGGACATCAGTTGCTGTAGTTTCTGCTTCGGCGTCCGCACAGAGACGTGCAGACGCGCTCTCGGCGGCCTTGCTCGCGCATCGCATGGGCTTGTTTACCATGCGATGAGATGTTGGAAAGTGGACGCGGACCAACAAGTGCAAACCCCGTCCCAAATGATTTGGGACGAGTATCCATTTAGTCAATCAGTCACTAAAGTGACTGATGGTTAGGGGGGGTGATGTAACGGGGTGAATCGTTACATAACAATTTATAAGAAATTGTTAATAGAATATAACTATAAGAGTTATATTCTCAGAATATTGTCATAAGGACAATATTCTGTAGCACTTCCAAGTAGTTCCTAATTGGTTGATATAGGCCATTATATCAACCAACGAAGACGCGCCACGACAGACGCACGCAATGAGTGGTGAGCAGATAACTGATTTACACATTTGTATTTAGACATAGTTAGATGAAGATAAATAGTGATTTATTGCAGACATTAACTATACTAAATACAGTTCTACTTTTTACTCTAACCAAGTACTCGCTTCTTCTTACCGTCTTCCTCTGCACGTACGAGTGTACGTGAAGTTACGAGGCACCGCCTTATTCTGTTATCAGAATAAGTAGCTTGTACTGTCACCAGTACAAGCTTCAGGGTGCCCTGTTACATACATGGAATATTGAGAAACTAAATGTATCTGAGAGTGTAATGCTAGTAATCGATTTCCGTTACCTTTGATCTCCTTTGCGTCAGTTTCTTTAAACCACTCCCAATGGTCGCGTCTTTTACGCATCAATCGCTTCCTTTCATGTTAAGATTTGCTTCTTTTCACCTCAGTAGTCGCGGTGTTTTAACAGCACGTAAGCGGAATCAACTTTTCCCTTTGTACCTGAGAATTAGCGGCCGGTCCGTGTCTAGCGCTTTTGCCAGGTGTATTGCCTTAAAACATTCGCCGTCTTCCATTGGCACTTGTTGACCAGTCTCATAGATCTTGTTACCTCGCTTGGTGATAATTAAACGGTAAAGAGTGTAGGTCTATTCGTGCTGACTACCCTCTAGCTGCGCTACGACATGGATTTTACACAGTATAAAATTGGCTGCAATCGAAAAAATTTCGATACAGCCCCAGTTGTAGCGTTTGACGACCTCCTGTCGGGTGGAAGGTGTGGCAGCATATTCTGCCAGATATCATTTGAACTAATGTTTTTGTTCTCTGGGATCCATGCCGTCCTGCCTGCGGAGCACGTTGATCAATATTGTAGTTCGAACTTAGTGGCCAAACTTCTCATCCAAGTTGAGCTTTTCCGTTCGATAAATGCCTCGCTTGATGCATGCTGTGATAGTTTCGAGGGTGTCGTCCAAGGCTGCCATATCGTGGTCAGCTACCTCCTGTGCCAAAGCAATGGCTAAACAATAACCGGATGAAGCCGTGGTTACTGGTCGAATGCCCAATGTCTCTTCCAGTACAGATAGAGTCTGCTCTTGAACGAAACACAGCCTGCTAGAGAGAGTAGTTTTTCTCGATGTAGGAGTTTATTACTTACCGCTGCAGCCAAAACTGCACGTTTCCGTTGCTGTAGCTTGACTAGTGCGGTATCGCTGGTAATTTCGGTGACATCGCTGTAACAAGGTGTAACCGCGCCATTTTAGCGGTAGTGATCTTGAGCGAACCATGTTCATCGTAGTCTGGTGCAGAAAATAGTTCAGGAGCCGAAGTATTGAGCGTTCAGTCTTCTGTAGAGCCTTCGGCGTCATTGTCAACTTCATCAGACCCGTCTGCGAAATGTGCAAAGCGAGAAAACGTGGTGGATGAATTTGTGACTGATGCCTGATGCCGATACTGGATACGCCGCCATCGACAAATGGGTACCGTAACCCACGTTTTTTGGGGATCGGCCTTGTTGGATCAACAGAAGACAGTAGCGGGGGAATATCGCTTGGTGGTCGCTGATCATGGGACAAAACCACCGGCGTCGTAGCTGTCCGCGAGGGTTCTACTGATTCCTGTGTCTTCTTGTCTTGCTCGGCCTGTATGCGGAGACCAATTTCCGCCATTTTGTGGACCTCTTCCATGATGGCAAAATGGAGTAGAATAACCTCAAGCCCGGCTAACTCTTGATCTGCGGCAACCCTGCTGACCGGCCCGCTCAACTTCAGCGTAGAACATTGGCACCTAGCCATAGTGTTGCATAAATTTTTACATTGAAAACATTGAAGGCGCCTCCCAACATCTGGATGCTTGAGAGTTGTAACGGGGCACCCTGAAGCTTGTACTGGTGACAGTACAAGCTACTTATTCTGATGACAGAATAAGGCGGTGCCTCGTAACTTCACGTACACTCGTACGTGCAGAGGAAGACGGTAAGAAGAAGCGAGTACTTGGTTAAAGTAAAAAGTAGAACTGTATTTAGTATAGTTAATGTCTGCAATAAATCACTATTTATCTTCATCTAACTATGTCTAAATACAAATGTGTAAATCAGTTATCTGCTCACCACTCATTGCGTGCGTCTGTCGTGGCGCGTCTTCGTTGGTTGATATAATGGCCTATATCAACCAATTAAGAACTACTTGTAAGTGCTACAGAATATTGTCCTTATGACAATATTCTGAGAATATAACTCTTATAGTTATATTCTATTAACAATTTCTTATAAATTGTTATGTAACGATTCACCCCGTTACATCACCCCCCCCTTAACCATCAGTCACTTTAGTGACTGATTGACTAAATGGATACTCGTCCCAAATCATTTGGGACAGGGTTTGCACTTGTTGGTCCGCGTCCACTTTCCAACATCTCATCGCATGGTAAACAAGCCCATGCGGTGCGCGAGCAAGGCCGCCTAGAGCGCGTCCGCACGTCTCTGTGTGGACGCCGAAGCAGAAACCAAAGCAACTGATGTCTCATCGGTTGCTGAAGCGACTCATCCTGTGTCACCTGCTGATGCAGGCGCTCGTCATGAAGACACTCGTGTCTTCACAGAGTACGAGCTCGTATCTCGTACTCTCCTGATACGGAAGACGGATCCGTATCGACGGCGATCGAATCCAAGCCGCCTGCCAAGCGTGGCATGGACGATGCTTTGCGTCGCAGCATCTTTGGTTCATCTGATAAATCAGATGAACCATCGCCGAAGCGAAGGCGCTCGAGGACGCGAGACTCGGGCGCTAACAGTGGTGTCGGTTCTCCTATGGACACCACTTCACAGCGAGGTGCCAGTACTTCTGTCGGCACGTCGCAGGAAGAGCGGGACCGCAATGTGTTGCTTCTCGCTCCAGAATAGAAGGCATGGATGCCTCCTAAATCTGTCATGGATCACTTGTCGGCGACGACGAGTGATCGTTATCGAACACGATTGTTCGATTCGTCAAGGATTCATCACCTTGACCCCAGCGCGAAAGACTATCGCGCTGAACATGAGTTCTTCATCGATGCTTTCTTCAGACATCGATGGTACAGTGGGAATCACAAACGTGATGGTCCCTCACTACTTCAGGCGTGGAACGCCTACATCCATAATCTCGAGGATGTAGGTCGTGACGCTTGGAACGACAAACTTATCAAAGCTCGTGATAAGTTTGAAAAGCGAACCCCGACAGGTGCACGCTACAAGCTGCATCGTCTGTCAAGGGAGAAAGGATTACCCTGCCTCTCTTGGGGAGACTCGTGCCCATGTTGTGTGAACAACTCTGCACGAGCACCTAAGGAGGCTTACCTCCTTACCAGCCCGTGGTGGCGCGTACGTGTCTCTACTGAGATGTACGAAGGGATTGACAACCTGAAATCCCTTTACGACCGTGCCGGGAAGACTTTCTCCGGCGGTCCTTCTGCGGCACAGGATGTGCCGCGTCGTACTGCTCAACCAGACCCAGTACGTCGATCATCAGTTGGGAGCGGGGCTCCCAAGAATCCCAGGACGGGGGATAGCCGCGCCACCGGACGAGATAACTCGTCCGACGTCCGTTCACGTCGCGGTGGTTCAACAGCTGCTCAACTAGATAGCGCTGGCCACCGCGAGAGTCCTCTAATGGAGGTGGAGGAGGAGGAAAGACGCTCTCCACACGATCATGTGGATCGGTGTGTTCCCGAGAGCTTTTGATTGCGTAACGCAAGGGTTACGCGACGATCTCGAGCATGAGCGGAATAGGCGTCTCCAAATGGCGGACACTGCCTCGAAGCATCGAGCTGAGTTTGCCTTTGCTCAGCTTGAGAACGAGGAGATCTCTGAGATCTCTTCGTGACGAGCTAAGGGTAGCTCGTGGGATTGCTGATCGGTCTCGGGATGAGATAGCTGCTCTTCAGACCCTTGTTGATGCCCACCATCGGGAGCACAAGGCTCTCTGCGAGATGCTAGAGCGCAAGGGCGTTCTTCATCGGAAGAAGCAGCGTACTGATGGTACGGCTTAAGCCGACCAACGTTAAACGTGGGATGCGTTCGCATCTTACGTGGCAACTCGATCGTGTATGCATTGCCTAGGCGGTTCAATACACGAAATGGGCCGATGTACTTGGGTAGTAGTTTACTGCTACCCAAGTTAGTCACTACATGCTTTGGTAGATTAACCGTAGACAGTAGGACTAAGTCACCTTTATTAAATAAAAGAGTGTTTGCTCTTCCATTCTTATCAGCGTTTTGCTTTTTGCTTATCCACCGCTTCGGCGATGGAGTCTTGCACAAAACGGACTACCGTTTCACGAGCCAGTATGAACTCATCTGATGACTCGTTAGCTTCAGTGTGCTGTGAGCGCACTGCAGCAACATCAACCTTTTCTATTCTTCAGTGAGGGCTTCCGCACTCTCACTGGGATCATCTTCTTCAGTGAGGGCTTCCGCACTCTCACTGGCATCATCTTCTTCGATATCGATGTTATCGATATCGGCATCAAACGCAATGACCTCTTCGTCAGAGCGTGATGAGCGTGAACCAAATCGGTTTTTGCTCGCGCGAGTCCCCCCCCTTTAAACCAGAGTTACACTCTAGTAAGGTGGGTACACGCGGATGGCGCAAGCCATTCACGTAAAACGGTGTATGTGTCGTGGACGCATGCACCGAGTTGTTGATGGCAAACTCTACCATTGGCAAAAACTCACTCTAACTCTTAAAGGAGTGTACGTATCCTCGAAGTATCTCTTCAAGGACACGATTGGCACGTTCCGTCTGACCATCTGACTCTGGATGATCAGATGTTGACATCTTCAAGCGCGTTCCGAGTGATTTGAACACGGAACGCCAGAAATCAGCAGTGAATCGTGGATCCCTGTCTGATACGAGTTCACGGGGGCAACCCATGAAGTCGGAAGATGGTGTCAATAAAGACACAAGCACAGCCACTTGCCGTGATTGTCTCTGGTACAGCCACAAGGTGTACCATTTTGCTGAATCTGTCAACAAATACGAGAATACCCGTATTCCCGCGTGCGTCTTTGGGTAACCCGAAGACGAAATCCATTGAGATGGATTCCCAGCACTCAGCCGGAACCGGTAGAGGCTGTAAAGGTGCACGCAGTGAAGGACTTGACTTCACTCGTTGACAGACTTCGCATGCGCGAACATACTTTCGCACAAACTGATACTGGCGGGGCCAGTAAAAGTCTCGACTTACCGTGAGATATGTTTTCTCTCGGCCACGATGTCCTCCTATAGGAGCATCGTGATACTCGAACATGATCCGCAAACGCAGATCAGTATCATCTGGAATGACAACACGTGGTGTGTCACCAGAAACGGCTGTATAGTACAGTAAACCGTTACGAGCAGTGTATCGATCTGATGCAGATCGATACGCAGACGACAATCCGTTTCAACGATTCTCGAGATGGTTGGGAGAGATGTGTCAACAACTTCACTATCTCACCATCTTGGGCGTATGCCCGCCTCACATCATCATACAACGTTGTAGATGGGACTGAGGACGTCATAACCGCGAACAGTGACTGTCTCACTGTTGGATTTCGCGACTGTTTCAAAGTCGGGACGACGTGAGAGTGCATCAGCGACGACATTAAGTCGTCCTGGTTTGTACTTGACCGTAAAGTTGTATTCCGCAAAGAATGACAACCACCGCGCCATTCGTTGTGAAAGGTGCGGGCTGTTCACTGCCGTGCGTAATGACGCATGGTCAGTGTAAACAACCGAAGGGTCTATCTCCTAATAGATAGACTCTGAACTTCGCGAGTGCATACTTCATGGCAAGGAGTTCCTTGTCATGCACTGGATAGTTCCGCTCAGCTGTTTGCAGCTGACGCGACTGATAGCAGACGACGCGTTCAACGCCTTCAAGATCGTACTGCATTAATGCACAGCCGATTGCGAAATCGCTGGCATCACAGACCACATGAAATGGCCTGTCCTGATCGGCTATTGCTAGGACTGGGGATTGTATCAAGCTCTGCTTGATACCCTCAAAGGAGCGTTGACATTCAGCGTTCCATAACCACCTCTCGTTCTTTTTCAACAAACGAGAGAGGTGCACAGTCATCTCGGCGTAATTGCGTGAATACTTATGCAAATACGCCGCTAGCCCAAGGAATTTTTGAAGACCTTTGACATCAACCGGCACAGGCCAGTCGGTGATCGCCTTGATCTTTTCGGGATCAGGACGTACACCGTTCTTACCAACGATGCACCCAAGAAGTGGTATTTCGCTTGCTGCAAATATACACTTCTTGAGGTTAGCATACAATTGATGCTTTCGCATGATTGTAAGAACTTGTCGGACGTGGTACCTGTGAACCTCAACGTCCGACTTTCCATCCATAGCTCGACTATGGATGAATACGTCATCGAAATAACTCGGCGCGAATTCTCGTACTGGTCTCAACAGATGTGATACACACCTGTTGAACGTGGCAGGGGCATTACTGAGCCCTTGTGGCATTACTAGCCATTCCCAGAGCATGCCGCTAGGCGTGCTAACTGCGGTATAGGGTATATCCCGTTCCCGCATAAGGATTTGATAGAAGCCATCCATCAAATCCATGGACGAAAAGATGGTACTCTTTGACATACCATCAATGATTACGTCCTTCCTCGGTATCGGTGTCTGATCCGGTACCGTTGCAGCGTTCAATTTGTTGAACGCGTGCACTATCCGCCACCCTCCTGTTGCTTTTCGCACACAGAAGGTCGGAGAGCTATGTGGGGAAGTTGATTCCCTCACATGGCCCGCAGCTAAACGATCGGCAAAGAACTTGTCGATCGCAAGTACTTGTTCACGAGGCAGTGGCCACTGCTTCATGACACAGTACTTCGAGCCTGGTTTAAGCTCAACCTCGTGTCGAATACCTTTATCCTTCGGTAATTCGCACGGAACAGTTTCAGGGAATACATCCTTGAATTCAATCAAATCTTCATAGAGAGGATATTTCTTGAGCGATTCCCATGATTGGGAGTCATATCGCTCAATTCGTGTCTTTTCATCTAGGACACTCTCGTCCATAGATGAACTACTGAGAACTCTCGTTCTCAGTGAACACTGTTGCTGACCTTATGTCGGTTACACACTCGTCGTCAGCGACGAGTATGCAGATCTGCTTGACTTTGCCACTACGCAGATCACGCAAGAATCTTTTATGTTCGAGCGTTGGCAACTGAGTGATCTCCGAAGTTAACTTCGGAGGCGCAATCAGATCAAGTGTGTGCGCGCCTACCCTTGATCCGTCATTGACTATGACATTCAATGTCTCTGTCATTTCCTGGGGACTTATTCCCTCAGGCTTCGAAGGACTTATTCCTTCGTCTTCCCGGGGACTTATTCCCGCGGGTTTCGGGGAACTTATTTCCGCCGTATTTGTAATCTTGGGACTTATTCCCTTTACTTCCTCTAGCTGGGGTTGCGCAACCACAGCGAGATCCTCTACGAAAGACTCTCCAGTCGATCTAGGATTATCGTTTCGCTTAACCTGAGCGATCGATTGTTTCTCTTCTAGATGTTCCCCTCTAGGGATACATCTTTGTCCCAGTCCACCCGACTTATTCGAGTGGTGGACCTTCGGCGCAGCCTGTGTTTCCTCACAGCCGCCGGAACTTTGCTCCGAAGTGTAACCGTTTGGTACACTAAGGTTTTGTGCAGTCGTACTAACGACCGTACCACAAGTGAGGCCATCGCACTCATTCGTAGTACATCCACACGCTTGTGGACGCTCAAAACGTTCATCAGATGGCCATCTGATGAACAAGCGGCAGGCATCGTTACTGTTCGATGTTGCCAGTTTACCCGTGGTTCGTACCTTCTGAGCCACGGTATTTCCAAGGATGACATCAAATTTGTCATCCAAATCCAATACGATAAAGTCATCGTCATATTGGTGTATCTTCTGAGCGTATAGTGGATCTTCACTATACGCTTCATGACGGTTACGGATGCGCCTGTCGCAAGACGTACCGTCATCCTCGTAGGAGGTGTGTCACATTCACTGAATTTAAAGTGACCATCTTCTAGCGATTGGCGTCGCACAAAATTGTTGGACGCCCCACAATCGACTAGAGCTCGAAGGGACAACTTATTCGTCACTTCGAGTTTCAAGGTAATGAGTGAGATCTCATTACCTAGAGCAGCAACGCACAATGTCTGTGTGTTGGGAGCAACCTTCATCAAGAGGCCTACAAATTCTCTTGACGTTGCTGGATCAGTAGGGTGCTCCGCACCTACTGATCCTGTCCGTTTTTTGACGGTCCATCCCGTTGTTGCGTCTTTGCACCAACTGCGGACCCTCGTCCCTGCCCCTTTCTCATGGGTGGACGGTCACTACGCCCAGTGTCGCGAGACACTGGACGAGGGGCACTACACTCGTAAGCGTAGTGTCCTGTCTTTTGACATCTGTTGCATCTCTGCAACTTCTTGTAGCCTGTAGAGCGAGCCTTCTCGCTCTCTACATAACAGAGTTCCATCGGCTCTGGACCTCCGTTGTCATATCGTCTCGGTTGACGATATGATGTCGAGCTGGCGCGAGCCTGTCTCAGACTGAAGTCTTCCTGCTCCGCAATTGAAATGGCTTGTTCTAGTGAATCTAGTTCAAGCCGGAACAGGTGAGTCTTGACGGGACCATCCGCAAGACCCTGCATGAACACCGAAACCAACGTGTGTTCATCCACCGGATTGGAACTTATACAACTCGTGAGATGTCGTATATGTTGAGCGTAAGCGTGTACATCACGCTTACCCTGCTTGAGCTTCAAGAGTTCGGTTCGAGCTCTGAAGTCAGCTCTAGGCGGTTCAAACGTTTGTCTGAGCCGCGACTTGAAGACTTCTAACGACCCAAACGCATATGGGTCGTGCAGCTTGAGCCCCAGTGCCCAAGGCTTGGCACGTCCTGCCAGATTTGACTGGGCAAATGCAACTTGCATATCCCCGTCGTCGATGCGACGCGCCCTTATGGCGTCATCCAATTCGACGAACCATCTCAAGAGGGAGTCTTCTTCGACCCCCCTATACTTTGAGATGTCAATCTTCAAAGTCTCGGGCCGACGCGAGTGCATCAACCCACCAGCAGCAGCCTGCTGCTGTCTCAACAGTTCAAACTGTTGAGCACCTTGTTCTCTCAACAACTCTGCTTGTTGAGAACCTTGTTGGTGAAGCAAGGCTTCTTTCTCGCGTTCAGCGTCAAGTTCATTTTGAATGAACTTGGCGATAGTAGCATGTTGGGCATCTCTATTGAGAGCCTCTAGCATGACGCTAACAGCATGGATGCCCATGGTCGAACCCATTTGTTCAACCGCATCCCATTTGACATCGCTCAAATGGGAGTAGCCGTCACGCGTAGCGTGAAAGCTTTGATCATCTTCATCATCCAACATATTCATGTTGGATGTGAACGTGGTCCTTGGACGGACTACAAAGTGCTACTAGGAATAACGGGGCACCCTGAAGCTTGTACTGGTGACAGTACAAGCTTCTTATTCTGATGACAGAATAAGGCGGTGCCTCGGAACTTCACGTACACTCGTACGTGCAGAGGAAGACGGTAAGAAGAAGCGAGTACTTGGTTAAAGTAAAAAGTAGAACTGTATTTAGTATAGTTAATGTCTGCAATAAATCACTATTTATCTTCATCTAACTATGTCTAAATACAAATGTGTAAATCAGTTATCTGCTCACCACTCATTGCGTGCGTCTGTCGTGGCGCGTCTTCGTTGGTTGATATAATGGCCTATATCAACCAATTAAGAACTACTTGGAAGTGCAACAGAATATTTGTCCTTATGACAATATTCTGAGAATATAACTCTTATAGTTATATTCTATTAACAATTTCTTATAAATTGTTATGTAACGATTCACCCCGTTACAATTCAAGGGTATGGTGTGTTGTGTCAGCAATTTAAATCAGCTGCACCAGGGCTCAGTTTGGGAGAGCCAGCTGCGGAACGATGGAACTCGGATAGCTATTAAACGGGAGCACAGTGTAGAGCTACACAACTTCACCCGATTCATGGATATCGGTCGTTTAACGGCGTACTTGCAAGTACATATCGCAGCTGAGTTCGATTTGAATGATCTATATATGTACACCTAACTCGAGGACGTCTAACGTCTGGAGACTCATAGTGAAAATGGCGGGATGCCCTAAATATCTCCGGGGCATAGTCTGCTTCATCTGGTATGGACAAACGATCACTCTTGCAACGGGGTGAATCGTTACATAACAATTTATAAGAAATTGTTAATAGAATATAACTATAAGAGTTATATTCTCAGAATATTGTCATAAGGACAAATGTTCTGTTGCACTTACAAGTAGTTCTTAATTGGTTGATATAGGCCATTATATCAACCAACGAAGACGCGCCACGACAGACGCACGCAATGAGTGGTGAGCAGATAACTGATTTACACATTTGTATTTAGACATAGTTAGATGAAGATAAATAGTGATTTATTGCAGACATTAACTATACTAAATACAGTTCTACTTTTTACTTTAACCAAGTACTCGCTTCTTCTTACCGTCTTCCTCTGCACGTACGAGTGTACGTGAAGTTACGAGGCACCGCCTTATTCTGTCATCAGAATAAGGAGCTTGTACTGTCACCAGTACAAGCTTCAGGGTGCCCCGTTACACCTGGCAGCACTTCGTAGTCCGTCCAAGGACCGCGTTCACATCCAACATGAATATGTTGGATGATGAAGATGACCAAAGCTTTCACGCTACGCGTGACGGCTACTCCCATTTGAGCGATGTCAAATGGGATGCGGTTGAACAAATGGGTTCGACCATGGGCATCCATGCTGTTAGCGTCATGCTAGAGGCTCTCAATAGAGATGCCCAACATGCTACTATCGCCAAGTTCATTCAAAATGAACTTGACGCAGAACGCGAGAAAGTAGCCTTGCTTCACCAACAAGGTTCTCAACAAGCAGAGTTGTTGAGAGAACAAGGTGCTCAACAGTTTGAACTGTTGAGACAGCAGCAGGCTGCTGCTGGCGGGTCGATGCACTCGCGTCGACCCGAGACTTTGAAGATTGACATCTCAAAGTATAGGGGGTCGAAGAAGACTCCCTCTTGAGATGGTTCGTCGAATTAGATGACGCCATAAGGGCGCGTCGCATCGACGACGGGGATATGCAAGTTGCATTTGCCCAGATAAATCTGGCAGGACATGCCAAGCCTTGGGCACTGGAGCTCAAGTTGCACGACCCATATGCGTTTGGGTCGTTGGAAGTCTTCAAGTCGCGGCTCAGACAAACGTTTGAACCGCCTAGAGCTGAGTTCAGGGCTCGAACCGAACTCTTGAAGCTCAAGCAGGGTAAGCGTGATGTACACGCTTACGCTCAACATATACGACATCTCACGAGTTGTATAAGTTCCAATCCGGTGGATGAACACACGTTGGTTTCGGTGTTCATGCAGGGTCTTGCGGATGGTCCCGTCAAGACTCACCTGTTCCGGCTTGAACTAGATTCACTAGAACAAGCCATTTCAATTGCGGAGCAGGAAGACTTCAGTCTGAGACAGGCTCGCGCCAGCTCGACATCATATCGTCAACCGAGGCGATATGACAACTGAGGTCCAGAGCCGATGGAACTCTGTTATGTAGAGAGCGAGAAGGCTCGCTCTACAGGCTACAAGAGGTTGCAGAGATGCAACAGATGTCAAAAGACAGGACACTACGCTTACGAGTGTAGTGCCCCTCGTCCAGTGTCTCGCGACACTGGGCGTAGTGACCGTCCACCCATGAGAAAGGGGCAGGGACGAGGGTCCGCAGTTGGTGCAAAGACGCAACAACGGGATGGACCGTCAAAAAACGGACAGGATCAGTAGGTGCGGAGCACCCTACTGATCCAGCAACGTCAAGAGAATTTGTAGGCCTCTTGATGAAGGTTGCTCCCAACACACAAACGTTGTGCGTTGCTGCTCTAGGTAATGAGGTCTCACTCATTACCTTGAAACTCGAAGTGACGAATAAGTTGTCCCTTCGAGCTCTAGTCGATTGTGGGGCGTCCAACAATTTTGTGCGACGCCAATCGCTAGAAGATGGTCACTTTAAATTCAGTGAATGTGACACACCTCCTACGAGGATGACGGTACGTCTTGCGACAGGCGCATCCGTAACCGTCATGAAGCGTATAGTGAAGATCCACTATACGCTAGAAGATACCCAATATGACGATGACTTTATCGTATTGGATTTGGATGACAAATTTGATGTCATCCTTGGAATACCGTGGCTCAGAAGGTACGAACCACGGGTAAACTGGCAACATCGAACAGTAACGATGCCTGCCGCTTGTTCATCAGATGGCCATCTGATGAACGTTTTGGAGCGTCCACAAGCGTGTGGATGTACTACGAGTGAGTGCGATGGCCTCACTTGTGGTACGGTCGTTAGTACGACTGCACAAAACCTTAGTGTACCAAACGGTTACACTTCGGAGCAAAGTTCCGGCGGCTGTGAGGAAACACAGGCTGAGCCGAAGGTCCACCACTCGAATAAGTCGGGTGGACTGGGACAAAGATGTATCCCTAGCGGGGAACATCTAGAAGAGAAACAATCGATCGCTCAGGTTAAGCGAAACGATAATCCTAGATCGACTGGAGAGTCTTTCGTAGAGGATCTCGCTGTGGTTGCGCAACCCCAGCTAGAGGAAGTAAAGGGAATAAGTCCCAAGATTACAAATACGGCGGAAATAAGTTCCCCGAAACCCGCGGGAATAAGTCCCTGGGAAGACGAAGGAATAAGTCCTTCGAAGCCTGAGGGAATAAGTCCCCAGGAAATGACAGAGACATTGAATGTCATAGTCAATAACGGATCAAGTGTAGGCGCTTATACACTTGATCTGATTGCGCCTCCGAAGTTAACTTCGGAGATCACTCAGTTGCCAACGCTCGAACATAAAAGGTTCTTGCGTGATCTGCGTAGTGGCAAAGTCAAGCAGATCTGCATACTCGTCGCTGACGACGAGTGTGTAACCGACATAAGGTCAGCAACAATGTTTACTGAGAACGAGAGAGTTCTCAGTAGTTCATCTATGGACGAGAGTGTCCTAGATGAAAAGACACGAACTGAGCGATATGACTCCCAATCATGGGAATCGCTCAAGAAATATCCTCTCTATGAAGATTTGGTTGAATTCAAGGATGTATTCCCTGAAACTGTTCCGTGCGAATTACCGAAGGATAAAGGTATTCGACACGAGGTCGAGCTTAAACCAGGCTCGAAGTACTGTGTCATGAAGCAGTGGCCACTGCCTCGTGAACAAGTACTTGCGATCGACAAGTTCTTTGCCGATCGTTTAGCAGCGGGCCATGTGAGGGAATCAACTTCCCCACATAGCTCTCCGACCTTCTGTGTGCGAAAAGCAACAGGAGGGTGGCGGATAGTGCACGCGTTCAACAAATTGAACGCTGCAACGGTACCGGATCAGACGCCGATACCGAGGAAGGACGTAATCATTGATGGTATGTCAAAGAGTACCATCTTTTCGTCCATGGATTTGATGGATGGCTTCTATCAAATCCTTATGCGGGAACGGGATATACCCTATACCGCAGTTAGCACGCCTAGCGGCATGCTCTGGGAATGGCTAGTTATGCCACAAGGGCTCAGTAATGCCCCTGCCACGTTCAACAGATGTGTATCACATCTGTTGAGACCAGTACGAGAATTCGCGCCGAGTTATTTCGATGACGTATTCATCCATAGTCGAGCTATGGATGGAAAGTCGGACGTTGAGGTTCACAAGTACCACGTCCGACAAGTTCTTACAATCATGCGAAAGCATCAATTGTATGCTAACCTCAAGAAGTGTATATTTGCAGCAAGCGAAATACCACTTCTTGGGTGCATCGTTGGTAAGAACGGTGTACGTCCTGATCCCGAAAAGATCAAGGCGATCACCGACTGGCCTGTGCCGGTTGATGTCAAAGGTCTTCGAAAATTCCTTGGGCTAGCGGCGTATTTGCATAAGTATTCACGCAATTACGCCGAGATGACTGTGCACCTCTCTCGTTTGTTGAAAAAGAACGAGAGGTGGTTATGGAACGCTGAATGTCAACGCTCCTTTGAGGGTATCAAGCAGAGCTTGATACAATCACCAGTCCTAGCAATAGCCGATCAGGACAGGCCATTTCATGTGGTCTGTGATGCCAGCGATTTCGCAATCGGCTGTGCATTAATGCAGTACGATCTTGAAGGCGTTGAACGCGTCGTCTGCTATCAGTCGCGTCAGCTGCAAACAGCTGAGCGGAACTATCCAGTGCATGACAAGGAACTCCTTGCCATGAAGTATGCACTCGCGAAGTTCAGAGTCTATCTATTAGGAGATAGACCCTTCGTTGTTTACACTGACCATGCGTCATTACGCACGGCAGTGAACAGCCCGCACCTTTCACAACGAATGGCGCGGTGGTTGTCATTCTTTGCGGAATACAACTTTACGGTCAAGTACAAACCAGGACGACTTAATGTCGTCGCTGATGCACTCTCACGTCGTCCCGACTTTGAAACAGTCGCGAAATCCAACAGTGAGACAGTCACTGTTGCGGTTATGACGTCCTCAGTCCCATCTACAACGTTGTATGATGATGTGAGGCGGGCATACGCCCAAGATGGTGAGATAGTGAAGTTGTTGACACATCTCTCCCAACCATCTCGAGAATCGTTGAAACGATTGTCGTCTGCGTATCGATCTGCATCAGATCGATACACTACTCGTAACGGTTTACTGTACTATACAGCCGTTTCTGGTGACACACCACGTGTTGTCATTCCAGATGATACTGATCTGCGTTTGCGGATCATGTTCGAGTATCACGATGCTCCTATAGGAGGACATCGTGGCCGAGAGAAAACATATCTCACGGTAAGTCGAGACTTTTACTGGCCCCGCCAGTATCAGTTTGTGCGAAAGTATATTCGCGCATGCGAAGTCTGTCAACGAGTGAAGTCAAGTCCTTCACTGCGTGCACCTTTACAGCCTCTACCGGTTCCGGCTGAGTGCTGGGAATCCATCTCAATGGATTTCGTCTTCGGGTTACCCAAAGACGCACGCGGGAATACGGGTATTCTCGTATTTGTTGACAGATTCAGCAAAATGGTACACCTTGTGGCTGTACCAGAGACAATCACGGCAAGTGGCTGTGCTTGTGTCTTTATTGACACCATCTTCCGACTTCATGGGTTGCCCCGTGAACTCGTATCAGACAGGGATCCACGATTCACTGCTGATTTCTGGCGTTCCGTGTTCAAATCACTCGGAACGCGCTTGAAGATGTCAACATCTGATCATCCAGAGTCAGATGGTCAGACGGAACGTGCCAATCGTGTCCTTGAAGAGATACTTCGAGGATACGTACACTCCTTTAAGAGTTGGAGTGAGTTTTTGCCAATGGTAGAGTTTGCCATCAACAACTCGGTGCATGCGTCCACGACACATACACCGTTTTACGTGAATGGCTTGCGCCATCCGCGTGTACCCACCTTACTAGAGTGTAACTCTGGTTTAAGGGGGGAGGGACTCGCGCGAGCAAAAACCGATTTGGTTCACGCTCATCACGCTCTGACGAAGAAGTCATTGCGTTTGATGCCGATATCGATAACATCGATATCGAAGAAGATGATGCCAGTGAGAGTGCGGAAGCCCTCACTGAAGAAGATGATCCCAGTGAGAGTGCGGAAGCCCTCACTGAAGAAAAGGTTGATGTTGCTGCAGTGCGCTCACAGCACACTGAAGCTAACGAGTCATCAGATGAGTTCATACTGGCTCGTGAAACGGTAGTCCGTTTTGTGCAAGACTCCATCGCCGAAGCGGTGGATAAGCAAAAGCAAAACGCTGATAAGAATGGAAGAGCAAACACTCTTTTATTTAATAAAGGTGACTTAGTCCTACTGTCTACGGTTAATCTACCAAAGCATGTAGTGACTAACTTGGGTAGCAGTAAACTACTACCCAAGTACATTGGCCCATTTCGTGTATTGAACCGCCTAGGCAATGCATACACGATCGAGTTGCCACGTAAGATGCGAACGCATCCCACGTTTAACGTTGGTCGGCTTAAGCCGTACCATCAGTACGCTGCTTCTTCCGATGAAGAACGCCCTTGCGCTCTAGCATCTCGCAGAGAGCCTTGTGCTCCCGATGGTGGGCATCAACAAGGGTCTGAAGAGCAGCTATCTCATCCCGAGACCGATCAGCAATCCCACGAGCTACCCTTAGCTCGTCACGAAGAGATCTCAGAGATCTCTCGTTCTCAAGCTGAGCAAAGGCAAACTCAGCTCGATGCTTCGAGGCAGTGTCCGCCATTTGGAGACGCCTATTCCGCTCATGCTCGAGATCGTCGCGTAACCCTTGCGTTACGCAATCAAAGAAGCTCTCGGGAACACACCGATCCACATGATCGTGTGGAGAGCGTCTTTCCTCCTCCTCCACCTCCATTAGAGGACTCTCGCGGTGGCCAGCGCTATCTAGTTGAGCAGCTGTTGAACCACCGCGACGTGAACGGACGTCGGACGAGTTATCTCGTCCGGTGGCGCGGCTATCCCCCGTCCTGGGATTCTTGGGAGCCCCGCTCCCAACTGATGATCGACGTACTGGGTCTGGTTGAGCAGTACGACGCGGCACATCCTGTGCCGCAGAAGGACCGCCGGAGAAAGTCTTCCCGGCACGGTCGTAAAGGGATTTCAGGTTGTCAATCCCTTCGTACATCTCAGTAGAGACACGTACGCGCCACCACGGGCTGGTAAGGAGGTAAGCCTCCTTAGGTGCTCGTGCAGAGTTGTTCACACAACACGGGCACGAGTCTCCCCAAGAGAGGCAGGGTAATCCTTTCTCCCTTGACAGACGATGCAGCTTGTAGCGTGCACCTGTCGGGGTTCGCTTTTCAAACTTATCACGAGCTTTGATAAGTTTGTCGTTCCAAGCGTCACGACCTACATCCTCGAGGTTATGGATGTAGGCGTTCCACGCCTGAAGTAGTGAGGGACCATCACGTTTGTGATTCCCACTATACCATCGATGCCTAAAGAAAGCATCGATGAAGAATTCATGTTCAGCGCGATAGTTTTTCACGCTGGGGTCAAGGTGATGGATCCTTGACGAATCGAACAACCGTGTTCGATAACGATCACTCGTCGTCGCCGACAAGTGATCCATGACGGATTTTGGAGGCATCCATGCCTTCTTCTCAGGAGCGAGACGCAACACATTGCGGTCCCGCTCTTCCTGCGACGTGCCGACAGAAGTACTGGCACCTCGCTGTGAAGTGGTGTCCATAGGAGAACCGACACCACTGTTAGCGCCCGAGTCTCGCGACCTCGAGCGCCTTCGCTTCGGCGATGGTTCATCTGACTCATCAGATGAACCAAAGATGCTGCGACGCAAAGCATCGTCCATGCCACGCTTGGCAGGCGGCTTAGATTCAATCGCCGTCGATACGGATCCGTCATCCGTATCAGGAGAGTACGAGACACCGAGCTCGTACTCTGTGAAGACACGAGTGTCTTCATGACCAGCGCCTGCATCACCAGGTGATACAGGCTGAGTCGATTCAGCAACCGATGAGACATCAGTTGCTGTTGTTTCTGCTTCGGCGTCCGCACAGAGACGTGCAGACGCGCTCTCGGCGGCCTTGTTCGCGCATCGCATGGGCTTGTTTACCATGCGATGAGATGTTGGAAAGTGGACGCGGACCAACAAGTGCAAACCCTGTCCCAACTGATTTGGGACGAGCATCCATTTAGTCAATCAGTCATTAAAGTGACTGATGGTTAAGGGGGGGGTGATGTAACGGGGTGAATCGTTACATAACAATTTATAAGAAATTGTTAATAGAATATAAATATAAGGGTTACATTCTTAGAATATTGTCATAAGGACTAACATTCTGCAGCACTTACGAGTAGTTCCTAATTGGTTGATATAGGCCATTATATCAACCAACGAAGACGCGCCACGACAGACGCACGCAATGAGTGGTGAGCAGATAACTGATTTATACATTTGTATTTAGACATAGTTAGATGAAGATAAATAGTGATTTATTGCAGACATTAACTATACTAAATACAGTTCTACTTTTTACTTTAACCAAGTACTCGCTTCTTCTTACCGTCTTCCTCTGCACGTACGAGTGTACGTGAAGTTCCGAGGCACCGCCTTATTCTGTCATCAGAATAAGTAGCTTGTACTGTCACCAGTACAAGCTTCAGGGTGCCCCGTTACATGAATGGTATAGTATCCATATTATACTTGCACGCAGTAGCCCAGCTTTGATTGGATTTTACCCACAACCCTTCGGCCGCTAACATGATGTCTCCCTTGACCCCGCTTGTGCTTTTCCTGCACACGCAATTATTTTTCCCGCTACGAAGCTGTAGCATCAGTTCTCCCTCTACTAGCGCCTGTACAGTCTGGTAAAGTCGCAGCCGCTCCTTAGAATCCAAGACACTCTTCAAGGAAGTTGGCATGCGCCGGCCGTCTATACTTCTCTCCGCCAGATCACTAATTATCTTTCATTCATCTGGAGTGTCATCCCGGAGCCGACACCCACTCGGTGCCGCCTCCGATTTCAGACAGTAATTCCGCAACATAGCGATGTCCGCCGTACTGTAAACAGCGGGGTTAAACATAAAATCCAGGTATTAGCCCCGGGACTTGTGCGTGCTGCTGGTTCCACCACGTGCGTCAATAAAGATGTACTAGTGTCTGTTTATTGATTGAGCGGTTTGATTTAAGATCATTTAACCTTGCTAAGCATGTTTTACATGATGTGCTTTAAGGACCAGCTGAACCGTTTCGCGAAGGAGCCCTCTCCGACTATACACGCCTCGTCAACAAATTAAAACGGCAGTGCTTTTCTCGTCCCCGCGGAGTTTCGGGTAGCGGTGTTTGCCCGACGAGACTCGCTCGGCATCGATTGGCAAAGAGCTGTGCTCGATCGCGTACAGTGTAGCTACTGTCGTAGTCCACGCTTCCCTCGGATCTTCGTTTAGCGCCGCCTTCCGTGCCGCAATTACGGCGTCAAACATCTCTTGTAGATGAACCTCATCAATTTGCTGTCCCTTGGGCTCGCCATGCTCTTTGTTACCGCTGGCAACACTATCAGAAGACGACTCGCTTACGGAGGAAGAGCCCGCCGCCACCTTAGATGATACCGTTGCATCAGTAGTAGCGGTTGCTTGCCCAGCCTCAGCTCCGACCGGAGCTACGAGCGTATCGGGCCCTGTCTCGTCAGATAGGGCTGTAACGTCTTACTCGCGCTCTTATCTCCCTCTACCATGGTCATGGCTGGAATTGGTCCACCCGGATCCGGCGGTTAGCATCTCAGCTCGGATGGCGCTCTCCCTGGGTCTGCCGAGCCGTGCATGACGTCGGCCTGTCGTCGATAGGTCTACGGTAACCAGTAGAGAAAGACTTTGCGTCATAGTAGTTCGAGATCCTCCCAAACCTGGCAGATTGTAAGAAGCTGCCAGGGCAGTGCTAAATGCGATGCCAATCTGGTATTAAATGTTCGACTGCGTTACTGCGTGTTAAACGTACGTTTTCGCGTTGGATCGATCCTTTTAGCCAGTCAACAATCTATTTGAGCGCTCTAGACATTGAAAGGCATAAGAAGTCAAACGGCCCGAGCAACTGAAGGCTAGACGCTGACTCATTATCTACTGCACGGAGATACCGCTCAATGTACCGAGGAATATGGCATACATGCTGCTTCTGAGTAGCTTCACATCGATTTGGCTCGAAGAGAAGCTCCATGCTTTAGCCCCGATGACGAAGAAAATTTGTAGAAGGAAATGAATCGTTGGAAACAAGACACTTTTTATCGGACAGCCTCACTCTAAAAGTGGACTTATAAGGATATACAGCTCCCGTCTATATAGTGCTTTAGACTTTGTGTATCCTTTTGCCTCGGTGCGACTCACTTGCCTGATCGACGGGACTGTGGTCACGTATCGTGTTTTTCTGCTTGCATCAGTCCCTTTCGACTTTCGGTACTTGTTCACTGTATCAAACATAAAAAGTTACTACGTTTGGTAAGACTGCGCTTTTGCCCCGCCAGAAAGAACGATTGAAACTCCAGGTTTAATGCAGAGTCAAATGTTCATTTGCCGGTACATTGATTCGTTTGTTGTTGTTTTTCTTGGTTTTTATTCGTACCATAACCGATGTCTTCTGACGTTTTGTGTGCAGTTCCAATGTCAGCTCACTTGTTAGCACCACAAGGGAATTGAGCGATATTAGACCATGATCACGTCACTAATGACAGGTACGGCATCTCTGCTAACACTACCGTGCATACAGGATGTGACGCGAGCAAAGTTCACCATGATAGGCTGCTACAATAAGTGAAACCAATCCTTGTTCGACATTATAAGTGACTTTGACGAATTAGTCCATCTCGTATCGGATTTCGTCTGGTAGGGAACGCATTTCTGTAATAAGCTGAGCCTGTTGCATGTAATTAACCCGTGGTATTTGTTTATTAGAAGATTATAATCGAGTTAGATAATGATCGTAAATATCGACAAACGGTAAAATGTTTAAAACAGTCACCGATTGACTGACATAAGCCATCATATTAGCCATCTCTAGCAGTCTAATCAACGAAGGACTCGCGCAATGAGCAGTGAGCAATACTTAGGCATATATTTTGCAGAAAAAGATTAGGACTAGAGCATAGGTTAATATTTAGGACTTAATTAAATTTAATACAGTTTTGCTTTTTACACCTATGACTCCTCGTTCATTAGCTAGCCTTCCTCTGCACTTACAGTGTACGTGTAGCGACGCGCGGTACTACCTGCGCTGTTTTTCAGTGACGGTGCACTAGCACTGAAGAAGTTTTAGTGACCAGTGCCCCGTTAAACCTGGTAGCACTTTGTAGTCCGTCCAAGGACCACAACCCCTACCTTCAACATGAACATGCTGGATGATGATACTGACATCTTTCACGCCACGCATGCATGCTACTCCTATTTAAGTGACATCGAACAGAGCGCGGTCGAGCGAATGGGTTCGACCAACGGCGAACATGCCGTCTCTGTCATGCTGTCCGCACTGGATAGAGATTGTCATAATGCCGCTGTCGACAAGTTCATAAAACATGAACGTATCAAGTCACGGTGTTAATTAACCTTGCTTCGTCAGCAAAGTTCACAGCAGACAAAGCTGTTGATCGAACAAAGTGCTCAACAGTTCGAACTGTGAGACAACAGCAGCAACATGCTGCTGTTCTCGGGGCGACGAACTCGCGCCGGCCCGAAAATTTAATGATAGGTATCTCATGCATAGAGGAGTCAAGAAAGACTCCCTTCTGAGACGGTTTGTCGAGTTAAATCATGCCATGTAGACTCGTCACATCGTTGATGATCAAATGCAAGTCGCATTTGCTCAGCTGAACCTGGTTAGACGTGCCAAAACCTGGGAATTAAGGCTCAAATTGCACGACTCTTTTGTGTTTGGGTCGTTGGAGGTCTTCAAGACACGGCCAAAACGTTCAAACCACGAGGGGCTGAGTTCAGGGCTTCATCAGATCTCCTGAAATTCAAGCAGGGTAAGTGTTATGTGCACACTAACGCCCAACACATTTGACTCCTTTCGAGTTGCATCACGGCCAACCCGGATCATGAACACGACATGATCACTGTGTTCATGCAGAGTCTTGAGAATAGTCTCGTCACGACTCACCTGTTCTACTTGGAACTAAAAATGATAAAGAAGCGATATCAATTGCAAAACATGAAGACATTTCAATTATACAGGCTCATGCTATTTCGGGTTCATATCGTTCTCAAGACGACAAGAAGTCCTTTTTCCAGAGCCATTGGACCTCTTTCAGTTGAAAGCAAGCGACTTCGCCTTCAGCTAACAAACGAGTGCAGAAGTGCAATCGCTGTCAGAAGTTTGGACACTACGCTTACGAGTGTAAAGCCCTACACCTAGTGTCTCGAAACACTGAGCGAACTGATAGACCATTTACCAAGACGGACAACGGACGCGGGTTCAAAGTTGCTGCAAATTCTCTAAAGCGTAGCGGACCAAAAAAAAACAATAAGGACCAGTGGGGGCGTAGCGCCCTGCTGATCCAGCAAGCTTAAGAGAATTTGCAAATCTCTTGATCAAAGTTGCTAAAGACTCATACAATTGTGTGTCTCTGCACTTGGTGATGAGGTAACCCTCATCACGTTACAGTAAGAAGTTACAAAAGGTTTGTTATTTCGTAAATCCTAGTTGGCTGTGGGGCGTCGAAAAACTTTGTGCGTCGCCAGTCGCTAGATGATTATAGGCTTGAGTTTGTTGAGCGCGATACCCCTCCGAAGAGGATGAAGGTTCGCCTTGAAACAGACACATCAATAGCAGTGACCTAACGTGTATTGGGATTTCACTATACTTTAATACATTTGTCGTACGATGATAATTTCGTCAAACTTGATTGACTGACAAGTTTGATGTCATCCTAGATTTGTTTGGTTTAAAAAGCATGAACTAAGGGTCAGCTGGCAGCATCGAACCGTGAAGATGCCTGATACTCGTTCACCATATGGCCAGCTGCTAAAGTCTTGGAGCGTCCACAAGCGTGCGGATGTGCCGCAAGTAAGTGCGATGGCCTCACTTGCAGGACGGTCGTTAGTACCACTGCACAATATCACAGATTGCGAGCCAATCACAATGTGAAGGAATCTGCCGGCGGCCGTGAGAATGCACAAGCAGCTCAGAAGGTTCATCATTCGAACAAGTCGAGTGGATCGGGACATGGGTGTACTTCTAGCGGGCGACATACAAGGAAAAATAAACTGGGTAGCCACACTGGGCAACACGATGATTCCAGATTGGTCAAAATTCGATCGTAGTGGACCTAGCTGTGGTTGCGCTGCCACAGCTAGAAGACGTAGACGAAATAAGTCCCTGTGACTTAAAGAATTTGCTTTTGAAGCAGTTGTTGATGAGGTGAAAAGGCATCATCAATTTTATGGAATTAGTACCCAGCAGCCTGTAAAAAGGGGTCCTAGAAAGAAACCGATACTTTAAATGTCTGGATAATGAAGGATCAATCGTAAGCGCTTGTACACCTTATCTGATCGCGCCTTTGAAGTTGACCTCGGAGATCACACAATTGCCAACGCTAGAACCAAAACGGTTCTTGCGATATCTGTAAGAGCAATATCAAGCAGATTTGTGTACTCCGTCACAGAGGACAATAATGTGACTAACATTGGGTCAAAAGTAATAGGTGCCAAACGCTTCTCAGTAGCTCATCGATAGACAAAAGTGTCCTTAACGAGAAGATTTGCATTGAGCGATACAATTCTTTATCTTGGGAGTCGCTTCAGGCAAATCCTTTTTACAAGAATTTGATCGAATTCAAGGATGTTTTCCCTGAACACATGCCATGCGAGTTGCCTAACGACTAAGTCGTCCGACACGAGATAGAACTTAAACCGGACTCGACATATATGTCATGAGTAGTGGCCAATGCCCCGTGAACAAGTACTAGCAATTTACACTTTCTTTGTGGATCGCTTTGCAACGATCCATATGAGTGAACCAACTTCCCCCAACAGCTTTTCGACCTTCTGTGTGCGAAAGACCATTGGATAATGGAGGACAGTCCACGCATTCAACAAGTTGAATTCTGCAATGGTACCGGCTCAGACGCCGATACCGAGGAAGGACTTGCTCATTTATAATATCTCAAAGAGTACCATCTTTTCGTTCATGGATTGTATGGACTGATTCTTTTAGATCCTATGCGTGAGAGGGACATCCCGTATGCGGCAGTCAACATCCCAATCTTTATTCTCTGGAAGTGTCTACTTATACCACAACGGCTTAGCAACGCCCCCAACACATTCAACAGATGTGTTACTAATCTGTTGAGACCGGTGCGAGCCTTTGCACCAAGTTACTTCGGCAGTGTGTTCGTCCATATCCGGGCAACTGGCGTATGTATAGGTACATAAAACACATATTCGTAAGGTTCTTTAGCTTATGTGCAAGCACAAGCTGTATTTCAAGCTCAAAAAGTACACAATTGCTGCCAGCGATATACCACTTCTTGGGTGCAGCGTGGGTGAAAACGGCGTACGCCCTGATCCAGAAAAGATCGAGACAAATAACGACTGGTCTGTGCAGTCAGCGTTGAATAACTTAGAAGATTCTTTGGATTAGCGGCGTACTTACACAAGTACTCGCGCAACTACGCCGAGATGACCATTCACCGCTTTCTTTTTTGAACAAGTTTGAGGCGTAGTCACGGGACGCTGATTGCTAGCGTTTTCTGAAGGTGCCGATCATGATTTTATGCAATTGCCCAAATTGGCGATTACAGACCAAGACAGACCATTCCATGTGGCCTGTGACGCCAGCGAATTCGCAATCGACTGTGCATTAATGCACTAAGACGTATACGGCGCAGAGCGCTCCGTCTGTTATCAATTGATTTTGGATGCAAGCAGCTGATATTAATCAAATAGCGTATGACAAGGAAACTCCTTGTCGTGAAGTGTTCAATGGCGAAGTTTTGCGTCTATCTTATTATGTATAAACTATTTCTAGTCTAAACGGACCATTCCTCATTACGTACGGCCGTTAATAGTTTACACCTTTCGAAAAGAATAGCAAAGTGCCTGTCCTTTCTTGAGGAGTACAACTTTTCCGTCGAGTACAACCCTGGAAGACTTAATGTCGTCGCGTACGCACTGTCGCGCCAACCCGACTTTAAGTCGACTGCGCAGTACAACGGTGAGGTTAACACCACTGCGAAACACTAGTCACTAGTGTCCGTCCTCAAAACTGCTTGACGACACCAAAAAGACCTACGTAGAAGATAATGCTCTACTGGGACTAATACATCATCTAGTGACCGCATCTCGCAGATCTCTCAAAGATTAACCGACCTATCGATCTTCCTCGGATTGATGTACAACACGCAAAGGGTTGCTGTATAATACTGCCGCTGCAGGCAACACATCTCGTGTCGTCGCCCCCCTTTGCAAAAATAATTGCCTGCGCATATTGGATGAGTGTCATAAAGCACCATACAGTGTTCATCGCGGGCGTGAGATGGCTTATTTCACGGAAAGTCCCGACTTTTTCTGGCCCCTCCAAAATCAGTTTGTGCGAAAGCACATTTGTGCTTGCGAGGTGTGCCAACGGGTGAAGCCTATTCCTGCATTTTGTACGCCATTGCATCCAATGCCAATCTTGTCAGAGAGCTGGCAGTCTTTTTAATGGAACATGTCTCTTTGTCCCTAAGACGCATTCAAGAAAACATACACTTGTGTTTGTTGATAGCTTCAGGAAGATTAAACATCTTGCTGCCGTTTTGAAGTCAATCACAGCATGGGGATGTTTCCGTGTCTATATTAAAACGATATTCCGACTTCACGGTCTGCCCTTGAACTAATCTCTGCTATATTCCCTCGATTCACGGTAGCGTTTTGGCCAATCTTGTTTTAATAACCTCGAAACACGTCTGATTATTTTTCTTCTGACCATCCGTCTTAGAATGTACAAACAAACGCGTCAATTGCTTCCTCGAATTGTTCATTCCAGAATAGGTCCAATCTTTTACAGATTGAAGCGTTGTTTTGCCGATGGTAGCGTTTGACTTCAGCAACTCCGTGCATGCTTCGACAATATATACAACGTTCTTCGTGAATAGATTACGCCTACCCACCCATTTTGAGTGTGATACTATTTTAAAGGGGTAAATTTTCTCGAAAAAAAGTCCTGGCTCTTTCTCATCATGTGTCAAAGTACTCGACGACGCGCACGTTTCCGACGTTGTTCAAATCGACCTCGAAAGAAAACATCAGCAATAGTGTCATCACTATTTCTGATCCAGACAAAGACGACGATGCTGATATATTTATTATCGCTAATGAATATGCCAGAGGATGATGACACCCTCGATGAAGACCAGAGACAGATCTTAGCATTGTGCACCAAGCGCACTGCAACAAAATGAAGTGAGTCAGTCTACGATTTTCTAATGGCACGAGGAGAAGTGGTCCATTCCGTTCAAGACTACATCGCTAACGCGGTGGACCGGCAGAAACGAAACGATGACAAACAAGGAAGAGAAAACGTTCTTCTATTTATTGTTGTTGACTTAGTTTTACTGTCTACGGTTACTTGATCTAAGTACGTGGTAATTAATGTGGGTAGCTATAAACTACTACCCATGTACTTCGGCCCTTTTTGTGTGATAAATTGCAAAGGCAATGAAAAAACGAACGAGTGCCTTACAGGATGCGGACGCATTTTAAGGTTAACGTTATTAGCACGAGGTCTATTTTTCGGGAGAACACAACCGCCACGCTTAAGGACCTCCAAGAGATTCATATTCCCCCTGAGCCAGGTTCTTAATATGGCTCTGTAGTGCCGCATGCTGGCGACGAAGGTCTGCCACTTCGTCCGGAAAGACTTAAAGCTTCCGCTCGTTTTCAAATTGGTGAAACGCGATCTTCGATTAACCGTATGATCAAAAAATGACGGGTGCGTTGCACCTACGCCTCTAAAGAGAGAATCTACTGTTTCTACTGCTCAGTCTGATCACGCAAATTGTGTAAGAGTTGCTGAAGACGACCAATCTATTCCTGCAACTCGAACAAACTATTGCTACTTGATGTTACCGCCTCCACTACAGCCATAAATGGAACAGGAAGGTGGCCAACGCTTTCACGTGGAGCTCCTTATAGACACTAACGTGTCTATAAGGACAGCAAACGGGTCGTCCTGTCGCTAGCGTGGAAACCCACCGTCGCACGACAGCTGGGTTCCTCGCGCCCAGCTAATGATAAATGTTGAGGGTCTTGTCCATGAGTAGGATGAGACACATTTGATGGCGTTGAATGGCCATCAGACAACACGCTCCTATGACGCTGGTAGAGAGGTTGTAGGATAGCAATCGTATCGCGCATCTAAGAAGAGATTTGCGCCCTACCTCACAGCGAAAAAAGTCGATTAACATTCCTATGGATGCGTTGCGTGTTATCGAAAAACACGGACATGGGTCGCCCCACGTGAGGCAAGGAATTTCCGCCTCACGAGACAAAGAGTGTAACCTGGCTGTTGAACCAGTCGAGGTTTGTTTCTTGTGCCTAAAACGAGCTGTGTTAACTTTATGAAGCCAAGCTTCGCGCCTAATATGCTGCACATTAAGCATAAAGGCGTTTCACACCTTCATCAACGGTCTTGCTTAGTGTTGTCACTGTACAAACGATGCTTGAGAATAGAATCGAGATAAACCCCTTTTAGGCGTACAAGTTACCAGCGCATGATGCTGAGGCCGTTCAACAACCCTGCATCTAACTATGGAATTTGATCATGAAGACTTCATCCCCAGACAGGTCATTCAAACGCTTTTCTGGCAATATCAAGGCATGTGTTTAGGGTATAGACGCAGCATATTGCCGTCTAGAGCTTTTTCATTCTAGTAAGTGAAGAATTTTGATGAAAATAAAACCGTTTTTGTCGTTGTTTCCATCGAATGGGTTTTTTATAAAGTAATTTTTTTGGAAATATCTCTTTTTGTTTTTTTATAAATTTTGAAATAAACAACGTGGTTTATTTTCCTTTTTTTATTTTTTTAGCATCCCGATTGTGCTTGAACGCTTGATAGTGGTGCATAAATTGTCCAACCCGTACCAGCCCTAGATCTAACAAGAGCTAAAGTAATTGATAATAATTCAGCTGGGGTAATAACCAAAAACTTCTGCGTGGTACCAACGGAAGTCTTGGTGCTTCGTCATTACGACAGTACAAACATCAACGCATTCTCTAGATGGCGGATGCGCAGTATCAGACGCGAAGGATGAGTCAACGTGCTCATGCTACAAGCCGAAAATACTCTTTGGTGACCATGAGTCTAACTTTTCACTCGAGTCCTATTCGTAGTCTCGTATTCGGACCGTCCCTACAGACTCGGGCGACCTAGGTGTCTTCTTCGAGTTGGACCCACCTTCCGACTCCCCAAAATACATGAGCTCCACTGGGGATCCATCATAAATACCATGTGGTGACACACCACGTGCCTCTGCAGCAACTGTTGCTGCAGAAAGAGTTGCAGCGGCAGCAGATGAAGCATCGTCTGCCGCGAGAGGCTGGGTATCGTTAAGAGCAGCCGCGTTAGCACGCGCATCGCATGGGTTTGCTCACCATGCGATGGAGATTCAGAAATGAATGAATCCGACCAAAACATGTGCTCTCTTTCGCTGATGTGAAATACGGTGACCACATCGAAATGGCAGTGACTGAGCGACAATCGTTTAAGGGGGATGATGTAACGGAGCGAGCCTTTTTCCTGTGAATAACATTTGATGATTTTTAATTAGAACATTATCATTGAGATTGGTTATGCTCATGAATGTATTACAGGGTGTAATGTCCAAAAACACTCACTGATTGGCTGATATGGGTCATCATATCAGCCAGCTATAGCGGTCATATCACCGACCTACGCGCGCAATGAGTGGCGAGCAAGACTTTACCAGACACTTTTGTAGAAAACTTTGTTTATGTTAGGACTAGAGCATAGGTTAATAATCAGGACCTAATCATATTTTCATACAGTTTTCCTTTCACCAGCAACTAGTCAGAGGTCCTAGTTGCTTTCCATTCGTCTGCATACTTAAGAGAGATAGCGAGGCACCACTCCTGCTGTTGTCGGTGAGAGTAGCTCCACACTAGTTGTCCAGTGTGTTACTCTGGTGCCGCGATACAATCAAGTTCTTGAGATCGCCCTTTGATAGAAGTAATTAAGTTAAAAACTGGATCAAGCATATTGCAAAACAAAATACAGCAGCAGTCACTGAAGAAGGAGTATGATGGTGCTAACATCTGTGTGAACTCAGTACAGCATACTTGGCAACGCGATCAGCCTTTTTTATGAGCGTCCAGCGTTTGCTTATGCGATCATATAACCCTTTGATCGATTTTAAGCCAATCCCATGCGTGCATCACAATATTGACCTTGTCAAAGAGTGACTTCAGATATGCCTACATACCTATGAGGAGGGATAGGCTAGGTCGTATTTAGTACGAGTCAGGTACACCTACCGCGTTATTTACATGCACACACAGACACACTGATAAGTACGAATTAAAAGTTCGGCATTCTACCTTGCGTACACTCACTGACAGCTTCACCCTTCGGACTCGCAATCAATTGCAGTTTAACAATATCCTACCTTGATTTCTGTAAAAAATTCTTCTTTCAACCAATAACATTATCTCATTCGTTTGTGGCTGATTTGGTGTTTGTGTGCCGACGTATGTGGACCACATCTATCGCCGTCATCCTCGCCTCAAAGTGTAAATATGCAGCCCAAACCCAGGGACGACGTGAGCATTGCCGTGTCGACAGCGGAGGGCACTGTAGATTCCAAAGCGGATCTTGCAGTGCTCAAGCGTCTCCTTGAAGTAAAAGAGGAGATACGAAGGTGGATTACTAGACGTGACGATATCGCAGTGCGCAAGAAGAATCTCCTGAAATTGCTCGAGCTTCAAGCTCAGAAGCTTGCAAACTTTTCTGCAATTGATGCTCAGAGAGTGAACAAAGAGGCGGAAAGGGTTACAAAAGACGGAGAAGATGTGGAAATGATTGATACTGCAGCTCTGGTGCGAAAGAACGAGTTGAAAGAGCTACAGACACGAGCAGGGGCGGCCCACGAGGTTTCAATTGGAATTTGTTGATGTTATTTTGTTGTTAAATAGGTATTACCGTGTTGCTCTAACGTAATTTTGCGGTGGTAATTTATTACCAAACTACAGAAGCAGCAGATGGTGGCAAGTGTGCTGGCAAGGAAGTTGAAGCAGCTGCAAGTCAAACGCAAGAGAGAAGAGAAGGAAACCAATGACGGATTGAACAAGCGATCTCATGTGAAAAGAGATGATCTAGTACAAACTGCTGCTGCTGTTGCCGCTGCTACCCCATCTGCTGCCCCTCCTACTGCTGCTCCCGTTGTTGCCACAACTACCTCTTCTGCTACTTCTGCTGCTCCTGCTCTCGCTGGAATGCACTCTTGTGAGGCGCTATATAATTTGCACGTACTCTCAACAGTCGATGAGAACTGAAAGTGTGATGTGGAATCGGTGTCTGGTATGTGATGTGGAATCGGTGTCTGGTAGTCGCTAGTGCACCTGACTTTGATGTAGGAACACGAAAATTGGCAGAGGCCACGTGCTTTCGCATCGCAACGCGTCATCTCGTGCAGACGGGAATGGTAAGTATGAAATTGGCGCTAGCTTTGCTCGGACTCAATAAAATGATGACTAACGAGCTAATGTGGAAATATGTGTTTGTGAAGATGATCTCCAGCGAAAAGCTAAAGCAGGCGTTTGCAGTTTACACGGGGAAGGTTTTGGACGAGGGCATTGACTTGCTGGTACTAGAACGCTGTTTGGCTTGCTTTGGTGAGCCCCGACGCACATGTTCAACATCAGCTGCGAGAAAGTCTGTGCACTGGCAACCCGGGCGTCAGTACTTAGAGATCCCGACGTTCATCTCATCTGATGCTGGTACGACTTGCATTTGTGTTTGGTAAAGCACGACATGGTCTGATGCTGCGCTGTGCTGTAGTTCGCATTCAGTCTATGATCAGAGTTGAAAAGGAAGTTGTGGATGCTGCTTGTAGTGCGCTGCATCTGTTGGATATCCGAGAGCCTAATAGAAGCTCAGCACTCGTCAGGAGACGTCGACAAGCAAACTTTATGGAAGGCTGGCTGACTGGCGGTGCTTCAGCTTCTGCGCTTTCAGATTTTCTCTGTGCTACCATCGGTGTCAACTATATCGACCCGCTGACTGACAGACGTTTTAGCGTGGTGAACCAACCGAATGGACGGGTGGCAGATATGTTCGATGACATGGAGAAATGGCTGTGCGGGAAAGCTGAGACTACCGGCCGTTATAGCAGCTTATCTTCACATTCAGGAGGCCTCGATGAGTCTACTGTAGCTGGGGGTGTCTTCTCGAAGTACGGCCGGCCATTTTCCGTGGAAAACGAATCGATCGTGAGGCAACTTAGGGGGACCAGAACGGCAAACGCGTCTACACTTGACGATAAAGTTGATCCTATGAAGTACGTGCATTGCTATGTCCTGTACATCGTTGCAATTAAAATTCTGATGCGCTCCTGAATGCGTAGAATTTTGTGTCACTACGAACTAAATGGAGCTTGTAACGACGAGAATTGCTCCAACTATCACCAGAAGGACTACAACTCGCTCAGAAGGAGGACGGGTGGTGTCAAACATTACATTTCTGATGGCGACGATACAAGGGATGTGAAACGAGCTGAGCCGAATCGATTGCTGCTGTCATTTGCTAAATTTCGTGGGAAGATTATGAACAAGTGGCCTTTGATTAGTACCCAGACACTTGCTGTTGTACGTGCCGGTTAACTGAAAGAAACAGTGATGGTTGCGTGTGCCGTAAGTTTGGTAATCCCCAATGCTGACCTTGTAATCGTGTTTTTGCGGTGCGTAGGCCATCGAAAAAAGCAGCAGTGGGACTTCTGACGCACTGGATGTGAAAATGTCTGACGAAACCGATGCAATGGGGCCAGCCAAGAGCCATGAAATACATAGTGGCGAAGGTTCGGACGAGTATGATGACGATTTTCTAGCTCTTGAAACGGGCGAGAGACCGCTTGAGATTGTCGATGCTCGTTATTTTACGATGGGTGACTTAGGAAAGGTGAACGGTGACGCGCTTGTAGAAAACGTGGAAAAAAATCCAAACAGTCCGAATGCCTGGCTCCTTCTTGCTATAAATCAGCTCGAACTGGATGAAGGCGCGAGGTAAGTTTAGCGTTCACGAAATTTTGAACGGTTCATTGTTGTGACCTCCACGTTTGTATTTTTGTAGCGATGAAGTTGTGCAGTTGTCGGACGAGGAGCGCCTACATCGACAGCTTGTTTTTCTAAGCAAAGAGCTTGACACAAAGCTCCGCGGCGATGCCTCGCACGTCATTGACGTTGAGGAGGCAAATTTGAAACGATGCCTGCATACGCTTTCACGCGCTTTGGAAGTCGAAGCCAATGCCTATTGTGAAGCTCTTTGGCTACTGTACCTGTGTCTATGCAATCAGGTTACCAACAAGCAAACTCAACTTGACATGGCCGAGCAAGCCGTTCAGTTTCTGCCGAATTCTCAGGCGTTGTGGCTTCGTTACCTTTCGACATACGACTTCGATTCCGTGGGCATGGCCGAAGAAATTTATTGGCGACTGTTGGCTCACCTTGCTCAAGGAAACGTGTCCACTGAAGATGGACAATATGTTGTGAAACCAACTCCCTCAAAGCAACTGTCAATTCTGCTGGCGGCAATATGCTTTCATCTTTGTCTGAAGTTGTGGAATGCTGGGGCAACACATCGAGTGACTGAAATCCTGTCAGCGTTGCTGGGGTTCGGCTCCACGTCCTCGGACATTGATTGTTGCAGTATGATTCGCAGTCAATTACGCAGCGAAGAACTGATCGTGTTTTGTCTGGCATTCGCCCATGTTCTCCTTTTCAAAGAGTTTCCCGAATTGATCGAGCACTGGGTAGTTGCTAGCAGCGACGAAAACATCCCAGTCAAGGGGATGATTTATAATCTTGGAACATTTCAGCGTGATCGATTTCGTATGGATGAAAGCGTTTATGATCGAGTTTTGGCCATCTACGATCTCGCGTACCAAACGTTTGAAAAGGAGTGCAACGACAATCACGATGCTGGCGGTGCTATACTGACCAACTGGATGCTTACATTAGCACACCAGGACCATCTTGACGAGAACAAGAAGACCCTGCAAACGTTTTTCAAGCAGAAGCTCGATGCCATTCGACAATTTTCTGGCGCCTCTCTGGTCGCTGCCAAGCTAATGGGGACAACACAGGTTGGCAGAGAACAGGCCTGCCAACTCATGCTCACTATGATGAGTCAAAGCTCGATATCTACGTTTCCAGAAGCTTTACATCATTATTTGTCCGCTTGTCACCTGTTTCCAGATCTCATCGATACTTCAAACGATACTTTTGTGACGGTGATGGAGCGCTTAGCGAGTCGTCTGGGGTTTGATGTTGATAAGGTCAAGAAATCTGTTTACGACATAACGTACGGCGCCAGTAATGTGTTGAAGTCGCGCGCTCAGGAAACGTTGCTGGCCGATTTACTGGCTGCGTGGATTGATAAGTTTGGTAAGCTAAAGCGATCAAACGAAGACCGATCGATTGACCAGCGACCGAAACAGCTTGCAGATATTTGCGTAGCACTTGATATATGTCAATTGATGGGCATCTTACTGGGACCATCTGCTGCTATTAACGGCATTCAAACAGTGCTAGGCTCTTCGAATTTTGGCACTTTCTCGTATGAAGCAAGACAGCTTGCATGGATTCAACGCTTTGTATTTCAGTTGTATCTACTGCGACGAAAAGAATCAGAAAGCCTGTCATGGCGGGAACATCAAGCGGGGCTGACTCGCTTACTTCGCAAGTATATGGGTGACATGAGCGTGGAGGCCGAATCGGCACGCCAAGTTTCACAGTGCGTTCGGCATGGCATCACTAATAATGCTGTGGATGATGCCGTGCTTGCTTGTCTGTATCCAGAACGACGCCACTTGATTTCATTTGATGTAAACCTGCAACTTTTTTCGCTTTGCTTGAACGCGGTAGTGGAGAGAGAAAAGACTGCTTTCTATGCATCGTTCACGACTTCACTCGCGCTTTCGCCGGATTTTTCGCTCGCCTTTATGAGTACGAGTATAGTGTTATGGACGATTACGCATCTTTGTTACTGACCAATTGCTGATGATGTTCGTTCTTGTCAAAACAGGTATCGCTTCTCATCGATGGGAACTCCTGGCTGCACGAGCAAGCCTGAAAAAATGTCTCGCTGGAGCAAAGACACGGCATTCTTTGATATTGCAAGCATTGGTAGCTTTGGAGCTACGATTGAGAAATATGAAAGCAGTGTCTAGTCTTCTTGAGAGTGAAATTGTAGCAGACCCGCTACGATTGGAGACTTGGCGCCTTATTGTGGGACTAGAGATTTTGTTTGGTGAAAGATCGGACGTGAGATCAAAACAAATCGCCGAAGAAGTGGCAAAACGGCAGCTTGTGTTTGCATGTAACACATTTAGCGATGTTGCAATATTGAACCGGAAGCATAAACTGTGGGTCGGAGAATTGGAACCTGCGTCTCTGGTTCTGCGGGGTCTTGGCCTAAGACAAGTCCCAAATGCTGTGCTGCTGCATGAAAACTTGGTATCGTTGGATATCAGTGGAAACGAGCTTACAGATCTTCCCGCGGGCTTGTGTCGCCTGCAAAACCTCAAAACACTAAATGTGTCAGAGAACGCGCTGATTGAGCTTCCTGCTTGCGTCCACGGTCTTACTCAACTAGAAGAGCTGAGGTTGGCGCACAATAACCTGACCACAGCTCAATTTCCAGAGCTGCCACACCTCGTGATCTTCGACGTTCGCTGGAATGCAATCACTCGCCTTCCAGCGCTGACCACATTTTCCTCGACACGCCTCAGTGTACTGCGAGCTGAGGGAAACGCGATTCCAGCAGACGAACTGTCAAGAGTCTCCGATTTTTTGTCACGTAAGACAAGTGACACCTCCTGTAGCTTGACCACCAAAGAGTCAATGTGTAATTCTGACGAAGATCCTGAAGAAAAAGGCGACGATCCCTCGAAAACGCAGGCTGGCGCCAAATCGTGTACAGGCACATTTGGTCAACCAATTGAGACGTGGTTCCCTGCGTCCACAGAAGTCGAAGAGACGTCTAATGATATGGATGCAGCGTCCGTCTGCGCGACACGAGAAAGTGACGAAGATTGGGCTGTAAAGCAGAAGGTCGTCGATGCTGCTCAAAGGCCGATCATAAATGAAAAGGACCAGACGTTGAATAACTTGATGTCCAACCCCGAAAGTGGCAGCATTGACCAAGTCGTGGCAGAAGACGATTCTGGCAGACAGTCAACGTTAGGCCAGATCTCAATTGAAGCAAATACTAGTGATGAAATGACAAACGCGATGACCTTGGCAGGTGTCACTATTGATCAGATCTTGGTTATTGCAAACACTAGTGACGTGTTGACGGATGAGCTGACCATTACGAATGGAGCTAACGAGCAGCCAAGAGCGGCAATCGAGATGGGCGGGTCGAAGTGTTGCACGGAACAAGGACCGGAGACGCTGACATCCGACGATCATGCAAGTGGTACCCGTGACACCGAGATCGTGGCGGCGGCGGCGACAAACAGTGTGATCGACCTGGCGATCTCTGACGTCCATGATCCTTCCACGGCCAGGCTGGCTGAAAATGAAGTGCTTGCGCGCGATCAGTCTGACGTTGGCTCCACTGCAGCTTCTCTAAGACAGTCTGGGAATGATGAGGTAACTATCACTCGGAGAGATCTTGTGGAGTACATGGAGCTGAATCATATCCGTAGTCGGGCCGAAGTCCGAGAGCAAAACCCAACATTGTGGCGACAATTTTTAGCTACCTCTCTCCCCATGGGTTTGGAGTTGCCAGCGTGTCGATTGTGCTTCGCGCCAAATGATGGCTACAACCAGCGTTTCAACACCACAGTTCTGTGTTTGCGTTGTCTGGAAGACGCACTCATCGTACTAAAGGATCGAAATGAGAACTCGAACGAGGCACAGGAGAGCACCTAAGGCCTGGTTGTTCGAAGCTAGCGGTGACTCGATACAGCACTTGAGGCAGGCATTATCGTGCCGCCATGTAGTCTGGCCGCTTACAATCGATGTTCCTACACCTGTATGACCTCCAAGTTGTACCAATAATCCAAACAACAACTATCGTTGGCAGTCTAGTGAGCGGCTTCGAAAAGCTTGACTACAGCTTGTCAACCGGTCTTTCTTTACCAGGTGACTATGTAAATATGCTAATGAGGTATCCGATACTCTGAATATCATCTTCAGTCAAATAACGAGTGCAGTTCTTAGCCTTTTGTTTACGACAACCAGTGACTTGGTTGCCATTACCAGTTGGTCTCACCAGCATGCAATGCAAGTGAGTTTTAGTATGGCGTTATCGGGTCGGGTAGTGTCTGCCTTGCGGTTGACATCTTTTCCGTACTTGGCGTACCACAACCGCCTGGAACATATGTTAAGTGGTGCAGATCTCAATAGTTTGTGCTGCAAGGCTGGATTAAACCTCATTGTATTTAGCAGGGAATTTAGGTTTGAGCTATTAAAACCTCGTTAAACCTCAAATAGTCCCCAAGCTGAAAGTTGAGGTTCCAAATGTAAAACCTTTAAAACCTACTTGAACAAAACCTCACGATGCTAGTCTTGATGTGCTGTAAAACATCGTCACTAAAACACTTGAAGTGATTAGTTGATCACAATTTCATCGCATGATAGGTAGACAGACACCCGTATGTTAGAGGTGATAGAAGTCTGCATAGCATCTACTTCATAGTAAGGTAGCGATCGGTCATGCCACAGCCTCATCACGCATTCAGGTACATCCGAAATTAATGGTAATTCGCTATCCAACAAAGGAACATGCGATAACGAACTCGAGCATGGCACCCATAAAAGTAGAGATCGACATATTCTTTGCAGCACACCGTGAGTGTCGACACCGATGGTTGTTTACTTTTTATGACGTCACAACCTGGGTCCTTACGCTCTCAACTAGGACCGACACCGGCGACTGTATGAGAGGCTAGGTCGACAAGATCCTGCATCATCTCTTGCTTTGTGGCGAAGATGTACGAAATTGATAATAAGACGCAGCTAATCCCGATAATGTACTCAGATTTCAATCACTTCAGTGATAGCCATGTTAAATTTCTTGTAGCCACTATTGCTTCCTCTCTGCTTTTGCATTCTGCTATACTCAACCATAAATCGTGTCGCGCTTCTTTCCACGCCACATTGGTGCCTCATCGATCCCGAGCTCTGCTCATTCTGTGTCGTACTCATTGTCGGAAAACCCTGCCTCGATAGAGTCCTCCTCCGAGTCCCCCAAGTCGTTCGAGTCGCTACTGTCGTTCGTGTCTCCGTCTTCGAAAAAGTGGAAAAGGTGGTTGTACCGTTCAAGCAGCGACTGCAGCATTGCATCGCCATCTTCGTGATCGCGTCGACTGCGTTGTTGTTTCGTCCGTTGTTTAGGACGATCCAACTGCTTCACGTCACGACCGCTCGCGTCAAGGTGCGCATAAAAGCAACGGGGTCCGAATGGACAACTACCCAGGAGGCCGTTAAAGTATTTGCACTCGCGCAACGCCAAGTGGCTTTTATACGCCTCAACAACCTTGCGCTTCTCTTCACCGATGCAAAATGTGAGTGACGGCACAATATAGTCACTCGGAAAACGGCAAGCTGGACACGCTCGAACGAGCTCCATTTCCTTCGACTGCCTCCACGAACGCAGGCATTCCAGGCAAAAACAGTGATTGCAGCCTGCAGCGCACACAACAGTCATCTCGGTCAGCTCTTGTCATGCGGCCGTATTGCATAAAAATAGTCAGTCACCACTCACTTAGTAGTCCAAAATGTTTGCCAGACTGTACGATATCGTCAAAGCAGATGCCACATGTAAACTCCTGCTCGTTGTCAGGGAAAGTAGTAGAAACCGCCGCAGGTCTCGACACTGCAGAGCAAGTGGCAGCTGACGGTCGTGACAGCATCATTGAATCATGTCGAAGACGACAGTGCTCGCCAAACTTACACTTGCCACGCAAAAAAAACGGACAGTCTACAAGTGCGGCCGCCGCCGACAGGCGCTCTTCTTCATCAGCCGTGCAGTCGCTCACAAGGTGAGGCAGCGTATGTGAAAACGTACAGCGACTGCCATAGATGCACTTGCCCAGTACAAAAAAGCGACAGAGCGCAGCAGTCGGCTCGCCAGCTGCAGCATCATCCACACGATCGCTGCGCTGCTGCTTCTCCTCCACGTCCAAGTTCAATTCGGATCCCACTAGCTCTTCGTTTGTAGCCATCTCTTGAAAGTCCTGCATCCTCTTCCATTCAATACTGTGGTAAACGCACGCTCGATCAGTACTTCAGTATCTTCGACACTGACCTCCCACTCGGACGTACCTGCCACTGGGACCATCAAACAACGACAACGACGACGACGACGGGCAATCAGGACTGGAACGTGCACTGAAATAAGGTGAGAGAGGAAGCGCAGGAGGCGATGGATCCTTGAGTGGATACGCACCTCCGAGACGAAGAGACGTGGCGCATGTCAGGAGCTCGTTTTAGCGGAGCTCTTGGCCCAAAATCGTTCGTTTTCTGTCTTCTTCGGCTGTCGAATCAGAATATACCATAGTAGAGGTACACACCCGACAGATGACCACAATTATGTACCGCACAAGAAACAGGACGATTCACACCATCTGGTCGGAGTATGTATTTGTGCGCCGATCGGCTGAGTGTCGACGTTGGACTCCGAATAGTGTGGGTACAAGCCTCCTTTTGACTTGTAAAGAATCCATTTTAGTATAGTAGAATCAAGTCTCTCTCTATTTCCAGCCGGACTTGGCTCATCTCGAGACGCGGTTTCGCGAAAAGCACCTGGAGTCTCATTGTCCAATTGTCCGGAATAGAGTCGGACCAGCACAAGTCCCACGTGGTACAACTCTGCTGTTCCAGTCAACGATTCAATGACTACCCCGACCGACATCAAGCGAGGACAGGAAGCCGAGACTTTTGAGTACCGTTCCATGGCGGCGTCTCCACGCAACTCAGCGGCGGCTGCTGCGCACTTGCCGATCGATGGGAGCACGGGCGAGACGGAGCACTCGGCCATGAACATTTGCGAAGCTGATGTCATTGAACCGGCTCCAAACGCTTTCCAGCGCGTGGTGCGACGGTACCGGCTGTTAGAATTCGGTAGTGCAGTAGTGCTGCTCCTCCTGGCGCTCGTGTTTGCCGAGATTGAAGTGCACGAGCGTCCGATTCCTGCGATAAGAGTTCGATTGAGTGCCACTGCAATGACGTGGGCGCTCGATCCGTCCATTGACGAGTCAAAGTTGTCGGAACAAGGTGAGTCTATTGTTGGTTGAACAATTGTTGGTTAAACAATTGAGTGAGGGAGGAGGTATGTAACGATTGACTCTTGATGACTGTGTGTCGTACTGCACTACAACAGTTCCCATGTGGCTCTTGCTGGTACTAGGTGTTGCTCTACCAATCGTAATCAACATCTTCGTAAATTACGTGCTGCCAGTCGTCTGCCAGGTCCGAGTGATTGCTCACGATACGCGCGACTTCCTGCTGAGTCTCGTTCAGTCGGTGGCTCTCGCGACGTTTTTCACGCAGTTTACGAAGAACATTACAGGCCGCTTTCGTCCCAGTTTCTATGACATGTGCAAGTGGCAATTCGACGTGGTCTGGGACGGCGTCACGAATTTGTGCACTGATGCTGCTGGCGAGAAAGAAGGACGCAAGAGTTTTCCATCCGGTCACGCGTCTTTTGCGTGGGCAAGTATGCTCGTTCTAGCGGTACGTTCGGCTCTGGCTTTTGATCTAGTCGTGCGATAGTTGAGTCGGAACCGATTGACGTTGATCTTTTTTCGTGTGTGGCTGCAGCTTTATCTGTTGGGTCGATCGCGTCTCAATTGCGAGAATCGCAGCAGCTCGACATTGCGAGGTGGCAAGAAATCGTTGATGCTGTTCCTGTGCTGCGCTCCGATTCTCCTTGCTTCCTGGATCGCAATCTCGCGCTGCATTGACAACTGGCATCATTACAGCGACATTTTGGCAGGCAGTGTCATTGGCGCTGTATCGGCGCTTTTTGCGTTCAACTACAACTACGGGTCGATTTTCAGCTGGGATTGCGCGGGTCTGCCGCTCGAGGAGATTCACGAGCGCCGCACTGTAAGGACGGAGCAGGCATGAGTTGAACTAGTAGAAGTGGGCGGAGAATTAAACCCATTGGCGTGGTGTGTTGATGATGCAGATCAAAGCAACGGAAGGATGGAGTGGGCGACCTGACCAGTTGCCGTCATGGCGCACCGACTCGGACTCACAACCCCCTCTGCTAAATTACACGTCGAGTGGGTACATCGTTGACCTGAGTAGCCGTAGCCGAGACTCTGTCGGTGTATGACTGGTAACATACACATACTTTTTTCTGCTGCTGTCACGAGCTATGCGAATACGCGTCGATTAGAATATGGTTGTTGGCAGTCGAAAAGTGCACAATCGGAAGTCTGGACTACCTTGCGCTTCTGATGCACCTTTTTGTCGCTGCATATAGCGTGCTCGACGAGGAATTCGGGGACTTGCCAATGCTAGTCCTGGGAATATGGAGGGTTGGCTGCCGCTGAGGACATGCCAGCAGACACGGCACCGATGGTGGTGCCAGCCAGAAAGTCCGAGTAGTGGTGCTAGCTGCTTATAGACCGCGTCATTGCTGTGTATCTAGCGGTCAAGCTACGTCGATCGCGATGGCGTGGTTCAAAAACATTTCTCGTTTTGCACTCGCCGCAGACCAAGCAAACGAAGCATGACCTGACGGAAACACGTTCTCGACTTTACTTCTTCTGCGTGCCCACAGCCCGTTGTATGCGGTACCCTCTTTCACTCGACGCGCGGTATGAACACCCTCGTGATCTTGCTCACTTGGCGACGATAACGCCACCAACTTCCTCGTCTTAATCTCCACCTCAACATCATCCGTTTTCACCTTCATGTGTATTTCGCAAATTATCAAATACCTGTCGTCTTCAGCGCTTGCTAGAACTGTCTTCTGTCCCTCATGTCGGCATTCAAGGCTGTTGCACGACAAGAATCTGGTCTACACAAACAAATACTCACTGCTCTCAATCGCCAGCATTGGTGCGGTTATGCATGTTCACTGCATAGTCCTTACATCCGTTTACCGGCCTGCTCGACACGCTCTCCTGATCACAGCTCTCGTTACTCGCGTATGTGATGCCGCTAGTAGTTCTTGTCAGCTTTTTTCTCTACGTCATACAAGCCACAATCAGCATCAACTACGCCTAAATCAGAACACATGATAACGCCCAAGGACACATACCTTGCAGGTGGCATGGTATCCTTGCAGAGGGAAACCAGCATGCTCGCTGTGGAATATCGACGCATAGTTGTAACTGTACGATAAGCACGCGGAAACGGCGCCAATGATGCTACCCGCCAAAATGTCAGCATAGTGGTGCCAATTGTCGATCGTACGCGTCACACCCACCCACGCCGCCAAGAAAGTAGGAATGAAGCAGAAAAAGAGCTTGATCGATTTACGTCCGCCCCGCATCATCGTCTCACTTCGGTTCTCGCAGTTCAAAGACGAGCGCCCGAGCAAGTACAGCTGCACAAAGTATCGACACAAGGGCATGTTACTCAACTGAATAATGCCAGAAAAATACACCACCAACAAAAACACCATCCAACTTCGCGAGCAGCCACTTACTGTGAAAACGAGCATCGTTGCAAACGCAAACGACGCGTGTCCCGAAGGAAAACTCTTGCGTCCTTCCTTCTCGCCAGACGGGCTTTGACAAAGATTGGTGACGCCGTCCCACACAACGTCGTACTGCCACTTGCACATGTCGTAAAAGCACGGACGAAAGCGTCCCGTCATGTTCTTTGTAAATTGCGTCAATAGCGTCGCCATACTCGTCGACTGCACGAGCGTCAAGAAGAAGTCCCGCGTGTCGTGCGGGATCACCCGCACATTGTGAAACTTGGGCAGCACGTAGTTCATAACGAGGTTCGTGATGACCGGCGCCCCAACTCCGACCGAAATCAGTGCAGTCATTGAGACCTGCTGCGCCTTCTCCTTGTTGTTTATCGTCGGGTCTCGAGCCCATATGGACGTGGTTGAGTTCAGCTGCACTTCGATGTTAGATATCTCACCTGCACAAGAAAGCACAAGATGCACCCAATGAACAAAAGGAGCGAAAAGCCCGAAATGAGGATGAAATATACGAACAACAACAACAACAACAGCAACAACAACAGCAACAACAAGGAGAAGATAGACACAAAATGCGCAAACGGCCGTACGCTGAGCGACTTGAATAGTGGCAAAGACGAGTGCGAGGCCGTACATGACGATAGAAATCGCAAACTCCACCATGCGGTACTTGTGCACAAGGTCATGGAGCTTGCCAGTGCTGCTCCTGCCGTTACCAGCACGGGGCTCGACTCTCGGCAGCTCGGCCATGGACGTGATGGACTCCATAAACGGCACGTCGCTCACGAGGCTCGAAGCGGCGCGTGGCCTCACTGGGTCGTGCGTCGTGCTTGTTGCTCGGCTACTACGAACAGTGAGAGGGGGTCGACCGCTTCTCTGCTACTGAGACCGAAACACGGCCAACAACTTGACTACGGGAGAGCTGAGGCGCTATGGAGCGCAGCGATTACGGTCGATGCTCAGAGAGTTGAGTGAGTATCGGATGGTAGAGTGGATCATATGTCATTAAAGATGAGAGGATATGGATTTGGAAACATCAGTTGCCGGTACGGCACGAATCATGTGGTTAGTGCTTTTGTATGAGTTCTTAGAGGTTTGACACGTACCCATTGTTTTTCGTGACCGTCGGTTCATAAAAATGAGATGTGCTCCACATCTGTACCTACCTGTAAGTAAGTGCGAGTCCGAAGGGCGAAGCGGTTAGTGAGTGTGCGCAAGGTTGGATGCCGAACTTTTAAATCGTACTTATCCGTGTGTCGGTTCATAACGCGGTTAGGTGTACCTGACTCGAACTAAAAACGATCTGGCCTTTCCCTCCTCATTGGTAAAAAGGCATTTCCAAAGTCAGTCTTTGGCGAGGTCACTATTCCGATGCACGCATGTGATTGGCTTAAAATCGATCAAAGGTGAATATGATCACATCAGCAAATGCTGGACGCTCATTAGCAAAGGCTGATCGCGTTGCTTGAGTATACGAAGTACTAAAATTCATACGTACATTGACACCATCATACTCTATCTTCAGTGACTGCTGTTGTGTAGTTTTTGCAACTTGATTCAGTTCTCTGAACTGAATTGCTTCTATCAAACGGCGAGCTCCAGAGCTTGCTCCCCTGTCTTACAATCGATAGATATTATCTGGATCGTGAATGTGGCAACCGCTGCGATTTCACTGAAAGAAAGTCAGTTCAAGGATTCAGCTCAAGCTTCTGAAACCGCTGCCGGCAAATTATGAACGTCATTGCACTCTAATCGCATAGGTAGCGACTTGAACAATGTCGCTGCCACATCGCTGCTGAGTTGGGTCGGTAACGAAACAAGTGAGAGCAGCCTGCTTGGTCCATGCAGGGGAAAGCTCTGGACTCCTGTCAACTTCTCCCGAGCAACCAAGTTATGGCTGACTCAATGTTTTTACCATTAATGATGCACACAGTAAGTAAGCCGTTTGGCACGATGTGCAAGCGTGCATACATGTGCAGCTTGAGCTTCGACCGATCGTAGCAGCCGATCTTCGATTCTGCGCCCGTATCTGCTGCGAAATGATGCCTGCATAACCTCGTTTGCGACCTCATTTTCTCGTCCAAAGCGAGCCAAGATTGCACCAACGCACAACATACATTACTGGCGTTAATTGACTGAAGTAGACTAGGAAAGCATACATGGAGTGTCACGCTTAGAATGATGTTATCAAACGCGCATTCCTGTGCATTCTATGAGATGCTGGAGGCACGGTTCGCAACGAAGGTACTGGCCAAACCCCCGTTGCCATCGACCACATGAACAGCGATTTTGACTTTTGGCAACAGCCAAGAGCGAGTTGAGGTGGGAGAGCTTAGAAGAAGGTAAAATGGAAAGTGAATTATCATCTAGCTAGGTCCTTAGTTCGTCTCGTTGTACTACTCTAAGCCTATCGATATCGACTCTATAATATTAGTAACAAAACGATGAGTCGATCCCATCGTTACACACTATCACACAGTGTCGTCCATGACATATGGTCATTAGTATCAGTAACCAACACCGTTACCAATACTCCCCCTCGACTAGAAGTCTCTGATCCTGGCCTTGTCCAGCAGCGACTCGAACTTCTTTGTCGAAATCGGTTTGGTCAGAAAATCTGCCAGCTGTGACTTGGTTTCAGTATACTGCAGGTCGATAATCTTGTCTTTCACCTGTTCGCGCACAAAATGGTATCTGATGTCGATATGTTTCGCTCGACTTTGATAGCCGTCGTTCTTAGCGATAGCGATTGCACTCTGGTTGTCTTCGTGAATCTTGACAGCATAGTTAATCTGCACTTGCATCTCCTTGAGTAGACTTCTTGTCCACAGAACCTCCTGCACACATAAAGAAAGAGCCATATACTCTGCTTCTGCCGTGCTCAGTGCCACGCTCTGCTGCATCTTCGACTTGAAAATCACAGGTGCGCCATTAATCATGATAAAAACTCCCGAAATCGATCTGCGATTCCACTTGTTACTTGCCCAGTCTGCATCGGTGTACGCGCTCAGCTGAAGATTGCCTGAAACTCCTTCATAACAAATTCCTTTGCTCTGCGTCGTCTTCAGATATCGCAACACTCGAATCGCTGCATTCCAGTGCTCTTCATGTGGAAATTCCAAATGACGACTCAGCTGACATACTGTATACGCAATATCTGGTCGTGTGCCTGTTGCCACATACAACAACGACCCCACTAACGATCGATACGGTCGATTCTTCATTCTTGTGTCAGCTTTGTCCATCTTGACCATCGCTTGCCCTTCAACACTTGGATTTGACACTGCTTTCGCATCAACTTGATTAAATTTCTCGACCATTCTTGATATACACGATCCTTGACTGATCTTCAGACGTCGATTGTTGCGCAGGTACTTGACTTCGATTCCAAGAACGTATCGAACACCCCTAGTATCTTCAACTGGAAACGACTTGATAGTTGAGCTGCCACATCTTCCATCACTCCAGTAGATTCAGCCCCAATTAGAAGGTCGTCCACATATAATGCAGCGTAAATCCACGAGCCCTTGGTCTCTTTGACGAAAATGCATGAGTCTGCCACGCATGAAAAGAACCCCATCTCCACAAACACACACGAAATTGTCTTGTACCATGTAGCGGCCGCTTGTTTCAGCCCATACAGACTGCGATTCAGCTTAAGCACTTGATTATGTTCTGCACGAACACCCAGAGGAGGGTATACGTATACCTCTTCTTCCAAAACGCCATACAGAAACGCAGTGTCGACATCATATTGATGAATCAACATCCCCTTTTGACAGCACACCGCCAAAAACACCCGTATTGAGTTGAGGTTTGCCACAGGTGAATATGTCTCCATGTAGTCAACTCCATACGTCTGCCTGTAGCCAAGTGCTACAAGACGTGCCTTGTATCGAATAATCTCACCCAGCTCGTTTCGTTTGAGTGCGAACACCCACTTGGTTCCAATCACTTTCTGGTTTGGACGCTGTGTTTGAACAGTCCAGGTGTCCTTTTCCTCTAATGCCTTGAGCTCAGCTTGAATGGCCTTGTACCAATTATCACGACGAGGTGACTTAAGAGCTTCTTTGTATGTCGTTGGGGTCTCGAACGCTGCACATGCTTGCTCATACCCAATACGTAGTCTCTTTGTGCCTTTTTCTTGACACACTTCTGAGCCGTCATAAAAGTCCTCATCAGCACCATTCACTGGTATTAACGCTTGAGATTGTCCATGTTGAACCGATTCTAGTGGAACCATCGCGGTTTCTTGCGATGCTTGAATACTTGTCTGTCGACTTGGTCGTATCACCATCTGTCCTTGTCTTGACACGTCTTCAGCCGATTCTTGATCTTCTTCAATCATCGTCACATCATCAATTTCAAACATTGGATCGTCAGCATTGGAACCCACGTGTTCAGGCATCTTGCTACTGCATCTTGATGGTAGAGCCATCGTTGTTGTACGCCTGTCTTGCATGTGACTCTCTTCTTGAACACTGTGACTGTCCTCCATTGCTATGTCCATGTCTTTCGTGACTCGTGGCTGTTCTAAATCGATAGAAACAGTGTCTTCGTCATGAACAGCGCGAAACTCTTGGTCACTTGATCTGCTGTAACGTTGCACGTACTGAAGTGGTGGTCTCTCATCGAATTTAGCCGATCTCGTGTGCGTCACCCTCTTGGCATCTTCATCCCATATTCGAAGCCCCTTGATTTGATCCGAGTAACCTAGAAAAATACATCGAATCGCCTTCTTGGTCATCTTGGTCCTGTTCGACTTGTCGACATGTGCATATCCCTTTGATCCAAATACACACATCTCGGAGAGGTCAGGCTTCTTCCCGAAGATGAACTCAAATGGAGTTTTAGTCGGGTGACTAGCACATGGAACTCGGTTTGTCACATAGACTGCCGTGTTCATCGCCTCAGCCCACCAAATTTTATCCACTTGCATATGGCTGAGCATTGCTCTGGCCCGCTCTGTCAGTGTCCTGTTCATGCGTTCGGCCAGCCCATTCTGTTGTGGCGAATAGGGTACCGTCGTCTGATGCATGATACCAGATTTTCGACATACACCGGAGAAACGTCTGTTGACGTATTCCGTCCCGTTGTCCGTCCTGATACACTTGATCTTCTTGGACAGTTGATTCTCCATAAGTGCCTTATACTCTATAAAGCGATCCGTCACTTCCGACTTGTTCTCAATATAGTATGCGACTATATATCTCGAATAATCATCAATAAAAGTCACGACAAATCTTGATCCTCCTCGAGACTTCGATTCCATAGGTCCCATGACATCACTGTGGACCAACTGCAACACCTCCTTGGTTTTCACGTGTCCGTATGGTGACTTCGGAAACGTCTTGACGGTTGCTTTACCCATGATGCACCCTTCGCAGATCTCGATATCATCTTCAACGCCTTGATTCTTCTTGATCTTTAATCCATTGACGCAACCTGCCATACCCTTGAGCATCTTCGTTGACAGGTGACCTAATCTTGCATGCCACACTTGTAGATCAGCCGCTCCTGATCCGTCACTTGATTCTTGCTCTTGAGATGTCTCTCCGCAAACGTTGGCTACCTCAGCCGGACTGCACTCTAAGACGTACATCTTGTTTCGTCTTGGTATTTGGGCAACGACTTCCGTGTTACTTCTGATCTGACAGCTCAGATCTGAGAAGATCACTTGTAGACCCCTCTTTGACAATGCCGATATTGACAGTAGCCTTCGGTCTAGGCCCGGCACCCATAGCGTTTCTTCGATCCTGATCACTTCACCAGTCTTGAGTTGCACGCGCACTGTCCCAACACCTTGCGCTTCCACTTCGCTGCCGTCTGCTATGGTGATCATGATCGGGTCCGTCAGTGAGTTTAAATTCGAAAACTCATTTCTGTCGGGACACATGTGGCTGCTTGCCCCACTGTCCAATAACCATCCAGCTGACGTCCGACTTGACGCAGTAAATGCTCTCTCTTCTCCAGATCGCTCTGTCTCCACTTGTTCAGCCTTGCAATCTTGACGCTTGTGCCCATATTTGTTACATCGGTAACACCTTCCCGAAAACTTTTCACCTCTTGAACTTGATCTCCCCATATGTCTGCGCGGACCTTTCTTGTACTTGGAAGTGTGCGTACTTTTCAGTGCGATTTCTTGGTGTTCTGTCCTCGCCATTCCATCGTACTCCCGTCTCAGCATTTCCTTAGCGTGAAACAGTGTCATTCCGGGCATGTTCTCAATTATCTTGACGATAGGGTCATAGTCTCTCGTTAGACTACCCAATAGGATGACCAAATGCTCATCCTGTGAGATCTCTTGTCCCACAGCTTGCATAGTCATGCACAGCTCGTCAAATCTCAGGAAGTGATCCATGATGCTTCCTCCCTTGGCCAACTTGAACTCATGTAGTTGCCGCCGCAACTGCACACGATTGTGCATACTTTGCCGCAGGAAGAAAGTCTTCAGTATGTCCCATGCTTTTGCCGTTGTCTCTGCCGTGCGCACCATTGACTGAAGATTTGTGCTGATCATTGTGGACACAATCGCGAAGGCCTTCATGTCGTTGACTTTCCAAGTTGACGCGCTTGCGTCTCCTTCTTCTGGGGCCTTCATAGCGTCTAGGTGCTCTAGCAATCCCTTCTTTGCCAGCCTCATCCTTGCGTTGAACTCCCACACGAAGTAGTTATCTTCGCGGAGTATGTCGCCCGCATCCGGCGTAGTTGGGCTCATAACCTTTTGACTTTTGGCAACAGCCAAGAGCGAGTTGAGGTGGGAGAGCTTAGAAGAAGGTAAAATGGAAAGTGAATTATCATCTAGCTAGGTCCTTAGTTCGTCTCGTTGTACTACTCTAAGCCTATCGATATCGACTCTATAATATTAGTAACAAAACGATGAGTCGATCCCATCGTTACACACTATCACACAGTGTCGTCCATGACATATGGTCATTAGTATCAGTAACCAACACCGTTACCAATAAGCGAGGAGGAAGTACACAGACACATGCTCCATGGATGTTCAGCAAGCAGATTACGGCACGTCGCTGCTTTACCTACTCTTTTCTATCACACAATCACTTCATCGATCTTGTTCTCGTCAAGCAAGAGCGATTTTTAGTGCCGTTTAGCTCGCTTTGGTAATCCAGATCGACCTTAATCCAGTGTACTGTTTTAAGACGGATCGTGCGAATATAGTCCCGCCCTGCCGCTACCAAAAGTCTTTTTTTTGCTGAGCTGATTAGCAACGACCAAAAAAAGCCATCGCCATCGAGTTCCCACGACGTCTGAAGCCATTAGTCGTCGCCGGCTCTTCACTCCATGCCAGCGTCGTCGCAACTTCCTGAGTCGCCGGTCATTCAATACACAGAACTGACTCGATTGTAACTACTGCTACTAGCCGAGGACCAAAGATCGTCGCGGAGATGGCAGCAGAACAAGTGCAAGTGATCGATCTCACGACCATCGATGAAGCTGATGATACCGTCGCTCCAGACGCTGCTATCCCATCGCTGGTGGCGCAGTGGCTGGATTTTGAGAAGGAAATGGTCGAAGAGCTCTACGCACAGGACGGGATGCTGGTTCTGGGCCGTGGGCTCGGTCTTTTGCGTGTGTTTGCGAGCTTCGTGCGTCTCTACTGCTCGCCCCGCAGTCTCGTGCTCTGTCTGAACGTCAACGAACAGGCGGCAACGCTGCAACGTCTAGTGCTGGCAATGGGACTTGATCGCCGTCTAGTGCCGCGGGTGGTTGACGCTCGGACTTCTTTGAATGAGAGGCAGCAGATGTACAAGCGTGGCGGTGTCTTCTTCGTGACTACACGCATCCTTGTAGTCGATCTGCTGTCCAGTCACGTGGATCCAGGCATCGTCAGTGGACTGCTGGTGAACAAAGCCCACTCAGTGACTGAGACGTCGATTGAAGCATTTATTCTGCGGCTCTATCGTGAACGCAATCGGGATGGATTCATTAAAGCGTTTTGCGATGACAGCGTCGCGCTGTCGTCGGGTTTTAACCGCGTGGAACAAGTGCTCAAGCACTTGTACGTGCGAAATGTGTTTTTGTATCCGAGATTTCATATCTCGATCCACTCGTGTCTGGAGAAGCATCAACCCGAAGTGTACGAAATTGAAGTGGCATTTTCACCGTTGATGAATACCATGCAGGAAGCTCTGCTTGTTGCACTGGAAGCTACGGTGAAAGAGCTGCAATGCAGCACCAAGTCTCTTGATGCTGCGGATCTTACTATGGAGAGGGCTCTTGCTAAGTCGTTTAGCACTTTTATTCGACGACAATTGGACCCATTGTGGCATAAGTTGCCCGTCAAAACGAAGCAGCTTGTTGCAGACCTGTCAACGTTGCGCCAGCTGCTCGTCTACCTTCCACATTACGATGCCATTTCATACTATTCATTTCTGGTGAATTATCAAACTATGAACGGCCAGCAACGTTTTCCATCGCCGTGGCTATTCACGGATGCTGCAGATCGGCTTCTTTCTGCGGCAAAAGAACGACTGTACCAGATCGTGGACCCGAAAACTAAAAAGCCCGTAAACCTCCGTCAGTTTGGTGCATTGAATGGTTCGGCCACAAGTATTGCCAGCATCGCTGAGGTAAAAGTTGTGCTCGAGCATAATCCAAAGTGGGATGCACTGAAAGAGGTTTTAGACGAAGTGCACCTTGAGCAACAGCGTGACCACGAGACAAAAACGGATCAAGCGAAGGTGAGATCCGCAGCTGGTGGGGCCAGTGTACTGGTGATGGTCAAGGATGAGCGGACTTGTGCACAGTTACGTGAGTTCTTGAGTTTAGGCGCTCAGGAAATGATGAGGCGGCGTTTCGGTCATTACTTGCTGCAGAAAGAGGCCACGATGAAGCAAAAAGGAGGTAGTATAGCTTCATTGGGGCTCGAGCAACGACTTCTTTTGGACGCTGCTGTGAAGTTACGAGCGGACGAACTGTACACTGAAGAGAACGCAGTACATTCGTCAGGCGCGAAGAGTGAACAAAAACCTGGCAATTCCAAGAAGCGTACGCGAGACGAGCTATTACCAAATAACTACAAAGATATCCAGGCACACATTACTGATGTGTCGAGCTTTGGTTTGTCAGCAGCAGAGCTTGAAGCCATTACTGCAGGGCGCGACGATCAAGTGGAGTGCAAAACAAGGGCGAGGTTATCACTAGATGGTTGTCTTCGTGATGGTCAAGAAGCGTCTCATCGCCGAAATCGATCTTCAGGAACGCCAAATTTATCACTTGAACTGGTGGACCCCCTTGACAGCGTCGTCCTATGTACATACGAGCAAGCCACGCAGCATGGCCATGGCGCCTCTGCCTTTCTTGAGGACCTCATGCCTTCTTGTATCGTGCTGTACGACCCAGACATGGCGTTCATCCGCGAAGTCGAAGTGTTCCATGCCTCGCATGTTGCGCCGCTTGAGATCTACTTCATGATGTACAATGAAAGCACGGAGCAGCAATCGTATTTGAGTGAAATTCAGCGCGAAAAGCGTGCATTCGACAAGCTCATCCACCAGAAAGCTCACTTGATGATGCCTGCCAATGTTTACGATCTGCCGCTCCACATGAAGCTACGACAGGAGATCGTAGAGTACAGTATGGACACACGAACGGGTGGTCGGGCCAAGTCTCGTCGCGCCGGCGTTAAAGTTGTCGTTGATGTCCGTGAGTTTCGAAGCGCCTTGCCGTCCATGCTTCACAAGGAAGGACTGTTTGTCCTTCCCGTGACGCTGGAAATTGGCGACTACGTCTTGTCACCAGAGATCTGTGTAGAGCGCAAAAGCGTGAGTGATCTTTTCGGTTCACTGAACTCCGGGCGATTGTTCAACCAGGCGGAAAGCATGCGTCGCTACTACAAAACGCCCGTGCTATTGATCGAGTTCACTCAAGGCAAGGCGTTTTCATTGCAGGACGTGTCCGAGCTTGGCTCTGAGATCAATGCCTCGAATATCGTCTCCAAGCTCACCCTGCTGATCCTGCACTTTCCTTCACTACGGATCCTTTGGTCGCGCTCGCCACACGCCACGGTGGACCTTTTCAAGATCATCAAGAAGTATCAAGAAGAGCCTGACACCGATACCGCAGCTGCATTGGGCAACGATGCAGTTGTAGGCGCCAATGCTGGTCAAATCAATCGCGGCGAGGGAGGGGTGGCAGCAAGTTACTACAACACGAGCTCGATCGACGTGCTGAAGAAGCTGCCAGGCGTGAACGAACACAATTACCGGAAGGTGTTAGCGAGCGTCAGAAATCTCGCCGAGCTCAGCCGGCAGTCGCTGGACGACCTCACGGCGCTTCTGGGTGCAACTAACGGGAAGAAGCTGCATGCATTTATAAACAAGACGCAATAGAATCGCCGGTACCTTACCAGACATCCCTGGTGTGCAACGGACAAACATGGAACAGGCACATCTTTAAAACAGTACTAGTTCTAGGTCAGTAGTGCATCTCGCTACCGCGAGGCCGAAACTCTCCTGAGATTATCGTTTGCTGCAAGCACGCGAGACCTTGCGATGCATCACCACCTGCTTCAGGTCTAGAATTTAAACACCTGCTTCGACGTGTACTTCAGCTCCTTAAGCAAGCCCTGCAGCTCGCCTTGGGATCTGTCTTTCGCCTTGTCACCCGACACGTGGTACATCATGGGCGGCGGACCACAGACACACACGAGGTTGTCATCCGATGGCCCCGGCATAAACTGCTCGAGCATCTCCTTGGATACAAAGCCCGTGAGCCCCTGCCAAGCAGCAGACGGGTTACTCAGCACATGAATGACCGAGACCTGCGGGTACAGGTACATCATAGCCTCCACTTCCTCACGCAAGATGATGTCTTCTTCCGACACACTACAGTATACCAACGTGATTTTTGTGTGATCTTCTGGATTGCGGCAAATGGTCTTGATGAGCTGCAGCATGGGGGTAATGCCGGTACCGCCAGCAATCATTCCAATGCTCTTGTACTTGTTGGGACTGTACGTGAACTTCATAAAGGGCCCCTTCATGTCCAGTGAATCGCCCTCTTTCAGCTCGACAATGTGCTTGCTCATCTTCCCTTGCGGATACCCCTTGACCACGAGCTCTAAGAACCCCTTCTCTTCGTTCACGTTCGTCGGCGTGTAAGGACGCACGACTGTCTTGCCATCGACACGGGCACGTGCCATGAGACAACTGGGCGTCGTGAGACCCATTTCGTGCTCAGGCGTTGGCAGCTCAAACGTCACACGTTTCGTATTGTGGTTCACAGTCTCCACCTTACGCACTGTAAAGGAGCGGAACTCTTTGGGGCTCAGCGCCACGTGCGGCTGGCGCGTTTCCTCACATAGCACGGACGAGGAGCTGGACAAGGCGGACACGAGCACCGTCACGCTTGCTGTCGCGAGCGCTCCACCCGGGAGGAACTCGGTGAAGCGCAGGACCATCGTCGACCACATATTTAGAATTCAAGCGGTCGAGGTGTGGACGGACACCTGTTCGTCCATCCGACGATGTGATTGGCTGAATAGCGAGGTGAGGGCTTTCATCCAATCACTTGCTGTGGGTGATGAGTACCGTCGCTGTTTGAGGGAGATGCAGTGACTGGATTGGCTAAAAATACACGTCGATCACATCACGTCGCGACCTTGCAATGATCATGAACACCGAGCGACCCGAGGCGTGGCAGCGCTTGCCGTGCACGTCTTGCCAGCGCAGCTACAAGTTCTACTGTCCTAAGTGCAATATAGCAGTGGGTGTTCCAGATGACGTTGCTGTTCCTTCTCTTACGCTGCCGCTGCAGGTGCACGTGTGGTTCCACGACAAAATCAAGAAGAGTACGGCACCCCACGCCAAGGTGCTGGCTCCACAGGACGTGGAGATCCTTCCATATCCGCTACTGGAAGATAGAGCTGATCAACTACAGTATACGCGCGAAAATGCTGTGGTCGTGTATCCATCTTATGCGGCCGAGACGCTGGATGAGATGAGTACCGAGGAGCTCCAAGCCATTCATACGCTCATCTTTATTGATTGTCCGTGGCAGAAAGCACCGGTGATTATGACAGACCATGCAATTGCGCATTTGCGACATGTCAAGCTTGCTCGACCACCTCACGAAAGCAACTTTTGGCGCTATCACAAAGCGGGGGCAGGTTGTGTCTCTACGATTGAAGGTATGAGAGCACAAAACAGCTGCGCGTAGTTGTACCGTAACAGTTCTTTACCGTGTGTATTGGCTTTTGGTGCAGCAATTTATCTCATGCTAGAAGAGTACACTGCAGCAGCAAAGAAGAGGTCGGTGTCCTTGCGAGAGGGCTCGGATACTACGCGTTTGTCGGACCTGCTCTTCTTTTTCAAGCTGCAATTCACACGCATTGTCGAGCACTGTGAAAGCAAAACAGACATTGAGCGTAAGCCACCGATGGACGCCGACGAGAAGGAGCGTCGTCGCCTGATGTACAGTCAGAAAGAACAAGGCAAGAAACGGCGGCTTGAGAACAAGCTGCAGGCGTGGCACGCACGTTCGCTCGCGATACAATCAGGCAAACGTCCGCCAGCCACGATGCAAAGCAAGCGCCATCGCCGGTGCTACAACTGCAAGAAGGACGACCACCACTCGAAAGACTGTCCTCAACCGTGTCGTTACTGCAAGCAGCTCGGCCATTTTAGCGCCGATTGTAGTATGAAACAAGCAGCATACGAGCGCGAGATGAAGTTCCAACAAACGCCACGCACAAGAGCGTTGTAGCACGGCCAGACACGGCATTGTAGAAAAAAATGGATGCACATGTAGCCATGTCAAGCTGCCGTGGACACATGTAGCCATTCCAGGGTCTTGTAAACGCTGCCTCACCTTCAGGAGGGGCATGTGTGCACCACATACCTAATGTCTGTGACGAGGGGTTTGTGGTATGTGGTACACACACCACAAACCCCTCGTCACCCTAGACAGTCACGTGCTCAACCCGCGCGAGGCGTCATGGTCGACAGCTTCACGCGGTTCCTGCCGGGGCTGCGCAGCAGCAACAGCAGCACCCGGTACCGCGCCGCGCAGAGCTTGCGTCTGTACATCGAGTCCGAGTCCCGTGATCTCTCGCATGGCCTTTACATGAAGTGGGTCACGGATATCAGCGCGCGACTGCTGCAGCTCTGTAACGCGAACGAAAGCGCCGATCGTATGGGCGGCATTGCGGCCATGGACGAGCTCGTGGAGCTCTTTATCGCCGAGCGCAACGACCAGACGATCATTGAGTTTGCGCACTCGCTTACGAGAGTGTTCGAGAAGATCCCGAGCGCGGACCCGCCTATGCTGCGCGTGGCGGCGAAGGCTCTGGGCCACATTGTGTCCACAGGCGGGACGAGTCTCATTGAGTTTGTCGAGGATTACCACGTCAAGCCTGCACTCGAGTGGCTTAAGAACGAGACGTTCCACGTGCGTCGACACGCTGCGGTTATGATCCTCAAAGAGCTGTCGATCAACGCGCCGTCAACGTCGTTTCGGTACATGGACAAGTACTTTGACTTTATCTGGAGTGCCTTTTGGGACTCGAAAGTCGTTGTGCGCGTAAGTGCGAGTGAATCGCTGCAGTCGTGCTTGATGCTCATTCAGCAACGCGAGTCGAATCGCAAGACGTCGTGGTACAATCGCGCACTCGATGAAGCTGAAGGAGCGTTCAAGCGCAACAGCTCCGAAGCGACACATGGCGCGCTGCTGATTCTCAATGAATTGCTACGCAATACGGGGGACTTTATGCACTCGCACTATGCGCGTGCTTGTCGACTGGTGTTCAGTCACCAGGACCACAAAAGCGCGACTGTGCGTTCTGCTGTGATTAATCTCTTCCCGCGTTTAGCCAAGTTTAACACGTCAGTCTTCGTGGAAAAGTGCTATAGACCGTGTATGAATCATCTGCTTGAGGTCCTTTTCTCGGCAACAACGACAACACGTCCTGATGCACTACTTTCGATTGGAAAACTGTCGCTGGCGATTGGACCATTGCTAGCAAGGGACGAGCAGGCACTGATGGCGATAATGAATGGAATCAAGAGTGGACTGCAAGTGCGCAAAAAAGACTTCGACACACATCGAGAGGCACTTGCATGCCTGCGCATGCTGGCAGAGACTGTGGGCCCTGCACTCATTCGTGTCGACTTGGAGTCCATGGTGGGTCCACTTTTTCAGAACGACTTGGACTCATCGCTGGTCGAGACATTGACGACCATTGCCAAAAGGATCTTGCCCATGAAACCCGTCATCCAGCAAAAGTTGTTTGAGAGACTAAGCTCAATTCTGCGCTCTAGACAAAATGAGACAACTGGGTCAACTACGACGCCCACAAGTAGGAGGCTTAAGACGGCCTCTATTTCTGTGACAGGTGGGATGCTGTCGAACCTGTTTCTTTCAGCGACGGGAGCAAAGACCAACGGAACGTCAGATAGTGGTGCCACATCAACTGATGTATCATCAGCGATCGCAATGCAGGCGCTTGCGCTAGAGACGTTAGCCAACTTCGACTTCCAGGGCAACCGACTCATCCCGATCATGTCATTTGTTCATGAAACAGTGGTTAAATTCCTTGACCATGAAGTTGCTACCATTCGTAAAAGCGCAGCACTTACGTGCTGTAAACTTCTTCTGCCATCAATTGAAGACCGCACTGGTGGCGCAACCATGACCTCGGAAGATTTTGCTCGCCCTGTTACATCGGTGCTGGAGCGCTTGCTAACAGTAGGCATCGCTGACACTGAAGCAAGTATTCGTCTGCGTGTTTTGGCATCGTTGGATTCACGTTTTGACCCGTTGTTGGCCCTAAACGACAACTTGCGGTGCCTTTTTATTGCGCTGAACGATGAGGTGTTCAGCATCCGCCAAACTGCTATGAGTACTCTTGGAAGACTGACGCACCACAATCCGTCCACTGTGCTACCATCTCTCCGTCAAACGTTGGTGCAGCTATTGGCCGAGTTGGAATTTAGTGGAGATTCCCGAGGCAAGGAAGAGGGCGCACTATTGATCGGTTGCTTGTTGCGGTCAGCGTCACAGCTAGCACAGCCGTATGTTCTTCCTATTCTCCGCGTGTTGATGAAGAATTTACGTGAAGACTCAGAACGCCGTAGCCACAATCGAAGCACAGTCAGTGTGAGCAAAGCTATATTGGCAACCTTGGGTGACTTGGCGGAAGTTGGTGCGCAAGAACTGACGCCTTACCTCGGGCAGCTATTGCCGGATGTTATTGACGAAATGCGGGACTCGAGCAATCCACAAATATTGCAGGTCGCTATTAAAACTTTGGGCCAGTTAGTGTCATCGACTGGCTATGTGGTACTACCTTATCATGAGTACCCAGAGTTGTTAGACTTGCTGTGTCAAGCTTTGCAAAAGTCGGGTGATGCTTTTGAATCTTTACGGATTGAAGCGGGGCGTACAATCGGTATCTTGGGTGCGCTGGATCCGTACAATCTTCGTTTGTTCCACTTACAAATGCAAGGCAAGCTCACGGATGCAAAGAAGAAAGAGTTTCGCTCTAGCGCATTTGCTGTTGGCGCGGGTGGGGTGTTCAGTCTGATGGCTAATGGAGCAGATCCGTCAGAAACGCTGACAAGTAACGGATTCGGTGCCGGGTCAAAGGAGACACTTACTGGCATTCGTATTGGCAAACGAATTGGCGGACTTGGGTTGCTAGATGATGGTGCCGAGGAAGCTGCTCTTCATCTCGAGGAATCTCTTCTACTCGCGCCGACACGGAAGGTGGCAAAGAATGACAAACAGACCAGTGGAAAGCTGACCAATATCATTTTGGAGATTCCACCGAACGATTTGCTGCCCTCGATGATCTCGGAATCGTTCCAGTACTTCCCTTCAGTAGCGATCAACGCATTGATTCGCATTCTCCTCGAACCACGTAATTCGGTGCACTACCAGGGCACCTTCATGGCTATCATGTACATTTGCAAAAGCCAACGCAAGCGTGTGGGACAGCACTTGGACAAGATCATTCCAGCCTTTCTTTACACTTTGGAGAAAGTGAACCGTTCTCTGCGCAAATTTCTTTTCGAGCAGCTCTGCGACCTGGTACGGATTGTCGAAGAGCAGATTCAGCCTCACTTGGACCACGTAGCGTTGCTTTCGATCGTCAATAGCTATTGGGACGAACATCTCGAAGAGGTTCTCAACTTGGTCAAGAATCTAGCAAACTCACTGGGCGAGAAATTTCGTGTTTACTTGCCGGATCTCGTCCCTCAAATGTTGCGCGTGATTCGGACAGAGCGTGACAATTCCGCCCGGCCACGAACACTGTTGGTACTAAAAACAGCTGTGTCTCTTGGGCGCTTGCTGGATGGATATCTGCACTTAATTATTCCTGCACTCGTGGCGCTCATCCAGAGTGATGCGGATGTGAATGCGAGGAAGCAAGGTTTGGGCTCACTCGGATCGCTCGTGAAGAAGCTTAACGTAAGCGTGTATGCATCAAAAATTATCCACATGCTAGCACGTGTGATCTCGTCTCAACCGGAGATGGTGTATCTGGCAATGGATTGCCTTTGCTGCATGGTGTACACGATGGGTGACGACTACGCGATCTTTGTTCCAATTATTAGTCAGGTCTTGGGTCGCAACACATCGCGTTCAAACGATATTTTTGACCGCTATGATCTCCTTGTGTCGAAGATCTTGAAATACCAGCCGTTGCCTGTAGCGTCATGGGCAACGGATCCGCTCAAATCACGTGCAGATGCTTCGGGTGATCGTAAGGAGTCAAACTTGTCTGCCCAAGACGAGACCAAGAGCTTACCATGCGACCAAAAAAACTTGATGAAGGCATGGGAGGCATCGCAGCGGTCAACGAAGGAAGACTGGAACGAGTGGATTCTAGCTTTTTCGGTGGAATTGCTTCGAGAGTCACCCTCACCAGTCCTACGAGCTTGCAAAGAGCTGGCTTCAGTGTATCAGCCTTTGGCACGAGAGCTGTTCAATGCATCGTTCGTGAGTGTGTGGCCTCATCTGTCGTCTTCGACCCAGGACAATTTGATTCGGTCTCTGGAGTCAGCCTTTCAGTCGCCTCATTTGCCATCTGAAATCTTGCAAACGCTGCTCAATCTTGCTGAGTTCATGGAGCATGATGACCAGCCTCTACCGATTGATATTCGGCTGCTTGGGTCTTTGGCTGACAAGTGTCATTCTTTTGCCAAGGCTCTTCATTATAAAGAGCTTGAGTTTAACACCAATCCAAGTACTGATGGGATCCAAGCACTTATCAGCATTAACTCGAAGCTTAATCAGCCAGAGGCCGCGCGTGGTATTCTGAAATATGCCCTTGAAAAGCTGGCGGGTATTGAGGTGAAGGCTTCGTGGCACGAGAAGCTTTTACGCTGGGACGATGCGTTAGCGACACACGATCGCGTTCTCCAAGAACAGCCGAATAATGTGGAGTCTATCTTCGGCAAGATGCGTTGCCTGTGGGCAATTGGTGAGTGGCGTAAGCTGAATGACCACGTGCAGGAGACGTGGTCCAAAATTTATGGTGAGAGCCAAGACTTGAACGGTGAGCACGCGGGCGGAGAAACGTTGCTGGATGTGCCCCCAGCTTTGAAAAAGGAATTGTGCAGTAGTGGCGCTCGGGTAGCCTTCTCGCTGCAAAACTGGGACTCGATTCCGAAATACATTAACTCGGACATGGACGCTACAGAGTCTCATCTGTTTAAGGCAGTTGTGTCTATAAGGCGTATGGAGTTGGACGAGGCTATGAGCTCTATTACCGATTGCCGAAAGGAAATGGATCCAACGTTGCGTTCCCTCGTAAGCGAGAGCTATGCTCGAGCGTACCTTCCATCTGTTGTGAATTTGCAGATGCTGACGGAGTTGGAGGAGATAGTCGCCTATTTGAAGACATTCGCCTGCAACAATAACGGTGAACTTACGCTTCTGTCAGCGCCTGTGCTATCATCTTCGGTGTCGACACCTGCATCGCATCGCAAACAAAGCATCAGTAGTCTCAACTTTGTGTCTTCGGCGTCTTCAACATCGTACGGACATGAGAAACAAGTAGCACTGAAGAAACTGCAAACGATTTGGACCAGACGAATGCTAGGAGTGGAGCGCAGCATAGAAGTGTGGCAAAGCCTTATGCTGGTGCGATCGCTCGTATTTGATCCCAGGGAAGACGTCGATATTTGGCTAAAGTATGCACGTTTGTGCTTGAAGTCGGGGCACATCAACCTTGCTGCTAGCGCTCTATGGCGCGTTGGCGCACAACCGTTCATTCGCAGTGTTGAACGAGACCCTTACGCACCGATCCCGATCAACCTTGGTGGCAACGTCGGAGCAAGCCAAGGTTTTGCAAATGGACTGCTGAGTTTAGCGGACAGCACAGCGCAGGACCCGCGCGTGGCGTTTAGCTTTTTGCGACACCTGTGGGCAGAAAATCGCGAAGACGTGGCTTTGAAGCAAATGGATTACTTCATCGAGGCACTGGAGCAGCACGGGGATCCAACAAATGAAGATATGCGTAGACTACGTGTACAAGTGTATATTCAGCTGGGCGAGTGGCAAATGTCGCTGTCGGAGCCACACAAACAAGCTGATGGAGCGTTTGACCATGTCCTCGAGTGTCTGGAGACAGCAACGAAGCTAGACCCGACCAATGACCGCGCGTGGCACGAGTGGGCCCTCATGAACTTTCGGGCACTTGAAGCTACCATGAAAGAATCTGGCCAAGGAGATCCGAAGCGTTACGCTGTTCGAGCCATCCAGGGTTTCTTCCGGTCGATTTCCTTCGGCCACACGAGCTATGATGTGACGAAAGACGTTTTGCGTCTGTTGACACTTTGGTTTGCACAAGGCAATCGTAGCGATGTCCACCTAGCGATGGTTGAAGGATTCCACGAGGCATCTATTGATACGTGGTTGGATGTCATTCCACAGCTTATTGCGCGTATTGACACGCCGAACCCGAAGACGAGCGAGCTCCTTCATGATCTGCTCTCTCGAATTGGACAAGCACATCCTCAGGCTCTAATTTACCCCATCACAGTGGCTTCTAAGGCTCTCAACCCCACTCGAAAGCTCGCAGCCGAGGGGATTCTTGCTGCTGTGCGTCGACATAGTTCTCAGCTCGTGTATGAGGCTGATATGGTATCGCGCGAACTTATTCGCGTGGCCATCCTATGGAATGAGTTGTGGCATGGTGCTCTCGAAGAAGCATCGAAGCATTTCTTCAACAACCGCGATGTGACTGCTATGATTGCTGAGCTGGCTCCACTTCACGAGCTGATGGATCAAATTGGCACGGAAGAGACACCCACACTACGCGAAGTAGCGTTCTACCAAGCGTTTGCGCGAGACCTGAAATACGCAAAGGAGTGGACCAACGTTTATGAGCGCACAAAGAGCCTGGACGATTTGAATCAGGCATGGGATATCTACTACAGCGTCTTCTCTAAGATTCGCAAGCAGCTCGCGAATCTCTCAGCGCTGGAATTGGCCAACGTCGGACCGAAGTTGCTTTCAGTGCGCAATCTGACACTTGCAGTACCGGGCACGTACAAGGCTGGCGCCCCAATTGTCCGCATCCAGTCCTTTGATACAAAAGTCACAGTGCTCACGTCGAAGCAGCGGCCGAGGAAGGTGTCTATCAACGGAAGTGACGGGAAAGCTTATCCGTTCCTGCTTAAAGGCCACGAGGACCTGCGCCAAGATGAGCGAGTGATGCAGCTTTTTGGCGTAATCAATACCCTGCTAGCCAACGACAGCGACACCAGCAAACGCAACTTGGCCATCCAGCGTTACTCGGTGCTTCCATTGTCTCACACGAGCGGCTTGATCGGATGGGTACCCAACTGTGATACCTTGCACCAGCTTATCCGCGACTACCGTGAGGCGCGTAAGATCCAGCTGAACGTTGAACACCGGCTGATGGTGCAGATGGCCCCTGACTACGACAAATTGCCACTCATGCAGAAGGTCGAGGCATTTAAATACGCACTAGGTGAGACGACCGGTCAAGATCTCTACCGCGTCTTGTGGCTGAAGAGCCAGGACTCAGAGGTGTGGCTCGACCGCCGCCGCAACTTTACGCGCTCGCTCGCTGTCATGTCGATGGCCGGTTACATTCTCGGTCTTGGTGATCGGCACCCGAGCAATCTTATGCTGGACCGTGTGTCCGGCAAACTCGTTCACATCGACTTTGGTGACTGCTTCGAAGTAGCGATGGAGCGCGACAAGTACCCGGAGAAAATTCCGTTCCGACTCACGCGCATGCTTACACAAGCTATGGAGGTTAGCGGCATCGAAGGCAACTTTCGTTACACGTGTGAAGCATCGATGCGCGTTCTTCGCGATAATCGCGACTCGCTCATGGCAGTGCTGGAGGCTTTCGTGTACGACCCTCTCATCAATTGGCGGTTGCTCAAGAAGGACACGGTGCCGTCTCACGCACAACCGGAAGATGACGGCGCGGGTGGTGCCGAGCGTGGAGGAGGCACTGGAGACGGCTCGGATGTCAGCACTAGGGAGGATTCCATTCGTGTCAGGCGTGAAAGTGGACAGGACGGCGACGACGATGGCGATGGGGAAGGAGATGACGATGCTGCGAATGATGAGAGTTTGGGCGAGGACAAGCTGACGGGAAACAGTGTGAAGAGCTCGACGTCATTGACCCCCGTGACTTCGAGGAGACGACGTCACTCTTCATCGGAAGCTGCAATGCTGGGATTCAACATGGACATGCTCGACTCCGCAATGGCGCGCGCTTCGATCGCAGAAGGACAGCGGGACAACTTTGGCACGTCGTTCGTGGCCGCTGCCCATCCGCAATTGAACGAGAAGGCGTTGAGCGTCATCGAGCGCGTTAAGAAGAAACTTGCTGGTCGTGACTTTGACGATGGCAGCAAGGTGCTGACGGTGGATGCACAAGTGGATCGGTTGATCCATCAAGCCACGTCGCACGAGAACTTGTGTCAACTCTATTACGGGTGGTGTCCCTTCTGGTAGTCAAGTCGGTCCGTCCGTCCGTCCGTCTGTCACGCATGTCTGATTCGACTCCATTTGTATACACGCGTGCATACACGTATAGTGAGTGAGTATCTCTGCGTCTCATCGAACAGCGTGCGCCACACTAATTTCGGGTACTTTCAAGTGGCCTGTTTTTCTGTCCACGTTTGATTGGCCCGCACACACGTCACTTGGACATGGCGGCTGCAGGCAAAGGCAAGAAGCGCAAGGCCGCCCCTGGGGGCGCTGGCGGCAGCAAGAAGAAGAAGCAAAGCAAGACAAAGAACAAGGCCCAAGCTGAGCGCAAGAGCTTCTCTGCTGGACCCAAGAGCAAGACGAAGAACGGCTCGAAGAAGCCGCAGCCAGTCGCTCGCCAGCCCACGTCGCAGCTGCAGGAGGAAGACGTGGAGATTGACGAGGAAGACGTGGCTTTCTATGAGAATAACACGGAATTTACGACTTTCCTGGCTAATATGGACACGAAAGGGCTGAGCAAGCCAGTGCTGACGAAAGGTGACAAGAAGGTCAAGTCTGTCAAGACACCAGCAGCAAAAGGAGGAGAGGAGAAGAGCAGTGAGTCCAAGGGAGAAGACGTGCCGTTGGAAAAGCTCGAGGCTCATCCACGCAAAGCTGCGTGGACGACGGACAAGCAGGAGGTACTGAAGGACAAGCTGCCGGTCAAGTTTATGGATGGCAGCGTGCGTGCCAACAAACTGATGGTGGAGAAAGAGATGGAGGTTGAGGCTGCAGCGGATCCGATTGAAGTGGAGGAGGAGGAGGAGGAGGAGGAAGAAGAGGAAGACGTGAGTGTGAAGAACGAGATGGACTCGGACGTGTCGGATATGGAATTTGAAGAGATTACGGACGCTTCCGCTGCAGCACCTAGAGACACGCCACTGTCGGCGGTGGATCTGAAGCGCCAACGTGGGATCCGCCTGGTGACGAAGAAAGTGGAAATTGCGCAGCTCTGTGAAAGCATTTTGGAGAACCCGGAGGAGTCGTTTAAGAAGAACAAGGATCATCCACAGCAGTTTAGCAAGATCCAGCAGCTACAATCGCTGTGCCATGATCCAGATGTGACGGTGCAGCGTCTTAGCTTGATGTCACAGTTGTCGGTGTTTCTGGATATCTTACCAGACTACAGGATTCGTCTTCAGAAGAGTGATGCTGGTACCGAGGACAAGGGCAAGCAGAACCACGGACGTCCTATGAAGAAAAAGGTGCAACAGATGCAAGATTATGAGGCTGCCCTGCTCAGCAACTACCAACAGTTTCTTAAGCACTGCGCTGGGTTGGTTGTGAAAGGGCTGAAGGGTAAACACCCAGAGCAGCTTGCCACCATGACAGTGCGCGATCGGCGTAACGTGTTGCTCGCTGAGACTGGTGCCCGTTGTTTAGCACAATTACTGGAGAAGAAGTACGCCTTCAACTTCCACCTCAACCTCGTGATCGCACTGGTACCAATGGCCGACTCGCAGTTCAAAAACATCCGCGAGCAGGCTTGCGCGTCTTTCGAATGTGTCTTCAAGAGTGATAAAACGTGTGCGTGCTCTTATGAGATTGTCCAGCAGATATCGAGCTATGTGAAGCAGAAGCAGCACCGTGTGCAGCCGTACATCATTCGGACGCTGCTGGTTATGCCACTTGAAGTCACCATGGAGCAGGGCGAAGCAGCGCGCAAGAAAGCAAAGTCCGACCGCAAGAAACGTCGTCGTCAGCAGGCAGATGGAGACACTGTTGCCGCTGGTCTCAAAGAAGCTGAAGCTGTAGTGGACCGAGCCGAGCGCGAAAAGACGCAGGCTGACATTCTACACGAGCTTGTGCTCATTTACTTTCGCATTTTGAAGCAAGCTACCTACTCGCAGGCACTTCCTGCCGTGCTGGAGGGACTTGCTAAGTACGCGTTCCTGATCAATCTTGACATCATGATCGACCTGCTTAAGGTGCTCAAGGTTCTGCTGCGCGAAGAGGACGTGCTGCCACTTCCTGCGGCACTACAGGCGGTGCTAACGGGAGTGCGTGCACTGCAAGGTCCTGGTGGACAGGAACTAATGATCGACGAGAAGGAGTTCGTGGACATCCTTTATCGTCTGTTGTATCGCTTCGCCGATGGCGAGGCGGTCTCAGACTCATCCTGCTTCCCGACTCTGCTGCAGTGTGTGGAGGCAGTGTTCTTACGCCGAAAAGAGATTGTCGTGGAGCGCGTGGCGTCATTTGTGAAAAGACTATTGTTGGTGACCCAGCACCTCCCTCCACACCAAGCATTGGCCACGTTGTCTCTGCTTCGAGCGCTTTTCCACCGCTACGCCAAGTTGCAGCAGCTCTTAGAGTCGGACACGGATCGTGTTGCATCGGGTGAGTACCGTGCTGACATTGGCGACCCTGACTTTGCGAACCCGTTCTCGAGTGCGTGCTGGGAATTGGCACTGCTTGCACGTCACGTCCACCCGAAGCTGTCTACATACGCGCTCGGGACTGCCCAGATGGCTCCAACTCTACCGAACGAGCATGCCCGAGCGCTCATGGATGCCTTCGATCCGTATGCTGGTGCGACGTTTGCGTTCAAGCCAAAGGTGCCTGTGCCGCCTAGCAACCCACTGCACAAGAAGATTGCTAGTGAAAACAACAAGAACGACTCGCGCAAGAAAAGCCGTCAGCGTCGTGCGCGTCAGTTTTTCGTGCGTGATCCGTTGGCGAACCTGGACGAGCAGTACTGCAAGACGACTGCCTCGCTTTTCTTCCAAAAGTGCCTCGAACTTGACGAGCAGCGCAGTACCAGCGCGTTGCCACTGATGTTCAAGAAGTAACAGCGCGTGCGTGCTTGCACGTCCAGCAGACCATAGATAGATGCATTACGATAATAAAGCAGTCATGACATGACACAAGTCAGCAAGTACATATCAATCTCATCACGTACGTACGCGCGGGTGCTTCTAAAACGGGCTATCGTATCGACGATGCGCTGCAGCATTCAAGCTCCGAGGTGCTGTAGAGTACATGCTAAATGCACCGTTGTTCGTTGCATCGCTGCGTTGGGAATAGCCCACGTTCGGATCCCCATAGTGATACATTGTAGCTGCTGGTGGCGCTGGCCGCCTCGCCTTCTCCCGTCGAGCAACGTGCACATTCCGCCAGAGCACCCCCGTCATTGCAAGCACAGCCATGGCTGCAATGATGCAAATGATGCTCGCAACCAGCACAACGTGAGTCCATTTCGCCACGAGCTCATAAAAGGCGCTGCGGCACTCCATGAACGGCGCATTGGCCACCATATCATCGGCGGCAGTAGCACTAAGCAGGAAGCCGCCACACCAGGCCTGGTTCGTGCTTGTTCGAGGACACGATGTCTCGGACCAGTCCCGCACCATCGCGTACTTCCTGTACTGTGCAGCCAAGTGACACACGTCACAGACGTCGCTGATTGCCGCGAGCGTCACGGCGGAGCAGACGTTGGTAAAGTTGGTCGTCGAGTCGAGAAAGTGGTCCGTGAGCGACACGTTGAACATCTCGAGCACCGTATGCACGGCCGCGTCTTGGCAGTAGTGCGGGACCTGGGCCGAGCAGTACAGTCGGTTAAAATTGGCTCCGAGAGACGCTTCTTGGGGGACCGGGTACGCCCGAGCCTTCCAGTCCGCCGCTTTCGAGTTGGCGAGAAACCCGCCCACGGCCACGACCCCAACGAGCACGAGCGTGAGCACGAGCACGAGCGCGTAGATCGTGAGCAAGAGCTTCTGCTGCAGCAAAGCCCCGAAACACCCGAGCGAAGAGAGCGCAATGACCACCGCACCGAGCACGAGCATGAACACGAGCGTGGACGTGCCGATCCACGCGTAGTCGCCCCTGAACGCGTCCAGCCAACCAGAAGTCGTCACGCGATGGCTGAAGTACACGAGGAGACAACCGGCGACCATGAACGCCATGTTCAGGAGCAGCAGCAAGACCTTGGCGACGTTCCCGAGACTGCCGACGTTCGCCATGCCGGCGATGGCGTGGCTTCCTCCTCCTCCTCCGCGTCGTCGTTCGTCCATGAGGTACAATCGAGAGACAAGGGATGAGGTTACGCCCCGAGACGTTCCAATTGCTCGAGTGTGTGGCTGTTCGTTGGTGCGATTGGAGGGTTGACTGGAGGTTTGTATGTGGTCAAGTCGAGTCGCACGGGATGTCGAGACGTCGGAAGAAAGCGTGAAAGAAAAGAGCCGGACTGAACGCTACGTCTGACTCCTTCTTGGCTGTAAAGGTCTCAAATCGATTACGTCGAGAGGGTACATACTTTCCCTGTCGCGACTGCTGACTCCTCTAGTCTTCTTTAGTAGATCGCCGGTAATACTCAGAGCACGGTTATCTTCTTTTCCTATTCAAACCTGGACGAACGGCACGACACTCTTGCTAGGAATTGTCTACCTTGCAGAGCATTTCTAGCACTTACAGTCGTATAGTCCACCTTGGAAAATCACGTTGGGACTTTGGTCACCCGTCAGACATTGTGCAGACGTGGCTGACGAATGCTGCGTATCAAGTCAAGAAAACGTCACACCATCGCTTACACATAGATCGCGTTGGTAGTGGACAAAGTAGAGAATGCGTACAGTCGTTGCTGAACAGACATCCAAAAGTGAAACCCGGACGGCGAGTGACCATCTCGTTGATCGTGGCAGCTTCAGCTGGATGAACAACCGGATAATTTATAGTGTTCGTGCATTTGACCCACAATGATGAAAGCAGGTACTTTCAGGAAGAATGCCCATGAAATCGATGATTTGCTTGTGCGTTCTCTGAATCACGACATGTGATTCCTTGCGAGAATAGTAGCTGCCACTAGTCTACAGTAACGAGGACGGATGGCTCGTAAAGTCTTTCTTCGCACGTCAATTTGTCGGGGAGATACATCACACGCGACTTTAAATCTTCAAGGGTTTTACCACGACATCCACAGCATCGCCAACAGCCGCAATTGCATCTGCTCTCATATGTTCTTGGGACCAACCCCAGTGGCCGAGTGGTGGACCCCTGGAACTGGGACTGGGAGTACCTGGATCGATACCCGGTGGGGGTTCGATTACAGGGCGCCGGAGATAGGCTAATAATGTAGACGAGCAACCACCAATGAGTGGCCGGTGCCGTCCGGAGGCCCTACAAGCCGAAAAGCCCCATAGTGTAATGAGGGGTGCGGGTCCTGGAAGGAGTTCAAACTGAGTCAGAGTACTCGCAGTTCACCCCAGGGTGATCTGAAGGACCGCGCGGCATAAATCTCTCATATGTTCTTCGGGTGGAGAGAACGGGAGAGGAACGAGCCAGATGGGTATCAGTCAGAAGACTGAACTCATCGATGGAGCAACTAAGATTGTCGTCTGTGTCGACAGTGATTGCTCTTGTAGCCAGCACTGATAGCATGCATGTAACTCGCATTCTAGCCCCGAGCGAGACTCCTCGAACAACGAGGGCAAATTAATTGCGTAAGCTCAGCGTTGACGGCAATGCAACGAGATAGTGATCGATTACCAGACTATTGACTACCGGCAATTACCAGCTCACCAATGCATCACAAAACATCCGCTGCTTACGACCGTGTTACCAACAATTTGACAGCATTCGTTACCAATAATTTGACAGCATTCGTTACCAATAATTTGCCGGCATTCGACGATATACCACTGACAATCTCACTAACTTCACCAATAATGTCGTCAATGTTGTCACCTACCATCGTATGCTATTCCCACTTTGCAAAGGGGTTGCACATCGTAGGGTACTCGGTATCCTGTGTCTTCGACACACGGGATGGTATCCCCCTGAAAGAGATTCAGAAAATTGTATCGGTTTATAGGGGCTGACGAGGATCAGTCACAAGATAAGAAGTGTGGAGAAACAGCAAATCCCATAAAAATCAAGAGAAAATAAATACACGCATACCATAAAATTCGACACAACTACCCTGCCATTTCGATAGCGTGGTCCACACTACTCTAGTCGATAGCCGAGCTTGTCGTCTCCAGTATTTGTGCTTTCATAATTAAGCGAATCTTTCAAAATTCCTTCAAATGTAACAAATTAAAAACGCTCATTCTAGACTCAGCAATGAACAGCGAGCTTCCCGTGGTGCGTGTTCCAAAGTCTCGTGACTATCACGTGGGCCATGTATATCCGCCCATATCTCACCCACTCTCTATCCACATACAACAGGAACTTCTGCAGGGCGAATGGCCGTGTCAAAGTAAGATCGACTTGCTCACGAGGACTTTGGCGGCGCACCAACAACTCGCTTCGCGACTGCAGTCCATGACGCGCGACTTACGGGGAGAGCGCTACTATCCCTCACAGGTGCCCTATCTGATCTGTTTGCAATAGAGGCCCCTAATGTGATTTTCACCATGTGTCATCGTCGTGGTTATTTTGGTGCAAACTAGAGCGAGACCAAACAGCTGTGCGTGCGGGTGTATCACACATACGTTCCACCTACTCAAGCCACTGCAGACACAGTGGCGACACCAGGAAAGTGGACGCTCAAAGTTGAAGGAGTCGACGCTGCAGCTGGACGTCCTACAATTGTGGTGGGTGGATCAATAGGGTGTGAGATAGTGGGCCCTGTGACAGCTTACCAGTATCTTTGTGGGTGTGTTTTATGCTGCAGAAATTCTCGAGCTACTTTCGAAAAGCTTCCATTGAACTCGATCCACATCTTTACTCGGACCACGTGATTGAAGTGCGTTCTTACGCTCTTGTTGTAATGTTGACTACTTCTTTAACTAGAGCTGTTGATGTGCAGTGGACGAGTTTTCAGAAGACTAGTCATGATGTCGACGGACTTGAAGTAACAAGGACCGGAAGTACGGCGCATACAGTGAAGATCAAGCTACTGCCAGCACATACTCTCGAGCGGTTCACTATCTCGCCTGTGTTGAAAGCAGTCATTGGCCAGTATGTCGGTCCGGCCAAGGCATACACGAAGCAGGATATCGTGCTCGCAATGTGGCAATATATAAAGCTGCGTAATCTGATCAAAGAGGACGACTGTCGGATGGTTGCGTGTGATGACAGGTTGGCACAAGTGCTGAACTGTGTGTCGCTGCCATTCACGTCGATTATAGTGGCGCTCAAGCAGCATCTAGCACCCGTTGACGCTATCGACCTCGAGTACACACTGATCCTCTCGGCGGCATGCGAATCCGAGTTGCTCGAAGAGCAGTTCTTTGACGTGTCTGTTGCAGCAACGTCCGAATTAGACCGGACTCGGGTCCGTGCTCTTAAAGAATGTGAGGATCTGACACAAGACCAGAGCAAGGAACTTGCGCTGCTGAAGGAACAAGAGTTAGATATCTTGGAGCGTTTGCAAATGTACGCGCGGAAGAAGGAATGGATGACTCAGTTCGCTCAAGATCCGTGCGGGTTCATGGCAGATGTGGAAAAGTCCCAGCTGGCTGACGAGGAGGTTTGTGGCAAGTTCGTTTTGTTTAGCAGTTGTATGAGGTCTAACGGTCCTGACTGATAACGTACAGATTTTGACTGCCGAGACGCAACTGGATGAGTTCAATATCCCCCATCCTCAGCAGTTCACGCAGCCATGGGTTCGTGGGGTTGTTGGCGAGCTGCTTACGACTCGCTCTACCAACTAGACGTCTACTGTGATGCATTGTGAGGCCGGACACGGTTGCAGTGCCGACGAAGTAGTAACGTCAGCAATGTGATACCCAGAATTACTAATGAGTCCCTCATTGTGTTCAGATTGTTTACGGGCAGAAGATGTCTGCGTTGACATACGAAGCTTGTACCGAACGGAGTGTTGTTGTTCGGGTAAAACGTGGTTTCTATAGCGGTGAACCATTTGTAGCAACTTTTTACAAAACAAGAAAACGCTAGCAACAACTGCTTAAGCGCCGAAAAAGGTAGGGGAGAAAGTGCTGGAGCCTACCTTTTGATGTGAATCATTCAGCCGAGAGAACTGGATCAAGTTCTGCATTACCCCCGTTCCCATTTTGGGTGTTTGGCGGCTAGGAATGGGTTGTGCTGTGTGTGTGGTAATTTATGAAAGTGTCGATGGATTGCTATGTGTTAACGCTACTCGTTGATATTTGTTGATGATTCTTGAGACGCACGTAAGAACTGGAAGACGGAAGACAATCGTGTCTGCTTACGCTGTCAGCAACAAAGTGCAGCCGACGCCATATAATTGATCAACTAAAGAGACACCAATTTGATGGACGTTTGTATGGCGGTGAGAGAGGAATGTGACATTAGTTTCTTGATCTTCAATCCATCAAGAACTACGGATAAAAACCGCTTCACAGTTACCGTGTGCTGGAAGAGCTGATATTCGCTGCCATTAAGTGTCGAGCATTTACTTTCTCTGTTCGCCCTTCGTCACCTTAAAGCCAATCATGACTTACTGCACTCTCTATGTGGCCTCGTCCAAGAGTTACGCTTACATGTATAATGCATAAATATTTGCTATAAAGATGGACATGCTGCATCGCATCGGTATAATGTGTCAGGTACACCTAGCTTTGCGTACAGACACGCACACACACGTATAAATACAAACTGAAAAACAGGTTTTGAAAGCTCGATATCCACTTTGCGCACAGTCACTGACACTGCAGTCTCCGGACTCACTATCAGCAGTCCACCAAGGTCGTCGAATCATCGATTAAACAACTTTGAATAGGGTCAATCCATCGGTACCGAAGATGTGAGTATCGAGAACAACACGCGTGAGGATCAAGCGGATGTCAAGAACGGCAACATGCTCCACATGTGTCATGAGGGTGAGGTAAAAGTAACAAGACTTTAAGAAGAGACGCAGCTGTCTATCAAGCTGCCTCCCTTAGTGGCCGCTACGATTACAGAACTGCGGAGCGCTCCATCAACATTCGAATGAAATGTATCAAACACCGGTGTCTGCCGCGACGCTAGGCTCGTGAGACGTAGCGGCGTCTATAGATGGTAGATGTACACGGTTTATGTCTGCTCTTGCACTGCCATTTCTTCAAGAATCCCTGCCTTGCATATGCGTGGGCAATCAATCGCGGGCGAATCGACCTTGAATTAGTGAGTGATCTCACCCGTGGATGTATCTGTCACAGCTCTACTTTCATTTACAGCAGAAATTGTTCGCCACCCACTTCCCATTCTAATAGTTGAGTCACGCAATGTATCGGTTCCCGCTCATGTGAGCATTTTGCACCCTTGTAGTCTGTCAGGCTTTGGATAGGTGTCCAACGCGTGCGGTATTGCGAGTGTGCGCTACACTTTTACAGCATTTTCGATGTCGCGCAATAGCTTGAGTAGATACATTTGTAACGTATTTCTCGCTCCACTTTGCTGCCGTGTCAGATGTGGCCCTTTGCATCGCATCTTGAGACTACGACACGCTTCGAATGATGGAGGGAATCTCCCCTCGACCCTAATTGAGCCGGTAGCGAAACTTGCTGCTCCGACGGCGGCGACGGCAACGTACTACTGATGATCTGTTCATTGCTGATTGGCAACTAGCATTTGACTATACTACTGTGGTTGCTGCTGCTAGTTTACATCGATGCGCTTCCGGGGCCGATCAACTGCCAATCCATTTCGGTCCAACAGCCAAGGACTCACAACAGAGGCGAGCAGAAGCTGGTCTTTAGTCTTGTGGGATCTATTTAGCAGACCACGTGTAAAATGTATGCAACTGGCGGGTGGCATTCGTCGCATGGTTTCACGCGCTCCTGATGCTCTGCAAGTAGATCAGGAGTTCACTGCTTCGATGCTGCAAGTGATGGTGCATCCAATTGCTGATTTGAGCCCTTAGCGAAGGAAGCCCGTGCGACAAGAAGCACTTACGACCAAGTTTGATTTGTTCACTACATCTCCAAGATTCCGTTCGATACGAACTACAAATGGCGATCGTGCAGTTATTGACCACAATCGGTCTGCGTACAAGACTCGATACATCGCGACTCGCTTGTTCGTGTGGAGCTGTCGGGTATCTTGTAGTTGCGTAGCAGACTTTCCAGATTGCCGTTGTTAATGCCGTTCGCAGACAGTATTTAGACGGAGGTCCGATGCCATCACATTTTGTCATTCCTCGCAGTAGCTCGTTTGACGGCGGCGGGTCCTTTTTTGGAGAGAATCGTTCACGCATGTGATGACAGAAACGGGTGAATAGACTCATTCCCGTCACGCTAAACTCTGCACTCCCCACTCTCGTGACCTATGTTCTGCACTTTAAAGGGTCGTTTTCTGACCTGGAAAGTAGCTTCCATGTCGATAGCTGCACTTCTGCCGTCCATCTGGATTGAAAGCGCCGTCGGCAAATGACTTGGAGGTGGAAACAAATGAGACACGTACACGTGCGATCGTCGACTCGGAATGGTTACAAGCATGAGCTGCCAAGCCATTTCCCATTTTTATTTGTGCGGTGAGAACCTCATCGAACCTGCCATCGTCTCGTTTAGCTTGGAGTCATGGCGGAAGAAAGTTGTTGTGGCTGCGTCTCGCTCGACCCGGACAACGAGTACGACACGGGACTGCACGTCGGCGCTATCTTCATTATCTTTGCAGTCTCTGCAGCAGGCACGATGGTCCCCATCATCTCGCAAAAGGTCTCGTATTGCAACACCAACTCGGTCATCATGGAAGCGATCAGTGCCTTTGCCTACGGTGTGGTCCTTGCTACAGGTCTTATCCACATGGTCAACGAAGGGATCGAGAAGTTGAGCAACGAGTGCCTCGGTTCCATTGTAGAAGACTACGGAAGTCTCGGTCTGGCGTTCGTGCTGATCACGCTCGTGCTCATGCATTTCATCGAGTGCGAGAGCTCGGTGTTCTTTGGTGCTCAAGGCTCGATGCTCCACGGGCACGGGCAAGACCATCATGCCCATGGAGAACCCGTTGCTCAGGAGGTGTTCGCGACTCCGGACGGGCTTAATTACACCCCTGATGAGAATCTGTACCACGTCAAGCCTCACAGTGCACCCGCCTCGACTACTCGTCGCAAAGTCGCCACAATCATCTTCGAGGCCGGTGTCCTCTTCCACTCTGTGATCATCGGAGTTGACCTCGGCGTCACGACAGGATCCGAGTTTGAGACGTTGCTTGCAGCGCTGTGCTTTCACCAGTTTTTCGAGGGGATCGCTATCGGTGCCTCTGCTCTGAGCTCGCTCGAGAGCAAGACGAAACTATTTGTGCTGAACTTTGCGTTCGCTGTCACGACTCCTATCGGTCAAGTGATTGGCATTGCTATCCACAGCACGTACTCGGAAACCTCGGCGACCGCTTTGTGGGTGCAGGGCACTCTTGACTGTGTCGCTGGTGGCATTTTGCTCTACACGGGTCTAGTGGAGCTCATGACGTACAACATGACCACGAACAGTAAGTTCCTGTCTCGGTCGGCGCTACAGCGTTTCACATTGTACACTTGTCTATGGCTGGGTGCCGGCTTAATGGCACTTATTGGCAAGTGGGCGTAGACTTGAGTCGCTGTGTCGTAGGGACGTACATGCGACAGAAGTATTGAGCTGTTGCTAATACGCGCTACACGCGATTTCGTATCCTTATTCGATCCAGTACAGCCTGGAGAGCACTGGTACAAGGCCAGCGGTCGTCGGGCGTACTGCTTGTGCAACATCGGTACAGGTTCGGTTACGCGAGATTGTACAACACAGGATATCCGTGTTCTTACGGACGAGCTTGCGCAAACAATATACAGAGAGAGAAGGAGAGCGTTGCGTTGGATCCACGTCGTCGTACAATTTTTAACTCGATCGCTCTGCCGCTCGTGCAGATATCTCATCGATAGCCAGCCAGTCAATGTCAGGTGGGACAACTTCGAGTAATATGGAAGTATCGGAATCGCGTCTGCCGACTTTGATCGTGGCTGTTGCATGTTGGGCCTTGCTATGGACACTCGTCCTGAACATCGTCCCTGCAGGCGCTACGAGACGCAATCACATCATCTCATTGAACGCGACGCACGGCGTCGTGTCAACGACCTCGTCAGTGATAACTTTGTACTACGGACTAGACACGACAATCTCAGTAGCAGTCTCGCTGTCTTTCTTCCTCGTTGATCTCGTGGCTATGATTTACGCAGACGGACTGACGAACCTGCTCTCCCTCCGACTCGCACGGCTAATGGACTACGCCCACCACGTCTTTGGGCTGTACTGGGGCGTCAAGCTCTTTGTCAACGAAGCCACAGTATGTGACGCATCCTTTGGGAACGCTTACGTCTGGATGCAAACGAATGAGTTGAGTACGGGCTTTTACAACTGGTTTCGACTTACCGATAGCCCCGTGGCCGGTGTCTTGTTCGTCACCTCCTTCTTCTTGTTCCGGGTGGTGTTCAATACAGTCTACATCCTCCCCAGGGTCGCACGCAATTGCCAGATGCTCTACGTCTTCGGCTGCTCGCCATTTTTCGTACTGCAGTACATTTGGTTTTACATGATCGTACGTAAAATGGTTTCGACGCGGTCTCGTGAGGACACTGTGGAAAAAGGGAAGACGCGATAGATCAAGGAGGACATCGAAGCTGTCATGATGCTACTCAGTGAAGCTTGAGGATTAATGATACATGGCTTTCCAGACGTGGCCACACAACCCGGCTCAGTACACAAACTTGTTCAGATATTTACTTCCGTGCGAGTGGTCATACTAATTTGACTCCATTGTCAGCTTCCCATTGAATCGAAATACCATCAGAGTCATCGGTTTGCATTTGGGTTGACAGGACATCCAGCTATCCGATTGCTACTGTTGCGACTTCTCAGTATCGCGTACTATTCGTGTTTAACAATTGTTGTTGTAGTAGCACACCCGTTTTGGTTGCCATTTGCCTCGAATCTAAGTGACAAGAGCAAACTAATACGAACGCGGACGTCTACTTGACACGTCATTATCATCAGCTCAGTTTCCTCGTAGCAAAACGTTTAACAATGGTGTCCATCCTTACATTGTGAATCTTGTCCTGGCTGGGTCAATCACTGGACAACGTTGTAACGGGGTAGCCCGTTACATGATCTTGACACCAAACGGTGTCATTAGGGAGATTGTCTAGCGTGACAATATCCTATCGATATTATCCGAGATAGACAATATTTAAGGAATATAATCCCCTTTTCGAATAATATTCGTGCGCTGCTCAAAGATTACTTGTTAAAAGACTGTCAACCAAGGTTGCCACCAATCGCTGCTAGACGCGCGCAATGAGTGGTGAACAGGTTGTCGTCCTACGACAACGTAGATTAAAATAGTTAAATAAAGACTAAAGTTATATTAATAGCTTAACTATACTAAAAAAATCTCTTTTTACCTTTTGCTCAAACTAGTAGTTTGAGTGATTTATCTTCCTCTGCACGTACTAGTGTACGTAAAGTTTTGCGGCACCCCAAACAAAGTGTGCCTCGCTACACATGGTAGCACTTTGTAGTCCATCCAACGACTGCCTAGTGTCCGCCAAACATGAACATGTTGGACGTAGAAGACGACAGATTCCACGTCCCACGTGAAGGCTACTCCCATCTGAGTGACTCAGAATGGGAGGTAGTCAGCCGCACGAGTGTTCTCATGGGCGAAACCGCCATCAGTGGTATGTTGGAGTCTCTCAGCAGAGACCAGCAACATGCTGCTACCAACAAGTTTCTACAAGGGTACTTGCCGTCGAACGACAGAAAATAGCCTTGCTACAGCAGCAAGGCTCTCATCTATCGATGGGCGGGCCGACGCACATGCGTCGACCCGAAACCCTGTAGATAGATATATTACAGTACAAGGGAACCGATGAAGATTCCCTTTTGATATGGTTCGTCGAGTTAGACGATGCCATCAGGGTCCCGTCACATCGAGGGTGACGAGATGCAAGTCACCTTCGCCCTGTCAAATTTTACGGGACGAGCAAATACTTGGGCCTTAGAGCTCAAGCTTCACGACCCAAACGTGTTTGAGTCGTCAGAGATCTTGAAGTCTCGGCTTAAAGAGACGTTTGAGCCACCAAGAGCCGAGTTCAGAGCACGCTCTGCACTCCTGAGGTTAAAGCAAGGCAAGCGTGACGTGCATGCTTACGCACAGCACCTGCGCTACCTTGCAAGTCGCGTTACGGAGAACCCTGTTGATGAGCACACGCTCATTTAACGTGTTCATTTACGGCCTTGTGTATGGACCGGTGAAGACCCACATGTTCCAAGAGGACTTCCATACGCTGGAAAAGGCGATATCATACGCGGAACAAGAAGACTTCAGTCTGAGACAGTCTCAGACTAACTCCTCAAACTATCGTCCGACGAGACGACAGGAACCAGAAGGTCCCGAACCAATGGACCTCTGTTACATCGAGAGCGAGAACTCGCGCTCTCTGAGTCACAAGCAAACGGCAAGATGCTATCGCTGTCAGAAGGTTGAACACTACGCTCATGAGTGTAGTGTCCCAAGCACCGCAACATGTCCAAAGACAGGACGTGATGACCGCCGTTGGCCGAGGAAAGATCCAAGGCGTGGTTTCGACCATGTCGCTAAGCCGCAACAGCAAGTCGGACCGTCAAAGAACGGTCAGGGTCAGTAGGGGCGGAGCACCCTGCTGATCCAGCAACGTCAAGAGAATTTGCAGGACTCTTGACGAAGATTGCTCCCAACACACAGTCTCTGTGTGTACTGCCTTTAGTGATGAGGAGTCTCTCATCACTTTGAAGATCAAAGTGACAAGTGGAATGTCACTTCGCGCTCTAGTTGACTGTGGTGCGTCGAACAGTTTTATTCGACGCCAGTAGCTAGGGGATAGTAGGCTCAATAATGTTGAGCGAGATTTCCCTCCAACGAGGATGACGGTATGCCTTGCTACAGGCGCATCCGTAACAGTGAACAAACGTGTAGTGGGAATCCACTACACGCTAGAAGGAAAACAATACGATGATGACTTTATCGTATTGGATTTGGATGACAAATTTGATGTCATCCATGGTCTGCCATGGCTTAGAAAGTACAGGCCATGGGTTAGCTGGCAGCATCGATCCGTGAAGATGCCTGCCGTTTGTTCATCGGATGGCCATCTGACGAACGTCTTGGAGCGTCCACAAGCGTGTTGATGTACTACGAGTGAGTGCGATGGTCTCACTTGTGGTACGGTCGTTAGTACAATTGCACAAGAACACAGTGTAGAAGGTCACTACACTGTGGAACCAGCTTCCGGCACGTGTGTAGAGACACAGGTTGCGCCGAAGGCTCAGCACTTGAATAGATTGAGTGGACTGGAACATGGATGCACACCAAGAAGTGTGCATCCAAGAAGAGAGATTAGTTTTGTTGAGGATGAACAACACGTTGAAGCGAGATCGACTATCAGAGAGTCGATCGCAGAGCAAGCCCGATCGACTGAAAGAGAGTCGATCGAAGAGGACGTGACTGTGGTGGTGCAACCACAGTCAGTGCACGTATTGAAAGAAAATTCCAGCGTTCCTGAGGGTGATAGCTCCCGAGACGGTTATGTTGAGGGTGTGGTTCCCCAACCACCTGCGGATGTGTTTTCCCAGGAAATCACCGAGACACTGAATGTCTTGGTGAATGACGGATCAAGTGTAGGCGCTTATACACTCGATCTGGTTACGCCCCCGAATACAGCTTCGGATGTAGTCAAGTTGCCAACGCTAGAATCTAAAAGATTCTTGCGAGATCTGCGTAGTGACATGATTAAGCAGATCTGCGTACTCGCCACAGAGGAAGAGTACGTCGCCGATATTCGGTCGGCACAAATGTTTGCTGAGAACAGACAGGTTCTCAGTAGCTCATCGATAAATGAGAGTTTTCTCGATGAGAAGACCCGGATTGAGCGATACACGTCTCAATCTTGGGAGTTGTTGAAGACAAATCCTTTGTATGAGTATTTGGTCGAATTCAGGGATGTTTTCTCTGAATTCGTGCCATGCGAGCTGCCCAAAGACAAAGGCACTCGGCATGAGATCGAACTGAAACCTAATTCGAAATGATTTGTCATGAAGCAGTGGCCACTGCCTCGTGAACAGGTCACAGCGATCGACAAATTCTTTGCCGATCGTTTAGCGGCTGGTCATGTGAGGGAATCAACGTTCCCATACAGCTATCCAACCTTCTGTGTGCGAAAGGCCACAGGAGAGCGGCAGGTAGTGCACGCGTTCAACAAATTGAATGCTGCAAAGGTACCAACTCAAACGCCGATCCCAAGAAAGGATGTCATCATAGAAGGTATGGCAAAGAGCACCATCTTTTCATCCATAAATTTGATGGATGGATTTTATCAGATCCTCATGCGTGAAAGGGATACCCCTTAAACAGCAGTGAGCACCCCAGTGGTATGCTCTGGGAGTGGCTAGTGATGCCACAGGGGCTAAGTAACGCGCCCGCAACGTTCAACAGATGTGTTTCGAACCTGTTGCGATCGGTGCGCGATCTCTCACCGAGTTACTTCGACGATGTATTCGTCCATAGCCGTGCTGTGAATGAAAAGACGGACGTAGATGGTGATCTAACCCACGTCCGAAAGGTTCTTACACTCATGCGAGAGCATAAGTTGTTCGCTAACCTCAAGAAGTGCATATTCGCAGCGAACGAAATCCCACTTTTTGGCTGCATCTTGGGTAAAAACGGTGTGCGTCCTGATCCGGAAAAGATTAAGGAGATTAGCGAATGGCCTGTGCCAGTCGACGTCGAGAGACTTCGAAAGGTCCTTGGCTTGGCGGCGTACTTGCACAAATACTCGTACAATCTACGCCTAGATGACCGTACATCTCTCTCGTCTGTTAAATAAAAAGGTGAGGTGTTCATGGAGCGCTGAGTGTCAGCACTCCTTCAAAGTTATCATGAAAAGCTTGACACAATCGCCTGTGTTGGCAATTGCAGACCAGGATAGACCATTTCATGTGGTCTGTGACGCCAGCGATTTTGCAATTGGCTGCGCGTTAATGCAGTACGACTCAGACGGCGTTGAGCGCGTTGTCAGTTATCAATCGCTTCAGCTGCAAGCAGCTGAGCGAAATTACCTGGTGCATGAAAAGGAACTCCTTGCCATGAAATCTGCACTGGCCAAGGTTCGGGTATATCTCTTAGGAGATAGGCCCTTCATAGTTTACACCGAACATGCATCGTTACGCACGGCCGTAAACAGCCCACACCTCTCGCAACGAATGGCGAGGCGACTGTCTTTCTTTGTGGAGTACAACTTCTCCGTCGAGTATAAACCAGGACGACTTAATGTCGTCGCTGATGCTCTTTCACGTCGGCCCGATTTCGAGCCGACTGCTCAGCACAACAGTAGGGGTGATTTCACTGTAGCGACACTATAAGTGAGTGTTCTGTTGTCAAATCTGCTCGACTACGTGCAAAAAGCATACACAGAAGACAAGTCTCTTCTGTGGTTGATGGATAATGTAGCCAACCATGCAGTCAAGCTCTGAAAAACTTGACGTCTCAATACCGCTCTTCAACCGAACGGTATTTTGTTCGTGATGTACTGCTGTACTATACATCGATCAACGGCGACACACCTCGTGTCGTCGTTCCAGCTCATGATGAATTGCGCTTGCGCATCACGTATGAGTGTCACGATGCCCCAACAAGTGGGCATCGCGGTTAAGAAAAGATTTACCTCACGGTAAGTCGTGACTTCGACTGACCCGCCAGTATGGGTTTGTGCGGAAATACATTCGCGCCTGCGAATTTTGTCAACGGGTGATGCCTAGTCCTTCATCCCGCGTACCCTTGCAGCCTCTACCGATTCCGGAAGCGTGCTGGCAGTCCGTATCGATGGACTTCGTCTTTGGGTTTCCAAAGACGCGCACAAGAATACTGGTATTCTTGCGTTTGTTGATTGGTTCAGCAAGGTGGTACACCATGTAGCTGTATTGGATTCAATCACTTCCCAGGGCTGTGCTCATGTCTTCATCGATACTATCTTCCGACTTCACGGGTTACCCCTGAACTCGTGTCTGATAGAGACCCTCGCTTCACAGCGGAGTTCTGGCAATCTGTGTTCCGTTTATTTGGAACACGTTTGACGATGTCGACTTCTGACCATCCAGAAAAAGATAGTCAGACGAAACACGTCATCCGCGTCCTCGAAGAGATACTTCGAGGGTATGTCCACTCGTTTACGAGTTGGAGTGAGTTCTTGCCGATGGCGGAATACGCCATCACCAACTCGGTACATGCGTCGACAACGCATGAACCGTTCTTCGTGAATGGCCTACGCCATCCACGTTTACCCGCCTTCTTAGAACGTGACTCTAGTTTAAGGGGGGGAATCGCTTGACCCAAAACCAATCTGGTTCTTGCTCATCTCCCGTCGACAATGATGTCGACGTGATGTATGCCGATGCCGATGCGATCGATATCGATGATGATGATGACGACTATGCTGGTATATTCAGCATCTCCAATGACTGCCACAGTTGTGACGACGACGCCCTCAATGATGACGACAACGTTCTCTCATCAGTGCACACGAAGCGCACTGCTGTTGACAAGGATGAATCAGCAGAGGGATTTCTGCTGACTCGCGAAGCGGTTGTCCGCTTTGTTCAAGACTCTTTGCAGATGCACTAGACAGACAGAAAAAACGCAGACAAGCACGGAAGATCAAATGTTCTTTTTTGATGAAGGAGACTTAGTTTACTGTCTACAGTAAATATACCAGACTACGCAGTGAAAAACGTGGGCAGCAGTAAATTACTTCTTAAGTATATTGGTCCATTTCGTGTGTTGCGCCGTATGGCAACGCATACGCGATTGAACTGCCTCGAAGGATGCGTACGCATCCTACGTTTTACGTTGGTCGTCTCCGCGCGTACTATTAGCACGATCCCGTTTCGAGAGGTGAAGAACACCTCCGCGGTCAAGAGCCGAGACTACCTTCGAGTGGTCCCGATTCAACGAGCCAGTCCGGTCGACTAGCAAAGAGACCTTCTCATGCAATTGAGAAATGTTCTGACAAGCTGCATTCAGGTCGTCACGTAGAGAACGAACCGAACTTCCGTTCTCAAGTTACGCTAATGCAACTGCGGCATGATCGTTCGATTGATCGTGCGCCAAGGAATTGAAATTATCCCTTACAAGACCATGGAGCTCATAACGCTGAGTAAATAATGAGCCGAGTCCGTTCATGAGACATTTTATCGTAAAACTGATCCGTCACACGATTCGGTTCCAGAACATCAAGCTGATCCGTCCCTCGAGCCGGATCAGGTGTTCTTGCCGCCACCACATCCTTTGGTGGACTTAAGCGGTGGTCAACGCTTTCTCGTGGAGCGTCTTTTGAATCACCGCGACGTGAGTGACGTCCGGACGAGTTACCTCGTCCGCTGGCGTGGCTATCCACCGGCCCCTGGGACAGCTGGGAGCCTCGTGCCCAGCTAATTGTTGATTTCCTTGGTCTCGTCGAGCAATATGATGAGAACCACCAGCTGCGTTTGAAGAAGTGCCATCGGAAAATGGTCTCCCCGAACGCGAGTACAGAGATTGCAAAGTTTCAATTCCTTCTACCATCTCAGAAGAGATGCGCGCCCTCCAGTAGGGAACATTAGGGAGGTAGGTCTCCCCAGGGGCACAGTGCGAGATGTCCAGGAAACCTGGACACAAACCAACCTATGAAAGACAGGGTAGTCATGCCTCTCTTGCAAGCCGGTGCAACTTGTAGCGTACACCGACTGGGTTACGCTTTTTAAGCCTGATGCGAGTGCATCAAGTTTACCCAGCCAGGCCTTATGGCCAAGGCACTCGATGTTATGGATGAAGGCATTCTATCCTTCCACCAAGGCCTTACTGTCTCGACCACGGTTGCAATTGTAACACCGATGCTTAAAGAACACATCGGTGAAGAACTCTTCCTCAGCACGGATAGTTTCCGTGCTAGAATTATGAGGACAGATCCTCCTACAGTCGAACAACGGGATTCGATCCCGTTCGGTGGTCATTCCGGCCAGTCGATATAGATCTTTGGATGAATGCATCCAAGGAGACTCCACTTGAGGAGGGTGGCGCAGGACATTGCGGTCCCTGTCCTCTTGAGTGGTGTCAGCACGAGAACTGACTCTAGTGGCGGCTCGAACCCTCGAGTTTCTTCTCCCTTGGTAATGCATAGGGGCATCACCACCATCACTACGATTCCTATCTTCGGATGGACTTGCGTGAGGCGAGGATTTGTCAGAAGAATCGCTTTCGGTCCAAAGATATCGGACATGATGCCGCCACATTCTCCAGATCCTGTAAATTTTTTGGCTCTAGCAGTGTCCGCCTCGGATGATCCAGAGGTGTGAGGTGTCGCTTTCGTGTCGGATGATGCATCCGAGTCGCGAGAAAAGATGAGCTTTATTTCAGGCCCTTCTACATTGAGTGGTGCAGCACCCGCTGCAGATGCAGCGGATGTATCTGTTGCACGTGGTGGCTCACCACGTGAACAGTTCGCAACAGCAGGCAAAGCATCACCTGCTGCTGAAGCAAGATAAGAAATCTCTTCGGCTGCACACATGCGTGCAACCGCCTTTCTTACTGCTTCGGCAGCACTTCGCATGGACTTTGACATGAGATGCATTGGCGAATGAGTTGGAATTCGACCAACTAGTGCTCTCTTTACCAGAAGGATCCAATATTGGTCACCCTGTCCCAAATAATTCTAATTAATCAACGGGTGATTGATGTATAAGGGAGGGTGATGTAACGGGCTAGCCCGTTACATGATATTGAAACCAACGGTGTCAATAGGAATATTGTCTAGCCTGACAATTCCTTTCCTGTAACGGGGTGAATCGTTACATAACAATTTATAAGAAATTGTTAATAGAATATAACTATCAGAGTTATATTCTCAGAATATTGTCATAAGGACAAATATTCTGTAGCACTTACGAGTAGTTCCTGATTGGTTGATATAGGCCATTATATCAACCAACGAAGACGCGCCACGACAGACGCACGCAATGAGTGGTGAGCAGATAATTGATATGCACATTTGTATTCAGACATAGCTAGATGAGGATAAATAGCGATTTATTAACCGACATTAACTATGATAAAGACAGTTCTACTTTTTACTCTAACCAAGTACTCGCTTCTTCTTACCGTCTTCCTCTGCACGTACGAGTGTACGTGAAGTTACGAGGCACCGCCTTATTCTGTCATCAGAATAAGTAGCTTGTACTGTTACCAGTACAAGCTTCAGGGTGCCCCGTTACACCTGGTAGCACTTCGTAGTCCGTTCAAGGACCACGTTCACATCTAACATGAATATGTTAGATGATGAAGATGACCAAAGCTTTCACGCTACGCGTGACGGCTACTCCCATTTGAGCGATGTCGAATGGGATGCGGTTGAACGAATGGGTTCAACCATGGGCATCCATGCTGTTAGCGTCATGCTAGAGGCTCTCAATAGAGATGCCCAACATGCTACTATCGCCAAGTTCATTCAAAATGAAGTTGACGCTGAACGCGAGAAAGTAGCCTTGCTTCACCAACAAGTTTCTCAACAAGCAGAGTTGTTGAGAGAACAAGGTGCTCAACAGTTTGAACTGTTGAGACAGCAGCAGGCTGCTGCTGGTGGGTCGATGCACTCGCGTCGACCCGAAACCTTGAAGATTGACATCTCCAAGTATAGGGGAGTCGAAGAGGACTCCCTCTTGAGATGTTTCGTCGAATTGGATGACGCCATAAGGGCGCGTCGCATCGACGACGGGGATTTGCAAGTTGCATTTTCCCAGTCAAATCTGGCAGGACGTGCCAAGACTTGGGCACTGGGGCTCAAGTTGCACGACCCATATGCGTTTGGGTCGTTGGAAGTCTTCAAGTCGCGGCTCAGACAAACGTTTGAACCGCCTAGAGCTGAGTTCAGAGCTCGAACCGACTCTTGAAGCTCAAACAAGGTAAGCGTGATATGCACGCTTACGCGCAACATATACGACATCTTACGAGCTGTATAAGTTCCAATCCGGTGGATGAACACACGTTGGTTTCGGTGTTCATGCAGGGTCTTGCGGATGGTCCCGTCAAGACTCACCTGTTCCGGCTTGAACTAGATTCACTAGAACAAGCCATTTCCATTGCGGAGCAGGAAGACTTCAGTCTGAGACAGGCTCGCGCCAGCTCGACATCATATCGTCAGCCGAGACGATATGACAGCGGAGGTCCAGAGCCGATGGAACTCTGTTATGTAGAGAGCGATAAGGCTCGCTCTACAGACTACAAGAATTTGCAGAAATGCAACAGATGTCAAAAGACAGGACACTACGCTTACGAGTGTAGTGCCCCTCGTCCAGTGTCTCGCACCACTGGGCGTAGTGACCGTCCACCCATGAGAAAGGGGCAGGGACGCGGGTCCGCAGTTGGTGCAAAGACGCAACAACGGGATGGACCGTAAAAAACGGACAGGATCAGTAGGTGCGGAGCACCCTACTGATCCAGCAACGTCAAGAGAATTTGTAGGCCTCTTGATGAAGTTTGCTCCCAACACACAAACGTTGTGCGCTGCTGCTCTAGGTAATGAGGTCTCACTCATTACCTTGAAACTCGAAGTGGCGAATAAGTTGTCCTTCGAGCTCTAGTCGATTGTGGGGCGTCCAACAATTTTGTGCGACGCCAATCGCTAGAATATGGTCACTTTAATTCAGTGAATGTGACACACCTCCTACGAGGATTACGGTACGTCTTGCGACAGGCGCATCCGTAACCGTCATGAAGCGTATAGTGAAGATCCACTATACGCTAGAAGATACCCAACATGACGATGACTTTATCGTATTGGATTTGGATGACAAATTTGATGTCATCCTTGGGATACCGTGGCTCAAAAGGTACGAACCACGGGTAAACTGGCAACATCGAACAGTAACGATGCCTGCCGCTTGTTCATCAGATGGCCATCTGATGAACGTTTTGGAGCGTCCACAAGCGTGTGGATGTACTACGAGTGAGTGCGATGACCTCACTTGTGGTACGGTCGTTAGTACGACTGTACAAAACCTTAGTGTAACAAACGGTTACACTTCGGAGCAAAGTTCCGATGGCTGTGAGGAAACACAGGCTGCGCCGAAGGTCCACCGCTCGAATAAGTCGAGTGGACCGAGACAAAGATGTACCCCTAGCGGGGAACATCTAGAAGAGAAACAATTGATCGCTCAGGTTAAGCGAAACGATAATCCTAGATCGACTGGAGAGTCTTTCGTAGAGGATCTCGCTGTGGTTGCGCAACCACAGCTAGAGGAAGTTAAGGGAATAAGTCCCAAGATTACAAATACGGCGGAAATAAGTTCCCCGAAACCCGCGGGAATAAGTCCCCGGGAAGCCGAAGGAATAAGTCCTTCGAAGCCTGAGGGAATAAGTCCCCAGGAAATGACAGAGACATTGAATGTCATAGTCAATAACGGATCAAGTGTAGGCGCTTATACACTTGATCTGATTGCGCCTCCGAAGATGACTTCAGAGATCACTCAGTTGGCAACGCTCGAACATAAAAGGTTCTTGCGTGATCTGCGTAGTGGCAAAGTCAAGCAGATCTGCGTACTCGTCGCTGAAGACGAGTGTGTAGCCGACATAAGGTCAGCAACAGTGTTTACTGAGAACGAGAGAGTTCTCAGTAGTTCACCGATGAACGAGAGTGTCCTTGATGAAAAGACACGAGTTGAGCGATATGACTCCCAATCGTGGGAATCGCTCAAGACAAAACATCTCTTTGAAGATTTGGTTAAATTCAAGGATGTATTCTTTGAAACTGTTTTGTGCAAATTACCGAAGGATAAAGGTATTCGACACGAGGTCGAGCTTAAACCAGGCTCGAAGTACTATGTCTTGAAGCAGTGGCCACTGCCTCGTGAACAAGTACTTGCGATCGACAAGTTCTTTGCCGATCGTTTAGCTGCGGGCCATGTGAGGGAATCAAGTTTCCCACATAGCTCTCCGACCTTCTGTGTGCGAAAAGCAACAGGAGGGTGGCGGATATTGCACGCGTTCAACAAGTTGAATGCTGCAACGGTACCGGCTCAGACGCCGATACCGAGGAAGAACTTAATCATTGATGGTATGTCAAAGAGTACCATCTTTTCGTCCATGGATTTGATGGATGGCTTCTATCAAATCCTTATGCGGGAACGGGATATACCCTATACCGCAGTTAGCACGCCTAGCGGCATGCTCTGGGAATGGCTAGTAATGCCACAAGGGCTCAGTAATGCCCCTGCCACGTTCAACAGATGTGTATCACATATGTTGAGACCAGTACGAGAATTCGCGCCGAGTAATTTCGATGACGTATTCATCCATAGTCGGGCTATGGATGGAAAGTCGGACGTTGAGGTTCACAGGTACCACGTCCGAAAGGTTCTTACAATCATGCGAAAGCATCAATTGTATGCAAATCTCAAGAAGTGTATATTTGCAGCAAGCGAAATACCACTTCTTGGGTGCATCGTTGGTAAGAACGGTGTACGTCCTGATCCCGAAAAGATCAAGGCGATCACTGACTGGCCTGTGCCAGTTGATGTCAAAGGTCTTCGAAAATTCCTTGGGCTAGCGGCATATTTGCACAAGTACTCACGCAATTACGCCGAGATGACTGTGCACCTCTCTCGTTTGTTGAAAAAGAACGAGAGGTAGTTATGGAACGCTGAATGTCAACGCTCTATTGAGGGTATCAAGCAGAGCTTGATACAATCCCCAGTCCTAACAATTGCCGATCAGGGCAGGCCATTTCATGTGGTCTGTGATGCCAGCGATTTCGCAATCGGCTGTGCATTAATGCAGTACGATCTTGAAGGCGTTGAACGCGTCGTCTGCTATCAGTCGCGTCAGCTGCAACCAGCTGAGAGGAACTATACAGTGCATGACAAGGAACTCCTTGCCATGAAGTAAGCACTCGCGAAGTTCAGATTCTATCTGTTAGGAGATAGGCCCTTCATTGTTTACACTGACCATGCGTCTTTACGCATGGCAGTGAACAGCCCGCACCTTTCACAACGAATGGCGCGGTGGTTGTCATTCTTTGCAAAATACAACTTTACGGTATAGTATAAACCAGGACGACCTAATGTCGTCGCTGATACACTCTCACGTCGTCCCGACTTTGAACCAGTCGTGAAACCCAACAGTGAGACAGCCACTGTTGCGGTTATGACGTCCTCAGTCCCATCTACAACGTTGTATGATGATGTGAGGCGGGCGTACTCCCAAGATGATGAGATTGTGAAGTTGTTGACACATCTCTCACAGCCATATCGAGAATCGTTGAAACGATTGTCGTCTGCGTATCAATATGCATCAGATAGATACACTACTCGCGACGGTTTACTGTATTATTCAGCCGTTACTGGTGACACACCACGTGTTGTCATTCCAGATGATACTGATCTGCGTTTGCGGATCATGTTCGAGTATCACGATGCTCCTATAGGAGGACATCGTGGCCGGGAGAAAACATATCTCACGGTAAGTCGAGACTTTTACTGGCCCCGCCAGTATCAGTTTGTGCGCAGGTACCTTCGCGCATGCGAAGTCTGTCAACGAGTGAAGTCAAGTCCTTCACTGCGTGCACCTTTACAGCCTCTACCGGTTCCGGCTAAGTGCTGGGAATCCATCTCAATGGATTTTGTCTTTGGGTTACCCAAAGACGCACGCAGGAATACGGGTATCTCGTATTTGTTGACAGATTCAGCAAAATGGTACACCTTGTGGCTGTACCAGAGTCAATCACGGCAAGTGGCTGAGCTTGTGTCTTTATCGACACCATCTTCCGACTTCATGGGTTGCCCCGTGAACTCGTATCAGACAGAGATCCACGCTTCACTGCTGATTTCTGGCGTTCCGTGCTCAAATCACTCGGAACGCGCTTGAAGATGTCGACATCTGATCATCCAGAGTCAGATGGTCAGACGGAACGTGCCAATCGTGTCCTTGAAGAGATACTTCGAGGATACGTACACTCCTTTAAGAGTTGGAGTGAGTTTTTGCCAATGGTAGAGTTTGCCATTAACAACTCGGTGCATGCGTCCACGACACATACACCGTTTTACGTGAATGGCTTGCGCCATCCGCGTGTACCCACCTTACTAGAGTGTAACTCTGGTTTAAGGGGGGGGAGGGACTCGCGCGAGCAAAAACCGATTTGGTTCACGCTCATCACGCTCTGACGAAGAAGTCATTGCGTTCGATGCCGATATCGATAACATCGATATCGAGGATGATGCCAGTGAGAGTGCGGAAGCCCTCACTGAAGAAAAGATTGATGTTGCTGCAGTGCACTCACAGCGAACAGAATCTAACGAGTCATCAGATGAGTTCATACTGGCTCGTGAAACGGTAGTCCGTTTTGTGCAAGACTCCATCGCCGAAGCGGTGGATAAGCAAAAGCAAAACGCTGACAAGAATGGAAGGGCAAACACTCTTTTTTTTTAAAAAGGTGACTTAGTCCTACTGTCTACGGTTAATCTACCAAAGCATGTAGTGACTAACTTGGGTAGCAGTAAACTACTACCCAAGTACATTGGCCCATTTCGTGTATTGCACCGCCTAGGCAATGCATACACGATCGAGTTACCACGTAAGATGCGAACGCATCCCACGTTTTACGTTGGTCGGCTTAAGCCGTACCATCAGTACGCTGATTCTTCCGATGAAGAACGCCCTTGCGCTCAAGCATCTCGCAGAGAGCCTTGTGCTCCCGATGGTGGGCATCAACAAGGGTCTGAAGAGCAGTTATCTCAGCCCGAGACCGATCAACAATCCCACGAGCTACCATTAGCTCGTCACGAAGAGATGTCAGAGATCTCTCGTTCTCGAGCTGAGCAAAGGCAAACTCAGCTCGATGCTTCGAGGCAGTGTCCGCCAGCTGGAGACGCCTGTACCGCTCATGTTCGAGATCGTCGCGTAACCCTTGCGTTACGCGATCAAAGAAGCTCTCGGGAACACACCGATCCACATGATCGTGTGGAGAGCGTCTTTCCTCCTCCTCCACTTCCATTAGAGGACTCTCGCGGTGGCCAGCGCTATCTAGTTGAGAAGCTGTTGAACCACCGCGACGTGAACGGACGTCGGACGAGTTATCTCGTCCGGTGGCGCGGCTATCCCCCGTCCTGTGATTCTTGGGAGCCCCGCTCCCAACTGATGGTTGACGTACTGGGTCTGGTTGAGCAGTACGACGCGGCACATCCTGTGCCGCAGAAGGACCGCCGGAGAAAGTCTTCCCGGCACGGTCGTAAAGGGATTTCAGGTTGTCAATCCCTTCGTACATCTCAGTAGAGATACGTACGCGCCACCACGGGCTGGTAAGGAGGTAAGCCTCCTTAGGTGCTCGTGCAGAGTTGTTCACACAACATGGGCACGAGTCTCCCCAAGAGAGGCAGGGTAATCCTTTCTCCCTTGACAGACGATGCAGCTTGTAGCGTGCACCTGTCGGGGTTCGCTTTTCAAACTTATCACGAGCTTTGATAAGTTTGTCGTTCCAAACGTCACGACCTACATCCTCAAGATTATGGATGTAGGTGTTACACGCTTGAAGCAGTGAGGGACCATCACGTTTGTTATTCCCACTGTACCATCGATGTTTAAAGAAAGCATCGATGAAGAATTCATTCTCAGTGTGATAGTTTTTCGCGCTGGGGTCAAGGTGATGGATCCTTGACGAATCGAACAATCGTGTTCGATAACGATCACTCGTCGTCGCCTACAAGTGATCCATGACGGATTTTGGAGGCATCCATGCCTTCTTCTCAGGAGCGAGACGCAAGACATTGCGGTACCGCTCTTCCTGCGACGTGTCGACAGAAGTACTGGCACCTCGTTGCGAAGTGGTGTCCATTGGAGAACCGACACCACTATTAGCGCCCGAGTCTCGCGACCTCGAGCGCCTTCGCTTCGGCGATGGTTCATCTGATTCATCAGATGAACCAAAGATGCTACGACGCAAAGCATCATCCATGCCACGCTTGGCAGGCGGCTTGGATTTGATCGCCGTCGATACGGATCCGTCATCCGTATCACGAGAGTATGAGACACCGAGCTCATACTCTGTGAAGACATGAGTGTCTTCATGACGAGCGCCTGCATCAGCAGGTGACACAGGATGAGTCGCTTCAGCAACCGATGAGACATCAGTTGCTTTGGTTTCTGCTTCGGCGTCCACACAGAGACGTGCGGACGCGCTCTAGGCGGCCTTGCTCGCGCACCGCATGGGCTTGTCAACCATGCGATGAGATGTTGGAAAGTGGACGCGGACCAACAAGTGCAAGCCCTGTCCCAAATGATTTGGGACGAGTATCCATTTAGTCAATCAGTCACTAAAGTGACTGATGGTTAAGGGGGGGGTGATGTAACGGGGTGAATCGTTACATAACAATTTATAAGAAATTGTTAATATAATATAACTATCAGAGTTATATTCTCAGAATAGTGTCATAAGGACAAATATTCTGCAGCACTTACGAGTAGTTCCTGATTGGTTGATATAGGCCATTATATCAACCAACGAAGACGCGCCACGACAGACGCACGCAATGAGTGGTGAGCAGATAATTGATATGCACATTTGTATTCAGACATAGCTAGATGAGGATAAATAGCGATTTATTAACCGACATTAACTATGATAAAGACAGTTCTACTTTTTACTCTAACCAAGTACTCGCTTCTTCTTACCGTCTTCCTCTGCACGTACGAGTGTACATGAAGTTACGCGGCACCGCCTCATTCTGTCATTAGAATAAGTAGCTTGTACTGTCATCAGTACAAGCTTCAGGGTGCCCCGTTACAGCGAACGAGCTCTGGCACTTTCTCGTCGACAAACCTTCATGACATTTGGATGGAGAGGCTCTGCCCGATGGATGATACAACTTTACCCGATGCGATCCACGTGGCTTCCTCTCGAGTTAGGATTCGGCGGGAGGTGATTCTTCTTTGTGGCTTTGCTATCCTATGTGGTGGGACCACTTCGGATTTTGTGCTAGCACGAATGCGTTCGGCACTGCCGGATGAGACTCTGCAGCATTCTCCGCTGCCTCCATTGAGATCTCTGATTTCAGGGCAGGTGCTCACGGACCATTTAACTTCTTTTTGCCGGTGCATCGAACGGTAACCCCGGTCCTCGTGTATCTGGGTCCGTCGTCGTCCGACTACAGGCGCAGTCACATGCGGCAAGTGCTATATGGATTGGCAGTTTTGCCCTGAGCTCGTCTTCAACTTTGGGTACCGTGGCTGCGAACCGCGGTCTGATTTTTCGGTTGGCGAGTGGCTAAACACAGCGTATTTACGCCGTAGCACGTCATTGAAAACGACTCTCCGTTGGTTTTGCAGCTTTGAATGCACCAATCGCCTCGGTATCCGCACCTCGCTGCACTATATCTTACGGCCTAAGCAATAGCAGTGCTATCCAAGTCGCCGGATGGGCATATCATTTCCACGATTATAACGAGATGGCCGACCCTGCTCCGATCGCAGCACTGGATACCCATCTCTCTTATCAGTATTTTGCCCCACCCAGTTTTAGCGTCACTCAGCGAGCTAAAATTTCGTCCACCTAAATGTCTCAAATTGTCCCGAGACGTCACGTCACGTCGAAATTGGACAATTGAACCGCCTCTCACCGTCTACCCGCAACTAAGTTTCTATACATCATCGGCTAGACGCCTGGCGACTTGCTGTCTGTCCAGTCACGCTATAGGCTAATCTCTGCAGCTCTATCAGGTAGCGCGGGCTATTTGGTATGGTTATTGTTTGTTGCCATCGTTCTTCAAAATGCTTCAGTTTAAACAAACACAAAAGAGATCCAGTATTCAAGCAGTAATCGATCTCGACCGAAAGTGGAAACGTCCAAGTCGCGTGGTGTCAAATACAAAACGTTTGAGAATATCTGCGCACATAGCACGGCCGTTTCTTCTTTAGCAGATTACCTTTTCTCGAAGATGAACATTTAAAACAACAAGAATGCTTAATATGCAGCACTGACAGCAAATATGCTGCGGGTGCATGAAAATGAGACGCCTTGGACGACTTGGGTACAAACGTGATTGCAAAGATATTACTACGAACTTTGACCCTGAAGCAATATTTGTGTTAATCCAGAGACGATGTTGCAGAACGAATGGAAGGGTTCATCATTTGTAGCAACAGTTCGCACCCTAAAAAGGTACCAATCACCTTCTTATCTCTGCAATTTTGTAAGGGTATGACTTTAATCAGAGGAGCTAAGAGCTCATAAATACCAAGTGGTGACCGCTGAAATTGCATCGTAAAATCACCATATTCGGACATACGTACCACTATGGCACCCAAGCTAGCACATAGAGATAAACATGTCCGGAGGCAATCGATGGGCATGGCTGACCTCCATTTGGTGCGGTTAGTTGACTTTGCTTGTACTAAAGGTGGCTACGCTGTCTAAAATCATATAGCAAACCATAATAAATCGATTCCACAAATTCCAAAGAACTAGCACATGGGCAAGTCCGAGAGAAGCTGCAGGCAGAATAGTCATTGCAAACGTTCGGTGGTAACATCATGTTACTATCTGTCATGTACCATTTGGCCATTTGTTTCATCATCATACAGTGTATTTGAGTACTGCAGAAAGAAACATATTGACATGTAAGTGAATAAATACTGATGTCTAAAAATGTCAAGACATCCTCGAGCATTTACAGAGGCAAAGCTGTCGTGTTGATGTTCTTGATCATTTTCGTCCACAAAGACAACGTCAAAGAGGCGCCACTTTGGAAGTAGGAAGTCCCGGGATCAGACTCGAACCGTCTGGATGAGCTTTATCGATATTCTTGGTGTACACGGTCGACCGTGGCATTTACCGCCGTAGGAAAAACTAAAAAAGGAACAATTGTGGCTAAGACAAAGCTGATAAGCATGCGTTAGTGAATGTGATATATAAGATCTCATGCACAAGTCGCGACGAGTTTACTGTAGTTAATCTATACGCTCCATCATTGTTCTTTAGCTGACTAAAGAGCTAATCCATGACGGCCGATGCAACTCTTACCGGAAATAGCCAACAGAAATGGCTCATCAGAGTTTTACTGGAAACAACACTGACCAAGTCTTGCATGTTGCCAAATCCTATAATAAATATGCGTTAGAAACGAGTGGTCTACTCCAATCAGAGGATTCGTGCTGATTGATGAATTCTATCGTAAATCAATCGATTGACGTCGGACAGTAAAAATATGAAACCAATACGCCCTTACCTCATGCGACGGACAGACGAGCGATGTTTTGTGTAAGTTTTGGTGGATAAAAATAAAAGCACGCCACTTGCGTTTGCGCTTGTTTCGTATCCATAAAGCTACGAGCGTCTCTTGCAGTGAGTATGGCTTAACTTTTTGTGTACCAATCATAGACCAGTATCACTTTCTCTCAAACTTATACTGAAAAACACTTTACAGCAGTCAGTATAACTATGCAATTTAATGTGTTTTCAGCCGAATGTGACTGATAAAGCTGTGGTCGCCTCGGTTTTTTTTGTCCTTAGTTCGAACCAACGACATAACTTTGTGAGTGTCATTTGGAACGACTTCGTCGACTTCGAATTATCGTTCTTCTCTGTCAATTATAGCCAATGACATGCTCTTATGCTTAGTTAATGACCTGATTCATCTCATAATCTTCAGCCAACAACATGCAGCCAAAAAGTATCTCGGGTGTCACAGAACTACAAAACGTAGGCGGGAAAACGAAAAAATTACTATTCCTCGAGTTAGGTAACGGGACACACCTTGTTCAGCTAACTGAACAGACTGTGAACAGCCGACAGTGCAAGGGTGTGCGTCCGACTACCTCACCTACACGTACGTGCAGAGAAAGATTGATAAACGGAGTAACGTAGGAAAGAGATCTGCAACGCAGGGAGGTAATGAAAAAGCGAAAATATACCAGCGTTGTCAGTGTGGTACATACCTACTTCTTGATGATCTTTCTATGGTCTCTGAAGAGTCGTTCTTGTATCTTTTAAATCTTTGCAAGTATCCCAACAGTCCTTCCTGACCGCGAAACGGTTCATTGCATGTGCCTCGTCCACTGAGACGCACCACACAACTTTAACACAGGATGCCATGTGACAAGTTAGAGTACTCAGTAAAGGTAAAAAGTAGAAGTGTGTTTAGTACAGTTAATTCCCACGATAATACTTCCTATTTAGACTTCGTTTATCCATGTCTAAGTACATACATGTATTGTAACTATCTGCGCACCACTCATAGCGTGCTTCTGTCAAAGCTAGACTTTATTGGTTTATTTCTTGGTCCTATATCAACCAATGGGCAATGTATTACATCTGCGAAGCAACATGACCTATAAGGATTATATTGTGAGGATATTGTGTTTGTCCTAGTCTAATATTTATACTTGTTAATTACCTGATGCAAATTATCATGTTACGGAGGCACTCCCGTTACGAGTAATCCCCTGATATTTGTCGTTGCTATGGCGCACTTTTATGAGTAAAACCAAATAACATATTTTGATTGGACAGAAAGTTAAGGTATACTGACTGCTGATCCGCTCTAATGCAGCCAGCACACCAGAAGTAAACACTCAACGCTTTTTACCCTTGAGTAGAGTACACACCGTGCGTGACAAAAGCGGTCACTTGTCAGCAAATATCACGAGATGTCGAAATTGAAGGATACGTAAGTCGCTGACAAAACGCGTGAACGTCACGACGGGATCCGAGTTCAAGAGTTCGCAGCAGCTCTTTATTTTTCGACCATGTTTTCGAGGTGTCATTGTTGGTTCCTACGCTCTGAGCTCGCTCGAAAGTCAGTAAAATTATCATGCTAAAATTCGCTTAAGTCTTATCTGCCAGGTAATCGGCGTTGCTATCATCGTAACGTTCACCAACATACTCGGAATCTCGACGATCGATTTTGAGAGTGCAGAGCGCTTATTACTGTGTTGCTTGCGGCATTACTGATGTTTAACGTGACCACGAATGAGAAGTTGTGTGTCACAATTTATTGGACCTTAAGTGCTGCAACAGACCATCTAAGTCGGGATGTCGCAAGCCCTCTAACTGAATTGACGATATTTCATCACCAAGTAAGTACAAGCATAGAGCGGTTCAATGCGTTTATATTGAGTACAGACGCAGTGCGTTACCTGTCGATAGCACAGGTGCACAATAGTACGTACGAGCACGAATAGGGTTGTTACCTACATGATTGCTCTTCTTGGAAGCAAATCACACAGCCACTCATTCAGCAGCTCGAGCAAGCTACGACAATACCATTTGCAATTCACAAAGTCGCATAAGTTTGCGAATGTCGTACAGTTACGGGCGGTGCACCTTAGCGAAGTCCCATTCCATCATCGGCTCATTCTCACGTGCAGTCAGGATCTCGCAGCCCGTCTCTGTCACGAGAAAAGTGTGCTCAAACTGTGCGGAGCGCATGCCGTCCTGCGTCACAGCTGTCCAGTCATCAGGCCACGTCTTATCACGCCATGAGCCCATATTGATCATCGGCTCGATAGTAAAAATCATTCCAGGCTTCATGATACCAACAGCCTTGTTCTTCGCATAATGAGGGACGTTCGGAGAGCAGTGGAATAACGATCCAATTCCATGACCACAATACGTCTTCACGACGGAAAAGTCCTGAGCGTTCGCAACTGCAGCAATGTGCTTGCCTAGCTCACGAAACATCGTGCCTGGACGCACCAGCTTGGACGCCGCCGCCAAAGTCTCAAACGCTGTTTTCACGAGCCGTACACCGTCTTCGTCGACATTCCCTACCAAGAACGTATCGTTCAAATCTCCGTGGTACCCGTTCTTGTACACTGTCACATCAAGGTTGACAATATCGCCGTCTTCAAATGGACGCGAGTCTGGGATACCGTGACAAATCACTTCGTTCACCGAGACGCAGACAGATTTAGGAAAGTGGTAATAATTCAGTGGGGACGGGTAGCACCCCCGCTCAATACAGGCCTTGTGCACAATCTTGTCAATCTCGTCCCCCGTCACACCTACTCGCAGTGCTCTGCCTGCAAGATCGAGCACCTCTCTTCCAAGGCGACAAGCTTCCCGAATACCTGCAATCTGCTCGCGCGTATAAATGGGAATGCTCTTGCTCGCTTGCTGTTCGGAGACGGGGATGCCCGTCTCTGCATAGTCCGGACGCTGAATGTGCTCAGGCACTGTCCTCATTGGCGACACTTTCCCTGGTCGTAGCTTTCCCGTGAATGCAAATCCATCGAACGGTGACGAAGACCCGGAAGTGCGGGTCTCACTTAGTGCTTGCGTAAACATCTTGTGCAGCGCCTTGTGGGAGGACCAATAGCCTTTAAAGCACAATTGCGAGCAGAAGGAGCTCATGACAGGCGGGACGCCCAGTTTCTTGCACGTTGGGCACACGAGTGAGCCGCTCTTGCCACAGGTTGGAGTCACACACGCTTCGCCACCTCCCATAGAGGACCTACTGCTTGTCTCCACTGATTGTTTATTCGTTCGAGTGACTGGAAGTCAAACGAGATGGGTTCAGTTCTGGCGACATTTTCTTTTATCCAAGATTAAAGACTGGAAATTTAGTTGATGAGGATGTTTTAGTGCATTTAGTACAAGCTGCTGGTCCGTCTTGTGACCGAACTTATCAAAAAAAACTCGTTTGCAATGCACAATCGTACTTGAGATAGGGGAGACACTATGGGGCTCACCTTTTGATAAAGGTAGTCCAGTCCGTAGAACTAAATCTAGTCGCAAAACATTAATAGAACAGGGTCACTGAAGTATGAGTATGATGCTGTTAATGTCTGCATTAATTCAATACAGTACTTGGGCAACGCGATTGGCCTTTGATTATGGGCGTACGCATTTGCTTATTGATCGTATTCACCTTTGATCATTTAAAGCCAAAAATCACGTACGTGCATAACGATAATGACAAAGCCAAAGAGTGACTTTAAATGTGCTTAGATACCCATGAGGGGGGGACAGGCTAGATCGCACTTAGTGCGTGTAATTTACATCTAACCGCAACCTTCATTTACATACAAACACTGACAGACACGCACAAAGATAAGTACGATTCAAAAGTCCGGCATTCAACCTTGCGCACACACACGAATAGCTTCACTCCTCGGGCTCGCAATCATTCATAGTTGATCGTTTTATGCTTTCAGTCTGCACTTGAGAGAAATAGAGGGTCTGTAGTTGTACAAATCGATCAAGTCACTGTTTTCAGTCTACTTGGTCCTGTACAAACGCACAGGAAAATGCCGCGACATATGGTGCGTGTGACATAATCATTTATTGGCACCCACCCTGATGACAAGGTAGGTGACAGACGAAAAAGCGTTGTACAATATTAGTAAAGTTAACTCTGCTGAGCAGTACAGATATTAACAAGAGAGTCTAACAAGTTCAGCTGGTATCCACGAGCTCAAATCATACAGTTGGACATCCAACTCGAGTATCGCAACCCTATGTTACACACCGACCTTTCGATTGCGGTCATTATATTCCATCCTATTCAAATCGACAATTAGCGACCGTACGGTGGCATATGGCGTCGACTAGCTTATGTGTCAGTCTAGCATGGATCGTGGGAATGGTGAATGCTAATTTTTGTCCGAATAAATCAGTTAGCATGATTTCATGTAAAAAAGAACTGGAACGATTTGTAGTTTATCAGGATGAGAAATATTACTAAACTTACACGAACCGCTCCTTTCCTGTCAGCCAACACGGCCCTTAATTAATATACCTGGTGATCCAAGTCTAAAAATCATGTAATAGCGTGAGCCCATCCATGAGATCGACATCTACACAGATCCTTATACATTTATTGGATTTATCCAGTAGCGGAAGGTATACAGATTATCACTCTACGACATAATATTATTGCATTTCAGAGGGTTGAATCCATTAGTTACTGTGCGCAAGGTGAATGCCGAACTTTGCATCTCGTACCTATCCGTGTGTGTCAGTGCTCGTGTGTGTCCGTATTCGTGCGCGTGTCTGTAAATGATGCTAGGAGTATTATAAACGTCGCAATAAGTGATATTTAGTCGGTCTCCACACGTGTACGTAAATTACGCCAGGTTTACCTTACATGTCGCACTAAGCACGATATAGCTTGTACCATTTTTGTGTCCGTGAGTAACGTGTTGTAGTGGGACTACCCTGACTTCTTATTGGCCAGTGAAATACAAATAGACTCGTAGTTTCTTATTCTATTAAACTTAAGGATGTTTAATTTAAGGGATTCGATTTCTCATTTTATATGTGACACTTACCTTAGAGTATCTTAACAAGCTCGTAAGCTTTTTGTCCTGGATCAAGGAACAAACGACTCCAAAGATTTCCGTGGCACTTAAAGCATTCGGCCTTACAGTCTCTTAACTCACATGACAAGAGACGTCTTAAAAGAATACATGTCTTAATCTGATTAAATAAGGAATTGTCTTTATTTACTTACTTATTAGCGATTATAATCCTCACTTACGCATTTTATCTCCAATCAATGCTACCTAACCAGGGAGTTCTTATGGAGGTTTTTCTGTTGATGCCACACCAGAACGACGCCGTACTTCGGCAAACTAACACGATAAATATCATCTATCCGTGATCAAAAAGGTGCAATATTATTGCTTGCGTATATGATACAATAATATGCCTACCAGTTTCTCTGATCACTGTTTGTCTGAATCACACCAGCGTACATGGCTAATGACAACTATTTTTGTGACCCATTTTCACGCTTGGTATGCTTTACACGTCGTACTAAGTCTAATGTAGTCTTTTCCCTCTCTATATTGTAAATAGGCATTATTGTGAACCTGACGGGTAAAGTTATTAGTGACTGAGCGCAAGTTACGCGAATATACAGACCTTGATTCCGTTCATAGAACTGAATTACTTGTACCAATCGAAAAGCTCCAGATCTTGCTTCCCTATTTTTGTAAAACTACTGCATAAGACTTCATAATACACAACTGAGATCTTCAAATTATCAAATGTAATTGAGAAATACACCAAGCCACAAATATATGACCATAGCACGCAATGGATGGTGAGATGGTAGCAATTACACACGTTCGTAGGTAAATATCACTGACATAGTGTTTGAAGACCAACACATACAGTACCTTAAATAGAGAGTTGAGAAGATTGACGATACAGTGACTTATCTTTAAAAATGATCAATTTACTATTTACTCGCGATTAATTGCTACCGTATAGGCATCTACACTCCCGCATTTCTGTGTGCGTAAAGTTACGGTTATTTAGATCTCCATTTTCGTCAGCTTGTATAGCTTGTAATAGTACAATCGTTAGGTGCTTCTTCACACCTTATAGACCTTCGTGATCTGTTCATTTAGCATGGAAGATACGAACCGTGAAACCAGAGGATGTGAAACGTCTTAATGCATCCGACAATCATTGTAAAACTATTGATAATTTATAAAAGAAGTGTAGAAGGCCGCAGCTAGAATAATGAACATGCTGGACTTAATATCCATGGTTGCTATAGATTGCGCTTCCATGGCTGCAATATTATGGGTGAATAAAAGAATGGCAGATTGAACGGTTGTAAATACAAAGTCTGGGGCTTCATGCGTTCGGATGCGTTACAGTGACTGTAATGATGCTAATTAGCGCTCCTTAACAGAGGAAGTCTTCGACTCAAAGAGTCTCTTAGTTATAACGAACTAACAACGACGTACAGTCGTTTCAGCGTACAAGCCTAGCAATCCCGGTTTCAAAGGTATTACGATTCACAGAATCATACACTGATTAGTCATTACTTTTTAAAAAGAGTAAACGCATTCACAAAGCTAATGTTCTTAACAATACACTGCGCCTTGACTAGGCTCTAGCGTCCAAAGATTTAAAAGGGGAACTGAGCTTTATTTGTTCTTTAACTACAGTGATAAAACTATAAAACCTTGTCTGACTGACTTCTACATTGCGATCCTATGACAGAAGTCTTTTTCCTGTTCCTTACACGAAAGGTACGGTATTATCGTCACCTGGTACCAGTACTGTGCCACTCAGATCCACCAATATTTACTTGGTGTGGACACATAACATAGCCGGTTCAATAACCGCCGTGTAAAGCCGTTACAGTAACACGATCGGTACACAAAAATTCCATGCATCTATTATGTAAATACACACAGCTAAAGAGACGCATGAATGACCCATACCCCATCGCTAAACGATGAATGTCCGGTACTCACTTTCTTCAAGATGTTTCTCTCACGAGACCGATTGCGCTTACGTCGACATGACCATTGGCTGGGCCACACTATCAATTCTTGCGCGCATGCATCGGCGACATCGTGTGCGGAGGCAAACTTAAAAAATGATATTTTGAGCCTGTCATCTTATTATAGAATATGTCAAGGACTAGCGAGTAGTTTCACAACAATGAAATCATAGTCTATCATGCGCATCGAACTTTGTTGCTATGCAACATATTGGTTGCGACTATTCAGTGTATGAGCCTGTATTGATTGGAATTCAGCATTGATGCAGCTGTGTGAGTTTGCTGTCAGTACCAGCTTGCACGACACGCAACTTTCCACGCAACACACCCAACATAACTGCTAATCTTGATGAAAACGAGAGCGGTATCGAATTAAGGGAATTTAGAGATTTAGTATATTTACTTCATAATTAATGATAATAAGATGAAGTCAGGAGATCAATTATCAAATAAAGGGAGAAAAATCGATTCTTGTGACACCGCCTTACCGCTAGCTGATTGTTTTCGTTCTTGGTGGTTACTTCGGCAGATATTGCGACAGACATCCCTTTCAAAACTGCTTGCTTTCGATACCCTAGATAAAAAAATTTTAACGCCCAGCATTCGTCCTGACCATATCTTGGCTTTGCATTAAATTTATGGAGCCGTCAATGAGCCTTCAAATTTTGCTTGTGAGAAGAACACTTTAATAGTGGCGTGTCAACAACCGACGCCACTACTAGTCACAATTTACTTCTGCGAGGTGCCACTACTAAAGTCCGTGGCGGAGTGTTTGAAAAAACTTTTTTTGAGCGCAGATTGCGGCCTATAATCACATTTAATGATGCAGAATAAATGTACTGTAAACATACAGTTTTCATGTAGATGCACCCAGCCGAATTTGTTCCAATTTGATCAAGGAGTTGTGAAGCTTAAGTAGGGAAATTCTCTATCCTGTGGAAAAGGAAAAAAACATTCTCTTTCCACTGACTCATCCTGGCCACGCATCGTGTCTATGCCCCCAACATACCCATAGAATACGACACAGATTACCGTTATTTTATACTTTTGGACGCTCGTTTTTTTTCCAAGCAATTTCTCCTTGGCTTAAAACTCTGCATAATCACTTCTACAATACTGCATTACATCTGAAGGTCTGCGAGCGCGACTTGTCTGCGAAGGTCTTCGTGTCAGCAATATGCCAGTTTTGTGTGCATTTGGTTGCAAAGAGACGTTTGGCACCAAACTATAAGCCACGAGCAACCAGTATTTCAAATGTCTATTTCGCGCTGTTATCTACCAAAAGCACATTAAGACACAGCATCCATGAAACTGGGAGACGTATTGTGATCTGTCAAAGGAGAAGAAGCTAATCTATATGACGAGAGCGCTCGAAATGTGCACCAGAATACCATACGATTTCACTTTGGCTAAGTTCAGACGCATACGTATTACTTTTAAAGTAAGAGTATCGTCGATGTTATCGTTGGTGAAATTTTTTTTATCCTGAGGACGCGAACGACGAGTCAACCAAGCATATAGATCTATCCATCTTCGAGGACGTTGTTGGTCCTTAAGAGCGAGCAGGACTCGATTTTTCAGACCGACCGCGATCGTATCTTCATCACGAAACCCATACAGGTTCTTCTCATTGTCGGATACGTCGGTGTATGGCCTTTTTTAAATGGATGCTCGATTTCTGCACAGGATGAAGGTGCTTAAGAGCTTGGCGTCAATCGGGAGTGAAAGTGAAGGCAAGGTCACAAGTTACATTCGTTATGTCTGCGCGCTTATGCTTCAGAAGATCTCGGAAATGCTGGCCGCAGGCTAGACGATCTCTCTGGCTATGTGAGTGTCCACACACATATCTATCTTGTATTTGAACATCCGAATTCGGCCATTCAGCTTTGTCTCGATTTACGACTTCCATTCTCTCTCCATCCCAAGTTTAGCAGTCATGCTGCAAAAGGGACATTTCTGAATTCTCAAAGAGCACTGTATTTCATTATTTCCAACTGGAGGGATTTGAAAGAGTTCCATCTTGACGGAAGGTGAACGAAGGATGAGCGGCAAATTTCAAGGCGTCACCACTCGCTATGAGCGAGTCATGACGTTTATATTCTTTCGACTTTGTTTTGGCCTGCACCAGCTAAATGTTGTTCTGAAGCAGTTTTACAATCATCTACTGGAAGATGAGTTTACTCTCTACTAGGCAGCCGTATATCATGCTTACATAGGCAAAAAATACCTCATCAAACATATCGGAATGTAGACCAAAATGTATGTTGATACTCGATGGGTCGATGTACAAGATGTATTTTTTGTTTTTCAGTATTTCTTTGTCTCGCAGGTCTCAAATGAGGCGATTATCACGTGTCGAAGCCTTAAGCAATTAAAAACGCTTATCTCTAAGAAACGCGAAGGTATTTTACAGTTAAAATTAAGTTACAAGGGTTTATTTAGTGCTTCATAGATCGCCGCCCAAAAAGCTGTGGATGCGCTCGACCTGAAATCTGATGAGCTGTCAGCGGATAAGAAGTTATTAATAAAGCTCAGAGATTTTGAAGACGTATTAGCGGACCTAGGCAGCATTGTTTTAGTGGCCATAGAAGAAAATGGCGTCGACGAAATGTTTGCCGTTGTCAAGAGCATCGCCACTTGCTGCGTTAAAACAATTGTCAGTATTGCAAGTATTGTGGAATGAGGTGACTAAAGAATCAATGCTTCCAATTTCATGCCGCCTGTCCTGCTTCAATCATCTCTTCAAATTTCGCGGTCGATATTTTGCTGGCATTATCCGCAAGCAAAGGGATCGTCCGTCTGCCCGCTGGAGCCAGAAACGTTTCGATATCATCGAGCAAAATTTCAAGGACGCCGAGCTGCATCTGAGCGTGAGCCGACTTTGAGCGGGTCCGGGATCAGTGCGAAATCAACACTGCATTTGAATATGGATGGAACTACGCGCAAAATCGTGACGAGCACCTGAAGACGTTTATAAGGCTTGGCTACCGCATAAACGGGCAAGTCGACTGTGGAGAGTAACTTCTCCGTTGTAAAATGGAAGAATGATGATTTCCAGATTGGGTCTAAGAGACTTTTTATCAGAGGTCATCCTACGCACCAGGAAGTTCGAGACACTGTAGTCAATAGCCCATCTAAGAACTTATTTATTATACATATATATTCAGATCCAGACTAAATTTTGTCCAGTAAACCTGCATTTGGGTGAAAAACAGGCGAGCACCGCCATTAGCCATTAATGGGATTAATCAGGTACCACAAATAGCTTCATAATGGTGAAAATGGCGTGCGCCACTATTGTAGTAATCCTTTTATTAGCCCTTACCCCATATATTAAACAAATGAATGGGCTGGTAAGCAATAAATTGTCGGATGAAGCTCCACCTTTTTGCTGCTCATCCCTTGATTATCACAGATGGAATTAATCAGACATGTTCTAAGCTCCTAATCGAGCATGTGCGGTAATCCTACCTGGAAAGATCCAAAGAGGTTAAGGTATCGGACTTGGTTTGATGCAGGCGCAGACCATAATGTGCCAGCAGTAGCACATGAGGATTTGGGCTGTCGGGCATCCTTGCAACTCGCGCTCGCTTAGGTGACAGATTACAAATTGTATGGGAATTGCAAGAGGCTGCAAAGGGCTCTACATTGCCGATGTTTGGCTTCTTCTTCTTCGCGACTATTTTGCCGCAAAAAACGTTTGATCGGTCGTTTCTGGTGTCACTGCAGCTAGTGTTTGTAATTTCTAATCGTATGCCCAGTTCTGCTTCATAGGGCATAGAGATACTGAGAGCACTTGAGATAGGCTCGCACCTGTATCCCAAGTGCTCTCAGTATATCGGCGTGGTTAAATCGTGCCAATCCTACTTTTCTCCACAGAATCTCTTTAAAGAGAAGAACTGAACATTGATTTGACGACGGCTCTTCAAACGGTACAGACGCATTCAGACTACTTTAAACGTCATCATGTTAATGCGCGATTTTTTAAGACGATGCACATTTTTACGCTTTGCACCCCCTCTGTTTGCTTAATACATATAGGATATTGCTACGTTTACACCACTTTTCCTTAGATTCAAACCCTTCCTTCAAAATCTTATATGTACAAGGTACGCAATCGCCTTTGGACAAAGACGAGTACTTTCTCTGCCACTCGGCTACGGGCGACATCTTGCGCACTGCTGTAGCTGCTGGCAACTTACAGTGTCACTGGTTAAGATAGGAGGGTTGTATCAACTGTGTCATTATATTTCAAAAAAGTTTGGTCCATGCAACGTGTATGATTGTGCCTCGGTCTTCTGTCGACCCTTAATAACAATAATCAACTGGTTCTTGAAGTCCTTACCGCTGCCGTCCTTGGGACCTTCAGGTGTCCTACATTTGTCCACCAGTCAAGTGGGTAGGTGAGCGCCTCGATTCTAGCCACTCATCGATTTACTCTCCGTCCCCGTGATCTTCTTCGTCTTCGCTATTCTCGTCCCTTTCGCTTGAAGCAATCTCCTCAAAATCCTGTCCATCTATATCTCCATCATTTCCCACTGTTAAATTAGCAGATTCTAGTTCTTCAGCTTTCCGCTTCAGCTGACAAAGCCGATCCGGCTACTGCTGATGCTGCTCCAAGTACGCGCCGAGGTCGACAATTAAGTCGCGCGTTTTCGGATCAAGCTCAATCGCTCGCTCTAACATTCGCACCATTTCTGCATCAAAAGCATTACCCTCAGTACTCTTGCTTCTCGCCATGTGCATAGTAGCCAAGTTGTATTGCACATTTGCAGAGTCTGGAAACCTATCGGCCGCGTCTTTAAATACCGTGACCGCTGCGTCCAGATCTCCGAGTTCGCCATAAGCTTTAGCAAGTGCTGCAAGTGTAATGCCGTACGCTTTCTCAATCTCTTCACTACCTTCATCAGCGTTATTGGCAGCATCCAAAGCTCGAGCATTGAACCTCATCGACATTTGACAAGCTTCTGTCGCCTTTGGCAGCTGATCCAAAGCAGAATACATTAAGCCAAGTCGAAACGAGATAGACGCATCCTCCTGTCCATCCGTTAGTTTGCTATCCTTGGTTTAGTATTTTAGTGCTTTGTCCAGGTATCCGGCCAAATAATAGTCATCCGCAAGGTGCGTGAGTGCCCCTAAGTGATCCGGTCGACACTCAACTGCACGTCGGAAAGCTTCCACTGCTCCATCGTACGAACTGATCTGCTCAAAGGCCAAACCAGCTGAGAAAGCATCGTCAAAAAATTAATGTAGCCATTTCCACATTGCACTCAGCATCTTCACTCAAATTTGACGTTTTTTGTCTCTTTTTGGTACAATGTGAAAGCTTTGTATCAGTACTGGAAGAATCTACGGACGAAAAAGTTGTAAACGTCGACGCTTCAGTTGCTGCTTCCATTTGCTTTTTTCCATTTCTGTTGGTAGTAATGAGAGAGCAGGTGAGCGAAAGGATTATGTAGAGATGCGTACTTACCATCCATTAAGTGCTTAAGACCCTGCCGAATCTATTTATTAGATATCACATCGTCTTTTAGTTGCATATTCAACGACATCGAAATTTGAATGATCACTCTGTAGGTAGGAACACTTACAACGAAGACTGGTAAACTCGCCCTTCTCTATAAGAGGCACCTTTGTATCCATATTTTACAGCGGTGATTTCCAGAGCTTGCTCCCTCATCTTATCTCCTGCCACCTTTTGCTCTTGCATACCAATTCACATGGGCACGGGACGAAAGTTGTGAGTGTCTCTGGGATACAGCTGAAACATGAGATAGGATAGGAGGCTATGCCAAATTAAAGCGAGATCACAATACCTTTTAGGAAAAACATTATTCAGCCCCCACACTCTCGTGAATCAGCCAGTACACCTTTGTCAGAAAACAAATCTTAAATTGAATAGGGTTTTCCTATACACAATTTCGAAGGAAGGGTGTGAATCTAAGGAAAGGGGGTCTGAATTTAGCAATTCCCTATATGTAACATCGAAATCTTTACTAATGTCTTGGTGTAGTAAGCTATGACCAACTGTATGTGAACAAGTTTGAATGTGTAATTGAAGGGGTTGTTTAAGTTCGTAATAACATTTAATTATGGGTAAATTGTATATTTGTAACAGTAAGTTTCATGCATATCAACAGTTCAACGTCCAAAGCAGACGGGGTTCATCCAGAGCCTATGTGTAAGGCGCAATGAGCCGGCGAACGACGGATTTTTGAATATACCAGCTCAAAATAGTGAACGTGCAGATGCATGGCAGCAGCCGACGAACAATACCTGTTTACCAAAACACTTTCATCATAAAAAAATCCACCAATGAAATCAGTAGGCTTCGAGTAGCACAGATTTGTGAACGTAGGACCTAATTGAACTTTTGATTTCTTACAAGTTTGAACGCTCTATCAAGTAGCACTGTTCGGTCCAGTGACCATCCCTGATCCTGACCCCCTGACTTGACCCTCACCCGGACCTACTCCTGATGCCGATTACTTTAGTAAATTAATTTAGGGTGAGTAAGCCATAAGAGTGCCTTCCAACGCGGAGCTGATGCACAGAATGCTTGCAATGATGCGCAGCAACAAGAGATGATTTGTAAGATGTTCGAGGCAACGACGCTAAAGGACCTCATAATAGACGCAAAAGGGCGCATCATTGGAGTGAAAAAATTAACGAGTTCATTTTTTTCTTTTTTCAAAAACCCAATGCAGCAGTTTAAAGCAAGTCGCATCAAGTGGAAGAGCGCGACCTTGGCATGTAAAATAAATACTTCCGAATATTGGATGCATTCTCACAGGCATTACGGCGGATTGTTTTGTTAGGTCGTGCAACCGTATCACCACTGTCGATAAATTGTTCTTTATAAAAGATCAAAAGTTTGCACTCGAAAATCTACAGACACGGCTTCATGTCCGGCTTTTTTAAATTTACTCAAGCGCAGTGTCGAGATCTTGGAGAATATGCAAACCGCTTCCGACAGCTATTAATTTTATTAAGATACATGACAGACGTCGATTCCGCATTTCGCTGCACATATGGCCTGAAGCACCAGACACGGGCTGAAGTTGAGTATCGCCAGTACCCGTCTCTCAACCAGGAGCTAAATGTCGCATGCGACTTTGAACGTTCACATTTTGGCTTCGGAAGCTCCAGCTGTACGCAACAAATTCGTCGACCAGAAATAAGTACACATCAACGCTTCGAGTATACCACACTATATTTAATGAAAATTGACTTTTTGGAAAGAGTGTCATGGTAAAGTTGCGTTCGGCGCAAGCTGTTATTATATTGCAAGAAGCCAGGACATCAAAATATAGAATGTCCAACAAGACTATACACTCGAACAGCATTAAGGCCGAGAGCGTGTGTAATAATGATCGAAAGTGTACAAGTTAGAAGCGAAGATGTGGACGAGGCTATCGTATTAAATTAATTTACGGCTCGTACGATACGATTCGGCATGGTCATAAGCAGCACTCTTTGTTGCGCAAGCTAGACACAGCTAATGGTGTACCAGCTACGATTCTGCTGGGTATGGGAGCCAAAAAGTATATACCCTGGACTGGAATCTTGAGTTTTTATTACCTAACAAGGCCAGTAAAATCGGTTTGATGGGTCTCTACCTCGTCGGCTGGGTTTGATACGACTTTTCGCTACCGTGTACACCAGCAGAGGAGATTCATCAAATAAAATTTTCACGGAAACCCAGCTAAATGACGATCAGATTGTAACAGGGTAGCCTATTACATGATATTGAAACCAAACGGTGTCAATAGGAAAATTGTCTAGCATGACAATATCCTACCAACATTATCCGATATGGATAATATTGAAGAAGTATAATCCCCTTTCAGATAATCTTCATGCGCTGCTCAGAGATTGGTTGATAAAAGACATATCAACCAAGGTTACCACCAATCGCTGCTAGACGCGCGTAATGCGTTGTGAACAGGTTGTCGTCATACGACGACGTAGTAGTTTAATATAGTTAGATAGAGATTGAAGTTTATTTGATAGCTAAACTACCTTAAATACAGTTCTCTTTTTACCTTTACTCAAACTGGTAGTTTGAGTGATTTAGCTTCCTCTGCACGTACTAGTGTACGTGAAGTTTCGCGGCATCCCAAACAAAAGGTGCCCCGTTACACCTGGTAGCACTTTGCAATTCATTAACGACTACTTAGTGTCCGCCAAAGATGAACATGTTGGACGTAGAAGACGACAGATTTCGCGTCCCACGTGAAGGCTACTCCCATCTGAGTGACTCAGAATGGGAGGTAGTCAGCCACATGAGTGTTCTCATGGGCAAACCCGCCATCAGTGGTATTTCGAAGTCTCTAAGCAGAGACCAGCAACATGCTGCTACCAACAAGTTCCTACAAGGGTACTTGCCGTCGAACGACAGAAGATAGCCTTGCTACAGCAGCAAGGCTCTCATCAGTCGATGGGCGGACCGGCGCACATGCGTCGACCCGAAACCCTGAAGATCGATATCTCAAAGTACAAGGGAACCGATGAAGATTCCATTTTGATATGGTTCGTCGAGTTAGACGATGCCACCAGGGCCCGTAACATAGAGGGTGACATTATGCAAGTCACCTTCGCCCTGTCAAACTTGACAGGATGAGCAAAGACTTGGGCTTAGGGCTCAAGCTTCACGACCCAAACTTGTTTGAGTCGTTGGAGATCTTGAAGTCTCGGCTTGAAGAGACGTTTAAGCCACCAAGAGCCGAGTTCAGAGAACGCTCTGCACTCCTGAGGCTCAAGCAAGGTAAGCGTGACATGCATGCTTACGCACAGTACCTGCGCTACCTTGCAAGTAGTGTTACGGAGAACCCTGTTGATGAGTACACGCTCATCAACGTGTTCATCTACGGTCTTGTAGATGGACCGGTGAAGACCTACATGTTCCGAGAGGACTTCCATACGCTGGAAAAGGCGATAGCGTATGCGGAACAAGAAGACTTCAGCCTGAGACAGTCTCAGGCTAACTCGTCAAACTATCGTCCGACGAGACAACACGGAACAGGAGGTCCCAAACCAATGGACCTCTGTTACATCGAGAGCGAGACCTCTCGCTCTCTGAGTCACAAGTGAACGGCAAGATGCCATCGCTGTCAGAAGATTGGTCACTACGCCCATGAATGTAGTGTCCCAAGCACCGCAACACGTCCAAATACAGGACGTGATGACCGCCGTTGGTCAAGGAAGAGTCCGAGCCGTGGGTCCGACCATGTCGCCAAGCAGCGACAGCAAGTCGGACCGTCAAAAAACGGTCAGGGTCAGTAGGGGCGGAGCACCTTGCTGATCCAGCAACGTCAAGAGAATTTGTAGGACTTTTGACGAAGATTGCTCCCAACACACAGTCTCTGTGTGTACTGCCTTTAGTGATGAGGAGTCTCTCATCACTTTGAAGATCGAAGTGACAAGTGGAATGTCACTCGCTCCCTAGTTGACTGTGGTGCGTCGAACAGTTTCATTCGACGCCAGTCGCTAGGGGATAGTAGTCTAAACTTTGTTGAGCGAGAGTTCCCTCCAACGAGAATGACGGTGTGCCTTGCTACAGGCGCATCCGTAGCAGTGAACAAACGTGTAGTGGAAATCCACTACACGCTAGAAGGAAAACAATTCGATGATGACTTTATCGTATTAGATTTGGATGACAAATTTGATGTCATCCTTGGTCTGCCATGGCTTAGAAAGTACCGGCCATGGGTTAGATGGCAGCATCGATCCGTGAATATGCCTGCCGTTTTGTTCATCGAATGGCCATCTGATGAACGTCTTGGATCGTCCACAAGCGTACACAAGCGTGTGGATGTACTATGAGTGAGTGCGATGGCCTCACTTGTGGTACGGTCGTTAGTACAATTGCACAAGATTACAGTGTAGAAGTCCACTGCACTGTGGAACCAGCTTCCGGCACCTGTGTAGAGACACAGGCTGCGCCGAAGGTTCAGCACTCGAAGATATTGAGTGGAATGGAACACGGATGCACACCAAGAAGGGTACATCCAAGAAGAGAGAATTTGTCGTATAATATGAACAGCACGTTAAAGCAAGATCTACCAACAGAGAGTCGATCGTAGAGCAAGCCCGATCGACTGAAAGAGAGTGTATCGAAGAGGGCGTGACTGTGGTAGTGCACCCACAGTCAGTACAGTATTAGAAGAAAATTCCAGCGCTCCTGAGAGTGATAACTTCCGAGAGGGTTATGTTGAGGGTGTGTAATTCCAACCACCTGCGGATATGTTTTCCCAGGAAATCACCGAGACACTGAATGTCTTGGTGAATGACGGATCAAGTGTAGGCGCTTACACACTCGATCTGGTTACGCCCCCGAAGACAGCTTCGGAGGTAGTCAAGTTGCCAACGCTAGAATCTAAAAGATTCTCGCGAGATCTGCGTAGTGACAGGATCAAGCATATCTGCGTACTCGCCACAGAGGATGAGTGCGTCGCCGATATTCGGTCGGCACAAGTGTTTGCTGAGAACAGATAGGTTCTCGGTAGCTCATCGATGGATGAGAGTGTCCTCGATGAGAAGACTCGGATTGAGCGATACACGTCTCGATCTTGGGAGTCTTTAACGACAAATCCTTTGCATAAGAATTTGGTCGAATTCAGGGATATTTTCCCTGAATTCGTGCCATGCGAGCTGCCCAAGGACAAAGGCACTCGGCATGAAATCGTACTGAAACCAGGTTCGAAATACTGTGTCATGAAGCAGTGGCCACTGCCTCGTGAACAGGCCATAGCGGTCGACAAATCTTTTGCCGATCGCTTAGCTACTGGTCATGTGCGGAGATTAACATCCTCACACAGCTCTCCGACCTTCTGTGCTCGAAAGCCCAAAGGAGGGTGGCGTCTAGTGCACGCGTATAAAAAATTGAACGCTGCAACGGTACCGGCTCAAACACCGATCCCAAGAAAGGATGTCATCATAGATGGTATGGCAAAGAGTACCATATTATTGTACATGGACCTGATGGATGGATTCTATCAAAACCTCATGCGTGAACGGGACATCCCGTACACAGCAGTGAGCACCCCAGTGGTATGTTCTGGGAGTGGCTAGTGATGCCACATGGGTTAGCAACGCCACTGCAACGTTCAACAGATGTGTTACGAATCTGTTGCGATCGGTGAAGGACTTAGCACCGAGCTACTTTGACGATGTCTTCGTCCATAGCCGGGCTATGGATGGAAAGACGGACATGGAGGTTCATAGAATCCATATCTGGAAGGTTCTTACACTTATGCGAGAGGATTAGTTGTTCGTGAACCTCAAGAAGTCTATATCCGCAACAAACGAAATATCACTTCTTGGCTGCATCGTGGGTAACAACGGCGTACGCCCTGATCCGTAAAAGATCAAGGCGACTAGAGACTGGCCTGTGCCAGTCGACGTCGAGGGACTTCGAAAGGTCCTTGGCCTAGCGGCGTACTGACACAAGTACTCGCGCAACTATGCCGAGATGACCGTACATCTATCTCGTCTGTTAAAGAAGAAAGAGAGGTGTTCATGAAGCGCTGAGTGTCAGCAATCTTTTGAAGACATCAAGAAAAGCTTGGTGCAATCGCCTGTGTTGGCGATTGCAGACCAGGATAGACCATTTCATGTGGTCTGTAACGCCAGCGATTTTGCAATCGGCTGCACGTTAGTGCAGTACGACTCAGACGGCGTTGAGCGCGTTGTCAGATATCAATCGCGTGAGCTGCAAGCAGCTGAGCGTAACTACACAGTGCATGACAAGGAACTCCTTGCCGTGAAATATGCACTGGCCAAGTTTAGGGTATATCTCTTAGGAGATAGGTAATTCATCGTTTATAACGACCATGCGTCGTTACGCACGGCCGTAAACAGTCTACACCTTTCGCAACGAATGGCGAGGTGGCCGTCTTTTATCGCGGAGTACAACCTTTCCGTAGAGTATAAACCAGGACGACTTAATGTCGTCGCTGATGCTCTTTTGCGTCGGCCCGATTTCGAGCCGACTGCTCAACACAACAGTAGGGGTGATCCCACTGTATCGACACTATCAGTGAGTGTTCTGTCGTCGAATCTGCTTGGTGACGTGCGGAAAGCATACGCAGAAGATGAGTATCTTCTGCAATTGATGGATTACGTGTCTAATCCGTGCAGTAAAGATTTGAAAGCTTTTCGTCTCAATACCGCTCTTCAACCGAACGGTATTCGGTTCGTGATGGACTGCTGTACTATACAGCAGCCAACGGCGACACACCTCGTGTCATCGTTCCGGCTCATGATGATTTGCGATTGCGCATCATGTATGAGCGCACTGCTGTTGACAAGGATGAATCAGCCGAGAACTTTTTGCTGACTCGCGAAGCGGTTGTCCGCTTCGTTTAAGACTCTATTGCAGATGCACTAGACCGACAGAAGAGAAACGCAGACAAACACGGAAGAGAAAAGTTTTTCTTATGATGAATGAGACCTAGTTTTGCTGTCTACAGCAAACCTACCGAAACGCGCAGTGACAAACGTGGGCCGCAATAAATTACTGCCCAAGTGCATCGATCGAATTTGTGTGTTGCGCCGAATGGGCAACGCATACACGATTGAACTGCCCCGTAAGATGCGTACGCATCCTACGTGTTACGTCGGTCGTCTCCGCCCGTTCTATCAGTACGAGCCCGTTATGAGATGCGAAGAACACCTCCGCGGTCGACAGCCGAGACCATCTTCGAGTGGTCCCGTTTCAACAAGCTAGTCTGGTCGACTAGCGAAGCGACCTGCTCACGCAGTTGAGCGATGTCTCGACGAGCTACAGTCAGCTCATCACGAAGACAACGAGTCGAACGTTCCATCTCAAGTTGAGCGAACGCAAAAGCGGCACGATCGTCTGAACGATCGTGCGTTATAAATGTATTTATACCTTACAAGATCCTCAAGCCCATGACGCCGAGTCCGTTCGTGAACCAGGTCATCGTGAAGCCGATCCGTCACACGGTTCGGTTCCTGAACATCAAGCCGATCCGACCCTCGAGCCGGATCAGGTGTTACCGCCTCCACAACATCCTTTGGTGGACTCAAGCGGTGGTCAATGCTTCATAGTGGAGCGTGTTTTGAACCACCGCGACGTGAATGGCGTCCGGACGAGTTATCTCGTCCACTGGCGTGGCTATCCACCGGCCTGGGAAAGCTGGGAGCCTCGTACCCAGGTGATCGTTGGTGTTCCGGGTCTCGTCGAGCATTATGACGAGACCCAACCACTGCGTTCGAAGAAGGGCCGTCGGAAAGCGACCTCCCCGAACGCGAGTACAGAGATCGCAAGGTTTTAATCCCTTCGGCTATCTCTGAAGAGATGCGCGCCCTCCAGTAGGGATCGTTAGGGAGGAAGGCATCCCTAAGGGCAAGAGTAGAGTTGTCCAGACAACATGGGCACGAATTACCCCACGAGAGACAGGGCAATCCTGCCTCTCTTGACAGCTGGTGCATCTTGTTATGTACACCGACTGGTTTACGCTTTTCAAAATTTATGCGAGCCTCATCAAGCTTACCGAGCCAAGCCTCACGGCCAATACACTCGGTGTTATGGATGAAGGCATTCCATCTCTGCACCAAGGTTTTTGCCGTCCAGAACACGGCTACCATTGTACCACTGATGTTTGAAAAACGCATCGGTGAAGAATTCTTCCTCAGCACGGAAAGTTTCCGTGCTGGAATTAGATGGACAAATCTTCCTGCAATCGAATAACGGGATTCGATCCCGTTCGGTGGTCATTCCGGCCACTCGATCTAACTCTTTAGATGCCGTCATCCAAGGAGACTTCACTAGAGGAGCGTGGCGCAGGACATTTCGGTCCCTGGCTTCTTGATTGGTGCCAGCATGAGCACTGACACCAGTGGCAGCTCAATCTCTCGAGTTGGTTCTCTCGCGGTCATGCATAGGGGCATCATCACCATCACCACGCGTCCTATCGTCGGATGTACTTGCGTGAGGAGAGGATTCGTCGGAATAATCACTCGATTTGAAGATCTCGGAAATGATGCCGCCACGTTGACCAGAGCCAGTCAACCTGGCTCTGGCGGTGTCCGCCCCGGATGATCTGGAGGCGTGAGGTGTTGCCTTCGAGTAGAATACATCACCCGACTCTCCAGAATAGATCAGCTCTATTTTGGAATCATCTAAATAATGATCGCAGTACCCGCTGCAAACGCATCGGATGTACCTGTCACGCGTGGTGACTCACCACGTGGACTGTTCACAGCAGCAGGCGACATATTACCTGCGGCTGAAGCAAGCGAAGAGCTCTCTTCGGCTGCACGCATCGTGCAACTGACTTTCTTGCTGTTTCGACAGAACATCGCATGGACTTTGACACCATGCGATAAATTAAAAATTTAGTTGGAATTTGGCCAACAAGTTCTTCTCTTCCTAAAGTGCTCCAACGGTGGTCACCCTGTCCCAATCAATTACAATCAATCAACGGGTGATTTATTGTTTAGAAGGGACGATGTAACGGGGTAGCCCGTTAAATGATATTGACACAATACGGTGTCAATAGAGATATTTTCTAGCATGACGATATCCTACCAAAATTATCCGATATGGATAATATTGAAATTTCCTTTTCGAATTATATTCATGCGCTGCTCCAAGATTGGTTGATAAAGACGTATCAGATATAGATTGCCATCAATCGCTGCTAGACGCACACAATGAGTGGTGAGCAAATTGTCGTCATACGACGACGAAGTAGTTTAATATAGTTACATAAAGACTAAAGTTTATTGATAGCTCATGTATATTAAATACAGTTCTCTTTTTACCATTTACTAAAACTAGCTGTTTGAGTGGATTAGCCTTCTCTGCAAGTACTAGTGTACGTAAGTTTCGTGCTTCCCCATAGAAAGGGTGCCCCGTTACACGCTGCATCACGTCAAGAGGACTCCAAAGTTGTCGCCGACGCTCTGTCACTTCCAGGTGTTGTTTCAAGCCTGGGGAAGAGCATCAGAATAAACACTCATTTCACGACTGAGGGACGGTGTGTGCTCGTCGTGCCATCAATTTTAGATATCGTCGTTTGAAAGTGGCAGTTATCTGCCTTTTCCAAGACCCTACCGGGACCTTTTCCTTGATTGTCAGGACGTTTCGGGGTAGATAGGTTCCACCAGGTTAGTGTACCTCAGCCAAAAGTGTCGACATATTCACAACAAATTACAGAACATCGATTACAAAACTAATAGTATCCACCTCTCATCTATAACAATGAGTACGGAAGCAAACGGCTACCACAAAGACCATTAAATGAAGAAGGCCTTAATTACAAGCATCACTACAAGTATTTTTAAAAACATTACAGTATTTCAAGATAAATAATTTTGTCAATAGGCTTTGCGTTCCGGAAGTAATCGACTTGTCAACGCCATTCTCCGTGAACATCACGATAAAACGCTGCAGCACACATCGATGTTCACCCACAGCTTAAGCTCACACAATGGCATTACTGGCTAACTTTGAAACAAGACGATCGATAGTACGTATTAAGCTAAGAACATGCTCGCTATCAAAGCCGAGCACACTCAAGATAAATTTCAAACTTACCGTAAATCCTAGTTTTTGATAAATTTTGCAAAGTATTTATAATGGAATCTGTAACCGGCCTTCTGGTGTCGAGAGGATTTTATGCAGTCACGAAAGTGGTTGAACTACTTTTCAAGCGCCCTGATATGCTGCAATCTGCACGAATAAAAATTCGTTAAAAGTTGCATGCTTTTTATATCGTCGTGCGGCATACGGGTTGCCGAAGGTCATCCGTAACGTAATCCAACGTATACGCCCAACTTTTGAAAGCTGCTTTTGGATAGAATGGGTACGAAGACTTCAATGACGAACGCACACCGCACGAAAGCTGACGGGGAAACTAAACGACAGAGCTTAATTTTGGAGGATGCACTGTACTGTATGGTGTCGCATCATGGCGACGACTAGTCAACTCATCTTGGTGCAATAAAATTTGCACATAAAACTCTAGTGAGAAAGTCAGCACAACATTTACGTTTCGAGGTCGAATTAGGGTGACAAGTCAAACAAATCATGTTTGTAATTTTTGTGTCGCAGGACAGCAGCTTTCTTTGGCCGAGTTTACAAAAACCTTTGCAGGTACGAGACAGATCATCATCAAACTCGCGCAAGAGAATTTGCCCAAGGAAAAAAGGAGTCAAAGAACTACTACAATAGAAAGAGCATCAATGTGACATTTAAGGCTGGAGACATGGTCATACATAATGCCAAACACCTGAAGATGCGTCACCACAAGTTCGGACACGATATGAAAAAGAAGAAGCTGTCGCCAAAACGATCGGAGAATTGGAGATTGAGGCGATGATCAACGAAAACGCGGCTAAACTTATGTTGAAAAAATCCAAAGCAGGTTGCAACCGATTTTTAACATCGACAGATTGGGCCATTTTGTCCCGAACTTAATAAGATTTAATGGTCGCCTAATCCTCAAATCAGTACCGGTTGTGCTTGTTAAAAAAAACTGACAGTGAGTTGCACATCGTCGAAGCGCCGGTCAAAACGCGTGTCTGAAACAGACAGTCTGAGTGGCCCGTGAAGTGGCACGGGACTTCTGGAGCATAAGTGTACCCGGCAAAAAAAAGGTATATGGCGCATTGGCGGGACCTAGCTTCAAAATCTGCCAATACAACTTCCTTTCAGGGAGGATGTAGGGTGCGACGCGCCGGCTCACGACGATGAACGAATTTTACTGTTAAAAATCGTTATCGTGCAGACGCGTGCCGACAGCCAACGGACGATGCCTGTTTACGTGATCACTGCCGTCTTCATAATAATCCACTAAAGTAATCGTTAGGCTTAGAGTAGCACAAGTTTGCGACATAATGACTTAAACGATTTTGTTTTTGATTTGTACGAGTCTGACACTACAGTATACGCTGACTTAAAGTCACTGTACTTATATTTTACTAGAAGAAGGCGGTGGCCGTTACACGGGCATTGTAGATTCGCTGATTAAACCTCAACGTGCTTGCGCAGACTCAACATTAGTTTCCATTTTAATTGTTGTATCATTGCCTTCAGAAGTGTCAGCTTGTCAAGAGCGTGACGACCTTCGTCCACATAATAAAACAGCCTTCCTGTGAGCTGCTGTCGTATAAGGAGGACTATAAGCGACACAATATAGTAGGTAAAATGGAATTCATGGACGTTATTTCTTTAACGTACGAAAAAGGCCACTGAGGGGCCTCCATTTACAATTGCTTGTTCATTTTAAGGGATAACTCATTAGCGAAAACCGAAGGCTCATTAGCGACTCCTCAAATTCAAGGAAAAGTCCTTTCTATTACGCTTAGCCTATTAATTACCTTGAACGGTGAGTAGAATGAACAATTTCCTTCAGGTCATCAAAACTTTGGCAGAACAGTCAGTCCTCAATTAGAGAATATTCTCATAACAAACACTCATGTATTGTAAACGAATTGCGTTCTACCATGCTCATTTATGGTCGCTTACGCATATCTAGTAACTAATAACTATCGAAATTTTACGAGTTTTCCGAGGGATCATTTTTCATTTGAGAATGCTATAGAGCAATGAAAACCGAATTCTAGTACCAAACAATGCACAATTGAGGAGGACTAAATGTCTAAGTGGTTGCAGCCGTACGGGTGGATACCTCGAATACCATCCGCTTTGGTCGTGATGGATGTGGAGATACGTACCTAAATAAAGTAGGTTAGTACACTGTTATTGAACTAAAAATGCCCAAGCTGTGTAAATTTTGCTAGGAAATAAATCAGCTCTGACCGTCTTCTTTTCTTACTTATAATACCCAATCTCTTTCCACGCAACTGTTCTCTCTTAAACATGATACAATTAGGCATGTGCCATTCCTGTATCGTACGACATCAGCCACTTTTTCAATTTATTAGTTAATAAACAATATTTTCGTCCGTATTGTAAACATCTTCGGGCTCAAAGCCCAAAGTCCAGGCTATGCTGCATCCATAGATTCCTCGTTTGCTTAACCACTCACACCTGTATTCCTGATGCTATACAGCTTGTATTACTTCTTCTGGAGTTGTGACTATCCACTGGAGAACTTAATGGTTTCCTCAGGCAGTCAAAGGCGCTCATAAACCAACAAAGCCTTGACTTCGATGGTTTACTTTACAGGTAAATATTTCTTGTTCGGCATGAAGGCATCCAAATTCTTTCGTTTTTAATTTATGAGCGATAGCCTGGCTTTTGACGAGAGTTTCGTTATTCTTGTTACATTCTAGATTTGTGCACTTCTTGATTACCAGAACAATGACATTCTGGGTGATCTGGACTACAGCTTGCTAAAGGCCCAATTTTTCCAGTACGAACTGGCTCATTCTTTATGCTGTAGATCCTGGTTTTACAAATTTTGGGCCTTTCTGCGTTGGTGACAGTAATCGGGAGATGTTTACATGAATTCTAAAAGATAAACTACTAATTTATTAAAGTTCCTTTTTAAAAAAACAAAAATTCGTAATGTAGAAATTTTCGTGGCTAACAACTCGGCTAATTCTTAAAATTTGTCTCCACCAAGCCTATGAGAAATACGAGGAATGACTGTTTTTGTTGCGAGCCCGAAGGGTGAAGCTAATATTGAGTGTACGCAAGGTCGAATGCTGAACTTTTGATCGTGCTTAGTTTTGTGTGTATGTGTCTGTGTTCGTAAGTAAATGAACAACGCGATCAGGTGTAGCTTACACGTACCAAGTGCGATCTAGCCTGTCCCCTCCTTCTCGTAAGTATCTAAACACATCTCGGGGATCAAACAAGGTGACCCCCTATCTGTTTTCCTGTTCCTGTTGTGTATTGAGCCATTGGGTAATCTGTTGCGGTCTCGTCCAGACCCTGGAATACCCGTAACCCCTGTCATGCGGTTGACTGGTCTTTATTTTGCAGACGATTCCACTTTACTGGCATAATCTCCTGCTACCGCTGTAGACCAGCTCCAGTTTGTCTAAATTTACCGTCCGGGTTCGGGGGCCCTACTCAATATCCAAGTATAGGACTCTTACGCTTAATCGTTCACGGGAGCCGTTCCATATTGCTGGTATACAAGGCCTCGAGCCGCAGGATGATGTTAAGTTTCTTGGATTTTTTTGGTCGACGCGATTCAACTGCACGGTACCTCGCAGATAAACGTCTTATTGATCTCCTGAGGTTTTGGCGATATCGCGCTCGTATTCTTATTGGGAGTTTGACACTTGCTACTTCCGTGATTTTTTTGACCTTGTGGTATTTCACATAACTTTTTGAAGTGCCCCAGCCGACTGTCCGACGCTGGCAGCGGCTACAGAAAAATGTGTGCTACATCGACGCATTGATACCGAGGATACGTCTATACGCCTCATGTCGCGTGAGTTTAGCTTCATTTCTACGAGTCACGGTGGTCTACGTATCCCTCAGCGGGCTGTGCATCTTCGGCGACAGCGCATTTCTATTACTCAACAGTACGTGACGTCGATGACAACATCAACTACACTAGATTGGTCATCACCTGCAGTCATTCTCCTTGCTGTAGCTTTGCCACTTCGACATTTCTTCGTTTATGGGATCTTTTTAACATGTCGTTTCATCGACACCGTTCCTTCATTAATTTGCGATTACTTCCTCTTTGGTGGCGTCCATCGTGATTTTTTGTTCGGCTACTTCGTGGCCGGTAATGATTGCGGACTTGCATCCGGCCATCAGGGACTTACATGTATTGACCCAGGCAATTTGTTATCCCTTGACCGTTTCATTTAAGTGTATTCGGGTATTCGTCCGCGAGGTACCAGTATAATTGTTGGACCTTCCCGTCACTTTCAATTATCGCTTGCAGAACGGCACGGTCTTCGCTGTTTAGCCGATTTTTTGCCTGGTTTGAATCGTTTTCCCTCACTCTCCAACTTCGAGGTCAGATTTCTTCAGCCGGATGGAGTGACTCTTTCTGTCTCCCACCAGCGCAAGTGGATGCGAGCTCTTAATGATGAATTGGCCCAAATTTATAACAAAGTTACTGCTCCTACCGTGGCATTAAACTCTATGCGTTCCTGTTGCTGTGGATCGACCATCTTTTCTGTCGAAATCTGGCGAGGCAACCACCCTCAAATGGCTCCTTATCTTCCTAATGCAGCTTTGCAAGCTGTTATTTAGGGACATTTTCTACCACGGCGGCTTATTTACCTTATCACCAGTTTTGTCGACTCCACTGATCCAGATGTGGGGATGAAGGTTGTCGATTTTGACTGTGAAAGATCTGCCAACTTGCCTTTAGTTCTGCAAGACCTCCAGTTTCGACTAATGTTTCACCTGTTGTCCGTCGGATCGCGTTTTTTTTTCTGCAAAGATCTCTTCCGGACGTTATGCGTTGCCCGTATGAGGTATGCACTGTTGCCGTCAGGACGGACCGTCACCTTCTTTTCGAATGTGCACCAGCGACCCAACTTTGGGCCCTTTTCAGTCGTGCCTGGTTTACATGGATCGGTATGTCTGTGGCTTGGTTGCATGTCGTTCACCCCGCCACCATCCTGGTAAATTGTTTCCGTGATATTGGCCCTGAAGCCTTACGAGTGATTTGGTACGTATTTTGAGCTATAGTGCTCCATCAGCTTTGGAGCCAGCGTAACGCCATCGTATTCGAGCACCGTCGGCCTCACTCGCTGACCCAGCACGTTTACCACCTTTACTGCCCATCTTCGTTTCATCCGTCGCAAGGGATCTGTACCAGCTCCCTATCTTGATCAGATAGTCGATACATTACGTACCGACCGAACTGGTGGGGTCGTCTTGCGTCGATTTCCGCGTCTACTCGCTACACGTGATGTTAGCAAGCTAGTTCCCACTCATATTCTTCGTGGCATTTTTGGGTGCTCACTTTGAGCCGTATTTGACGGTCACAAGTTTTACCGCCAGAGCTTACCTGGACTCAACGCGTCCGTTGCACCAATATCTGTATCCCTAGTTTTGTACGTAGTTGAGAACTCATAAGGCTAAGTCAATACAGCCGCTTAAAAAAGAAAAAAAGTACCTTAGCTCATCTAAAGTCACTCTTTGGCTTTGTCATTTTTGTAATGCACGCACGTGATTGGCTTAAAATCGATCAAATGTGAACATGATCACATAGGCAAATGCTTACGCTCATAAGCAAAGGCCGATCGCGTTGCCCAAGTACTGTATTAAATTAATGCAACATTCAAAGCATCATGCTCATTCTTCAGTGACCCTGTTCTATAAATGTTTTGCGACTAGATTTAGTTCTACGGACTGGACTACTTTTATCAAAAGCGATCTCCGGAGCTTGCTGCCCATTCTTATCACCGGTTTTTAGCGCTTCTACCGTGCCCTTTTATGTAAAACTCGGCCAGTCATACCATCTTTCAGTACAATCGCACGCCAATGTGACATTTGAAATTCACTCGAATAATTCAGTGTACGACCATTGTTTTCATCAATCACTCAGCTTGTGCCAAATCAATAAATAATTAAACTCCAGTGTCGTCAATGGATCGGAATGAAGTGGACACGGAGCGTCGTCTACGCGCCATGGAAATCGCCTTTGAGCACGAGCGACAGCAGCACGAAGTGCTTGAGAAGAAGTACGCGCGATTGAAACGGCGCTACGTGCGGCTGGAGCGATCGCACAGTCGTTTGGTCATGAAGTCGCGTGAGGTGCGTCACCCAAAATATTCCTTTGAAAGCGTGCAGGTTTTTGATGAATTTGTTGCTGCTGATAGAAAAATTACAATGCAATTGACGTCCCAGCTGTCCAGTCGGAGACATCTAGCAGTAGCGAGGCGGTACCAAGCTCGCACATGTCACCGGTACACTTTGCGTTTCAAGGTGCCACTTGCAATGGAAGGACAGACGCGCTAAAAGTCGATTGTTACTCGTTCAGTTTGCAGTCATTGATCTCACGAGTCCACGCCCTGGATCGGATTCTGCTACGAGATGCAACGATGCACCGCAAAGTGGAAACTCTGGAGGATTACGAGACTCGCGGTCGGCTCGTTTGTCGAGAGAGGATTTCTGCGGTGAAAGTCCGAGCTCGTTGCTCGGGTCTCCGAGACCATCAGCTGACGAAGTCTGTACTAGTGAGGACCAAGAAGAGCAAAAGGCGGAAGAGAGAGAGGCGGAGGAGGAGAGTGTGGAAAGGACAAGCAGGCGACGCAATATGAACACATTGTTCTCAACCCTTACGTCTCGGAGACGTCTGCATTTGGACTTCGCACTTCCATCAGGCCTTCCCGATTCCAATCGCGTAGTACCAAGTCCATTGCGACGGATGCAGCAGCAAGATTTACAATTGGATCGTCGAGTCAGGTTGTACGGCTCTCCGCAAGCACGTTTCACGACAACGGGTCGTGGAGAGCATCGCACACGAACCCGTCCACGACTTCGTTCGTACGATCGATCGCCAGAACGGACTGCTACATTTGCTTATGGACTGGAATCGGAACAGGAAGTAGAGCCTCGGACACATCATCATGAGCTACCAATTCCCTCCGTATCGTCCCCCGTGGTGAATTCATCATTAGTTCCGACAACGCCCTCGTTTTTGCCACTAGCTACTTCGTCGTCTGTATCGCGTCCTGGAGCTCAGAGCGATGAAGAGGCTTCGCTGGCTTTGGCACGGTATCTGCAACAACAGGAGGTAGGTTGAAAACACGGCTGATTAGTTGACATTGGAGCAACTAATGATCGTATGCACACTAATCAGAACATTGCGGCATACGAAGAGCACGAAGCTCGCTTACTCCAGGCGTCTGCAGGTCAAGTATACAACCAGCGATCTCGTGAGCACTTTGGTTCAGTAGTCTCAGGTATACTGAACCATCAGCGCAACATTGATCCGGACAATATGACCTACGAGGAACTGTTGAGGCTCGGAGAAGAGGTCGGAGACGTGAAGCAGGAAAGATGGCGGCAAATAGCGGTTCAAGTCATTTCGGGTCTACCGACCCATCAATGGACCGACAGCCATGGCGAAAAACACACGTACGTTTTCTGTGCATTACTGTTTAAGGTTGTTGCTGATCGATATGATCGCGCAGGTGTATCGTTTGCCAGTATAATTTCATGCCAAACGATCGTGCCATGACCCTTCCGTGTGCTCATGTATTCCATGAAGGTAACTCATTTTGTTTAGACAACTGGACACGTCTTGACTGTTCGTGATTATCTTATAGATTGCGTCGATAGCTGGATTCGCGAGAACAACAGTTGTCCACTGTGCAAACGCGAAATCTCTTCGATGTAGAATATCGATCATGGGACGAAAAAATATACAATGCAACCAACGCTCAAGGGACAATGAAAAAGTTCTAGTACTTGAAGCGGAACCGATCGAATGATGCGAGGGGCGCCAATGACCTACCTGTGGCGATCTTTAATGTACCAACTGCGCGTCGCTGGCCGAATGTACTCACTGTGGCTTTGCGAACGACATCGACGCAACTTTCGGTCGAGGTAGCAGGTGTACAAGTATTATCTTCTTTGCGGTCATCGTTCAACGTAGTCGTGGGTAGTTCGCGTGGCACCTTGGAAATTATGTCAAGGTTCTTCTCAGCTTCACCCGACTTGTCTTTGTTTGGAAACACAAATCGTTCAATTTGACCAGAAGTATGAGCTTGATGCGTGATGTGTAATTTTCCGCTGCGAACTCCTGCGCCATGCGTCTTTCGTTTCTTCACTTTATGTTGCTGAAGCATCGAGCCAGCACGCATCATCCGTGAAAAAGCTGTTTCCTTCGCTACCGACGGGACATTTTGCACTGCTTCGAGAAGATTCGGCGCTCGGTTCTCTTTAGAAACCCCGTCGACTCGAAGAGTGTGTAATACTCTGCTCTCGTCACTCTGCGGGTCAAAAGTGACGTCCTTTGATAAGTCAATCTTACACGTCTCCTGACTTTGATACGATGATCCATCCATCGAACGAGGTAGACCCGATGTCACAGAGCCATGAAGCGGTGACATCTTTTTGAAACTCTTCTTCTCAAAAAAGCGGCTAGTCAGAAGCGGAGTAGCCGCCATGGTATCAGCAGCTGAATCGACTGTCAAGCTTTGCGAGCTTTTCGTCGTGGGCAACGCAGCTGCGGGCGTCACCTTGTTCGTATTCCTGAACGACACTGGCATTTTTCTTCGTACGTCAGCTGGACACAAACTAGAAGCATTGGGTGCAGCCACTGCGGCCAACTTGGAAGCATGGATGGATGGTGTGATGTCTGCTTTTGGTGCGACAAGAGGTGCTGCAGGTTTTTGGACTACGGACTCGTCAGGACTTGACTGGAACGACGTGTTGCTTGGAAGTAGTACCTGTGTGCGAAATCGCTTCATAGTGATAGGATCCACATCTCCATTGGCAATTTCCGTTGCAAGGTCGCTAGGTAGTACTGGTCCCACGAAATCCATTGTAGGGTCACTTGCTAAAAGATTCGACGGAATCGGTGTAAGAGGAACCAGTTCCTGTTGAAGAGACAAACAACGGTATCCTGAACAAGTCAGAACCTTGACAGCCTCTCATCAACCATACAAAACTCGAGCTCGTTGCAAACCTTTTTCTCGGGACAATATACGCGCTGATGTCGGAAAGTCAAGACTGCCTTCGCAAAGTCGTCTTCGTAGGTCGCAGGAATTCGCACCTTACCTTCAAGACGCAACGCACGAATGATCTGGAAGAAAGCAACGAAGTCAGGATCCGAAAGACAGATTGACGCAGTATGCTCGTCTTTTCACGATAGACCTTTGCGAAAGAACCGTGCTGCTTCATTGCCGTATATGCCCTTTTTATTCCAAAGCCAGGAATACTTGGTAGATAATCACACCCTGAAAAAATACACATCTCGAGGAACTGCCAGGGGCAAGCAAACATATACACAGGTTATGAAACGTCTAGTAGTCTTAGCCGACAAACGCACCGACCCAAACGCACCATCTGCTCAGTAAACATGTGAAAGCTCAGACCCTTGTTTTTCTTAAGGTTGACCATCTGAATTTCCTGTGCCGCGTTGTCCCGATCCATCTTAAACAGAACAGTTTGACATCCAAATGGAAGACAGTCCGAGTCCTCGCTAATGACGCCATCTGCAAGTCCGTTCTTCACCAGATACGCCAGTTGTGCGTCTGCTTCGTACGGAGCTACGACGTAGAGTACATTCTGTGCTTTCAGACGCTATGCACATAAGTAAATGACATCAGAAAAAAACAGCGGTCCCACAAAACACAAATAAACCGACGTTTTAGCAGCGCTGCACGCTGACGCTTACCTGGATAACTCGATGAGCCATATAGGGAGAGACATCTGCAGCGCGAATAAAGCACTTGCGAGCTTCACGAAAGCGTTTGTTGTCGTAATGTTCGATTCCGAGCTCCCGATTCTTCTGTCTCAGCTTGCGTCGCTCTTCCTCCGTGCCTCTTTTCATAGGGAGAGGGCCCCCGTCGAACACAACGTAAGGAGTCACGCCATAGTGCTGCAGCGCAGCCAGTCGATCCATAAAGTACGTTACATATCTGCACCACAAATTCCACACAAAATCAATAGAGGTCAGTTATATCGTGATAGATGGGCAAACGCCATCAGTATCCGCACTTATCAGTGTTCTGGCCAAGACAGATCTCTTGGCTGCAAGAGTAGATGGCACGATGGAGCCTGATGGGTACATTTGAGCACAAAAAGACAGACAAGTTATGTGATATGCCTATTTTGATCGACGATTATATTCAATTCACGACGCACCAGCAGTAGCCGTCGATCGCAAGGGTGCGTCCTCTGTATTCCTCGATAGATCTGGTCTCAGTGATGCTCTTGAGCAACGGCAGGAGGCCAGTGATGCCCATTGTAGCGTCCGTCCCGCGCTCCTCTTCCCACGGTAGAACGGGGCGCCAAAATGGGTGTGAGCTAATCGTAAAAAAGGTGAATGTGGTGTGTACTTTGTGTACCTTGTACGACGAACTGCTCATGGCTGTCGCATGACGAGTGGACTAGTTTCCGGTCGTACAAACCACACTTCGATTTCGTAAACTTGTGAATTTGTACTACCAGTTGACCTGCTGCGACCTTTCTGCGGCGTCATGGTGTCCAGCTGGAAAATGCTTGACATACACTTACATCACGTCAAAGTGCATGAACGTCAACAGAGAAGCCTTTGCACAGCACAATACCCTCTCTATCATTGAACATCTTGCTTTAGGGACGGCTGATGGCTAAACGGCTATTTGCACGTAGTAGATCTACCTGTACTGCCATCGCTATCTTTCCGTGTTGCAGTGGCACACGGTAGTCCTAGTTCTTGTAGATATCAGCAACCTTCATCCGTCACGGTCGCATAAAAGCATTTATACCTTGCGTGTCAAACGTCACACGGATCAACTCTGTACGCAGCATTGTATGGAGTTCGTCGACGGTGATTTTGGTAGCAGTAGCAGTTGTGTGTGTTGATGGGAAGCAGGTGACTTACGGCAAGTGCATTATGCGTTGTCCACGCCGTAAAACCGCCAAAAGAGCCGAACTTTTTGCAGAGCACGAGTAACTGTCGCGGAGGTGGATTGAGCAAAGGCAAAGTCTTTTGGCTCCACCATGTTGATGGTAGAGATTTTGCTGGCAACAGCCTTGCTATTCGTGCTGTGACGAATGTTCAGATAAGATACATGAGGATCCGATCCTTGACCATGGTGCACTCCGCTCGCAATTTTTGGTTTTATCGACAACCGGGACGCGCTCTTGGGGCTGTAGGGCATCGTCGTACAAGGGTAAACGATACCACCTTTGGCAGCCGAGGGTTTACATTTCAAGTCGTCTCCACTCGATGTCTGCGTTCTTGGTCCACTTTTTCCGCTGAGTCGTGTTGCTTGGATGAATGTGGCATCCATCGCAAGCACCGTTCATCATGACTGATAATGTATCAGTCATGTGCTCGTTCTTAAAAGAACGTGAATCGAGGTGCCATGTCGTATAATCTCGTTCGCCGAGACGAAACACAGACTAACGCACGCGTGAGCAACAAGAGCTCATAGCGAAAGACAACCAACTCGCGATATCAATTGTGTCTTGTTACGCTGCCGACTTAGTTCTTTGTCTGCAGTACCCAGTATTTTCGTTGCCAAGACGACGAGCTTCCCAAATCCCTCAATCCGCTTGTACACATGCTGTCTCAGTCTTGGACACCTCATGGTACTCGTCATAGCGCAGTCGGATTGATGAACAGCACCATGTATCTGTAGACTGTCTCTGACACCTTGTCGAGACGCAGCGTATCTGCAAAGGCATAGTCGCCCCGAGCCCAGCACGTGTCTACTGTGCCAGAGAGGCCTCGATATATATCTTGTGCAGCGTCTATCGACAGTATAATGAAGCAGTGAGAGTCTTGTGACATGAGTGACACGTTGACGGGAATCTAGCTTCTTACACGTCGAACACACTACTAAACAGCAGATCTTGCTGTCGGTATATTTGCAGTCATTGCAGCCATGCGTCCAACTTGAGGTAGCAACGGTTGTTCATTTAGTAAAGTAAGGTCTGTAAGCCATCCCTGACTGTGTACCATTATTTTCAAGCAGGTCGAAAAATCTGTCCGCACGGAGACTGACCTATTCTCACGAAGGACGCAGCTGCTGATGCGAACTGCGTTACGAGCCCATTAGCGCAGAACAGAAGAACATATCATGCAGCTGGATTAGCAGGATACTAGGAAAGAGGCCGTCCAGCCTTGTCAACGCGCACCTGTTGTCGATTTGACTGGATTGATAACCGGATGTCACTTAAGTACGAGCTTACAAGTCACAGCAGTATCCGAGCCCAAGGACGAATAGACTTTCTTGCGTTACGTTTGAGACCTTCGATCCTTCCGCAACATAAAGAGACTTTCGAAGCTCGAGGGCGGAATATCTCCAGGAAATCAGTCGCGCTTCCGCGATCCGCGTGACCAGCTGTCACTGCATATTCATTTCATCACAGACGAGGCAAAGTCGAGGAATGTTACACATGACATCAGATTTTGCTGGCTGTACAAAATCCGTACTGTGAAAAGATTCAGCAGGGCGGTGCTGTTCGCGTCTGACTTGTGAGCTAATGCGGACGTAACTGAAAGTGCGGTTCCACACGGAGACTGCCGTTATCAATTACGCCCTCAGATTCGTTGGCGTTAGCTATAACATCATGGCATGATAGCGAAGTCATAGACGTACCCGCCTGCGCGCCGCACTGAGCGCTGACCGTAAAGGTAGGCACCGAGTAGTGATAAGCTACGATCATACGACATCACCCTGGTTGTCAACGCGCGCTCACGGCTCGTTTGAAGGCGACAAGTCGACCGAGGGGTTCGTCAGGCGAAAGGTCAGTCTGGTGCAGAGTCGGAGCAGTCCAACTTTTGAGGGAGCTGGTTCCGCTTTCCTGCAGTATCGCTTGGATTGAGCGCGAAGCGTCGCTCCTTGTCTTCAAGCGCCATAAAGGCGGACGAACCGACTGCTTCTCGGTCCACCGTAGCGTCCAAATAACTGACTTTTTCAAGTGAGTGACGGGGTCATCGACCAAGTGCCGCTAAAATATCGCCAAAAAGCATCCGCATCTTGGCATTTCTAGCTCTGACGCAGCATTCGTCCTATCCCTTGGTGTCGACTATACAACTCGAGCGAAGGTTCTTGCATTCCGGCTGTTTCGGTCGCTCATGGTCTGAATGCTTCTCTTCACAGAGATCGAATCTAACTGGCTCGATTTACAAAAAGAGCCGTGCCCGTTTGATTACGAGTGTGACCTACATCGGCCGACAAGATCCCGCAGACCCGATGTGTTCGAAATTCTGAGCGTGCACAAAGGGGACGAGAATCTAGTACAGTCGCCTTAATCACCCGCTTGCAAATGCAATACAGACTCGCTCTACCCACCAACTGCCGCAGCCTCCGACTTGTTCCACTTTACCGGATGGAGAACCAGCCACGCGCTTTTCTAACAAGTTGCTACACACACACGATCATGCACTGGCATAGAGAACCACTACTCACTCTCGAGGGACCCGCCTTTCTCATGTGCTAGTTCTCCTGGCCAATGGGAACCTGCGCTGTATTTCTCGATCCGACACCTTGCAGAATCCTCTTTTTGCGTGTGATGCAGCAGCCGCAACAGCAACAGCACCGGTAAACCCTCGTATCCCTTGCTTCCTTATCACTTTAGCCAGTCTCACCTTTCTTGCTGTTGTTTTTCTGTCAATGTGCCACAGCGTGGCAAAGAGCCGCGAGTGCAGTCCAGAGCCAGGAGACGGATGCGATACCCCACGGAAACGACAGTTGCTGCCCAGTCGTGCTGTGTACTCGACCGACGCTGCCGCTGACGGTCTGCTGGGGATGCTGGCAAACCACGCAGACAAGCAGATGCCATTGCTGGATCAGCGTGAGCTACTGCGGCATCGGCAGCAAATGCCAGGGAACCCGCGTCCTGTCATGTCGCTCGAAGCCGCTGCTAATGCGATGCATCCCGCGACAATGGAGCAGCTCACAGTTGCTGTTGACAGCAGTAACCTTGACTGTAAAGAAGAAAAGGCTCCATCGCTCGTGACCTTGCTCGGTCGATCGAACAAATGCTGCTCGTCCCAGGTGCCGGAACACGTAAATTCTCCTTGTTCCATGTGGGAAAAGAGTCGATTCAAAGAGCGAATGGACCCCACGGCGAGTCCAAGACGCACTGCCACATTCACTGGTGGGATCACCCAGATACTGCCTACCACATCCTTGATGCGAAGACACAGCTTTCTCTTGCCGGACCCGACAGCGACTTTCCCGTCGCACAGCACTCACAAGCGTCGCGCATCTCCTTCTTCTCCCGCGTGGGAACAGGCTGAGATTTCTGCAACTGCGTATAAGCGCCCTCGTCTCGTGCGTCGCGTCTCTTCACAATGGCGCCAAGAGCTGTTGCCGCGGGATCGTGCTCAAACGCGCGAACGAATTATGCGAAGTCTGCATAGTCATTGTCAAGGCGACTACGAGAAGCTCGTACTGCTGCTTTCATCGATGGAAGAAGAGATGTTGCATATAAAGATGACGTCGAGCAACTCGTACGTGCAGCAGGCGTTTGAGCTCAGCACTCTCGTCGAGCACGCTACGCTTGAGCGTTAGCCTCTTTGTCGGGCGATGTGCATGTTTAGCGTGAGACGCACGACGAAGGGGCAAAACAGACCCCGGGAACGGCGATGGTGCCGTAGGAAGCGTCGTGGGACGGCGATTGCAACGACGGATGGGTCCCTGGAGCCCAAGTGAAGAGAAGATGCGCACCTCGCAGCTGAGATGGGTGCCATACGTGTGTACGAACAAGTCTGTCAAATGAGTCTTCAGCCACGTAAGAACAAACACGTTGCGAATATGTGAGTCGTGATAGACATGGATAGAATTGAAAGTTGCTTGGTGGGAAAGACCTCGACAATTCGCTTCGCATGCGTCTTCTCTGGTCTGGACCATGGTAAATGCGGGGTATATGTGAATTGCAAAGACCATGGCTTGAGCTGAGGAATTGCGTCTGGAAACATCGCACAAAAAACAAAGGCTGGCACTCTCACAGAAGACATACGAGGATCCTAGTCATCATCGGATACATGAGCAAATGTCAGATTGTAGCCACACTCACATGATCAACCTCCACTTCCTCCTCGGACGCTTGTCTACCTACCCCTATAACTTGCGCTTCAGCAAGCCAGCGAGGAAGTCGAACGAGTTTCCGTCCGGATAAAGCTCTAGCTGTGAGCCATCGTCCCCCTGTGCCAAAAGGCAGCCCGTACTGGTAAGGCCCTTGATCACTGCAGGCACCTTCTCACCACTTGCATCGCTAGCGCTTGCGACTTGCACCACTTGATCCGTGTGCAGCCACCGCGCCAAATAGTCCGTCATAAATGGCTCAAATCCCTTTTCAACAAACAACTTCTCCATAGGCTCATACACGTTGCAGAAGGCCGCCAAGAACTCTTCCCTGCATCACATTGTCAGCAAAATTAAACGCAACATCGCAGAGTTCGGCTCGTGCAACACCTTACTTCGTGACAGTGCAAGGCTGCTCGTCCGTGCCCAAGACGTCCTGCAGACAAGTCGTCGGCGACCGGTTCGAAATGTTGATACCAACACCTGCACAGCAAACATCAGTATACCACACTTCCCTGAACAATCGTTCGGTCAAGTCACTGGTTACAACGCACCAGTTGTGACACTGAATTTGCCATTGCAGTATTCAGACTGGCACAAAATGCCTCCAATCTTGACCTGATGAGCATAAATGTCATTGGGCCACTTGATCCTCGCAGCACCAGCACCACTGCCACTTCCAGCTGCTTCAGTATGCACCGTCTCTACAGCCTTGACCACAGCCAGCGACACGAGATACTGCACGAAGGGCAGTGTATTGCCGTCCACGAAAGCGCTCTGAAAAGAATACGTGAGACACCCTTCCGGTGACGACCACGAGTTTGCGCCCCGTCCCTTGCCTCTGGACTGAAGCTTTGCATAACACACGAGACCCGCAGGAGCCGCGGGCTTGAGCGTCTCGCGCAGCAGCGTCTGCGTCGATCCCAGCGTGGGGCCGTAGAGCACGACGTGGCCCAGTTCCTGCGTCTTTAACAGCGGGAAAAGCTTGCGCGGCACCACGTCCGGGCCTTCGGAAGTAACAGAGACAGGATACGACGGATGCGCACCGTCTAGCCACGTCTGTAGCGCCTGCAAATGGCGCTCCGAGCGCACGTAATACCGCAGTTCGTCGGTCATGTGTTTGCCTCGCATAAGTCGATCGCCGACCGCAAATTGATTCAAAGAGGGAATGAGAACAAAGCGCTTTTTTTCGGGAGCACGAAGAAAAGACCCGTCGCTTCGTTTCTAGATCTGGCAGCACTACGTTCGTTTTTTACAAAAAGCAAAAACGCGCTCTCACTCGAAGCGCATGAAAGACGTCGAGGCCGGATCCAAGTACTTGATGTCTAAAGTGTAACTTGGACCCATCGAAGAGCTCAGGTGAGCGGCCTACAACATACCGTCATAGTCGTCAGCATAGTTGCCACTTCCAGTCTCTACACACCAAACACGATGTAGGCACCGTACCTTAATGTACTTGCCCTTGGCACCTTCCGGCTTGGCATCGCTAAGCGCAACCATGAACGCTCGCACGTTCTCCAGCAGGGCCTCTTCCGAAAAGCTCATTTTGCCCACGCCAGCGTGGATAATCCCCTTCTTCTCCGCACGGAACTCTACTTGGCCGCCACGAGCAGCAGCAATTGCATCGCCAACTTCTTGCGTCACTGTGCCCAGCTTCGGGTTCGGCATCAGACCACGAGGGCCAAGAATCCGGGCCACGCGCCCCACCAGCGGCATCACATCGGGTGTCGCGATACAGCGATCGAACTCGATCTTTCCACTCTGCACTTGCTCAACGAGATCCTCGGCACCCACAATAGTAGCACCAGCAGCTTTGGCTTCTTCCGCCTTAGCGCCGCGAGCGAACACGGCAATGCGCACCTGCTTGCCCGTCCCATTTGGCAAACTCACTACGCCACGAACGCTCTGGTTCGGCTTGCGCGGGTCGACACCCAATTGAATCGCAACATCAATGGTCTACCACAGCAGCAGCAGCAGCAGAAACAGCCATTGAATGAGTCAGTCAATCAGTCGATTATCCAATAACTTAGTTGCATCAGCGGTCCCCACCTCGTCAAAGTTGCGCGCTTTCTGAGCCTTGCACTTGGCCAATGCCGTCTTCATATCGATAGGAGTCTGCACTTACACCATACAAAGAGACAAGTGCGCGGTCACTAATCAGCCACAAGCTCAAGCTACAAGTGCCACGAGATCCTCAACTAGTAGACGTACCTCTGGAGCGTTCGAGCGACGAGGCGCAATGCCGAGCGCCGTGGGCGAGCGCTTCGAAGCAGCGGTAGGTGTCTCAAGCGTCGAGGACGCACGCACCCAGCAACAACTGGCCCGTTTGACGTGGATCTTGACGGCGCTCGAGGTTAAGAGCAGCGCTCGCATGCTGGTCATGATGAGGATTTCGTCGTGTGGGTGTGGCTTTGATTGGCCTCGAGGCAGTGGAATGTTGTCCGTTGGTACGCGGTTTGGATGATGAGGTTGCGCGAATGTTGCACGGCAGAAAAACGCATCACACAAAAGCGTCAGTGTCGATCATGCGCCTGAAGACGGCGGTCGTTGCAACTGTCTGCGCCGCTGCTGAGGTGGCAGCGCATGCAACAACGGGCAACGGAGCGACATGCAGCAGCCTGAACGGCCCTTTCTGCACTTATTTCGGCTTTGGCACGGCTCTTGCGCCGCTGCATGCGCAGCAGAATCTCGCTGCGGGTGAAAAGGTGATGGAGGCGACTGAGATGTTGTTTGAAGGCGTGCGGTCTGTGCACTAGTAGAAGCTGTGGCTTCTGACGGATGCTGTTGCTGTCTTTGTTATTCTGTCGTGTTTATGTTGCAGGAGTTGAAGGCGCTGGAGACGGACAAGAGCTTGAAGATTGAGAACGTCATGAAGGAGTTTGAGGTGCAAGCGACGACGGGTGGAGAAGACGCACTCGCGCACGATCCCCTCTTGGAAGATGAAGGCATTGTGTTGTTTGAAAAGATGATGGGCGAGACTTTATACACGATGCTATTGGGACTGGATGAAGACGAGTCGAGTCGCGCTACCGATAGTGTCGTAGAGCTGCTCGAAAGTCTGGATGGAGACGCCCTAAAGGTGCGACTGGTGACTTTTGTTCTTGACGTTTGATGGTCAAATGCACTGCTTTATGCAAGAGTTGTGATGATTGTGATGCCGTTGCTTATGTGCAGGGTGTTTTTGTGATTGCGCTGGATGTTCTGGTAGCTGAAGCGACAACGACGTTGTACAAAAAGGCACCTAGCGCAACGGAGAACGTGCGTGTGACGGCGCGGGAGTTCAAGGCAGTGAAGGACTATTCAACCTATGTGCTCAAGAAGCTGAACAAGAAGCAGATCGAGAGCATCCAGTACAAGTTTGACAGTCGTCGGTTCGCGATGATGCAGATAGCATTTCAGCTGCTTGTCATTGCTGGCGACGCGAGCGACCGGCTGCTGGCAATTGAGACGACGATTTTGGTGCTGCAACTCGCTCAAGAAGCTGCCGAAGCTGCAAAGAAGTTGGCGGAGAACGAAGATCTGCGAAAAGCTGCTACTGCTGTCGTGTGAGGTGATGACGACGACGACGATGGCCACGAGAGTACAGTCAGTAGACGGAGGCTGTGATGATGTAGAGATAGCGACCGAACGAGAGCGTTGAATGGAATCAGATCTGAGCGCACCTCTCTCTCAGTCTCTGCCTCTTCTCTCTCGATACATTTCGTAGCTTTTCAAATGTCGGACGGTGACTGGCCCTGTCCTAATCCCGGGTACGCCTCTGCTTCACCTTGCGGTCAATAGCGGGTACCGTGCCGTAACTTCCTCCGTGCGTATCTACTGCAGCTGCTCCAACATCAACTTTGCGCGACGCAGCGCCTGCAATCGGTGCCAGACTCCCCGACCCGAAGGACTTGGTGGTAGTGACAAGCCCAAGTCAAAAGGCGGGAGTGACTTTCGGGGTCCTCCTGGCCTTTTCCAGCCTGGAGACTGGACATGCAATACGTACGATGTTGCACTTGGACAGGCCGTGCAAAGAGGACGTAGGAAGTGGAGGTCAGTGACTTGATCATCGTGTTGTGGCAGGTGTGGCAATGTCAATTGGGAGCGACGCTCCGAGTGCAATATGTGCAAGAGCTCCAAGCCTGGGATGCCTGGACTAGTACGTCCTGTGTGTGAAGAAGTGATAGAAAGCAGCCTCGCTGCAGGTGGTGACGCCATTGTGTCATGTTGCTGCTACGGTGCTAGGAGGAGAGACGCGACGGTGCAGGAGGTGGCTTTAATGAGCGCCAAGAACGGTGAGTGAGGCGTTAGTTGGCAGCGTCAACGAGCTGACGTTGTGATGATGATGCTGCTGTGGTGTGCTTGCGGTTGTTCTGTTCGTGAAGCGTTGCGTCGGCAAAGAAGGAGGTCGGAGAGGATGGCTACGATGACTTTGGCGTGCGGAAGAAGGTGTGCGTGGGTTGCAAAAGGAGAAGGTAGAAGCTTTCTGCTGGCACATCGCGCGCTCATGGTCTGTTGCTGTTCTCTGTGCTGTTAGAAAGTGAAAGCATCCAAGGCTGAGCGCGAGGCTGCCGCGCTCGCCCGACTGCAGCAGTCTTACAGGTGCAATCGATTCACCACATTAACAAGCATCCATGGTGTCGTTACTGCTAACACGTTGATTGCTTCCAGTGCGATCTACCAGCTGCCTCAAAGCGCTACCATTTCGTCGACAGTGTCTGAACCAGAGAAGAAGACACGTGACGAAGCGGTGGCATCGACACCTTCTGTAGCTCAAGACAGCGGCCGATCACCACCTGATGCTGAAACAGGGTGGGCCGATCCATCCAAACGACGCAGTCGAAGTCGCGAGCGACGCCGTCGCAGTCCAAGCCGCGAAAAGAGGGATCGACGTGAACGAAGTCGCGAGCGACGCCGTCGCAGTCCAAGCCGCGAAAAGAGGGATCGACGTGAACGAAGTCCTACTACTCGGAGTCGGGATGGTGACCGACGACGTTACCGCAGCCGCAGTCGTGGTCGGGCAGGCAGCAGGGAACGGGACCATAGCCGCTGTGACAGGCGTCACCGGTAGACTCAGATCCGTGAAAACATGTTTGTTGGTATCACGCTGGCCAAGACACGTCTTGGTTGATGATATTCAGAATTGATTGTTCACATGCAATGCCGTTGCTTGTTTCGCGGCAGGTGGTTCTATGATGGCCTGACGATCAAGGAGATGCACCAAGCTCAATGTACAGTGTCTCGATGGAATGTTTACCACAAGCAAATTGACTTAACCTTGAGGCACAGTTCCACGTGCACGATCCACTACGCCTTTCACAAACACCGGCGCAACTTCAAATAGGTTCTTCAGGATAATGTCCGGAATGTTGCAATTCTTCGCACGCTCCTCGGGGTCCTTGTCTAGCTGAACCTTTACTGACCACAGCAGCAAGCACCCTTGACCAGTCGAGTCATTAAAATTCTTCAAGAACACCCTGTAAACCCAACGAACGATGCAGACACGCGTTAGACGACGACAATGACAACAAAAGCTACGCACATGAACAAATGATACAGGAACGTACGCAGTGGTGGCGTTGCGGCGAAAGTGACCAGCGAGCTTCGGGCGATTCGGATCATCCATAACTGACTGCGAGATCATCGATGAAGTGCCGTCTGCGTTGTCGCGTTTATAGTTGATCGTCAAGCTCTCTTCCTTCATCACGCCTCCGCCGACCGCAGTATCGCTCGACATTGTGAGGTTCACCACTCGGCGAACGTACTTCGTGTTGGCATCAATCTCGTCCAAAACCTCAGCTGTCTCAATGAAGGGAAACCCCTTCTCGTAATTGGCATCACCAATGACCGACCACAAATCGTTCATCACGACGGTCGCGGTGCAGCCGAAGAGATTGTGGCGGAAGTAAATGCCCATCTCGTTCTTGCCCATTTCGTACTGAACCTGCAGACCAAAGTACGTCATAGTGGATGTCCTCGGGTTGCGGAAAGCCGCCTCGCACGCTGTAAGCTGTTTGTCCGCAATCATCGTAGCATCTGAAGTCATATCAATCAGCCGATCACGGAACGAACCAGACTGCAGCTGGAGTACTGATGGCACCGCCGAAATCGCGTTGGACAGTGCCGTCGGAGTCGTCGCAGCCGACGTCGAAGAATTCAAAATCATGTCTAACGACGGCATGTTGAGCAACGGCTGCTTGGTAAAGTAGTCCTGCAATCGCTGGATAAACTTCATCTGCTCCATCAACGTCTTGCGCAGAAACTCATTCTCCTGGTCCACGCGCGCGCGAATCTCAGCGTGCTGCTCGGCCTCCTGTTTCCAGCCAAGCTCCGTATTGTGTTCCGATGGTTCCGACGACTGCAGCACCTCAATCTGCTCCTTCAAATCCTTCACCTTGGCTCGCAAGGCAATAAGCTCGTCCTTCTGACGCTGTCGGTGTTTCCGCGCAGCTTTGGCAATCTGAGCACGTCGCTTTGCCTTGGGATCCTCAAACTCCTCGGGCTGCTTGCGGCCGTCCTCGCCTGACTCCCCTTCCACGTTTCCGCTCGGAGCTTTGCGTTTCTTCGTCGTCTTCTTCTCTTTAGCTGCAAGACTAGAAGCTATCGCCGCAGTTGCAGCACTAGCACTAGATCCTGTCCCGCCACCGGGGACAGTCATCGAGGTCGTACTGCCCAAGCTCGGGAACAACATCGAGTCCGTGCCCATTTGTGAACTCATCCGACCGCCGTGGATAGGTGCCAGGCCGTTGCTACTGACGGTCTGCAGACCAGGCATGGACAGCGACATGCCCATGCCCATAGGCAGTCCCATGCCGTTCCGGGCATTGCTACTACTGAGCTGGGGGGGAGTCATGCCCATTGAGTGGCCTCCACTGGAACTCGGGAGAAGACTGCCGGAACTCCGCAGCGGGGACGAGCTGCTGGCGTTGGGATTTTGGCGCGGGTTTGCGGCCTCGCGAAATAGATTGTGGAACGCGTCCATCGTCTCAGCGGGTGCGTGTGGATGGGTGGGTGGGTGGGTGATTGGCCCGCTGGACGAGCTCCTGTTGACTGACCTTCTTGTTTGCTTGATGGCCAAGGCGTGATTACGAGAAGGTGGTCGCGAAACTGTCAGTCGCGTTTACGTAAGCGCGAATTCGTGAGTGACTTTTTGGCGAGCCAGTCATCGTGTTTGGCAGAAGCTGGGAGAGGGTACGACAGCATAGAGAACTCAGGCGAGAGAGAAAAAGCGTGATTTGCTCATGGCGTTGTGATTGCGGATTGGCTCGAGCCCATCACGCTGGCTCGTCTTTGTTCGGCAGAGAGACTCCAGTGCACCAATCGACGCTTCCGGATTAGGGAAGCGTGGAAAGAGAAAGGACAGGGAGATTGCGACATCCTCCTCAGGACGCTGCCGACTTCGAAACGAAAAAAAGCGTTTTTCTTGACCATTTGTGGACTCGTGCAATTTTTAGAGCTCCGTGGCATGTCGCAGCAGCAGCATGATCTTGCAGGTTGTCGTCCGATGCCTGTCAAAAAGTGTAGCCATCGACCGATTGGTTGAAAGCCAAAGCTGCAACTCGAATGGAGACGACCGAGACCGCTGCAGTTGCGAGCCCGCCGCGCTTCTCAGGCCAGAGCAAACCCGCCAAAGACGATGGTGCATGTAAGCGCCTGTGCGCTGAGTCCAGCCAGGGTGACTGCCAGTTCAATGGGTACGCACGACGCACATTGACTTGCAACAGACGACGGATGTAGCAATAATGTTGACGTGATCTATCGATTAGTACGTGCGAGTCAAAAGAAGTCGTCGCGGTCAAGACGAAGCGGAAACCCTTCGGCTGCCGCTCTGGTGCGTCGTATGGCGAATCAGATTCCAGAGGAGATTACAAAGAACACAGAGCTGACCAAGGCGATCGAGCAGGTTGGTCTCGAGGATTGAGATCTTGTGGGCAGGGCAAGAGACTTGATTCTGATTGCTGCTTTGCTTTTTGTACAGCTGCCGTGGAATTATAACTTTGAGATCCACAAAACAGTGTGGCGGATTCGTCAAGCTGGGAGCAAGCGTGTGGCGCTGCAGTTCCCCGAAGGCCTGCTGCTTTACGCTTGCGTCATCTCCGACATTGTCGAGCGGTTTACAGGAGCTGACAGCATTATTCTCGGCGACGTACGTTTGTTACCAAGAGGCAGTGTTGCAGCATTCTTGTGATAACGAAGTCGCGTATCATGCAGGTTACATACGGTGCTTGTTGCGTGGATGACCTCAGCGCGCTCGCGCTAGGGGCAGACTTCATGGTGCACTATGGCCATAGTTGTCTCGTGCCTATTGACGTCACGTCGATCAAAATGCTTTACGTGTTCGTGGATATTGCTATTGACGTTGATCATGTAGGTGGTGGCCGGCAACGGTGATATACGTCACTCCCTCGTGCGCAATAACGTTGTCTACATGTTGATTGCCTCGTATCGCAGCTCGTCGACTGCATGAAGCTGACTTTCGCCGCGGACACCAAGGTTGTGACGACGTTTCTTTGCTCTTTTCCACCTCTACTTTATCATTTCGCGCAAACGTTGTGTTCATTGGTCTTCTTGTTTGTGTGTGCAGCTTGCGTTGATGGGAACGATCCAGTTCAGCAGTTCCATTCATCTCATTGCTTCAAGGCTTCGAGACTACTTTACAAGTATGGTTGTGCCTCAGGTCAAGCCACTATCCCCTGGCGAGGTGCTGGGCTGCACTTCCCCCGTCATCGAGGGAGCTGATGCTCTCGTATTTATCGCCGATGGCCGCTTTCACCTCGAGGTTTGTCTTGTGAGCAAGAGTCGTACTCAATTCCTGCCTATCTCACATGTTCATGTTTTCGTCAGTCGGCCATGATCATGAACCCGAGCCTGAAAGCGTACCGCTATGACCCCTACCCGAAACTGCTTACGCTCGAGAAGTACGATCTCCCGCAGATGATGACAATTCGTCGAGCTGCTATTGATGAAGCCAGGGGGGCGAAGAATTTTGGGGTTGTGCTCGGGACTCTTGGGCGTCAGGGTAATCCGTTGATTCTCGACCACGTGAAGCAGTTGCTTGAACAAAGCGGAAAGACGTATTTCGTGCTTCTTCTGTCCGAGCTCTTTCCCGACAAGGTAAGTGCCTAGCGAGTGATTGTGGCTTCACGAGCTTTTTTGACCGCATCCGTCGGTTTGATGAACAGCTTGCACAGTTCAAAGACGTTGATGCGTGGATCCAGATTGCGTGTCCGCGACTTTCGATTGATTGGGGCTACGCGTTTCCGAAGGTGCGTGACTTGCAGTAGTTTTGCGGTTTGCGTTATATGCTAACGACGAATTGGCATTGTCGTATCATCGTCGTCAGCCACTACTTACTGCTTACGAAGCAGAAGTGTGTTTTGAGCGAACTCGGTGGAGAGAAGGTTCATATCCGATGGACTTCTACGCCAAGGGTAGTGGTCCGTGGACAAACTATCACGATCGCAAGAAGTGATTGCTGCATAAACATCGAGAACGTCGAGATAAGTTGCTGACATGCAGCATTCCAATATCGATATTGTACCTTGTTGATGGACGTCGGCTTTAGGCGCTTCTTGCCTTTGCATGCGTCTCTATAGCACATCCGACGATATTTAGCCCCGTGTGTGGGTGTTGCCAAGTTATTGCACGTGCAACGGTAACATTTTGTCAGTACCAGGGATTTACTGCAATGTTGCGGTGACAGTAGCAACTGACCTTGGTCTCAGAATCAACCTTGACATAGTCGCCTAGCCGGTAGGAGCAGCCCAAATGCAGATTGTACGAGATCTCAGGATAATCGCGAATCTCTTTGCGATACAATGACGTGAACAATCTTGGATCCAACTCTGGCGGCAATTCAACCACGCAAACATACTCATCGATCAGCTCCTTCAGCCGAGACTCGGTAAGGTCTTCTATCTTAAAGTCAAAGCAAAAGAAACACGGTCTGCAACAGCTTCGTCTTCCAAGTTGTGCAGCGACGATAGGTGGCGTATCCCAATCTGTGATCTACCGGGCTTCGGTCTGCCGGGTCGAGCACAAGCATTCGCTGTCACAAGTTCGGGGCTATGGGTGTGACTTCAGCAAAAGAAGTGTAGCAAATGATGGTCCAGGTTGCACGGGCTGGATTGTCATAGACCGCTTTGCTCTATCGCTGACAACATCGCGCAGGTCCTCTTTACAAGAAAGGGGCTTGACGTCAGAAACTGACCGACCAGCTAACAGATACTGCAGCAGCTACTACACTAAGCTGAAGTTTTACCTTTATGGTGTTTTATGCACGCCGATCGACCAAAGATGGTTAATAATTGAGACAGCTTTCAAATTATGATGTATATTTGATCCAGCTATCTCCGCCACACTCTGCTCATTGACGACTCGACCATAGTGAACAAGAGAGCACTGAACTCTAGAGGCGAGAAGTTAGTAATAATCCAGATGGCGTCGGCAAAGCGGGTCATAATTGAAGAAACGGTCATAGACGGGCGATGGGGAGCTGTCCATGTCGTTACAAGACGGGACAACCATGGATGGAAGGGGGTCACACGACTGTTATTGATCAAAAGGGATGGATATACCCTGGATATGTGATATCTAGTCCCAAGTTGTATATGTGATTGCGAGCCTGAAGGGTTGAGTATTCGCGAGTGTGCGTAAGATCTGATACCGAACTTTTAAACCGTACTTATCTGTGTGTGTGCCTGTCTGTAAATAACGCGGTTAGGCGTACTGTGACGAGGTTACACGGCGGTTTTTGAAACCGGTTATGTTGTGTGTCCACACCAAGTAAAGATCGATGGATCTGAGTGATAAAGTATTGGTAACATTTACTTACGGTAATACCGCACCTTATCTGTTAGGGATTCGAGATAGTACTTCTGTCATAGGATCCAATGTAGAAGTCAGTCCGACAAGGTTTCATTGTTTTGTTACCGTAGTTAAATAATAATTAAATATTACCTCCCCTTTGAGTAGTTGAACACAAGTGCCTAGACAAGGTGTAGTGAATTGTTAAGAGCACTGGACTTGTCAAGGCGCTTACTCTTGTTTAACTAGTAGTGACCAGTTAGTGTGCGACTCATTGAAACGTTATCCTTTTGGAACCGGAGTTGTTGAGTGTAACGGGGTGAATCGTTACATAACAATTTATAAGAAATTGTTAATCGAATATAAATATCAGAGTTACATTCTTAGAATATTGTCATAAGGACAAATATTCTGTAGCACTTACGAGTAGTTCCTGATTGGTTGATATAGGCCATTATATCAACCAACGAAGACGCGCCACGACAGACGCACGCAATGAGTGGTGAGCAGATAGTTGATTTACACATTTGTATTTAGACATAGTTAGATGAAGATAAATAGTGATTTATTGCAGACATTAACTATGATAAATACAGTTATACTTTTTACTCTAACCAAGTACTCGCTTCTTCTTACCGTCTTCCTCTGCACGTACGAGTGTACGTGAGGTTCCGAGGCACCGTCTTATTCTGTCATCATAATAAGTAGCTTGTACTGTCACCAGTCCAAGCTTCAGGGTGCCCCGTTACATTGAGCTTGTACGCTTGAACGACTGTACGTCGTTGTTAGTTTGTTATAACTAAGAGACTCTTTGAGTCTAAGACTTTCTCTGTTAATGAACGCTGAGTAGCTCCGCTACATGTACCTTATCTGGAACGGAGCACCGGAGCAACACTGTGTACAACTAGTGTGGAATTACTATCATCGATCGCAAAGTAAGCAGTACCTCGCTACCTCTGTAAGAAATTTAATGGAAAGCAAAACAACTGGGAAAACTGACTAATTGCTGGTAAAGTAACTACATTCTATATAATTAAATTTTAATCATTTATTCATGTTTTGGCCCTAGCTTCATTATTTTCGTTTACAAAAGTGCATGCTAAAGACTTGCTCACCACTCATTGCGCGCGTCCATCATTAATTGGACCGCTAGAGGTGGCTGATATGATGGCCCATGCCAGCCAATCGATGAGTATTTCTGAATATTACCCCTTCTGGTAATATTAACGAACGTTATCAGCCTTTATGATAATAATACTCAAATTAACAAGAATTAAGGGTTAATTACATGTTACAGGCTTATTCCGTTCTTTCACCCCCCCTTAAGCGATATTCATTCAATCACTTCAAGTTGATCTAGTCATTGATAGACCACATCGGGGACGTGGGGCACTTGTTTTGATCCGATCCATTTATTTCTGGATCTTCATCGCATGGTGAAAAACTACATGTGGCCAGCGGCGAAAGCTGCTGCGAAGGCAGTTTCGCGTGCTAACGCAGCTGCTCTTGACGATACCTAGCCTCTTGTGGCAGAAGATGCTAAGTCTGCCGCCGCTGTAACTCTTCCTACAGCACCAGTTGCTGCAGAGAAACGTGTTGTGTCACCACGTGCTAATGATGATAACGGTTCCCAGGCGGAGCTCATCTGTTCGGGGAAGTCGGACGGGGTTATTCTCGAAGAAGACGTCTAGGTCGCCTGAGTCTTAAAAAGCGACCGAGTACGAGCATTCGACAAAACTCGAGCGGGTAGTTAGGCTCGCGGTCGCTACAAGAGCCTGTTCATCTTGGATGATGGGTATTCTGACTCATTTTCTGCGCCTGCTACTGCGCATTCTCTTCCTGGCTGATGCGTTGATATTTTGCAACGTCGTTATGACGATTGTAGTGGTGTCAAGACTTCCGTTGGTAAAATCTATAGAGGCTCTGGACGGTAATGTGCTGCGTCCAGCCTATGAATACAAGTCTTAAGTATTACCAGAAAGGCTTGTGAATGACCCGTCTGGCGAGACAAATCTTAATCATCGAGTTTCAATATTCTATGCAAATTTATTGCACGGCCTCGACTTCAGCGCAAACAACTTCCGCGATAAGGAAGACTTCTATGTGGATGCTTTCATTCACCATCTTTGGTATAGCGGCAACAAAAAGCGAGAAAAAGCTTGTTGCTGCAGGCGTGGAACACTTTCATGCTCAATGTGCAGATAATCAAGCGTTCGTGATGACTGACTTCGAAACCATGACCAGCTCGTATTAATTTTGAGAACCTAACCTCGAACTGGTGCAAAGAAAGGTTGCGCTATCTGCCTCGTGAGGCAGGAACTCCATTCCTTACGAGAGACGAATCATGTCCGTGTTGTTTCGACAACACATTACATATACAAGAGGATGTGTACTCCCTTTCTTTTCCCTGGGGGTAGGGCGCACATCTCTTATGAGATGCGCTATGCAATAGATAACCTGCAATCGCTCTGCCAGCGCTATGGGCGAGAGTTCTCCGATGAAATCGTTAATTAATCGGATGTGTCCCGTCGTACTGATGGACAAGACCCTCATCGAAGACCATCATCTGGGTGCGAGGATCCCAGCTGTCGTGCGATGGCGTATAATCGCGCCAGCGAACAAGATAACTCGTTCGCTGCCCCTTCAGGTCGCGGTGGTTCAAGATACGCTCCACCTGAAAGCTTTGAATTCCTTGCAAGTACATCAACGGCTGTGATGGAGACGGAAAGATTAGCTCCAAAATATTTATCGGATGTTTAGACGGAGCTGGATCGTGTACAACAATTTTACGTGATCTGTTTAATTGCGCCAATCAAGAGAGACAGAAGAGTCTCTCGTTTGCTGCGTGAATGCAACTTCTCCGCCTTCATTTGTCGAATGACCGAGAGGGGTTTGTGTTCCACGAATTGGAGAACGAGCGGATGCGTCAAGCCTTTCGAGACGAAGTGTCTGACATTCGTCGCTAATAAACGGCACTACAGATAGAGATTGAGATACTGGCTCGGGAACAAAAGAATTTATTGAAGCTTTTAAAACGTGGCAGGTGCATTCGCCCGATGAAGAGACCTCGTGATGATAGAATGGGCGGATATGGCCGACATAAAAAGACGTAGGATTCGCACACATCCTGCGACGCATTTAGATTGTGTACGTGTTGCATTTTGCGATGTAGTCTACAAAACGGGCCAATGTACTTGGGTTTTAGTTTAATACTACACTATATGATAACTACGTGCTTAGGTAGGTTTACTGTAGACAGTAGACCTAAGTCTTAAACATTAAATAAAAGAACGTTTGCTCTTCCATGTTGGTCAGCGGATCGGCAGGAACGAAGGTTCCGTTCCTTCCGATCTACCACGTTAGCGATTAAAATCTTGTACGAAATGTGCAACTGCTGCTCGAGTCAACAAAACATTTTCTGCTGACTCTGTTGTGTTTTATCAGTGCGCTTGGTGTGCTTTGCTAAGAGCTGTCCCTATTCTTCGTCAAGGATGTCATCAGCCTCGCTGGCGTAGTCATTATCGATGATAAATATACCATCATTATCGTCCTCGTCTAGGTCAGCATTAGCGTCATCACTATTACTGATGTTATCTTCTACGATGTCGATTTGATCGGCATCGGCAGCGGTCGCGTCGTCGAGTACTTTGACACGTGATGAGCAAGATCCAGGACGGTTTTCGCTTGAGCGAACCCCCCCATCCCTAAACTATAGGTCCCACTATAAACAGGTGGGTAGGCGTGGATGGCGTAAGACGCTCACGATAAACTGTGTAAGCGTTGTCGACGCATGCACGAAGTTGTTGATTGCAAACTCCCTTATCGGCAGAGGATCGCACCAATCTATGACAGATTGGACGCATCCTCACCCTTACTCCTTCAGGACGCGCTTGATGCGTTCTGTTGGTTATCTGCCTCGGAATGGTCAGAGGCAGACAAAGTCAGACGTGTTCCGAGGGATAAAAACGGATTGCCAAAGCGCCGCCGTGGATCGAATGTCTATATTAAAGACTAGTTCACGGGTCAGATATTGAAGTCGTAACACCGTGTCAATGAAGACACGGGCAAAGCCCTTTGCTTTGATTGACTCCCTAATGGCAGCAAGATGTACCGTCGCTGAAGTTATCAACAAATACTACGATACCATATTCTTGTAAGCATCGTCGGGTTTCCCGAAAAGAAATTCCATTAAAACGCACTGCAAGCACTCTGCAGGAATAGGTAGAGGCTGTAGTGGCGAACAGGATGAAGGAATAGTCTTTAATCGTTGGCACACCTCGAAAGCACGAGTGTACTTGCGCACGAAATGGTACTGGCGGGGCCAGTAAAAATAGCGATTTACCGTGGAATAGGTTTTTCAAGCCCACGATTCCCACTAAGCGGTGTATTTTTACGCTCATACAAGATGCGCAGGAACAGATCGTCGTTGTGAGTGGAGAAAAGACACGAGGTGTGCCACCGGCAACGGGTTTATAGTACAGCAACCTCGTTTCGTGTTGTGTATCTATCCGAAGAGCATTGATACAATGCCGGTAAATCTTTGAGAAATTTACGAGTCATGTCGCCAATTTATATATGAGTCGCAGAAGAGCCTTATCTTCTGCATAAGCCACCAGAAAGTCAAAAAATGGTCACGACGGAACACTATAGAATAGTGTTGCAACAGTGATTTTGACCCTCATTATGGACTGCGCAGCCGACTCGATGTCAGGTCAGCGCAAAAATGCGTCCACGACGACATTGTGTCGTCTGGGCTTGTACTTAACGAAGAAGTTGTACTCCGCGAAGCGGGACAGCCACTTCGTCATCCTTTGCAAGGGTGTGGACTATTTACGGCCGTGTGTAATGAAATGGCCCGTTATACTACAAACGGCCTTTCTTCAAAGAGATAGATGAGAAACTTCGCCACTTAGTACTTAATGGCAAGAATTTCCTTGTCATGCACTAAATAATTACGCTTAGCTGCTTGCGGACGACGCGATTGATAGCAGACGACGCGCTAAGGGACGTCTGAGTCGTACTGCATTAACACGCAGCCGATTGCAAAATCGCTGGAGTCACAGACCACATGGAATAGTCTGTCCTGGTCTGCGGTCGCCAACCCAGGCTATTGTATCAAGCTCTGCTTAAAACCTGTAAAAGAATGCTGACAATAAGGGTCCAATGACTACTTTTCATTCTTTTTAAAAAGACGAGAGAGATACGGTCATCTTGGCGCAGTTGCGCGAGTACTTGTGCAAGTACGCCGCCAGAACAAGGAACTTTTTAATTCCCTTGAATTCGAATGGAACATGCCAGTAAGCAATCACCTTGATCTTTTCCGAATCAGATATTACTTCGTGTTTGCTCACGATACCACCAAGAATTGGTATTTTCTAGCAGCAAACAATCAGATTTATACACTTATGTAGAAGCATAACATTGAAGTTATGCTTCTACATAAGTGTAAAATCTGTCAAACGGGTGTTCTTTGAACCTCTACGTCCTTATTTCCATCCAAAGTCTGATTGTGGACGAATATGACGTCGAAGTAACTCGGTGAGAAGTCACGCACCGAGTTCACAGGTTTGTAACACATCTGTTGAATGAATGTGACATGGGTGTTGCTAAGCCCTTGTGACATGACTAGCCACTTCCAGATCATAATGCTCGGGGTGCTTAATGGCGTGTACGGAATGTCACGTTAAGCATTAGGATCTGACAGAAGCTATCCATCAGATCCATGGACAAAAAGATGGCACTCTTTGACAATCCCTCACTAATCACGTCCTTTCCTCGGTATTGGCGTCAAGCCGGTACCAGTGCAGAATTCAACTTGTTAAATGTGTTTACTAACCGCCATTCCTGATGAAATTTCGCACACAGAAGGTCGGGGATATGTGAGGAAAAGCTGACTCTCTCATATAGACCGCTGCAAAGCGATGTGCAAACAGTTGTCGATCGCAAGTGCTTATTAGTGAGGCAGTGGCCACTGCTTCATGAAACAGAACTTCTAGTCTGGTTTAAGCTCGATCTCGTGTCGAAAGCCTTATTTCTTGGGCTAATCACAAGGCACAGATTCAGGGAACTCGTCCGTGAAATCTATCGTATCCTTGTGCAAACCATTTGCCTGAAGCGATTTTCAAGATTGAGACGTTCATCGTCCAATCCGAGTCTTCTCATCGAGAACACATTCGTACATCGAGGAGCTGCTCAGAACCCGTTCTTTCCCAGTAAATTTTACTACCGACCGAATGTCGTTTACGTAACTTTTCTCTGTAACGAGTACACATATCTGCTTGACTTTGCAACTACGCAGATCTCGCAAGAACCGTTTTGGTTCTAGCGTTGGCATTTGTGTGATCTCCGGAGTCAACTTTGGAGGCGCGATCAGATCAATTGTATAAGCGCCTACACTCGACCCGTCATTGCCAAGACATTCGATGTCTCTGTTTTACCTGAAAATTCTTATCCACAGGCTGTCAGGGACCTAATTGCTTAGGCTGATGAGGTCTCGTTACATCACTAATAACTGCTTGAGAGGTTTCTTCCTCTAGTACATGGGAACTCGTTCCCTCGACGTCTTCTGCCTGTGGTTGCGCTACCACAATTATGTTCTTTACGATTAATCTCTCCAGCCGATCTAGGATCATCGTGTTGCCCAATGCGGGCAAACGGTTTAAATTCCTTGGATGTTGAGCTCTAGGCGTCCACCTATGTCCCAGTCCACTATACTTCTTCGAGTGGTGGAACTTCGTCGTGGCATGTGCATCCGTACAGCCACTAGCAGATCCCTTCACAGTGTAATTGGTTGTCACACGGTGATCTTGTGCAGTCGCACTAACGACCGTACAGCAAGTGAGGCCATCGCACATACTCGCGGTACACCAACACGCTTGTGAGCGCTCCAAGACGTTCATCAGGTGACCGTCTGGTAAACAAGTGACAAGAATCTTCACGGTTCGATGCTGCCAGCTGGCCCTTAGTTCGTACTTTTTGAACTAAGGCAAACCTGGGATGACATCAAATTTGTCATCCAGATCAAGCACGATGAAATCATCATTGTACTGCGAATATTCTAACGTGTAATGAAGTCCCACTACGCTTTCCATCAATGGTTTTGATGAGCTCGTTTCTAGGCGCACCGTCATCCTCGTCGGAGAAATATCGCGCTCAACAAATTGAGCCTACAATCCTCAAGCGACTGGCAACGAACAAAGTTTTTCGACGCCCACAGTATCTAAGGCACGGAGTGAAATATCTTTTGCCATTTCTAAATTCAATAATGAGAGGTACATCATCACCCAATGCAGAGACACGCACTGGTTGTGAGTCTGGATCACCTTTTATCAGAAATTTGCAAATTAGTTTGAGATTGCTGGATCAGTAGGGCGCTCCGCCCCTACTGGTCCTAACCATTTTTTTGACGGTCCGCTACGCTGTTGCAATTGCGCAAAAACATTAAACTTCGCCCGTTGCCCTTTCTGGCAAATGGTTGAACATGTCGAGACACTGGGCTTAGGAAGCTACTTTCGTAAGCGTAGTGTCCAGAATTCTGACATCTATTGCGCTTCTGCAATCGCTCGTTAACTGAAGAGAGAGGTATCTCGATCATAACATAACTGAGGTCCATAAGTTCTGTACCTCCGACTTCTTGTCGTCTTGATGGATCTACATATGACCGAACTAGCATGGGCCTGTCTCAAACCAAAGTTTTTTTGTTCTGCAACTGATATTGCTTCTTCAAGTGTATCTAATTCCAGGCGGATCATGGAATTAATGACATAACCATCCGCAAGACCCTGCATAGCACAGTGATCTATGTGCATTCATGAACCGGTTAACCATGACACAACTCGCAAGGAGCCGTATGTGTTGGGAGTGAGTGTGCACCTTACGCTCATCCTGCTTGATTTTCAGGAGCTCTTATCGAGCCCTGAACTCAGCCCTTAGTGGTTTAAATTGTTTTTCTGAGCCGAGTATTAAGGACCTCCAACGACCCAAACACATATGGGTCGTGCAACTTGACCCCAATGCCCAGGTTTTTGGCACGTCCAGCCGGAGTCGACTGAGCAAATGCGATTAGCATTAGCTCACCGACAATGTGACAAGCCTTTATGGCGTCGTTCAACTCGACGAACCATATCAGCAGGGAGTCTTCATCGACTCCTCTGTCCTGTGAGATGCCTATCTCTAAACATTCGGGTCAACACGAGTGCTTCGCCCGGGAACAGCAGTATGTACTTGCTGTTCTCTTAACAGTACAAACTGTTGAGCATCCTGTTATCTCAACAAATCTGCCTGTTGCGAACATTACTGGTTTAGAAAGATTACATTTTCCCGTGACTCGTCAAGTTCATTTTGTACCAACTTGGCGGAGGCGAAATGCTGCCCATTTCTGTCCAGTGCGGACAGCACGACAGAGGCGGAAAGTTCGCCCACGTTCGGACCCATTCGTTCGACCGTACTCCATTCGATGTCACTTAAATAGTAGTAAATTAATGCGTGGGGTGAAAGCTGTCACTATCATCATCCAACATGTTCATATTGGATGTAGGGGTTGCGGTCCTCGGACAGACTACAAAGTGCTACCAGGTGTAATGGGGCACTGGTCACTGGTACTGCTTCAGCACTAGTGCACCTACACTGACAACATTGTAGGTAGTGCCGCGCGTCGCTTAAACCATACCGTAATTGCAGAGGAATGCTAGCTAGTGAACGACGCGTTCGTTAGGAGGGGAAGTTAAACTGTTTCAAATATAATTAAGGTCTTCTTCATAAGCCAAGGTCTTAGTGTCAAATTAATTGAATTTACCTACAATAATGAATGTTAAAGTCTTGCTCACCTGTAACGGGGCACCCTGAAGCTTGGACTGGTGACAGTACAAGCTACTTATTCTGATGACAGAATAAGACGGTGCCTCGGAACTTCACGTACACTGGTACGTGCAGAGGAAGACGGTAAGAAGAAGCGAGTACTTGGTTAGAGTAAAAAGTATAACTGTATTTATAATAGTTAATGTCTGCAATAAATCACTATTTATCTTCATCTAACTATGTCTAAATACAAATGTGTAAATCAACTATCTGCTCACCACTCATTGCGTGCGTCTGTCGTGGCGCGTCTTCGTTGGTTGATATAATGGCCTATATCAACCAATTAGGAACTACTCGTAAGTGCTGCAGAATGTTAGTCCTTATGACAATATTCTAAGAATGTAACCCTTATATTTATATTCGATTAACAATTTCTTATAAATTGTTATGTAACGATTCACCCCGTTACATCACCCCCCCCTTAACCATCAGTCACTTTAATGACTGATTGACTAAATGGATGCTCGTCCCAAATCAGTTGGGACAGGGTTTGCACTTGTTGGTCCGCGTCCACTTTCCAACAATTCATCGCATGGTTAACAAGCCCATGCCATGCGCGAGCAAGGCCGCCGAGAGCGCGTCCGCACGTCTCTGTGCGGGCGCCGAAGCAGAAACCACAGCAACTGATGTCTCATCGGTTGCTGAAGCGACCCAGCCTGTATCACCTGGTGATGCAGGCGCTCGTCATGAAGACACTCATGTCTTCACAGAGTATGAGCTCGGTGTCTCGTACTCTCCTGATACGGAAGACGGATCCGTATCGACGGCGATCGAATCCAAGCCGCCTGCCAAGCGTGGCATGGATGATGCTTTGCGTCGTAGCATCTTTGGTTCATCTGATGAATTAGATGAGCCATCGCCGAATCGAAGGCGCTCGAGGTTGCGAGACTCGGGCGCTAATAGTGGTGTCGGTTCCTCTATTGACACCACTTCGCAACGAGGTGCCAGTCCCTCTGTCGGCACGTCGCAAGAAGAGCGGGACCGCAGTGTGTTGCGCCTCGCTCCCGAAAAGAAGGCATGTATGCCTCCAAAGTTGGTAATGGATCGATTGTCGGCGACGACAAATGATCGCTATCGAACACGATTATTCGATTAATCAAGGATCCATCACCTTGACTTCAGTGCGAAAAACTATCGCACTGAACATGATTTCTTCATCGATGCTTTCTTTAGACATCGATGGTACAGTGGGAATCACAAACGTGATGGTCCCTCACTACTTCAAGCGTGGAACTCTTACATCCATAACCTTGAGGATGTAGGTCGTGACGTTTGGAACGACAAACTCATCAAAGCTCGTGATAAGTTTGAAAAGCGAACCCCGACAGGTGCACGCTATAAGCTGCATCGTCTGTCTAGGTAGAAAGGGTTACCCTGTCTTTCCTGGGGACACCCGTGCCCTCGTTGTGCAAACAACTCTGCGCGCGCACCTAAGGAGGCTCACCTCCTTACTAGACCGTGGTGGCGCGTACGCATCTCTAGTGAGATGTACAAAGGGATTGACAACCTGAAATCCCTTTACGACCGTGCCGGGAAGACTTTCTCCGGCGGTCCTTCTGCGGAACAGGATGTGCCGCGTCGCACTGCTCAACCAGACCCAGTACGTCAACCATCAGTTGGGAGCGGGGCTCCCAAGTATACCAGGACGGGGGATAGCCGCGCCACCCGACGAGGTAACTCGTCCGACGTCCGTTCACATCGCGGTGGTTCAACAGCTGCTCAATCAGATAGCGCTGGCCACCGCGAGAGTCCTCTAATGGAGGTGGAGAAGGAGGGAAAACGATTTCCACAATATCGTGGGGAAGCGTGTGTTCCCGAGAGCTTCTTTGATCGCGTAACGCAAGGGTTACGCGGCGATCTCGAATATGAGCGGGACAGGCGTCTCCAACTGGCGGACACTGTCTCGAGGCATCGAGCTGAGTTTGCTATTGCTCAGCTTGAGAACGAGAGAGCTCTGACGTCTCTGCGTTACGAGCTAAGGGTAGCTCGTGTGGATGTGGACCAGTCGCGGGATGAGATAGCTGCTCTTCAGACCCTTGTCGATGGCCACCATCAGGAGCACAAGGCTCTCTGTGAGATGCTTGAGCACAAGGGCGTCCTTCATCGGAAGAAAGTACACATCAACGCTTCGAGTATACCACACTATATTTAATGAAAAGTGACTTTGTGCAAAGAGTGTTATGGTAAAGTTGCGTTCGGCGCAAGCTGTTATTCTATTGCCAGAAGCCAGGACATTAAACTATAGAATGTCCATTTAGCTACACACCCGAACAGCATCAAGGTCAAAAGCATGTATGATAATTATCGAAAGCGTACGAGATGAAAACGAAGATGCGGACGAAGCTTTCTTGCTCAATTACTTCAGAGCTATCACGATACACTTGAGCGTGGTCATAAACATTTATTTCTTGTCGCGCAAGCCAGACACAGCTAGTGGTGTACCAGTTACGATCCTGCTGGGTATGGGAGCTAAAAAAATGTAGACTCGGGACTGAAATCTTGAGTTTTTTATTACTAACGAGGCCAGTAAAATCAGTTTGATGGGTCTCTTACCTCGTCGGCTGGGCTTGATACGACTTTTCGCTACCGTGGACGCCAGCAGAGGAGATTTGTCGAATACGTTTTTCACGGAGACCCTATTAAATGACGATCATATTGAAACGGGGTAGCCCATTACACAAAACTTGACACCAAACGGTGTCAATAGGAACATTGTCTAGCATGACAATATCCTACCAATATTTTCCGAGATGGATAATACTGAAGGAATATCATCCCCTTTTTGGATAGTATTCATGCGCTGCTCAAAGATTGGTTGGTACAAGACATACTATTCATACATTGCAACCAATCAAAGCTAGTCGCGCGCAATGAGTGGTGAGCAGGTTGTCGTCTTGCGACGATGTAGTTTAATATAGCTAGATAAAGACTGCAGTCATTTTGATAGCATAACGATATTAAATACAGTTCTCTTCTAACCCTTTACTCAAACAAGTTGTTCAAGTAGATTAGCTTCCTCTGCACGTACTAGTGTACGTGAAGCTTCGCGGCACCTCGAGCAAAGGGTGCCCCGTTACAATCAGATTGTACTTGTTTGGCTGCCATTTTTATCAGTATGGCCTGCAATTTGACCGGGCGTTAGGCATATTTCTGCCTTAGTATCAGCTTTACACCAGGAGAAGGAATAATCAGCACTGGCAGAGCAAATCACGTGCAACAACGCTCCCGATTTATGTGGTCAAGTAAGCAGATCCTGTGATCGGAGGGACGAAAAAGCAGAGATGTTTGTGGTAAGCGCCACTTCTATCATAAGGAACGACAACGCCCCGGGCTGGCTCTGAAAATCTTATATAGACTATTTCAGTGAGGATGCCTAACGGAATACCACCGTCTCGTGCGGTGCAGTACGACGTGGAATTGAAGACATGCAACTTTAAACTTATGAGAACCATTTCGTCTATCGAATACAGTAAAAAAGTTTTGTTGATCCATGAGCTCCCGAAACGGTATATGTAGAGCTGAGGAAAATTTTAAACGACTTTAGCCAGCAAAAATTGAATTTGTACGTTACCATTAACTCTCTCGTGCCTCTAACTATCAGATGCCTTTTGCCATCAGTCGCCCCTTCCCCCAACAGTCGTTGCGTTCAAACAATTCTTTCAGGGATTTACTGACACCACAGACATTAACTGGCGCAGTTCGCGTAGTCACGGGGCAGCAACATTTTAGTGAGTACTTCAGCCCGCATCATCTTCGACTCGCAATAGACCATCTTTAGCCCTCCCTTTATGGTGTAATGTTAAACAAATTGTGTCGCGCTTCGATATTTATTGCTCTTCCCAAGCAGTGCTTGCCAGTGATTTGTTAAATGTACGCTTGATAATCGACATGCGGCATCACCAGAGGTATCACCTTGATTGTAATATCATCAAGTAGCTCACGCACTCTCAAGAGATCTCTTGACACCAGCGAACCTGCAACAAAATTCGCTTCATCGTAGATAGGTCCACGCTTGCTTGCTTCTTGCAGACCCACCCTCGCGATCCTCCGCCTGATCAGCGTCACCACAGCCTTCGAGTTTTACGCGTCCCTCCTCGGACTTGTCATCGTCGTCCTTCATTCAAAAAAAATAAATTTATCGTCCATTTCAGACATTTAGAAATCCGTTTAGCCCACCGCCGTTTGCACTCACGTGGTGCGTGTGATCTTCGGCTAGCTCGGTGCACGGCAAACGCAATGTCAGGTCTTGTACAGTGTGCAAGCCAAAGTAGACTTTCGACTAGCAACTAAAAGTGCCGATGGATGCTTGCCTTGCCGTTCCAACACCTTTTTTCAGGGAGAATATCGCCTTCATAGTCACCTTCATTTCTTCTTTAATCAGGGTTTGTGCTGGGTTTGCCAACTCATGTCTATTTGTGGGAAGTAGCTCTTGCATGCACTGTTCTTGCTCAGGCGTGTACCCATTATTATCGTCGTGCGTCACTCCCGCGCCAAAAAACCTTCTTACTGCCCCAAGGGCCTTCACTTCTAGCACGTGCATGCATTTGAATGAATTGTCGGCAAATGTCGTATTTGCACTAGTCACTAAAATATTGTCTACTTACACATTAACCATCGTGGTCTTGGACTCATTCCCGTTAAAATACAGGCAACTGTCAGTGTATCTTTGTAGAAAGCGTAATTTTACGAGCGTCTTGTGCAGGATCTGGGCCAGAGTCTTCCAGCCTGCTTCAGGCCGTAAGAAATCTTTTTAAGCACTAAGCAGCATGGCCTCTGTCACTCTGATTATCCCCTTGAAATTTTTTCGTCTATGATTATATACTGCAAAAGATGCTGGTAAATCTCCAGGTCGTCCTTCTTCTCCGTCTCCACACTTTTGCTGGATACTTTACCGTGTCGCAGAAAGACGCGTCACACTCTTGAAAGTGGCAGCAAAAGATTTTTGCCTTCGTTATGTATATCACTTTACTCAAAGTCGTCATATAATCAAAGCCATGCGATTGATCGTTCCTGCAGCCACCACCCTTGCCTTTGATCGCGCCAACGTACCGTCAGCATGTCGCTTGCTTATAAATACCCACTTCGAGTGCGACTTTTTTTTGCCAATATGGCCTTGGTACGACCTCACAAGTGCAGTTTGCCTCGAGCAACTCGATCTCGCAGGTCATTGCCTGCTGCCAATCAGCCAAGTGTGGTGAATGCATCTACTCGCGGTAGTTCTTAGGTTGTGCTTTCACGGCGATCATGACAACAGGTAAACGCTTTGTGATCATGTGTCTCGCGCTCATTCGTCCGACCAGTGGCTTGTCCGATTTAACATTCTCAATGCGTTTGATAGTAGTGTCACGTGACAAGACTTTCCTTTCAACTCCCTGCCTCGACTGCCGCGCTTCTGTTTATCTTTTCCACCGCTCTGCCATTTCTTTTAATTGACGGTGTCGTAGTCTGTAGAAGCTTTGGAGGTCAGCTGCTTCATTTATTTGACAGATTCATCGTGCTCTAGCATTGATTGCTCAAGGGTCGGGTCCTTACGTTGAATTTGTTCCTGGAGGTGGCGTCTGTTATCTTCAATTAGCGTTTCAACATTATTGACGTGATCTGTCGTCATAACCACTCTCTCGCGCGGAATTCAGATCTTTTAACCCTTCGTTTTGTCGTGCTTTCCAACAATCAACCCGATGTCAGCTCGATGTGATCAAGCTCTTTTGCTGATTATTGCGGTAAATGATACACGTTCTGCCAAATGCAAAAAATGTCGGATATACCAAGTATCTCTATATCAAACAGTTCCAGAGGCAACATACGCATCGGGTTCGCACTGCTGCGATTGCGACTAAGAATGTACGTGGCATATTATTCCGCGTCTGCCCGGATATGTAAGAGCAGATCGCTCTTAAAAATCATGGATCTTGCCACGGCTAGCAGCTTGCGATGGATCCGCTCTGCCTTCCCGTGTGAGATTTAGTTGTAGGATCTACTCACCTGGCGTCTTAATCCTGTATACTTGCATAACAAGTCAACACACTTACTCACCACCTCATTCGGTGAGTAACACGTGTACCTTGCAGTTGAACATTCTCTAGAAGTAATTTAGAAGAATTTAAATATCTTTGCAGCCTGATCTTTGGCATTGGCCGTGAAAATCGGCAGTAGTTAGACGCGTGATAAACGAAGTGAACCATTTATTAATTCTTGTGCCTGTCTGTAAGCGTTCTCGGTCTTATGAGATTGCTGCAAATAACGTTTTCGATGCGGTCTACCGGCGCGTTCTAACCAGGTTTTTTAGACTGGGTGTTCTTTTCTAGCTTCCCTTGAGCGCAGGTATAGCATTTTGGATAATTGCGGTAGATTAGGTAAAGCCTGATAATTACGCATCGGCCAAATTCATAACTGTATCGAAAAAGAGGATTTCAATCTGCTTGTGCAGGTCAAACAGCGTACACTTAATCTTTCCATCAATCTCGGTCTCTTGGTCGGTTGCACGCAACACCGCCTTCACCGTACCACGACAAACTGTCGGCGTAGAAGACGCCTCCACATGTATCTTAAGGAAATATTATGACCTCGAACACGTGCGCCTCATCACTTGTTTGCTTAAGGGATTTTCACCGTCCATTTGTGTACGACAACACCACGTCCCTTATCTTCAGCTAGTAGTATGAGGGTAGATTGTGCGCCAGAAATTTGGCATAGTATACATTGCTGACCGTGACCTTTCGTTGCTCACCATCAACGCTTACCAGCACGTTTACACTGCCAAACTTGCTAACCTTGATCGACTGGACTTTGGCTACCTCGCACGAGTCGTCACAAATATTCGCATTCACGACCATTTCTGGTTCCTTGACCACGTGGCGGCTTGAACCACTGTCCGAGATCCACGTATGTCTCGAAGTATCTTAGCCATTTTCTACGCTCCATGCGAACGCTGTGTGCGACGTGTCAGCGCTCAACTTGCAATCTCGCCTGATGTGGACAATCTGGATGCATTGGTAACACCTACTTCCATTATATGGCGTCATCACGTATTGATATGGGCCTGACGCCACCACAACCGTACCCGTCCGTGTGTAGAGTTACTCACTCTACTTTCCACATTCGCATAATGCTCGAGTGTGCTCGCAAAACCAGCTATTTCCCATGCTTATATTAAATGATACTCGCGACGACTGTCCATACATCGTGCGTCTCGTTTCCGGCGTGTCCCTCTCGCATATAAACTTAAGCACGAAGTTATCGGGGCAGTTTGCTTCTCCCGCTACCGAGATCAAACACTGAAAACTTATCGATTCAGGATCTGTTGCTCGATTTCCTTGCTTGCATCAATCGCGTTGCTTGGTCGACAATTATTTCGTTCTTGTACACCTTGAGTATCCTGTTCAAGAAGTGCTCCACGGTACACACTTCTGTCCCCCAGCTGGCCTTCACTTTGGCGAAATCTTTTCTGGAATAACCAACCAGGTACAAGCTGATTGCTCTCAGCACAATTTTTTCTGGCTAGTTATCCCCACTGACAAGCTGTGTCGCAATGAGCTCATCCAGGAAATGCTGACCCCAGTCCTTGGATCCAAATCCCATACCTGGGTACTCTTTCTAATCCGTGAAACGTTTAAACGGTTACTTCATGTCCTCTTCACTTAGGAACTTGTACCCATAATTTTTTTGCGGTAGCCGAAATTCTGCTGAGGCAGTGCCATGTATAATAGTGAGGTGTTTTTTGGTGCAATTTCAATTGCTTCTCCTATCGATTTTGCTCTTGCTCTGCCTTCCCTCGTCTCCAAGAACTGAATGAAAACGCTTTTTGAGGATGTCATGAGGACGTTAGGCGCGGCAATAAGATGCTTGGTAAGATTTTTTAGTTTCCGCTCCAGATCGCGTATCAGACTTAAGATTAGTCCATTCATTCCGTCCAATTAATCGCTTCCATCTTCAAAGGTTACAGGCTCACTCTTTTGTGTATATGATGCGCCTTCGCTCACTCTTGCGATGCTATGGTTCATGATGGGGCGGGCAGCGCGAGTGTCTTTTGGATACGTTAAAATTATAACCTTTTATGATGGATGCGCTTAAGAAATGGTAGATGTAGAACTGAAAAAATTATCCGACGACTCTAGCCTGCAACGCTTGAATCTGTACATTAACTATAACTTTCTCGTGCCTCTTTTCATCAGTCGCCTTTTGCCATGTGTCACCCCGTCTCCTAATAGTCGTTGCGTTTCAACACGAAGCTCTTAAACATTTTGCTGGAAAAAAACTTTAAAGAAAAGCTGAGTCAGAATGTCAAATCGCAAGGGGTGTCGAACAACTTTGTTATCCCGAAGATGAAACATATTACAAGACAACATTCAATTCGCGGCGAGTGGTTTCGTTTGGACATTTTTTGCAATTATTTCGCTGAACTCGTCGATTATCGATACGTGAATAACCGACCAAGATTCCCAAGATTACGCGTTTCCTCGTGGGTGAACTATTTGATGGTATTGCAGGGTGTGCAGTGCGTACAACCATCTATTTGGCACAAGGCTATCACCAGGTGCTATGTAACACATCGAGTCGCCAGTACACTGCATTACAAACGCAAATGAAAACGTACCAGTGGTGCGTTGCACCAATAAGATCGGCCGGGATGCCGGGTTTGTGGTCACGCCTGACGCGTGTATTGTTTGACATATCTGACTTCGCGGTTTTGTACCGTGATGATATCGGCGTCTATTTCATTGACAAACGAAGAACACACAAAACATCTGTGCGAGATGCTTGAAGTGCTTCTTCAAATAAGACACTGTCTCACCAAAGAAAATGCTAATTTGGCAAGAACAGCGTCCGGTTTTTAACCCTCACCGTTGCCAACAAAAGCCCCAGCTTCGACAAGCGGAAGACAGTGGTGATTAAAAAGAACCCTTCCAACCGTGCGACAGAGGACTCTACGGTTTTCCGGATCTCTAATTACTACCGACGCCTTAGATGTATTTCCCATAATCTTCTCGAGCAAATTTTTTAAAAAGGACATAATCTTGAAGAAATTTTGGCAACCAAAAAACTCTCGATAGCAAGAATTCGTGCTTCGGCTGAAGGATTTTGCGAGCAAGTTCAATAAAAAGCGTGTCTACAGCAAACAGCCTAAGTGGCTCGTGAAGTGGCACGGGACTTCCGGAGCATATTGCACCCGTGGGGGTACGGCTTTAAGCCGACCAACGTAAAACGTGGGATGCGTTCGCATCTTACGTGGCAACTCGATCGTGTATGCATTTCCTAGGCGGTGCAATACACGAAATGGGCCGATGTACTTGGGTAGTAGTTTACTGCTACCCAAGTTAGTCACTACATGCTTTGGTAGATTAACCGTAGACAGTAGGACTAAGTCACCTTTATGAAATAAAAGAGTGTTTGCACTTCCATTCTTGTCAGCGTTTTGCTTTTGCTTGTCCACCGCTTCGGCGATGGAGTCTTGCACAAAACGGACTACCGTTTCACGAGCCAGTATGAACTCATCTGATGACTCGTTAGCTTCAGTGTGCTGTGAGCGCACTGCAGCAACATCAACCTTTTCTCCAGTGAGGGCTTCCGCACTCTCACTGGCATCATCTTCTTCGATATCGATGTTATCGATATCGGCATCAAACGCAATGACCTCTTCGTCAGAGCGTGATGAGCGTGAACCAAATCGGTTTTTGCTCGCGCGAGTCCCTCCCCCCCTTAAACCAGAGTTACACTCTAGTAAGGTGGGTACACGCGGATGGCGCAAGCCATTCACGTAAAACGGTTTATGTGTCGTGGACGCATGCACCGAGTTGTTGATGGCAAACTCTACCATTGGCAAAAACTCACTCCAACTCTTAAAGGAGTGTACGTATCCTCGAAGGATCTCTTCAAGGACACGATTGGCACGTTCCGTCTGACCATCTGACTCTGGATGATCAGATGTAGACATCTTCAAGCGCGTTCCGAGTGATTTGAACACGGAACGCCAGAAATCAGCAGTGAATCGTGGATCTCTTTCTGATACGAGTTCACGGGGCAACCCATGAAGTCGGAAGATGGTGTCGATAAAGACACAAGCACAGCCACTTGCCGTGATTGTCTCTGGTACAGCCACTAGGTGTACCATTTTGCTGAATCTGTCAACAAATACGAGAATACCCGTATTCCCGCGTGCGTCTTTGGGTAACCCGAAGACAAAATCCATTGAGATGGATTCCCAGCACTCAGCCGGAACCGGTAGAGGCTGTAAAGGTGCACGCAGTGGAGGGCTTGACTTCACTCGTTGACAGAATTCGCATGCGCGAACATACTGTCGCACAAACTGGTACTGGCGGGGCCAGTAAAAGTCTCGACTCACCGTGAGACATGTTTTCTCCGGCCACGATGTCCTCCTATAGGAGCATCGTGATACTCGAACATGATCCGCAAACGCAGGTCAGTATCATCTGGAATGACAACACGTGGTGTGTCACCAGAAACGGCTGTATAATACAGTAACCCGTTACGAGTAGTGTATCGATCACGATGTCCTCCTATAGGAGCATCGTGATACTCAAACATGATCCGCAAACGCAGATCAGTATCATCTGGAATGACAACACGTGGTGTGTCACCAGAAACGTCTGTATAATACAGTAACCCGTTGCGAGTAGTGTATCAATCTGATGCAGGTCGATACGCAGACGACAATCGTTTCAACGATTCTCGGGATGGTTGGGAGAGATGTGTCAACAACTTCACAATCTCACCACATTGGGCGTATGCCCGCCTCACATTATCATACAACGTTGTAGATGGGACTGAGGACGTCATAACCGCAACAGTGACTGTCTCACTGTTGGGTTTCGCGACTGTTTCAAAGTCGGGACGACGTGAGAGTGCATCAGCGACGACATTAAGTCGTCCTGGTTTGTACTCGACCGTAAAGTTGTATTCCGCAAAGAATGACAACCACCGCGCCATTCGTTGTGAAAGGTGCGGGCTGTTCACTGCCGTGCGTAATGACGCATGGTCAGTGTAAACAATGAAGGGTCTATCTCCTAATAGATAGACTCTGAACTTCGCGATTGCATACTTCATGGCAAAAAGTTCCTTTTCATGCACTGGATGGTTCCGCTCAGCTAATTGCAGCTGACGCGACTGATAGCAGACGACGCGTTCAACGCCTTCAAGATCGTACTGCATTAATGCACAGCCGATTGCGAAATCGCTGGCATCACAGACCACATGAAATGGCCTGTCCTGATCGGCTATTGCTAGGACTGGGGATTGTATCAAGCTCTGCTTGATACCCTCAAAGTATCGCTGACATTCATCGTTCCATAACCACCTCTCGTTCTTTTTCAACAAACGAGAGAGGTGCACAGTCATCTCGGCGTAATTGCGTGAATACTTATGCAAATACGCCGCTAGCCCAAGGAATTTTCGAAGACCTTTGACATCAACCGGCACAGGCCAGTCGGTGATCGCCTTGATCTTTTCGGGATCAGGACGTACACCGTTCTTACCAACGATGCACCCAAGAAGTGGTATTTCGCTTGCGGCAAATATACACTTCTTGAGGTTTGCATACAATTGATGCTTTCGCATGATTGTAAGAACCTGTCGGACGTGGTACCTGTGAACCTCAACGTCCGACTTTCCATCCATAGCTCGACTATGGATGAATACATCATCGAAATAACTCGGCGCGAATTCTTGTACTGGTCTGAACAGATGTGATACACATCTGTTGAACGTGGCAGGGGCATTACTGAGCCCTTGTGGCATTACTAGCCATTCCCAGAGCATGCCGCTAGGCGTGCTAACTGCGGTATAGGGTATATCCCGTTCCCGCATAAGGATTTGATAGAAGCCATCCATCAAATCCGTGGACAAAAAGATGGTACTCTTTGACATGCCATCAATGATTACGTCCTTCCTTGGTATCGGCGTCTGAGCCGGTACCGTTGCAGTATTCAATTTGTTGAACGCGTGCACTATCCGCCACCCTCTTGTTGCTTTTCGCACACAGAAGTTTGGAGAGCTATGTGGGGAAGTTGATTCCCTCACATGGCCCGCAGCTAAACGATCGGCAAAGAGCTTGTCGATCGCAAGTACTTGTTCACGAGGCAGTGGCCACTGCTTCATGACACAGTACTTCGAGCCTGGTTTAAGCTCGACCTCGTGTCGAATACCTTTATCCTTCGGTAATTCGCACGGAACAGTTTCAGGGAATACATCCTTGAATTCAACCAAATCTTCATAGAGATGATTTTTCTTGAGCGATTCCCATGATTGGGAGTCATATCGCTCAATTCGTGTCTTTTCATCTAGGACACTCTCGTCCATAGATGAACTACTGTGAACTCTCTCGTTCTCAGTGAACACTGTTGCTGACCTTATGTCGGTTACACACTCGTCGTCAGCGACGAGTATGCAGATCTGCTTGACTTTGCCACTACGCAGATCACGCCAGAACCTTTTATGTTCGAGCGTTGGCAACTGAGTGATCTCCGAAGTTAACTTCGGAGGCGCAATCAGATCAAGTGTATAAGCGCCTACACTTGATCCGTTATTGACTATGACATTCAATTTCTCTATCATTTCCTGGGGACTTATTCCCTCAGGCTTCGAAGGACTTATTCATTTGGCTTCCCGGGGACTTATTCCCGCGGGTTTCGGGGAACTTGTTTCCGCCGTATTTGTAATCTTGGGACTTATTCCCTTAACTTCCTCTAGCTGGGGTTGCGCAACCACAGCGAGATCCTCGACGAAAGACTCTCCAGTCGATCTAGGATTATCGTTTCGCTTAACCTGAGCGATCGACTGTTTCTCTTCTGGATGTTCCCCGCTAGGGATACATCTTTGTCCCAGTCCAACCGACTTATTCGAGTGGTGGACCTCCGGCGCAGCCTGTGTTTCCTCACAGCCGCCGGAACTTTGCTCCGAAGTGTAACGGTTTGGTACACTAAGGTTTTGTGCAGTCGTACTAACGACCGTACCACAAGTGAGGCCATCGCACTCACTCGTAGTACATCCATACGCTTGTGGACGCTCCAAAACGTTCACCAGATGGCCATCTGATGAACAAGCGGCAGGCATCGTTACTGTCCGATGTTGCCAGTTTACCCGTGGTTCGTACCTTCTGAGCCACGGTATTCCAAGGATGACATCAAATTTGTCATCCAAATCCAATACGATAAAGTCATCGTCATATTGGGTATCTTCTAGCGCAAAGTGGATCTTCACTATACGCTTCATGACGGTTACGGATGCGCCTGTCGCAAGACGTACCGTCATCCTCGTAGGAGGTGTGTCACATTCACTGAATTTAAAGTGACCATCTTCTAGCGATTGGCGTCGCACAAAATTGTTGGACGCCCCACAATCGACTAGAGCTCGAAGGGACAACTTATTCGTCACTTCGAGTTTCAAGGTAATGAGTGAGATCTCATTACCTAGAGCAGCAACGCACAACGTTTGTGTGTTGGGAGCAACCTTCATCAAGAGGCCTACAAATTCTCTTGACGTTGCTGGACCAGTAGGGTGCTCCGCACCTACTGATCATGTCCGTTTTTTGACGGTCCATCCCGTTGTTGCGTCTTTGCACCAACAGCGGACCCGCGTCCCTGCCCCTTTCTCATGGGTGGACGGTCACTACACCCAGTATCGCGAGACACTGGACGAGGGGCACTACACTCGTAAGCGTAGTGTCCTGTCTTTTGACATCTGTTGCATTTCTGCAACTTCTTGTAGCCTGTAGAGCGAGCCTTCTCGCTCTCTACATAACAGAGTTCCATCGGCTCTGGACCTCCGCTGTCATATCGTCTCGGTTGACGATATGATGTCGAGCTGGCGCGAGCCTGTCTCAGACTGAAGTCTTCCTGCTCCGCAATGGAAATGGCTTGTTCTAGTGAATCTAGTTCAAGCCGGAACAGGTGAGTCTTGACGGGACCATCCGCAAGACCCTGCATGAACACCGAAACCAACGTGTGTTCATCCACCGGATTGGAACTTATACAACTCACGAGATGTCGTATGTGTTGCGCGTAAGCGTGCACATCAAGCTTACCCTGCTTGAGCTTCAAGAGTTCGGTTCGAGCTCTGAACTTAGCTCTAGGCGGTTCAAACGTTTGTCTGAGCCGCGACTTGAAGACTTCCAACGACCCAAACGCATATGGGTCGTGCAACTTGAGCCCCAGCGCCCAAGTCTTGGCACGTCCTGCCAGATTTGACTGGGCAAATGCAACTTGCATATCTCCGTCGTCGATGCGGCGCGCCCTTATGGCGTCATCCAATTCGACGAACCATCTCAAGACGAGTCTTCTTCGAGCCCCCTATACTTGGAGATGTCAATCTTCAAGGTTTCGGGTCGACGCGAGTGCATCGACCCATCAGCGGCAGCCTGCTGCTGTCTCAACAGTTCAAACTGTTGAGCACCCTGTTCTCTAAACAACTCTGATTGTTGAGAACCTTGTTGGTGAAGCAAGGCTACTTTCTCACGTTCAGCGTCAAGTTCATTTTGAATAAACTTGGCGATAGTAGCATGTTGGGCATCTCTATTGAGAGCCTCTAGCATGACGCTAACAGCATGGATGCCCATGGTTGAACCCATCCGTTCAACCGCATCCCATTCGACATCGCTCAAATGAGAGTAGCCGTCACACGTAGCGTGAAAGCTTTGGTCATCTTCATCATCCAACATATTCATATTGGATGTGAACGCGGTCCTTGGACGGACTACAAAGTGCTACCAGGTGTAACGGGGCACCCTGAAGCATGTACTGGTGACAGTACAAGGTACTTATTCTGATGACAGAATAAGACGGTGCCTCGGAACTTCACGTACACTCGTACGTGCAGAGGAAGACGGTAAGAAGAAGCGAGTACTTGGTTAAAGTAAAAAGTAGAACTGTATTTATCATAGTTAATGTCTGCAATAAATCACTATTTATCTTCATCTAACTATGTCTAAATACAAATGTGTAAATCAATTATCTGCTCACCACTCATTGCGTGCGTCTGTCGCGGCGCGTCTTCGTGGGTTGATATAATGGCCCATATTGTAACGGGGTGAATCGTTACATAACAATTTATAAGAAATTGTTAATAGAATATAACTATAAGAGTTATATTCTCAGAATATTGTCATAAGGACAATATTCTGTAGCACTTCCAAGTAGTCCCTAATTGGTTGATATAGGCCATTATATCAACCAACGAAGACGCGCCACGACAGACGCACGCAATGAGTGGTGAGCAGATAACTGATTTACACATTTGTATTTAGACATAGTTAGATGAAGATAAATAGTGATTTATTGCAGACATTAACTATTATAAATACAGTTCTACTTTTTACTCTAACCGAGTACTCGCTTCTTCTTACCGTCTTCCTCTGCACGTACGAGTGTACGTGAAGTTACGAGGCACCGCCTTATTCTGTTATCAGAATAAGTAGCTTGTACTGTCACCAGTACAAGCTTCAGGGTGCCCCGTTACACCTGGTAGCACTTCGTAGTCCGTCCAAGGACCGCGTTCACATCCAACATGAATATGTTGGATGATGAAGATGACCAAAGCTTTCACGCTACGCGTGACGGCTACTCCCATTTGAGCGATGTCGAATGGGATGCGGTTGAACGAATGGGTTCGACCATGGGCATCCATGCTGTTAGCGTCATGCTAGAGGCTCTCAATAGAGATGCCCAACATGCTACTATCGCCAAGTTCATTCAAAATGAACTTGACGCAGAACGCGAGAAAGTAGCCTTGCTTCACCAACAAGGTTCTCAACAAGCAGAGTTGTTGAGAGAACAAGGTGCTCAACAGTTTGAACTGTTGAGACAGCAGCAAGCTGCTGCTGGCGGGTCGATGCACTCGCGTCGACCCGAGACTTTGAAGATTGACATCTCAAAGTATAGAGGGGTCGAAGAAGACTCCCTCTTGAGATGGTTCGTCGAATTGGATGACGCCATAAGGGCGCGTCGCATCGACGACGGGGATATGCAAGTTGCATTTGCCCAGTCAAATCTGGCAGGACGTGCCAAGACTTGGGCACTGGGGCTCAAGCTGCACGACCCATATGCGTTTGGGTCGTTGGAAGTCTTCAAGTCGCGGCTCAGACAAACGTTTGAACCGCCTAGAGCTGAGTTCAGAGCTCGAACCGAACTCTTGAAGCTCAAGCAGGGTAAGCGTGATGTGCACGCTTACGCTCAACATATACGACATCTCACGAGTTGTATAAGTTCCAATCCGGTGGATGAACACACGTTGGTTTCGGTGTTCATGCAGGGTCTTGCGGATGGTCCCGTCAAGACTCACCTGTTCCGGCTTGAACTAGATTCACTAGAACAAGCCATTTCAATTGCGGAACAGGAAGACTTCAGTCTGAGACAGGCTCGCGCCAGCTCGACATCATATCGTCAACCGAGACGATATGACAACGGAGGTCCAGAGCCGATGGAACTCTGTTATGTAGAGAGCGAGAAGGCTCGCTCTACAGGCTACAAGAAGTTGCAGAGATGCAACAGATGTCAAAAGACAGGACACTACGCTTACGAGTGTAGTGCCCCTCGTCCAGTGTCTCGCGACACTGGGCGTAGTGACCGTCCACCCATGAGAAAGGGGCAGGGACGAGGGTCCGCAGTTGGTGCAAAGACGCAACAACGGGATGGACCGTCAAAAACGGACAGGATCAGTAGGTGCGGAGCACCCTACTGATCCAGCAACGTCAAGAGAATTTGTAGGCCTCTTGATGAAGGTTGCTCCCAACACACAGACATTGTGCGTTGCTGCTCTAGGTAATGAGATCTCACTCATTACCTTGAAACTCGAAGTGACGAATAAGTTGTCCCTTCGAGCTCTAGTCGATTGTGGGGCGTCCAACAATTTTGTGCGACGCCAATCGCTAGAAGATGGTCACTTTAAATTCAGTGAATGTGACACACCTCCTACGAGGATGACGGTACGTCTTGCGACAGGCGCATCCGTAACCAGTCATGAAGCGTATAGTGAAGATTCACTATACGCTAGAAGATACCCAATACGACGATGACTTTATCGTATTGGATTTGGATGACAAATTTGATGTCATCCTTGGAATACCGTGGCTCAGAAGGTACGAACCACGGGTAAACTGGCAACATCGGACAGTAACGATGCCTGCCGCTTGTTCATCAGATGGCCATCTGATGAACGTTTTGGAGCGTCCACAAGCGTGTGGATGTACTACGAGTGAGTGCGATGGCCTCACTTGTGGTACGGTCGTTAGTACGACTGCACAAAACCTTAGTGTACCAAACGGTTACACTTCGGAGCAAAGTTCCGGCGGCTGTGAGGAAACACAGGCTGCGCCGAAGGTCCACCACTCGAATAAGTCGGGTGGACTGGGACAAAGATGTATCCCTAGAGGGGAACATCTAGAAGAGAAACAATCGATCGCTCAGGTTAAGCGAAACGATAATCCTAGATCGACTGGAGAGTCTTTCGTAGAGGATCTCGCTGTGGTTGCGCAACCCCAGCTAGAGGAAATAAAGGGAATAAGTCCCAAGATAACAAATACGGCGGAAATAAGTTCCCCGAAACCCGCGGGAATAAGTCCCCGGGAAGACGAAGGAATAAGTCCTTCGAAGCCTGAGGGAATAAGTCCCCAGGAAATGACAGAGACATTGAATGTCATAGTCAATAACGGATCAAGTGTAGGCGCTTATACACTTGATCTGATTGCGCCTCCGAAGTTAACTTCGGAGATCACTCAGTTGCCAACGCTCGAACATAAAAGGTTCTTGCGTGATCTGCGTAGTGGCAAAGTCAAGCAGATCTGCATACTCGTCGCTGACGACGAGTGTGTAACCGACATAAGGTCAGCAACAGTGTTTACTGAGAACGAGAGAGTTCTCAGTAGTTCATCTATGGACGAGAGTGTCCTAGATGAAAAGACACGAATTGAGCGATATGAGTCCCAATCATGGGAATCGCTCAAGGAAAATCCTCTCTATGAAGATTTGGTTGAATTCAAGGATGTATTCCCTGAAACTGTTCCGTGCGAATTACCGAAGGATAAAGGTATTCGACACGAAGTCGAGCTTAAACCAGGCTCGAAGTACTGTGTCATGAAGCAGTGGCCACTGCCTCGTGAACAAGTACTTGCGATCGACAAGTTCTTTGCCGATCGTTTAGCAGCGGGCCATGTGAGGGAATCAACTTCCCCACATAGCTCTCCGACCTTCTGTGTGCGAAAAGCAACAGGAGGGTGGCGGATAGTGCACGCGTTTAACAAATTGAACGCTGCAACGGTACCGGCTCAGACGCCGATACCGAGGAAGGACGTAATCATTGATGGTATGTCAAAGAGTACCATCTTTTCGTCCATGGATTTGATGGATGGCTTCTATCAAATCCTAATGCGGGAACGGGATATACCCTATACCGCAGTTAGCACGCCTAGCGGCATGCTCTGGGAATGGCTAGTAATGCCACAAGGGCTCAGTAATGCCCCTGCCACGTTCAACAGATGTGTATCACATCTGTTGAGACCAGTACGAGAGTTCGCGCCGAGTTATTTCGATGACGTATTCATCCATAGTCGAGCTATGGATGGAAAGTCGGACGTTGAGGTTCACAGGTACCACGTCCGACAAGTTCTTACAATCATGCGAAAGCATCAATTGTATGCAAACCTCAAGAAGTGTATATTTGCAGCAAGCGAAATACCACTTCTTGGGTGCATCGTTGGTAAGAACGGTGTACGTCCTGATCCCGAAAAGATCAAGGCGATCACCGACTGGCCTGTGCCGGTCGATGTCAAAGGTCTTCGAAAATTCCTTAGGCTAGCGGCGTATTTGCATAAGTATTCACGCAATTACGCCGAGATGACTGTGCACCTCTCTCGTTTGTTGAAAAAGAACGAGAGGTGGTTATGGAACGCTGAATGTCAACGCTCCTTTGAGGGTATCAAGCAGAGCTTGATACAATCCCCAGTCCTAGCAATAGCCGATCAGGACAGGCCATTTCATGTGGTCTGTGATGCCAGCGATTTCGCAATCGGCTGTGCATTAATGCAGTACGACCTTGAAGGCGTTGAACGCGTCGTCTGCTATCAGTCGCGTCAGCTGCAACCAGCTGAGCGGAACTATCCAGTGCATGACAAGGAACTCCTTGCCATGAAGTATGCACTCGCGAAGTTCAGAGTCTATCTATTAGGAGATAGACCCTTCGTTGTTTACACTGACCATGCGTCCTTACGCACGGCAGTGAACAGCCCGCACCTTTCTCAACGAATGGCGCGGTGGTTGTCATTCTTTGCAGAATACAACTTTACGGTCGAGTACAAACCAGGACGACTTAATGTCGTCGCTGATGCGCTCTCACGTCGTCCCGACTTTGAAACAGTCGCGAAACCCAACAGTGAGACAGTCACTGTTGCGGTTATGACGTCCTCAGTTCCATCTACAACGTTGTATGATGATGTGAGGCGGGCATACGCCCAAGATGGTGAGATAGTGAAGTTGTTGTCACATCTCTCCCAACCATCTCGAGAATCGTTGAAACGATTGTCGTCTGCGTATCGATCTGCATCAGATCGATACACTACTCGTAACGGTTTACTGTACTATACAGCCGTTTCTGGTGACACACCACGTGTTGTCATTCCAGATGATACTGATCTGCGTTTGCGGATCATGTTCGAGTATCACGATGCTCCTATAGGAGGACATCGTGGCCGAGAGAAAACATATCTCACGGTAAGTCGAGACTTTTACTGGCCCCGCCAGTATCAGTTTGTGCGAAAGTATGTTCGCGCATGCGAAGTCTGCCAACGAGTGAAGTCAAGTCCTTCACTGCGTGCACCTTTACAGCCTCTACCGGTTCCGGCTGAGTGCTGGGAATCCATCTCAATGGATTTCGTCTTCGGGTTACCCAAAGACGCACGCGGGAATACGGGTATTCTCGTATTTGTTGACAGATTCAGCAAAATGGTACACCTTGTGGCTGTACCAGAGACAATCACGGCAAGTGGCTGTGCTTGTGTCTTTATTGACACCATCTTCCGACTTCATGGGTTGCCCCGTGAACTCGTATCAGACAGAGATCCACGATTCACTGCTGATTTCTGGCGTTCCGTGTTCAAATCACTCGGAACGCGCTTGAAGATGTCAACATCTGATCATCCAGAGTCAGATGGTCAGACGGAACGTGCCAACCGTGTCCTCGAAGAGATACTTCGAGGATACGTACACTCCTTTAAAAGTTGGAGTGAGTTTTTTGCCAATGGTAGAGTTTGCCATCAACAACTCGGTGCATGCGTCCACGACACATACACCGTTTTACGTGAATGGCTTGCGCCATCCGCGTGTACCCACCTTACTAGAGTGTAACTCTGGTTTAGGGGGAGGGACTCGCGCGAGCAAAAAACCGATTTGGTTCACGCTCATCACGCTCTGACGAAGAAGTCATTGCGTTTGATGCCGATATCGATAACATCGATATCGAAGAAGATGATGCCAGTGAGGTGCGGAAGCCCTCACTGAAGACAATGATCCCAGTGAGAGTGCGGAAGCCCTCACTGAAGAAAAGGTTGTTGTCGCTGCAGTGCGCTCACAGCACACTAAAGCTAACGAGTCATCAGATGAGTTCATACTGGCTCGTGAAACGGTAGTCCGTTTTGTGCAAGACTCCATCGCCGAAGCGGTGGATAAGCAAAAGCAAAACGCTGACAAGAATGGAAGGGCAAACACTCTTTTATTTCATAAAGGTGACTTAGTCCTACTGTCTACGGTTAATCTACCAAAACATGTAGTGACTAACTTGGGTAGCAGTAAACTACTACCCAAGTACATTGGCCCATTTCGTGTATTGCACCGCCTAGGCAATGCATACACGATCGAGTTACCACGTAAGATGCGAACGCATCCCACGTTTTACGTTGGTCGGCTTAAGCCGTACCATCAGTACGCTGCTTCTTCCGATGAAGAACGCCCTTGCGCTCAAGCATCTCGCAGAGAGCCTTGTGCTCCCGATGGTGGGCATCAACAAGGGTCTGAAGAGCAGTTATCTCAGCCCGAGACCGATCAACAATCCCACGAGCTACCCTTAGCTCGTCACGAAGAGATGTCAGAGATCTCTCGTTCTCAAGCTGAGCAAAGGCAAACTCAGCTCGATGCTTCGAGGCAGTGTCCACCATCTGGAGACGCCTATTCCGCTCATGCTCGAGATCGTCGCGTAACCCTTGCGTTACGCGATCAAAGAAGCTCTCGGGAACACACCGATCCACATGATCGTGTGGAGAGCGTCTTTCCTCCTCCTCCACCTCCATTAGAGGACTCTCGCGGTGGCCAGCGCTATCTAGTAGAGCAGCTGTTGAACCACCGCGACGTGAACGGACGTCGGACGAGTTACCTCGTCCGGTGGCGCGGCTATCCCCCGTCCTGGGATTCTTGGGAGCCCCGCTCCCAATTGATGGTTGACGTACTGGGTCTGGTCGAGCAGTACGACGCGACACATCCTGTGCCGCAGAAGGACCGCCGGAGAAAGTCTTCCCGGCACGGTCGTAAAGGGATTTCAGGTTGTCAATCCCTTCGTACATCTCAGTAGAGACACGTACGCGCCACCACGGGCTGGTAAGGAGGTAAGCCTCCTTAGGTGCTCGTGCAGAGTTGTTCACACAACATGGGCACGAGTCTCCCCAAGAGAGGCAGGGTAATCCTTTCTCCCTTGACAGACGATGCAGCTTATAGCGTGCACCTGTCGGGGTTCGCTTTTCAAACTTATCACGAGCTTTGATAAGTTTGTCGTTCCAAGCGTCACGACCTACATCCTCAAGGTTATGGATGTAGGCGTTCCACGCCTGAAGCAGTGAGGGACCATCACGTTTGTGATTCCCACTGTACCATCGATGTCTGAAGAAAGCATCGATGAAGAACTCATGTTCAGCGCGATAGTCTTTCGCGCTGGGGTCAAGGTGATGGATCCTTGACGAATCGAACAATCGTGTTCGATAACGATCACTCGTCGTCGCCGACAAGTGATCCATGACAGATTTAGGAGGCATCCATGCCTTCTTTTCTGGAGCGAGACGCAACACATTGCGGTCCCGCTCTTCCTGCGACGTGCCGACAGAAGTACTGGCACCTCGCTGTGAAGTGGTGTCCATTGGAGAAACGACACCACTATTAGCGCCCGAGTCTCGCGACCTCGAGCGCCTTCGCTTCGGCGATGGTTCATCTGACTCATCAGATGAACCAAAGATGCTGCGACGCAAAGCATCGTCCATGCCACGCTTGGCAGGCGGCTTGGATTCAATTGCCGTCGATACGGATCCGTCATCCGTATCAGGAGAGTACGAGACACCGAGCTCGTACTCTGTGAAGACACGAGTGTCTTCATGACCAGCGCCTGCATCACCAGGTGATACAGGCTGAGTCGATTCAGCAACCGATGGGATATCAGTTGCTGTAGTTTCTGCTTCGGCGTCCGCACAGATACGTGCAGACGCGCTCTCGGCGGCCTTGCTCGCGCATCGCATGGGCTTGTTTACCATGCGATGAGATGTTGGAAAGTGGACGCGGACCAACAAGTGCAAACCCCGTCCCAAATGATTTGGGACGAGTATCCATTTAGTCAATCAGTCACTAAAGTGACTGATGGTTAAGGGGGGTGATGTAACGGGGTGAATCGTTACATAACAATTTATAAGAAATTGTTAATAGAATATAACTATAAGAGTTATATTCTCAGAATATTGTCATAAGGACAATATTCTGTAGCACTTCAAGTAGTCCCTAATTGGTTGATATAGGCCGTTATATCAACCAACGAAGACGCGCCACGACAGACGCACGCAATGAGTGGTGAGCAGATAACTGATTTACACATTTGTATTTAGACATAGTTAGATGAAGATAAATAGTGATTTATTGCAGACATTAACTATTATAAATACAGTTCTACTTTTTACTCTAACCGAGTACTCGCTTCTTCTTACCGTCTTCCTCTGCACGTACGAGTGTACGTGAAGTTACGAGGCACCGCCTTATTCTGTTATCAGAATAAGTAGCTTGTACTGTCACCAGTACAAGCTTCAGGGTGCCCCGTTACACATATCAACCAATTAGGAACTACTCGTAAGTGCTACAGAGAATTTGTCGTTATGACAATATTCTGAGAATATAACTCTTCTAGTTATATTCTATTAACAATTTCTTATAAATTGTTATGTAACGATTCACCCCGGTACATATCGAATCCGGTCGCTCCCAAGCCTCCATCTCGCACTTCACGTCAATGAACGATCCCTCATGAAACGGGTCTGGAAAGCGAATCCATGCTGCATGTAAATACAGTCGATCGGCCCGACGTCCGCCGTATTTGGTGTCCCCGACAATCGGCGCATCCAATGCTTGCGCACAGTGCACTCGAAGTTGGTGCTTGCGACCCGTGCGAGGTCGGAGCTGCAGCCAGGCGGTCCTACCACTGTGCTCAATGTGGCGGTCGTCGTTTCGCTGCAGCACGCGCTCCACTAACGTGCACGCGGCTTTGCCGTCCACTGGGTCATGTACCTCTTGTCCTTCCAACTGTTTCCAGCTCGAGGAGCTCTCGCCTTTTGACGAGCGTCTTGCCACGAGTGCCTCGTACGTCTTGTGCACAGCCCCGCTTCGGAGCAGCGCCGAGAACTTGGCAGCTGCGAGACGGGAACGCGCCAGCACCAGCACGCCCGAAGTCTCCTTGTCCAGTCGATGCACCAGTCGCAGTGTCTCTTGCTGGTCGTCGTCGTCGTCATTGTCGTTGTTTTTCGCTTGCTTGCAGGAGCCACTTCCCATGAGCTTGGCCAGGAATGGCAAGTACCGGTCCAGCGACTCGGTCAACTTCGAGCCGCCCTGCAGCATCCAACAACAACAGCAACAGCAGCACGAGAAGACACACACAACACATCATGTCCTTGCCTTCCCCCTATCTCCTCCACAGCAAGCGAGCAACTCCCTTCAAGCTGCTGCTCCTGCTCTCTTCGTTCTACCTGCACTGCAAGTCCCTGAGGCTTGTCAAGTACCACAAAGTGCGCGTCTTGATACACAACGCGCTCCATCAAGCGCTTCGCTCGCTTCACGTCTCCACTCGTGCCCATTGTCTCGTTCCCTCGCGTCGCTTCCAGTCGAAACTTCGTCCGTACGTCAAACTTCAGCGACTGGAGGAGCTTTGACTGAAACAGACGCGCGTGAATGGCCACGACGGAACCTTCGCGCAGTACTGAATTGGCTCGAGTCGCTTCGAAATGCGACGCGGCGGACTGCAGTCGGATCTGGCGCTTGCGCAGCTCCGACTGCCAGAAGCTCTGCGGCAGAAACGGGAACTGCAGTCGCAGCCATCGGTCGAGACGCAGCTCCTGGTCCGGCGCGCGCACGACGTGGCGCATCCAGCGGAGCTCCTGCCGCCACATACGACAGTCGATGGCTTTTGGTAGTCGAGATAGAGATAGAGATCGAGAGGCAGATAGAGTCAGAGGTGTCGTGAGAGAGAGATGCAGATAGAGTGGCGGATAGAGATAGAATCCTGCTTGGGGATAGAGAGGGCGATAGAGTTCGATCAGAAAGCGAGATGGCTTGATGTCAAGTCCTCGTTCAAGAGACGTTTACACTGTTCCAGCACGTTTGTCATTGGCAGGCATCGAACAGGACACGAGCCATTTCAGCCTCTTCTCAACGCCTTTTCAGCCTCTTTACAACGCCTTTTCAGCCTCTTCACAACGCCTTTTCAGCCTCTTCCAAGTTGGCGTAGAGTCACTTCACAAGAGCATCGTGGCAGTTTTGTCGCGCGATCCTTGCGCGGCTGGTGTTCTATTATGGTGTAGGAATGAACGCAAGTGTTTAGACGCGTGTCTCTGAAGTGGAAACTCCTGTTCACATTGGACAGCTAGCTGCATGTGGAGATGGAAATGCGGTTTGACGAGTCGCTTTGACTGGACAAGGCAGTGGTCGCGTGGCAGGGCGCAAGCGAGTTTGCTGCTGAGGAGTCACTTGAAAGCAGTGAACGTGACAGCGTTGCGCCAGTCTAGCGCGGACAAGCTGGTTGTATGCGTTGATCACAGAGCTCGGGGTGCCGTATAATTGTGCGGCTTGGAAGGAGAATCGTGCGCTGTCGACCGCAAGGTGTCAACTTAGTCCTGCGCTGACGGTCCAGCGAGATGTCATAGATGGTGGTGGAATACTGGATGTTGCGCAGAAACGAGAGCAAAGGGCTCAGCGTCGTATGGACGCAAGAGTGCAGTGCAGCAGGTACTGTGACTCGAGAAGTTGCACCGTGAGCAGTAACAGCTTCAGCAGGGGCAATACGCACAACTACTTGCTGCGATCCAGCGAAAAGCAAACAATGGTGCTTGTTCTTACGAGGACGTTGACTTCACGAAGTCCATCAGGGAACACTATCTTCAATGGCTGGAAAATGGGACCGCAGAACAGGGATGCAAATGCAGAAGCTGCAATGCTGCAATGCTCGCGTTTGGAACAACGTTGACGACGCACGATGAACTGCTTGTACTGCTTCGTTACACGTCTACCTAAGCATCGGCGGACGTGAGCTTTGCTTGGTGGTCTGAGCGGCCACGCTTAACACAATCTTGGAATCGACGCTTGAGCAGCTTATCATCCGGGGCAAGCTGCATGGCAGCCCACATGGTACATGCAGCCTCTTCGAAAAGCCCGAGCGCTTCAAGGCACTGCCCCTCGCGGAAGAGCGCCTTGGGCCACTCTGGACGCAACTTCTTTGACACCCGCACGTCATGCAGCGCCAATTTCGTGTCGCCTGCACCCAAATACGCCGCACAACGATTGCTGTACAGCACAGCGTCGGCGGGTGTAATTGCGATAGCCTGAGAGTAAAGCTTGACTGATAATGCATAGTCTTTCACCAGGTATGCTTTGTTTCCCTCGCCCTTGAGTCTCGCGGCTTCCGCCATCTTTTCTTCATCCACCTCTACAGCCTCAGGTACAGCAACGTCTTCTTCCTTTTCAATCTCAGCCAGCTTCTTTCGGGTTTCAGCCTCCAGCTTCTCTTCCGCAGTAACAGGCTCCTTTGCTTCGACAGAGGCAACAGGAGTCTTGTTTTTAGCAGCCTGCTCGTAAAACGCATCCAGCTTAGCCTTCTCCTCCACCACCAACTTGTCCAAGTCAGCATCTTCGAATCCCTCGCTGATCGGCTTCAGCAGCGTCACGATTTCATGATGCTCCATTCCAGCAGCAAGTTGTAAAGGCTTGGCACCAGCATCCGACAATAGATTCGCAGCTTCCTTTGCATCTTCTGGGCGACACGTCAGAAACTCCTGAACCACTGCAGAAAACCCAGTCTCAGCAGCCATGTGAAGTGCCGTGAGGCCACCGCTCATTGCCAACGATAGCGTTGCTCCGCCCTCTAGCAGCTCCTTCACCACGACGGGTTTGTTCATGAGACAAGCCAGCATCAGTGGCGTGACGCCGCCTGCATTTGTCACATCCGCCTTCGCACCAAGACGCAGCAGCTCGGCCACGGTCTTCTCACGGTTTTCACTCACGGCAAAGTGCAACGCCGTACCATTCTTGGTGGTAGCTTCCAGTTGCGCCTTGTGCTCGACCAGTACCTTCACTGTTCGGATACTGCCATTAGCTGCTGCTTCATGCAGGGCCGTCGTGCCATTCTTCATAGCCACGTTCGGGTCGGCACAATAAGCCAGCAGCAACGTCACGGCCGAGAACTCGTTCTCTTTAGCTGCATACAGCAGCGGAGTCGCTCCTTCTTCGTCCACAGCTTCAATACAGTCAGGGGCTTGTTCCAAGATGTAATTAATCACTTGACGACGCCCTTTCGCCGCGGCAAAGTGCAGCGCCGTGCGTTTGTGCGCGTCCTTAAAGTCCAGAAGCGCCTCTTTCACGTCCGTCACGCCCATCACCTGCAGCGACTTGACCGTTCTCTTGAGCATCTCGAGATCGCCATCTACAGCAGAAATGGTTGGAATGAGAACGTGAGGATTGGATCAGAAAAATGGCCACAACATTGAGAGAATTGTGTTCGCACTTTCGGCACTCGAGAGCAGGTCGCCAACGATCTTCTTCTGCTGTTGGAACTCGGATGCGCCCTGTTCCTTTTCTTCTCTGAGCGTCTTCGTCGTGTCGACCGCCGCCATTTTGATCCAATAAGTCGATCCCGACGTTCGCTGCCAGCCAGTCAACGGGATGGACGAAGTGGACACACAACCGAGCGTTCTGATTTGCGGATATTGATGGCGGTAAGCAGCCTATCACCGTACGCGAACGGACAACTTCAACTTGACCATGTATTGGACGAGGACCACGTCGCTCTAACGGTAGCATCGAGCACATTTTTAGCATGTACAAGCTGTAGATTAGAGGTAGAAGACTACTAGAGCACACTTGCTTTTTATTGCTGGTAAAGCTACGTCAGTTGTCGTTCTGCAGCCTCAAAGGGACTTTTGTGCGGGACCGTATCGACAGTGGAAGGGAACCACGAGCAGCGCTGATCCCAATCGTGAGCTTATATTGTTCATTCATCATCGACAAAAGTGACTTGACGTTTAGTTGCGTTTCTCTCCTCGTCTCAGGCTGATGGGACCGAGGAGATTGAGGCGATTGCAGTGGCATACGCTCTGACACGGGGAGGAATGAAGGTGACGCTGGCCAGTGTTGTCGCAAGCTTCAGAATATTGTGACCATGTCGCAAGGAGCAAAAATGCAAGGCGACATCGCCATTGAAGCTTGTAGGACCTTAGCTTTGATCTCATCATGTGCCCTAGGATTAGCGCGCTCACATCGTTTGTATTTAGTTGTCACGTTGATGATGCTCGTGCAAGAGTGTGACGGTTAGCGCTGTGTATAAAAACGACTCCAGGGCCCTGGTGCACAACATCTTCATGATCCGACTGAGCTGATCACGATGCTGCAAAAGAAAAAGCGGCAAAGCCGGTTCTACGGCGGCATTTGTGCAGCGCCAGCTGTTGTGCTTCTTCCCCATGGACTACTCGATGCAGGTCCGGCTACAACGTATTCAAGCTACGAGTCCAAAATGACTGGGGATGATTACCGCCCCAAAGAGCGTGTCGTAGTAAACGGCACGTGCGTGATCGACCAGATCCCCGGTACTGTGATCGAGGTGGGATCGAAGCTTGTTGAACTGCTATGTAGCGAGGAGAAGACGAAGTGTGGCTTCGGCATTGATTGCGTGAATTAATTGACCGACCTGAATGTCGTGCATTGACCGATCGGGCTCCGTACATACTTAGCAGCTGTCCACGATTTACCACAATAAACTGATCAAATTCTGATCACTATGTACCCCACCTAGCAGTTGCGTCCTTCAGTCACTTCTAAATGGGAATTAGAATTGTCCTGATAGGTCTCTCGATCTATTCGTCAGGTAATTGCGTGATATGGCTTGATAATGTCAAACATTACATTTCTTGCTGCTGGATTGCCGCAGTAGTTGTGTGTATTTCTCCTTCTGAAGCTGCTGCTGCTCACGATGCAACTACTCAGGCAACGCTACCAGCTCCTCCAATCGTCAGCTCTCTTGCTAACTTGTGAGTCATCAGCTCGACACGACGCTGCGATCTTTGCTCCAATTTCAGCGCAAGACCCGGTATTTTGCCACTCTATCTATTTTACCTTACTAGAACTGTTGACACAGAGCATAGTGGACACACTGCAGTTTGATATCAATCGGACATAAAGTACGACACGTCGGTTTAGATGATGTCACCCTTGATCGTTATAATTCAAGAGTCTTTCAATACAATGGGATTCATCCTCAGCCGTACTATCAATAATGTGCGCCGAGGTAAAGCAACATGCCATGGGCGCCCCAGCCATCGTCGTCGATATCGATAGTGTTGGTGCTATGTGCAGATGGGATGATCGTGGTGACAAGAGATGCACCATATGGGAAAGGACGACACAACGTGATTGTGCGTAACTGTTGATGGTATAGAAATGTTTCTATACCATGCACAACATGGGAGAGAGTACACAATGGGATTGTATGTATCGATGAGGTGCATCTCATCGTTATTAGTTTTATCGTGGAGTCGATATGAATAGGCTTAGAGTAGAAACGTCGAACTAAGGACCTAGCTAACAGTAATTTACTGTTCATTTTATCCTCTTCTCGTTGCATTAGTGATAACAGTACCCTTGGCTACCCTCATAATAAAACAAAACATAGGAGCGCCAATTGCCAAGTAACAAGCACAGTTTATATTGTGGTACCGATCTCATAACAAAATGCATACTGCGCCAGGTGATACTGCATGCCACTGTTCACCCGTCGTTCAGTTTTAGCCTGTGGTGTGTAAAACTTTCAAATCACCCTAAAATGTGTGTTGGTAATCGCGATTTCGCACAGAGAATTTCTAAAACGAGTGACTCGCCTACAAAAGGAGTGATTAGCCGCATAAAAACGCGGAAGGCTACGGTCCAAGTAGCACCACAGGAGACTCTAAAATCACAAACATTCTTGCCTAAATACACGAACAATTTCGGATTCCTTGCTGCAGACTATCCATTAGGCTTGATTCTTGTTGAACAACTCTAAAAACACCAAGTTGCAAAATACACAATTTTGCAAAATGCACCATATTGCAAAATGCACCTACATGCCGCTTGGGCCATCTATTTATCGTAAATTTACCATGCCTGAGCTAGCAAATGCTAAGAGAACATCACGATTAAACAAGAGATCGTCCACTATCCAGCCTTAGTCGAACCGCCTATTCTGTCTTCATAACTTGATCGTCTACATGACGATGAAACATCTAACCCTCACCTCTGGTGGTACTGTTCACGACGTTAATCCTTCTATTGGACACTTCCAGTAGCGCCGCTCCGTACACAAAATGAAGCCGTGACTGATACGGCAACTCATTTCTCCTCCGCTCCATCATGAATTTGTGAAGAGCCTTTTCCAGTCGGGCCATTCGGAAATCAAGAGGAAGCTGTAACGGGGCACCCTGAAGCTTGTACTGGTGACAGTACAAGCTACTTGTACTGATGACAGAATAAGGCGGTGCTTCGTAACTTCACGTGCACTTGTACGTGCAGAGGAAGACGGTAAGAAGAAGCGAGTACTTGGTTAGAGTAAAAGTAGAACTGTATTTATAATAGTTAATGTCTGCAATAAATCACTATTTATCTTCATCTAACTATGTCTAAATACAAATGTGTAAATCAATTATCTGCTCACCACTCATTGCGTGCGTCTGTCGTGGCGCGTCTTCGTTGGTTGACATAATGGCCTATATCAACCAATTAGGAACTACTCGTAAGTGCTGCAGAAAATTTGTCCTTATGACAATATTCTGAGAATATAACTCTGATATTTATATTCGATTAACACTTTCTTATAAATTGTTATGTAACGATTCACCCCGTTACATCACCCCCCCTTAACCATCAGTCACTTTAGTGACTGATTGACTAAATGGATACTCGTCCCAAATCATTTGGGACGGGGTTTGCACTTGTTGGTCCGAGTCCACTTTCCAACATATCATCGCATGGTTAACAAGCCCATGCGATGCGCGAGCAAGGCCGCCGAGAGCGCGTCCGCACGTCTCTGTGCGGGCGCCGAAGCAGAAACCACAGCAACTGATGTCTCATCGGTTGCTGAAGCGACCCAGCCTGTATCACCTGGTGATGCAGGCGCTCGTCATGAAGACACTCATGTCTTCACAGAGTATGAGCTCGGTGTCTCGTACTCTACTGATACGGAAGACGGATCCGTATCGACGGCGATCGAATCCGAGCCGCCTGCCAAGCGTGGCATGGACGATGCTATGCGTCGTAGCATCTTTGGTTCATCTGATGAGTCAGATGAACCATCGCCGAAGCGAAGGCGATCGAGGTCGCGAGACTCGGGCGCTAACAGTGGTGTCGTTTCTCCAATGGACACCACTTCACAGCGAGGTGCCAGTACTTCTGTCGGCACGTCGCAGGAAGAGCGGGACCGCAATGTGTTGCGTCTCGCTCCAGAAAAGAAGGCATGGATGCCTCCTAAATCTGTCATGGATCACTTGTCGGTGACGACGAGTGATCGTTATCGAACACGATTGTTCGATTCGTCGAGGATTCATCACCTTGACCCCAGCGCGAAAGACTATCGCGCTGAACATGAGTTCTTCATCGATGCTTTCTTCAGACATCGATGGTACAGTGGGAATCACAAACGTGATGGTCCCTCACTACTTCAGGCGTGGAACGCCTACATCCATAATCTCGAGGATGTAGGTCGTGACGCTTGGAACGACAAACTTATCAAAGCTCGTGATAAGTTTGAAAAGCGAACCCCAACAGGTGCACGCTACAAGCTGCATCGTCTGTCAAGGGAGAGTGGGTTACCCTGCCTCTCTTGGGGAGACTCGTGCCCGTGTTGTGTGAACAACTCTGCACGAGCACCTAAGGAGGCTTACCTCCCTAATAGCCCGTGGTGGCGTGTACGTATCTCTACTGAGATGTACGAAGGGATTGATAACCTGAAATCCCTTTACGACCGTGCCGGGAAGACTTTTTCCGGCGGTCCTTCTGCGGCACAGGATGTGCCGCGTCGTACTGCTCAACCAGACCCAGGACGTCAATCATCAGTTGGGAGCGGGGCTCCCAAGTATCCCAGGACAAGGGATAGCCGCGCCACCGGACGAGATAACTCGTCCGACGTCCGTTCACGTCGCGGTGGTTCAACAGCTGCTCAACTAGATAGCGCTGGCCACCGCGAGAGTCCTCTAATGGAGGTGGAGGAGGAGGAAAGACGCTCTCCACACGATCATGGGGATCCGTGTGTTCCCGAGAGCTTCTTTGATCGCGTAACGCAAGGGTTACGCAACGTTCTCGAACATGAGCGGGACAGGCGTCTCCAAATGGCGTACACTGTCTTGAAGCATCGAGCTGAGTTTGCATTTGCTCAGCTTGAGAACGAGAGAGCTCTGACATATCTTCGTGACGAGCTAAGGGTAGCTCGTGGGATTGTTGATCGGTCTCGGGATGAGATAGCTGCTCTTCAGACCCTTGTTGATGCCCAACATCGGGAGCACAAGGCTCTCTGCGAGATGCTTGAGCGCAAGGGCGTTCTTCATCGGAAGAAGCAGCGTACTGATGGTACGGCTTAAGCCGACCAACGTAAAACGTGGGATGCGTTCGCATCTTACGTGGCAACTCGATCGTGTATGCATTGCCTAGGCGGTGCAATACACGAAATGGGCCGATGTACTTGGGTAGTAGTTTACTGCTACCCAAGTTAGTCACTACATGCTTTGGTAGATTAACCATAGACAGTAGGACTAAGTCACCTTTATTAAATAAAAGAGTGTTTACCCTTCCATTCTTGTCAGCGTTTTGCTTTTGCTTGTCCACCACTTCGGCGATGGAGTCTTGCACAAAACGGACTACCGTTTCACGAGCCAGTATGAACTCATCTGATGACTCGTTAGCTTCAGTGCGCTGTGAGCGCACTGCAGCAAAATCAACCTTTTCTTCAGTGAGGGCTTCCGCACTCTCACTGGGATCATCTTCTTCAGTGAGGGCTTCCGCACTCTCACTGGCATCATCTTCTTCGATATCGATGTTATCGATATCGGCATTAAACGCAACGACCTCTTCGTCAGAGCGTGATGAGCGTGAACAAATCGGTTTTTGCTCGCGCGAGTCCCTCCCCCCTTAAACCAGAGTTACACTCTAGTAAGGTGGGTACACGCGGATGGCGCAAGCCATTCACGTAAAACGGTGTATGTGTCGTGGACGCATGCAGCGAGTTGTTAATGGCAAACTCTACCATGGGCAAGAACTCACTCCAACTCTTAAAGGAGTGTACGTATCCTCGAAGTATCTCTTCAAGGACACGATTGGCACGTTCCGTCTGACCATCTGACTCTGGATGATCAGATGTCGACATCTTCAAGCGTGTTCCGAGTGATTTGAACACGGAACGCCAGAAACCAGCAGTGAATCGTGGATCTCTGTCTGATACGAGTTCACGGGGCAACCCATGAAGTCGGAAGATGGTATGAATAAAGACACAAGCACAGCCTCTTGCCGTGATTGACTCTGGTACAGCCACTAGGTGTACCATTTTGCTGAATCTGTCAACAAATACGAGAATACCCGTATTCCCGCGTGCGTCTTTGGGTAACCCGAAGAAGAAATCCATTGAGATGGATTCCCAGCACTCAGCCGGAACCGGTAGAGGCTGTAAAGGTGCACGCAGTGAAGGACTTGACTTCACTCGCTGACAGACTTCGCATGCGCGAACATACTTTCGCACAAACTGATACTGGCGGGGCCAGTAAAAGTCTCGACTCACCGTGTGATATGTTTTCTCTCGGCCACGATGTCCTCCTATAGGAGCATCGTGATACTTGAACATGATCCGCAAACGCAGATCAGTATCATCTGGAATGACAACACGTGGTGTGTCACCAGAAACGGCTGTATAATACAGTAAATTCGTTACGAGTAGTGTATCGATCTGATGCAGATCGATACGCAGGCGACAATCGTTTCAACGATTCTCGAGATGGTTAAGAGAGATGTGTCAACAACTTCACTATCTCACCATCTTGGGCGTATGCCCGCCTCACATCATCATACAACGTTGTAGATGGGACTGAGGACGTCATAACCGCAACAGTGACTGTCTCATTGTTGGGTTTCGCGACTGTTTCAAAGTCGGGACGACGTGAGAGTGCATCAGCGACGACATTAAGTCGTCCTGGTTTGTACTCGACCGTAAAGTTGTATTCTGCAAAGAATGACAACCACCGCGCCATTCGTTGTGAAAGGTGCGGGCTGTTCACTGCCGTGCGTAATGACGCATGGTCAGTGTAAACAATGAAGGGTCTATCTCGTAATAGATAGACTCTGAACTTCGCGAGTGCATACTTCATGGCAAAAAGTTCCTTTTCATGCACTGGATAGTTCCGCTCAGCTGGTTGCAGCTGACGCGACTGATAGCAGACGACGCGTTCAACGCCTTCAAGATCGTACTGCATTAATGCACAGCCGATTGCGAAATCGCTGGCATCACAGACCACATGAAATGGCCTGTCCCGATCGTCAATTGCTAGGACTGGGGATTGTATCAAGCTCTGCTTGATACATCAAAGGAGCGCTGACATTCATCGTTCCATAACCACCTCTCGTTCATTTTCAACAAACGAGAGAGGTGCACAGTCATCTCGGCGTAATTGCGTGGGTACTTATGCAAATACGCCGCTAGCCCAAGGAATTTTCGAAGACCTTTGACATCAACCGCACAGGCCAGTCGGTGATCGCCTTGATCTTTTCGGGATCAGGACGTGCACCGTTCTTACCAACGATGCACCCAAGAAGTGGTATTTCGCTTGCTGCAAATATACACTTCTTGAGGTTTGCATACAATTGATGCTTTCGCATGATTGTAAGAACCTGTCGGACGTGGTACCTGTGAACCTCAACGTCCGAATTTCCATCCATAGCTCGACTATGGATGAATACGTCATCGAAATAACTCGGCGCGAATTCTCGTACTGGTCTCAACAGATGTGATACACATCTGTTGAATGTGGCAGGGGCATTACTAAGCCCTTGTGGCATTACAAGCCATTCCCAGAGCATGCCGCTAGGCGTGCTAACTGCGGTATAGGGTATGTCTCGTTCTCGCATAAGGATTTAATAGAAGCCATCCATCAAATCGATGGACGAAAAGATGGTACTCTTTGACATACCATCAATGATTACGTCCTTCCTCGGTATCGGCGTCTGAGCCGGTACCGTTGCAGCGTTCAATTTGTTGAACGCGTGCACTATCCGCCACCCTCCTGTTGCTTTTCGCACACAGAAGGTCGGAGAGCTATGTGGGGAAGTTGATTCCCTCACATGGCCCGCAGCTAAACGATCGGCAAAGAACTTGTCGATCGCAAGTACTGTTCACGAGGCAGTGGCCACTGCTTCATGACACAGTACTTCGAGCCTGGTTTAAGCTCGACCTCGTGTCGAATACCTTTATCCTTCGGTAATTCGCACGGAACAGTTTCAGGGAATACATCCTTGAATTCAACCAAATCTTCATAGAGAGGATTTTCCTTGAGCGATTCCCACGATTGGGAGTCATATCGCTCAATTCGTGTCTTTTCATCTAGGACACTCTCGTCCATAGATGAACTACTGAGAACTCTCTCGTTCTCAGTAAACACTGTTGCTGACCTTATGTCGGTTACACACTCGTCGTCAGCGACGAGTATGCAGATCTGCTTGACTTTGCCACTACGCAGATCACGCAAGAACCTTTTATGTTCGAGCGTTGGCAACTGAGTGATCTCCGAAGTTAACTTCGGAGGCGCAATCAGATCAAGTGTATAAGCGCCTACACTTGATCCGTTATTGACTATGACATTCAATGTCTCTGTCATTTCCTGGGGACTTATTCCCTCAGGCCTCGAAGGACTTACTCCTTCGGTTTCCCGGGGACTTATTCCCACGGGTTTCGGGGAACTTGTTTCCGCCGTATTTGTAATCTCGGGACTTATTCCCTTAACTTCCTCTAGCTGGGGTTGCGCAACCACAGCGAGATCCTCTACGAAAGACTCTCCAGTCGATCTAGGATTATCGTTTCGCTTAACCTGAGCGATCGATTGTTTATCTTCTAGATGTTCCCCGCTAGGGATACATCTTTGTCCCAGTCCAACCGACTTATTCGAGTGGTGGACCTTCGGCGCAGCCTGTGTTTCCTCACAGCCGCCGGAACTTTTCTCCGAAGTGTAACCGATTGGTACAATAAGGTTTTGTGCAGTCGTACTAACGACCGTACCACAAGTGAGGCCATCGCACTCACTCGTAGTACATCCACACGCTTGTGGACGCTCTAAAACGTTCATCAGATGGCCATCTGATGAACAAGCGGCAGGCATCGTTACTGTCCGATGTTGCCAGTTTACCCGTGGTTCGTACCTTCTGAGCCACGGTATTCCAAGGATGACATCAAATTTGTCATCCAAACCCAATACGATAAAGTCATCATCATATTGAGTATCTTCTAGCGCATAGTGGATCTTCACTATACGCTTCATGACGGTTACGGATGCGCCTGTCGCAAGACGTACCGTCATCCTCGTAGGAGGTGTGTCACATTCACTGAATTTAAAGTGACCATCTTCTAGCGATTGGCGTCGCACAAAATTGTTGGACGCCCCACAATCGACTAGAGCTCGAAGGGACAACTTATTCGTCACTTCGAGTTTCAAGGTAATGAGTGAGATCTCATTACCTAGAGCAGCAACGCACAACGTTTGTGTGTTGGGAGCAACCTTCATCAAGAGGCCTACAAATTCTCTTGACGTTGCTGGACCAGTAGGGTGCTCCGCACCTACTGATCATGTCCGTTTTTTGACGGTCCATCCCGTTGTTGCGTCTTTGCACCAACAGCGGACCCGCGTCCCTGCCCCTTTCTCATGGGTGGACGGTCACTACGCCCAGTATCGCGAGACACTGGACGAGGGGCACTACACTCGTAAGCGTAGTGTCCTGTCTTTTGACATCTGTTGCATTTCTGCAACTTCTTGTAGCCTGTAGAGCGAGCCTTCTCGCTCTCTACATAACAGAGTTCCATCGGCTCTGGACCTCCGTTGTCATATCGTCTCGGTTGACGATATGATGTCGAGCTGGCGCGAGCCTGTCTCAGACTGAAGTCTTCCTGCTCCGCAATGGAAATGGCTTGTTCTAGTGAATCTAGTTCAAGCCGGAACAGGTGAGTCTTGACGGGACCATCCGCAAGACCCTGCATGAACACCGAAACCAACGTGTGTTCATCCACCGGGTTGGAACTTATACAACTCGTGAGATGTCGTATGTGTTGCGCGTGAGCGTGCACATCAAGCTTACCCTGCTTGAGCTTCAAGAGTTCGGTTCGAGCTCTGAACTTAGCTCTAGGCGGTTCAAACGTTTGTCTGAGCCGCGACTTGAAGACTTCCAACGACCCAAACGCATATGGGTCGTGTAACTTGAGTCCCAGTGCCCAAAAGTCTTGGCACGTCCTGCCAGATTTGACTGGGCAAATGCAACTTGCATATCTCCGTCGTCGATGCGGCGCGCCCTTATGGCGTCATCCAATTCGACGAACCATCTCAAGACGAGTCTTCTTCGACCCCCCTATACTTGGAGATGTCAATCTTCAAGGTTTCGGGTCGACGCGAGTGCATCGACCCACCAGCGGCAGCCTGCTGCTGTCTCAACAGTTCAAACTGTTGAGCACCCTGTTCTCTCAACAACTCTGCTTGTTGAGAACCTTGTTTGTGAAGCAAGGCTACTTTCTCGCGTTCTGCTTCAAGTTCATTTTGAATGAACTTGGCGATAGTAGCATGTTGGGCATCTCTATTGAGAGCCTCTAGCATGACGCTAACAGCATGGATGCCCATGGTTGAACCCATCCGTTCAACCGCATCCCATTCGACATCGCTCAAATGGGAGTAGCCGTCACGCGTAGCGTGAAAGCTTTGGTCATCTTCATCATCCAACATTTTCATGTTAGATGTGAACGTGGTCCTTGGACGGACTACGAATTGCTACCAGGTGTAACGGGGCACCCTGAAGCTTGTACTGATGACAGTAGCACAAGCTACTTCTTCTGATGACAGAATAAGGCGGTGCCTCGTAACTTCACGTACACTCGTACGTGCAGAGGAAGACGGTAAGAAGAAGCGAGCACTTGGTTAAAGTAAAAAGTAGAGCTGTATTTAGTCATAGTTAATGTCTGCAATAAATCACTATTTATCTTCATCTAACTATGTCTAAATACAAATGTGTAAATCAATTATCTGCTCACCACTCATTGCGTTCGTCTGTCGTGGCGCGTCTTCGTTGGTTGACATAATGGCCTATATCAACCAATTCGGAACTACTCGTAAGTGCTGCAGAAAATTTGTCCTTATGACAATATTCTGAGAATATAACTTTGATAGTTATATTCTGTTAACAATTTCTTATAAATTGTTATGTAACGATTCAACCCGTTACATGGTAGCACTTCGTACTCCGTCTAGGGACCGCGTTCACATCCAACATGAATATGTTGGATGATGAAGATGACCAAAACTTCCACGCTACGCTTGACGGCTACTCCTATTTGAGCGATGTCGAATGGGATGCGGTTGAACGAATGGGTTCAACCATGGGCATCCATGCTGTTAGCGTCATGCTAGAGGCTCTCAACAGAGATGCCCAACATGCTACTATCGCCAAGTTTATTCAAAATGAACTTGACGCAGAACGCGAGAAAGTAGCCTTGCTTCACAAACAAGGTTCTCAACAAGCAGAGTTGTTGAGAGAACAGGGTGCTCAACAGTTTGAACTGTTGAGACAGCAGCAGGCTGCCGCTGATGGGTCGATGCACTCGCGTCGACCCGAAACCTTGAAGATTGACATCTCCAAGTATAGGGGGCTCGAAGAAGACTCGTCTTGAGATGGTTCGTCGAATTGGATGACGCCATAAGGGCGCGCCGCATCGACGACGGAGATATGCAAGTTGCATTTGCCCAGTCAAATCTGGCAGGACGTGCCAAGACTTGGGCGCTGGGGCTCAAGTTGCACGACCCATATGCGTTTGGGTCGTTGGAAGTCTTCAAGTCGCGGCTCAGACAAACGTTTGAACCGCCTAGAGCTGAGTTCAGGGCTCGAACCGAACTCTTGAAGCTCAAGCAGGGTAAGCGTGATGTGCACGCTTACGCTCAACATATACGACATCTTACGAGTTGTATAAGTTCCAATCCAGTGGATGAACACACGTTGGTTTCGGTGTTCATGCAGGGTCTTGCGGATGGTCCCGTCAAGACTCACCTGTTCCGGCTTGAACTAGATTCACTAGAACAAGCCATTTCCATTGCGGAGCAGGAAGACTTCAGTCTGAGACAGGCTCGCGCCAGCTCGACATCATATCGTCAACCGAGACGATATGACAGCGGAGGTCCAGAGCCGATGGAACTCTGTTATGTAGAGAGCGAGAAGGCTCGCTCTACAGGCTACAAGAAGTTGCAGAAATGCAACAGATGTCAAAAGACAGGACACTACGCTTACGAGTGTAGTGCCCCTCGTCCAGTGTCTCGCGACACTGGGCGTAGTGACCGTCCACCCATGAGAAAGGGGCAGGGACGCGGGTCCGCTGTTGGTGCAAAGACGCAACAACGGGATGGACCGTCAAAAAACGGACATGATCAGTAGGTGCGGAGCACCCTACTGGTCCAGCAACGTCAAGAGAATTTGTAGGCCTCTTGATGAAGGTTGCTCCCAACACACAAACGTTGTGCGTTGCTGCTCTAGGTAATGAGATCTCACTCATTACCTTGAAACTCGAAGTGACGAATAAGTTGTCCCTTCGAGCTCTAGTCGATTGTGGGGCGTCCAACAATTTTGTGCGACGCCAATCGCTAGAAGATGGTCACTTTAAATTCAGTGAATGTGACACACCTCCTACGAGGATGACGGTACGTCTTGCGACAGGCGCATCCGTAACCGTCATGAAGCGTATAGTGAAGATCCACTATGCGCTAGAAGATACCCAATATGACGATGACTTTATCGTATTGGATTTGGATGACAAATTTGATGTCATCCTTGGAATACCGTGGCTCAGAAGGTACGAACCACGGGTAAACTGGCAACATCGAACAGTAACGATGCCTGCCGCTTGTTCATCAGATGGCCATCTGATGAACGTTTTGGAGCGTCCACAAGCGTGTGGATGTACTACGAGTGAGTGCGATGGCCTCACTTGTGGTACGGTCGTTAGTACGACTGCACAAAACCTTATTGTACCAATCGGTTACACTTCGGAGAAAAGTTCCGGCGGCTGTGAGGAAACACAGGCTGCGCCGAAGGTCCACCACTCGAATAAGTCGGTTGGACTGGGACAAAGATGTATCCCTAGCGGGGAACATCTAGAAGATAAACAATCGATCGCTCAGGTTAAGCGAAACGATAATCCTAGATCGACTGGAGAGTCTTTCGTAGAGGATCTCGCTGTGGTTGCGCAACCCCAGCTAGAGGAAGTTAAGGGAATAAGTCCCAAGATTACAAATACGGCGGAAACAAGTTCCCCGAAACCCGTGGGAATAAGTCCCCGGGAAACCGAAGGAGTAAGTCCTTCGAGGCCTGAGGGAATAAGTCCCCAGGAAATGACAGAGACATTGAATGTCATAGTCAATAACGGATCAAGTGTAGGCGCTTATACACTTGATCTGATTGCGCCTCCGAAGTTAACTTCGGAGATCACTCAGTTGCCAACGCTCGAACATAAAAGGTTCTTGCGTGATCTGCGTAGTGGCAAAGTCAAGCAGATCTGCATACTCGTCGCTGACGACGAGTGTGTAACCGACATAAGGTCAGCAACAGTGTTTACTGAGAACGAGAGAGTTCTCAGTAGTTCATCTATGGACGAGAGTGTCCTAGATGAAACGACACGAATTGAGCGATATGACTCCCAATCATGGGAATCGCTCAAGAAAAATCCTCTCTATGAAGATTTGGTTGAATTCAAGGATGTATTCTCTGAAACTGTTCCGTGCGATTTACCGAAGGATAAAGGTATTCGACACGAGGTCGAGCTTAAACCAGGCTCGAAGTACTGTGTCATGAAGCAGTTACCACTTCCTCGTGAACAGTACTTGCGATCGACAAGTTCTTTGCCGATCGTTTAGCTGCGGGCCATGTGAGGGAATCAACTTCCCCACATAGCTCTCCGACCTTCTGTGTGCGAAAAGCAACAGGAGGGTGGCGGATAGTGCACGCGTTCAACAAATTGAACGCTGCAACGGTACCGGCTCAGACGCCGATACCGAGGAAGGACGTAATCATTGATGGTATGTCAAAGAGTACCATCTTTTCGTCCATCGATTTGATGGATGGCTTCTATTAAATCCTTATGCGAGAACGAGACATACCCTATACCGCAGTTAGCACGCCTAGCGGCATGCTCTGGGAATGGCTTGTAATGCCACAAGGGCTTAGTAATGCCCCTGCCACATTCAACAGATGTGTATCACATCTGTTGAGACCAGTACGAGAATTCGCGCCGAGTTATTTCGATGACGTATTCATCCATAGTCGAGCTATGGATGGAAATTCGGACGTTGAGGTTCACAGGTACCACGTCCGACAGGTTCTTACAATCATGCGAAAGCATCAATTGTATGCAAACCTCAAGAAGTGTATATTTGCAGCAAGCGAAATACCACTTCTTGGGTGCATCGTTGGTAAGAACGGTGCACGTCCTGATCCCGAAAAGATCAAGGCGATCACCGACTGGCCTGTGCGGTTGATGTCAAAGGTCTTCGAAAATTCCTTGGGCTAGCGGCGTATTTGCATAAGTACCCACGCAATTACGCCGAGATGACTGTGCACCTCTCTCGTTTGTTGAAAATGAACGAGAGGTGGTTATGGAACGATGAATGTCAGCGCTCCTTTGATGGTATCAAGCAGAGCTTGATACAATCCCCAGTCCTAGCAATTGACGATCGGGACAGGCCATTTCATGTGGTCTGTGATGCCAGCGATTTCGCAATCGGCTGTGCATTAATGCAGTACGATCTTGAAGGCGTTGAACGCGTCGTCTGCTATCAGTCGCGTCAGCTGCAACCAGCTGAGCGGAACTATCCAGTGCATGAAAAGGAACTTTTTGCCATGAAGTATGCACTCGCGAAGTTCAGAGTCTATCTATTACGAGATAGACCCTTCATTGTTTACACTGACCATGCGTCATTACGCACGGCAGTGAACAGCCCGCACCTTTCACAACGAATGGCGCGGTGGTTGTCATTATTTGCAGAATACAACTTTACGGTCGAGTACAAACCAGGACGACTTAATGTCGTCGCTGATGCACTCTCACGTCGTCCCGACTTTGAAACAGTCGCGAAACCCAACAATGAGACAGTCACTGTTGCGGTTATGACGTCCTCAGTCCCATCTACAACGTTGTATGATAATGTGAGGCGGGCATACGCCCAAGATGGTGAGATAGTGAAGTTGTTGACACATCTCTCCCAACCATCTCGAGAATCGTTGAAACGATTGTCGCCTGCGTATCGATCTGCATCAGATCGATACACTACTCGCAACGAATTTACTGTATTATACAGCCGTTTCTGGTGACACACCACGTGTTGTCATTCCAGATGTTACTGATCTGTGTTTCCGGATCATGTTCGATTACCACCATTCTCCTATAGGAGGACATCGTGGCCGAGAGAAAACATATCACACGGTGAGTCGAGACTTTTACTGGCCCCGCCAGTATCAGTTTGTGCGAAAGTATGTTCGCGCATGCGAAGTCTGTCAGCGAGTGAAGTCAAGTCCTTCACTGCGTGCACCTTTACAGCCTCTACCGGTTCCGGCTGAGTGCTGGGAATCCATCTCAATGGATTTCTTCTTCGGGTTACCCAAAGACGCACGCGGGAATACGGGTATTTTCGTATTTGTTGACAGATTCAGCAAAATGTTACACCTAGTGGCTGTACCAGAGTCAATCACGGCAAGAGGCTGTGCTTGTGTCTTTATTCATACCATCTTCCGACTTCATGGGTTGCCCCGTGAACTCGTATCAGACAGAGATCCACGATTCACTGCTGGTTTCTGGCGTTCCGTGTTCAAATCACTCGGAACACGCTTGAAGATGTCGACATCTGATCATCCAGAGTCAGATGGTCAGACGGAACGTGCCAATCGTGTCCTCGAAGAGATACTTCGAAGATACGTACACTCCTTTACACGTTGGAGTGAGTTTTTGCCAATGGTAGAGTTTGCCATTAACAACTCGGTGCATGCGTCCACGACACATACACCGTTTTACGTGAATGGCTTGCGCCATCCGCGTGTACCCACCTTACTAGAGTGTAACTCTGGTTTAAGGGGGGAGGGACTCGCGCGAGCAAAAACCGATTTGTTCACGCTCATCACGCTCTGACGAAGAGGTCGTTGCGTTTAATGCCGATATCGATAACATCGATATCGAAGAAGATGATGCCAGTGAGAGTGCGGAAGCCCTCACTGAAGAAGATGATCCCAGTGAGAGTGCGGAAGCCCTCACTGAAGAAAAGGTTGATTTTGCTGCAGTGCGCTCACAGCGCACTGGAGCTAACGAGTCATCAGATGAGTTCATACTGGCTCGTGAAACGGTAGTCCGTTTTGTGCAAGACTCCATCGCCGAAGCGGTGGACAAGCAAAAGCAAAACGCTGACAAGAATGGAAGGGTAAACACTCTTTTATTTAATAAAGGTGACTTAGTTCAACTGTCTATGGTTAATCTACCAAAGCATGTAGTGACTAACTTGGGTAGCAGTAAACTACTACCCAAGTACATCGGCCCATTTCGTGTATTGCACCGCCTAGGCAATGCATACACGATCGAGTTGCCACGTAAGATGCGAACGCATCCCACGTTTTACGTTGGCCGGCTTAAGCCGTACCATCAGTACGCTGCTTCTTCCGATGAAGAACGCCCTTGCGCTCAAGCATCTCGCAGAGAGCCTTGTGCTCCCGATGTTGGGCATCAACAAGGGTCTGAAGAGCAGCTATCTCATCCTGAGACCGATCAACAATCCCACGAGCTACCCTTAGCTCGTCACGAAGAGATGTCAGAGCTCTCTCGTTCTCAAGCTGAGCAAATGCAAACTCAGCTCGATGCTTCAAGACAGTGTCCGCCATTTGGAGACGCCTGTCCCGCTCATGTTCGAGAACGTTGCGTAACCCTTGCGTTACGCGATCAAAGAAGCTCTCGGGAACACACCGATCCAAATGATCGTGTGGAGAGCGTCTTTCCTCCTCCTCCACCTCCATTAGAGGACTCTCGCGGTGGCCAGCGCTATCTAGTTGAGCAGCTGTTGAACCACCGCGACGTGAACGGACGTCGGACGAGTTATCTCGTCCGGTGGCGCGGCTATCCCTTGTCCTGGGATACTTGGGAGCCCCGCTCCCAACTGATGATTGACGTACTGGGTCTGGTTGAGCAGTACGACGCGGCACATCCTGTGCCGCAGAAGGACCGCCGGAGAAAGTCTTCCCGGCACGGTCGTAAAGGGATTTCAAGTTGTCAATCCCTTCGTACATCTCAATAGAGACACGTACGCGCCACCACGGGCTATTAGGGAGGTAAGCCTCCTTAGGTGCTCGTGCAGAGTTGTTCACACAACATGGGCACGAGTCTCCCCAAGAGAGACAGGGTAACCCACTCTCCCTTGACAGACGATGCAGCTTGTAGCGTGCACCTGTTGGGGTTCGCTTTTCAAACTTATCACGAGCTTTGATAAGTTTGTCGTTCCAAACGTCACGACCTACATCCTCAAGGTTATGGATGTAGGCGTTCCACGCCTGAAGCAGTGAGGGACCATCACGCTTGTGATTCCCACTGTACCATCGATGTCTCAACAAAGCATCGATGAAGAATTTATTCTCAGCGCGATAGTTTTTCGCGCTGGGGTCAAGGTGATGGATCCTTGACGAATCGAACAACCGTGTTCGATAACGATCACTCGTCGTCGCCGACAAGTGATCCATGACTGATTTGGGAGGCATCCATGCCTTCTTCTCGGGAGCGAGACGCAACACACTGCGGTCCCGCTCTTCCTGCGACGTGCCGAGACAAGGACTGGCCCCTCGTTGCGAAGTGGTGTCCATAGGAGAACCGACACCACTGTTAGCGCCCGAGTCTCGCGACCTCGATCGCCTTCGCTTCGGCGATGGTTCATCTGATTCATCAGATGAACCAAAGATGCTACGACGCATAGCATCGTCCATGCCACGCTTGGCAGGCGGCTCGGATTCGATCGCCGTCGATACGGATCCGTCTTCCGTATCAGTAGAGTACGAGACACCGAGCTCATACTCTGTGAAGACATGAGTGTCTTCATGACGAGCGCCTGCATCACCAGGTGATACAGGCTGGGTCGCTTCAGCAATCGATGAGACATCAGTTGCTGTGGTTTCTGCTTCGGCGTCCGCACAGAGACGTGCGGACGCGCTCTCGGCGGCCTTGCTCGCGCATCGCATGGGCTTGTTAACCATGCGATGATATGTTGGAAAGTGGACTCGGACCAACAAGTGCAAACCCTGTCCCAAATTATTTGGGACGAGTATCCATTTATTCAATCAGTCACTAAAGTGACTGATGGTTAGGGGGGGGTGATGTAGCGGGGTGAATCGTTACATAACAATTTATAAGAAATTATTAATCGAATATAAATATCAGAGTTATATTCTCAGAATAGTGTCATAAGGACAAATTTTCTGTAGCACTTACGAGTAGTTCCTAATTGGTTGATATAGGCCATTATATCAACCAACGAAGACGCGCCACGACAGACGCACGCAATGAGTGGTGAGCAGATAATTGATTTACACATTTGTATTTAGACATAGTTAGATGAAGATAAATAGTGATTTATTGCAGACATTAACTATACTAAATACTGTTCTACTTTTTACTTTAACCAAGTACTCGCTTCTTCTTACCGTCTTCCTCTGCACGTACGAGTGTACGTGAAGTTCCGAGGCACCGCCTTATTCTGTCATCAGAATAAGTAGCTTGTGCTGTTACCAGTACAAGCTTCAGGGTGCCCCGTTACAATTACCGCCCCAAAGAGCGTGTCGTAGTAAACGGCACGTGCGTGATCGACCAGATCCTCGGTACTGTGATCGAGGTGGGATCGAAGCTTGTTGAACTGCTATGTAGCGAGGAGAAGACGAAGTGTGGCTTCGGCATTGATTGCGTGAATTAATTGACCGACCTGAATGTCGTGCATTGACCGATCGGGCTCCGTACATACTTAGCAGCTGTCCACGATTTACCACAATAAACTGATCAAATTCTGATCACTATGTACCCCACCTAGCAGTTGCGTCCTTCAGTCACTTCTAAATGGGAATTAGAATTGTCCTGATAGGTCTCTCGATCTATTCGTCAGGTAATTGCGTGATATGGCTTGATAATGTCAAACATTACATTTCTTGCTGCTGGATTGCCGCAGTAGTTGTGTGTATTTCTCCTTCTGAAGCTGCTGCTGCTCACGATGCAACTACTCAGGCAACGCTACCAGCTCCTCCAATCGTCAGCTCTCTTGCTAACTTGTGAGTCATCAGCTCGACACGACGCTGAGATCTTTGCTCCAATTTCAGCGCAAGACCCGGTATTTTGCTACTCTATCTATTTTATCTTACTAGAACTGTTGACACAGAGCATAGTGGACACACTGCAGTTTGATATCAATCGGACATAAAGTACGACACGTCGGTTTAGATGATGTCACCCTTAATCGTTATAATTCAAGAGTCCTTCAATACAATGGGATTCATCCTCAGCCGTACTATCAATAATGTGCGCCGAGGTAAAGCAACATGCCATGATCTCCCCAGCCATCGTTGTCGATATCGATAGTGTTGGTGCTATGTGCAGATGGGATGATCGTGGTGACAAGAGATGCACCACATGGGAAAGGACGACACAACGGGATTGTGCGTAACTGTTGATGGTATAGAAATGTTTCTATACCATGCACAACATGGGAGAGAGTACACAATGGGATTGTATGTATCGATGAGGTGCATCTCATCGTTATTAGTTTTATCGTGGAGTCGATATGAATAGGCTTAGAGTAGAAACGTCGAACTAAGGACCTAGCTAAGAGTAATTTACTGTTCATTTTATCCTCTTCTCGTTGCATTAGTGATAACAGTACCCTTGGCTACCCTCGTAATAAAACAAAACATAGGAGCGCCAATTGCCAAGTAACAAGCACAGTTTATATTGTGGTACCGATCTCATAACAAAATGCATACTGCGCCAGGTGATACTGCATGCCACTGTTCACCCGTCGTTCAGTTTTAGCCTGTGGTGTGTAAAACTTTCAAATCACCCTAAAATGTGTGTTGGTAATCGCGATTTCGCACAGAGAATTTCTAAAACGAGTGACTCGCCTACAAAAGGAGTGATTAGCCGCATAAAAACGCGGAAGGCTACGGTCCAAGTAGCACCACAGGAGACTCTAAAATCACAAACATTCTTGCCTAAATACACGAACAATTTCGGATTCCTTGCCGCAGACTATCCATTAAGCTTGATTCTTGTTGAACAACTCTAAAAACACCAAGTTGCAAAATACACAATTTTGCAAAGTGCACCATATTGCAAAATGCACCTACATGCCGCTTGGGCCATCTATTTATCGTAAATTTACCATGCCTGAGCTAGCAAATGCTAAGAGAACATCACGATTAAACAAGAGATCGTCCACTATCCAGCCTTAGTCGAACCGCCTATTCCGTCTTCATAACTTGATCGTCGACTTGACGATGAAACATCTAACCATCACCTCTGGGGGTACTGTTCACGACGTTAATCCTTCTATTGGACACTTCCAGTAGCGCCGCTCCGTACACAAAATGAAGCCATGACTGATACGGCAACTCATTTCTCCTCCGCTCCATCATGAATTTGTGAAGAGCCTTTTCCAGTCGGGCCATTCGTAAATCAAGAGGAAGCTGTACGGACTTCAAGCAGTAAACCATGCCCAAGGTTTCGCCGTCAGCATTTTATCCATAAAGTCGCGCGGCTTTAAGCGCGCTTTTCTCTATTCATTGCAAGGGTTTGCCATCCAGAATTTCACGAAAGTCTGATACCCTTTTAAAGCTTAAACGGTTGGCTGTTCGTATGATCTCGTGATCACCTATAAGAAGATTTTGCCAAAAGCTAGAGCCTGGTTGTAACGGGGTAGCCCGTTACATGATATTGACACCAAATGGTGTCAATCGGAATATTGTCTAGCATGACAATATTCTGCCAATGTTATCCGAGATGGATTTTATTGAAAGAAATATTATCCCTTTGTAGGATCGTATTCATGCGCTGCTCAAAGATTGGTTGATAAAAGACGTATCAACCAAGGTTACCACCAATCGCTGCTAGACGCGCGTAATGAGTGGTGAGCAGGTTGTCGTCATACGACGACGTAGTTTAACATAGTTAGATGAAGATCAAAGTTATATTGATAGCTTAACTATACTGAATAGAGTTCTCATTTTACCTTTACTCAGCTTAGTTGTTGTGTAGATTAGCTTCCTCTGCGCGTACTAGTGTACGTGAAGTTTCGTGGCACCCAAACAAAGGGTGCCCCGTTACAAGCAGCGTTAGATCAGTTCTGATAAATTATTTTGTGTTCTACATTACGACAAAATTACGCCCACGATATCACATTCTAAGCTGAAAAGTGCTTCTTCCACCGCCAAATTGCTAAGAGTCTATTTTAATAGTCTACATGATGCATGACAATTACCTCGCACGGCAAAGTGGAGTTTGTGTCTTGGTGATGAGTGCTATCACAGAGCACGACTCAAAAGCTCTATTTCTGTACAATTGTTTGCTGGAGGATACAAGAGAGGAGCGGTAGGCTATTGAAGGGGGATGCTTAGATATGCCCAATTGTATTGAGCCTATCCGGAATCTGTGTTAGGAACAGACCATTGCCTGTCAAGGAGGATTGATTGGTAGATCACTCACCATTTGTACGATTGATTCCATATGTTGTACGAATGAAATTGGTCGTACATAGGTATGGTGACGGCATGTTTGTGGTACATACCACATTGTCGTGTAGCATAGGTGTGGTGTTTAGGGTGCATTTAGTAAAAAGTGGGGTGCAATCAACAATACCCTTACTTTGGGTGTGTTGAGAGATACTCGATTTATTCAGCGATTCGTTTTGGTGCATTAAGAGCAACGCAAAACATAGCCGTGGTGTAGCATCCGAATGCCGCTCCTTCTTGTAGAATTCACTTCGTTCTAGTAAAGGCATTCTGGGTTGTGGTAGAGTGACCTATTTTCGTATATTTGCTTTGTTTTTGTGTGACAAAAATCCACTTAAATACGGAGTCGCCAGCAAACAAAAACGTGTCACGGGCGTCGCACTCATTACTGGCTCAGGTGCATTTGACTGTTGATCTTGGACCATGCGTCTTCACCTTGCTCTTCCTCTGCATGCTGCCTTGTTGTTTGCCGCAATAGATGCAGCCCGTCAACGCCCCCTTCCCCTGTCGATCAATGTTGACGATACTGGAAGTCCTGTCCCAGATCCAAACATCGAAACCAGCAACAATGAAGAGAGGACTGTTACTGAAATTGTCGAGGAGGTTAAGAAAGGGATTTCGGCGGCTTTTCTTCGATTACTCGAATTTGCAGGTAGAGGAGGGAAGCCTCAGGAGAATGCTGCTCTTTGGAAGGCGCATGATGAAGCGACACGGAAACGTATAATCAAACACGAACAACAACTGAGGAGATACAAGAAGCTGGCTCTCAAGGACAGATCAGGGGCGGATATGGTGTCGAAGTTGACGACACACCACGTTAAAGACGACATGGCTTCGTGGATCAAAGCGATGAAGGGCATTGATAACAAGGAAGTAGAAATCATTGCAGCCGGACTGCAGGCTTGGGAGATACAAAATTTGGCTGACGATGCGTTTGTGAGTCGAGGCCTCCACGTGGCGACCTTACAAGTGAAGTCAAATCCTAGTCCGTACTATAATTACGAGTGGTGCTTCGGTGACTCGAGGTTCGCGAGTTGGTATGCAGACGTGAAAGCCATCGACATGCATGACCCGGCGATGACGATGATCAAGACCCTGACGCGTTTTCTCGGTGACAAATTTCTCGCACATGCACTCATCTTAGCAAAAGTAAATCCCGAAACAAAGGTGATGGCTACAGAGCTGCAAACGGCGCAGATAAAGTTTTGGGTACGGCAAAAAGTTGATCTGACATCTGTTAAGGCATGGATGGAAATGGATGAGCCAGATTTTTACGGGGCGAAGTACTTTTTGTATGAGCGGTACGTAAGTGTTTTTCCTTGGAGTGGGCTTGATCGTGCAACACAGGACACTCTATTCAGGCACGAAGAAGTCATGCAGACGTACATGGAAATATCTGGCGGGGACATGTCGGATGCCGATAAGCTTATGGAATTGAAGGCGTTGCACGCTAAAGATACAGTGGCATCGGCCTTGTTCGCGGTGAAGGACGTGAAGGATGAGCGCTTGAAGAGTGGCGCAGCCAGACTGCTGAATGAGCAGTTTGAAGAGTGGAAGAGTCACGAAGATTCATCTGACCACGCGTTTAAGGATCTCGCGCTCGACAAAAGGCGTACTTGGGAAAAGAAGGGTGTATCTTCTTTGGCTGAGAAAGCTGCGTCGCTTTTTCTTGATCCGAAGTTTGCAATTTGGGAGGCGTTCCTGGACCGAGTCACTAACAAGGACCCGAAGATGAAGATTGCGGAGATGATACGCACCTTGGAACGTGTCTACAGACTAGCTGGATCAGTTAAGTTATTCAGCGCTGCGAAACAGATCGAGAGTTTGAACGAACTTGCCAAGAGGTTGCAGACGTCTCAGATAGAACTCTGGATAAGCCGAAACGTCCACCCGGATGACATTTGTGACTTTATGGCCGTCGAAGGAGCAGCATACGATGATGAGCAGATCAAACTTCTTCACATCTACAAAGACACCTACACGCCGCGCTCGTACAAGGGATGGGAAGACGAGCGCATTCGTATCTTTCATCTATAGAAGTAGCTTTAGAAAAACGCACAAATCATGTACTTTTCGCCATATTGCATTGTAAATTGTAGAAAATATGGAAGCTTGTTCAAAACGGTTGTCAGGACCCAGAAGACGTTCGATTCAATCGCTAGCTTAACACAAACTCCTGTTCTCTGGAGGAACACTTGCACCGACCATTTTGCACGGTGCACGTATGTCCTATGTACTAGGTCAAAATCTCACTCGTAATCTTACCCTCTAGCAACGCCGAAGGTGGCAAGCATGTCTTCTTGAAAAAAGCACAATTTTCACTGATGAAAGTTATCCGAAGAGCTCACGATGAGACGCCCATTTGCACAATTGATGCGCCAAACTTTGTATTTGTTGAGGCGCAATGATACGAATCAAAACTCACGAGTTTGGTATACCTACTAGGTCCATCTACTCTGCGATTAAGCTGGATGCAACAGAATGGAGCACATAGAAGCACCTCTTCTCTAGGATCTTGTCTCAAGCCAATAATTTTCCTTCTCTTCTTCTCGACCTCAAACAGCGACATTATGACGCTTCAAAATTGATAAGGACGGCGCAAAGCTATCAGCACATGACCCTTGATATGCTCTTGTACTATCTACTTCAATGTCCTCTGTGACTCAGTTTCTTCATATGAGAAGCTGCTTGCATAGCCTTGAAACTGCTGGTGTCGCATGTACCTGGATCTAAGTATTTTATTCCAATACTACTTTAATCAGTTCTTTGTTGCGTAGGGTAGCTACAGTTCATACTTTGCGCTGATAAAGAGCCTTCCGTTTCCGCTCATGGAACTTCACCCCCACATTATAATTTAATTTTGATGCCTCTGATGTAACGGGACACCCTCAAGTTTGTACTGATGATGTAACGGGGTGAATCGTTGCATAACAATTTATAAGAAAGTGTTAACAGAATATAACTATAAGAGTTCTATTCTCAGAATAGTGTCATAAGGACAAATATTCTGCAGCACTTACGAGTAGTTCCTAATTGGTTGATATAGGCCATTGTGTCAACCAACGAAGACGCGCCACGACAGACGCACGCAATGAGTGGTGAGCAGATAGTTGATTTACACATTTGTATTTAGACATAGTTAGATGAAGATAAATAGTGATTTATTGCTGACATTAACTGTACTAAATACAGCTCTACTTTTTACTTTAACCAAGTACTCGCTTCTTCTTACCGTCTTCCTCTGCACGTACCAGTGTACGTGAAGTTCCGAGGCACCGCCTTATTCTGTCGTCAGAATAAGTAGCTTGTACTGTCATCTGTACAAGCTTCAGGGTGTCCCGTTACACCTGGTAGCACTTCGTAGTCCGTCCAGGGACCGCGTTCACATCTAACATGAAAATGTTGGATGATGAAGATGACCAAAGCTTTCACGCTACGCTTGACGGCTACTCCTATTTGAGCGATGTCGAATGGGATGCGGTTGAACGAATGGGTTCAACCATGGGCATCCATGCTGTTAGCGTCATGCTAGAGGCTCTCAACAGAGATGCCCAACATGCTACTATCGCCAAGTTCATTCGAAATGAACTTGACGCAGAACGCGAGAAAGTAGCCTTGCTTCACAAACAAGGTTCTCAACAAGCAGAGTTGTTGAGAGAACAGGGTGCTCAACAGTTTGAACTGTTGAGACAGCAGCAGGCTGCCGCTGATGGGTCGATGCACTCGCGTCGACCCGAAACCTTGAAGATTGACATCTCCAAGTATAGGGGGCTCGAAGAAGACTCGTCTTGAGATGGTTCGTCAAATTGGATGACGCCATAAGGGCGCGCCGCATCGACGACGGAGATACGCAAGTTGCATTTGCCCAATCAAATCTGGCAGGACGTGCCAAGACTTGGGCGCTGGGGCTCAAGTTACACGACCCATGTGCGTTTGGGTCGTTAGAAGTCTTCAAGTCGCGGCTCAGACAAACGTTTGAACCGCCTAGAGCTGAGTTCAGAGCTCGAACCGAACTCTTGAAGCTCAAGCAGGGTAAGCTTGATGTGCACGCTCACGCGCAACACATACGACATCTCACGAGTTGTATAAGTTCCAACCCGGTGGATGAACACACGTTGGTTTCGGTGTTCATGCAGGGTCTTGCGGATGGTCCCGTCAAGACTCACCTGTTCCGGCTTGAACTAGATTCACTAGAACAAGCCATTTCCATTGCGGAGCAGGAAGACTTCAGTCTGAGACAGGCTCGCGCCAGCTCGACATCATATCGTCAACCAAGACGATATGACAGCGGAGGTCCAGAGCCGATGGAACTCTGTTATGTAGAGAGCGAGAAGGCTCGCTCTACAGGCTACAAGAAGTTGCAGAAATGCAACAGATGTCAAAAGACAGGACACTACGCTTACGAGTGTAGTGCCCCTCGTCCAGTGTCTCGCAACACTGGGCGTAGTGACCGTCCACCCATGAGAAAGGGGCAGGGACGCGGGTCCGCTGTTGGTGCAAAGACGCAACAACGGGATGGACCGTAAAAAACGGACATGATCAGTAGGTGCGGAGCACCCTACTGGTCCAGCAACGTCAAGAGAATTTGTAGGCCTCTTGATGAAGGTTGCTCCCAACACACAAACGTTGTGCGTTGCTGCTCTAGGTAATGAGATCTCACTCATTACCTTGAAACTCGAAGTGACGAATAAGTTGTCCCTTCGAGCTCTAGTCGATTGTGGGGCGTCCAACAATTTTGTGCGACGCCAATCGCTAGAAGATGGTCACTTTAAATTCAGTGAATGTGACACACCTCCTACGAGGATGACGGTACGTCTTGCGACAGGCGCATCCGTAACCGTCATGAAGCGTATAGTGAAGATCCACTATGCGCTAGAAGATACCCAATATGACGATGACTTTATCGTATTGGATTTGGATGACAAATTTGATGTCATCCTTGGAATACCGTGGCTCAGAAGGTACGAACCACGGGTAAACTGGCAACATCGAACAGTAACGATGCCTGCCGCTTGTTCATCAGATGGCCATCTGATGAACGTTTTGGAGCGTCCACAAGCGTGTGGATGTACTACGAGTGAGTGCGATGGCCTCACTTGTGGTACGGTCGTTAGTACGACTGCACAAAACCTTATTGTACCAATCGGTTACACTTCGGAGAAAAGTTCCGGCGGCTGTGAGGAAACACAGGCTGCGCCGAAGGTCCACCACTCGAATAAGTCGGTTGGACTGGGACAAAGATGTATCCCTAGCGGGGAACATCTAGAAGATAAACAATCGATCGCTCAGGTTAAGCGAAACGATAATCCTAGATCGACTGGAGAGTCTTTCGTAGAGGATCTCGCTGTGGTTGCGCAACCCCAGCTAGAGGAAGTTAAGGGAATAAGTCCCGAGATTACAAATACGGCGGAAACAAGTTCCCCGAAACCCGTGGGAATAAGTCCCCGGGAAGCCGAAGGAATAAGTCCTTCGAGGCTGAGGGAATAAGTCCCCAGGAAATGACAGAGACATTGAATGTCATAGTCAATAACGGATCAAGTGTAGGCGCTTATACACTTGATCTTATTGCGCCTCCGAAGTTGACTTCGGAGATCACTCAGTTGCCAACGCTCGAACATAAAAGGTTCTTGCGTGATCTGCGTAGTGGCAAAGTCAAGCAGATCTGCATACTCGTCGCTGACGACGATTGTGTAACCGACATAAGTTCAGCAACAGTGTTCACTGAGAACGAGAGAGTTCTCAGTAGTTCATCGATGGACGAGAGTGTCCTAGATGAAAAGATACGAATTGAGCGATATGACTCCCAATCGTGGGAATCGCTCAAGGCAAATCCTCTCTATGAAGATTTGGTTGAATTCAAGGATGTATTCTCTGAAACTGTTCCGTGCTAGTTTTTGAAGGATAAAGGTATTCGACACGAGGTCGAGCTTAAACCAGGCTCGAAGTACTGTGTCATGAAGCAGTGGCCACTGCCTCGTGAACAAGTACTTGCGATCGACAAGTTCTTTGCCGATCGTTTAGCTGCGGGCCATGTGAGGGGATCAACTTCCCCACATAGATCTCCGACCTTCTGTGTGCGAAAAGCAACAGGAGGGTGGCGGATAGTGCACGCGTTCAACAAATTGAACGCTGCAACGGTACCGGCTCAGACGCCGATACCGAGGAAGGACGTAATCATTGATGGTATGTCAAAGAGTACCATCTTTTCGTCCATGGATTTGATGGATGGCTTCTATCAAATCCTTATGCGGGAACGGGATATACCCTATACCGCAGTTAGCACGCCTAGCGGCATGCTCTGGGAATGGCTAGTAATGCCACAAGGGCTTAGTAATGCCCCTGCCACGTTCAACAGATGTGTATCACATCTGTTGAGACCAGTACGAGAATTCGCACCGAGTTATTTTGATGACGTATTCATCCATAGTCGGGCTATGGATGGAAAGTCGGACGTTGAGGTTCACAGGTACCATGTCCGACAGGTTCTTACAATCATGCGAAAGCATCAATTGTATGCAAACCTCAAGAAGTGTATATTTGCAGCAAGCGAAATACCACTTCTTGGGTGCATCGTTGGTAAGAACAGTGTACGTCCTGATCCCGAAAAGATCAAGGCGATCACCGACTGGCCTGTGCCGGTTGATGTCAAAGGTCTTCGAAAATTCCTTGGGCTAGCGGCGTATTTGCATAAGTATCCACGCAATTACGCCGAGATGACTGTGCACCTCTCTCGTTTGTTGAAAATGAACGAGAGGTGGTTATGGAACGCCGAATGCCAGCGCTCCTTTGATGGTATCAAGTAGAGCTTGATACAATCCCCAGTCCTAGCAATAGCCGATCAGGACAGGCCATTTCATGTGGTCTGTGATGCCAGCGATTTCGCAATCGGCTGTGCATTAATGCAGTACGATCTTGAAGGCGTTGAACGCGTCGTCTGCTATCAGTCGCGTCAGCTGCAACCAGCTGAGCGGAACTATCCACTGCATGACAAGACACTCCTTACCATGAAGTATGCACTCGCGAAGTTCAGAGACTATCTATTACGAGATAGACCCTTCATTGTTTACACTGACCATGCGTCATTACGCACGGCAGTGAACAGCCCGCACCTTTCACAACGAATGGCGCGGTGGTTGTCATTATTTGCAGAATACAACTTTACGGTCGAGTACAAACCAGGACGACTTAATGTCGTCGCTGAAGCACTCTCACGTCGTCCCGACTTTGAAACAGTCGCGAAACCCAACAGTGAGACAGTCACTGTTGCGGTTATGACGTCCTCAGTCCCATCTACAACGTTGTATGATGATGTGAGGCGGGCATACGCCCAAGATGGTGAGATTGTGAAGTTGTTGACACATCTCTCTCAACCATCCCGAGAATCGTTGAAACGATTGTCGCCTGCGTATCGATCTGCATCAGATCGATACACTACTCGAAACGGTTTACTGTATTATACAGCCGTTTCTGGTGACACACCACGTGTAGTCATTCCAGATGATACTGATCTGCGTTTGCGGATCATGTTCGAGTATCACGATGCTCCTATAGGAGGACATCGTGGCCGGGAGAAAACATATCTCACGGTGAGTCGAGACTTTTACTGGCCCCGCCAGTATCGGTTTGTGCGAAAGTATGTTCGCGCATGCGAATTCTGTCAACGAGTGAAGTCAAGTCCTTCACTGCGTGCACCATTGCAGCCTCTACCGGTTCCGGCTGAGTGCTGGGAATCCATCTCAATGGATTTCGTCTTCGGGTTACCCAAAGACGCACGCGGGAATACGGGTATTCTCGTATTTGTTGACAGATTCAGCAAAATGGTACACCTAGTGGCTGTACCAGAGTCAATCACGGCAAGTGGCTGTGCTTGTGTCTTTATTGACACCATCTTCCGACTTCATGGGTTGCCCCGTGAACTCGTATCAGACAGAGATCCACGATTCACTGCTGGTTTCTGGCGTTCCGTGTTCAAATCACTCGGAACGCGCTTGAAGATGTCGACATCTGATCATCCAGAGTCAGATGGTCAGACGGAACGTGCCAATCGTGTCCTTGAAGAGATACTTCGAGGATACGTACACTCCTTTAAGAGTTGGAGTGAGTTCTTGCCCATGGTAGAGTTTGCCATTAACAACTCGGTGCATGCGTCCACGACACATACACCGTTTTACGTGAATGGCTTGCGCCATCCGCGTGTACCCACCTTACTAGAGTGTAACTCTGGTTTAAGGGGGGAGGGACTCGCGCGAGCAAAAACCGATTTGGTTCACGCTCATCACGCTCTGACGAAGAGGTCATTGCGTTTAATGCCGATATCGATAACATCGATATCGAAGAAGATGATGCCAGTGAGAGTGCGGAAGCCCTCACTGAAGAAGATGATCCCAGTGAGAGTGCGGAAGCCCTCACTGAAGAAAAGGTTGATTTTGCTGCAGTGCGCTCACAGCGCACTGAAGCTAACGAGTCATCAGATGAGTTCATACTGGCTCGTGAAACGGTAGTCCGTTTTGTGCAAGACTTCATCGCCGAAGCGGTGGATAAGCAAAAGCAAAACGCTGACAAGAATGGAAGGGCAAACACTCTTTTATTTAATAAAGGTGACTTAGTTCAACTGTCTACGGTCAACCTACCAAAGCATGTAGTGACTAACTTGGGTAGCAGTAAACTACTACCCAAGTACATCGGCCCATTTCGTGTATTGCACCGCCTAGGCAATGCATACACGATCGAGTTACCACGTAAAATGCGAACGCATCCCAAGTTTTACGTTGGTCGGCTTAAGCCGTACCAACAGTACGCTGCTTCTTCCGATGAAGAACGCCCTTGCGCTCAAGCATCTCGCAGAGAGCCTTGTGCTCCCGATGGTGGGCATCAACAAGGGTCTGAAGAGCAGCTATCTCATCCCGAGACCGATCAACAATCCCACGAGCTACCCTTAGCTCGTCACGAAGAGATGTCAGAGATCTCTCGTTCTCAAGCTGAGCAAAGGCAAACTCAGCTCGATGCTTCAAGGCAGTGTCCGCCATTTGGAGACGCCTGTCCCGCTCATGTTCGAGATCGCCGCGTAACCCTTGCGTTACGCGATCAAAGAAGCTCTCGGGAACACACCGATCCAAATGATCGTGTGGAGAGCGTCTTTCCTCCTCCTCCACCTCCATTAGAGGACTCTCGCGGTGGCCAGCGCTATCTAGTTGAGCAGCTGTTGAACCACCGCGACGTGAACGGACGTCGGACGAGTCATCTCGTCCGGCGGCGCGGCTATCCCTTGTCCTGGGATACTTGGGAGCCCCGCTCCCAACTGATGATTGACGTACTGGGTCTGGTTGAGCAGTACGACGCGGCACATCCTGTGCCGCAGAAGGACCGCCGGAGAAAGTCTTCCCGGCACGGTCGTAAAGGGATTTCAAGTTGTCAATCCCTTCGTACATCTCAATAGAGACACGTACGCGCCACCACGGGCTATTAGGGAGGTAAGCCTCCTTAGGTGCTCGTGCAGAGTTGTTCACACAACATGGGCACGAGTCTCCCCAAGAGAGACAGGGTAACCCACTCTCCCTTGACAGACGATGCAGCTTGTAGCGTGCACCTGTCGGGGTTCGCTTTTCAAACTTATCACAAGCTTTGATAAGTTTGTCGTTCCAAACGTCACGACCTACATCCTCAAGGTTATGGATGTAGGCGTTCCACGCCTGAAGCAGTGAGGGACCATCACGCTTGTGATTCCCACTGTACCATCGATGTCTCAACAAAGCATCGATGAAGAATTTATTCTCAGCGCGATAGTTTTTCGCGCTGGGGTCAAGGTGATGGATCCTTGACGAATCGAACAATCGTGTTCGATAACGATCACTCGTCGTCGCCGACAAGTGATCCATGACGGATTTTGGAGGCATCCATGCCTTCTTCTCGGGAGCGAGACGCAACACACTGCGGTCCCGCTCTTCTTGCGACGTGCCGAGACAAGGACTAGCACCTCGTTGCGAAGTGGTGTCCATAGGAGAACCGACACCACTGTGAGCGCCCGAGTCTCGCGACCTCGAGCGCCTTCGCTTCGGCGACGGTTCATCTGATGAATCAGATGAACCAAAGATGCTACGACGCATAGCATCATCCATGCCACGCTTGGCAGGCGGCTCGGATTCGATCGCCGTCGATACGGATCCGTCTTCCGTATCAGTAGAGTACGAGACACCGAGCTCGTACTCTGTGAAGACATGAGTGTCTTCATGACCAGCGCCTGCATCACCAAGTGACACAGGCTGGGTCGCTTCAGCAACCGATGAGACATCAGTTGCTGTGGTTTCTGCTTCGGCGTCCGCACAGAGACGTGCGGACGCGCTCTCGGCGGCCTTGCTCGCGCATCGCATGGGCTTGTTAACCATGCGATGATATGTTGGAAAGTGGACTCGGACCAACAAGTGCAAACCCTGTCCCAAATGATTTGGGACGAGTATCCATTTATTCAATCAGTCACTAAAGTGACTGATGGTTAGGGGGGGGGTGATGTAGCGGGGTGAATCGTTACATAACAATTTATAAGAAAGTGTTAATAGAATATAACTATACGAGTTCTATTCTCAGAATATTGTCATAAGGACAATATTCTGTAGCACTTACGAGTAGTTCCTAATTGGTTGATATAGGCCATTATGTCAACCAACGAAGACGCGCCACGACAGACGCACGCAATGAGTGGTGAGCAGATAGTTGATTTACACATTTGTATTCAGACATAATTAGATGAAGATAAATAGTGATTTATTGCAGACATTAACTATACTAAATACAGCTCTACTTTTTACTTTAACCAAGTACTCGCTTCTTCTTACCGTCTTCCTCTGCACGCACGAGTGTACGTGAAGTTCCGAGGCACCGCCTTATTCTGTCGTCAGAATAAGTAGCTTGCACTGTCACCAGTACAAGCTTCAGGGTGCCCCGTTACAGGACTCGTATAGTCAGATAGATACGTCTCGTGTATTGCCGGAAACATGCCTTCGTTTGGATCGAAGAAACGTTACAAGGTTTTGCACTTCAAAGAACAGGTAGAAGTGCTGAAAAGTCGATGCACTGAATGTCCCACTCTTTCTGGCAATTTATGTGAGGAGCCACGAGTGTTAGGATGTGTTGCAGCTGTGTTACGCAGATCGCTTTGCAGGTCACACTATGGCACTCACCTCGTTTAAGTATATCATACAATCTCATCCCTCTAAGAAATCCTTGTCTCTCATTGACCATCTTTGGCCGATCGACGTGCATAAAATACCAGAAAGGTGAACCTTTACCTATTTTGTAGTAGTTGCTACAGTATCTGCCAGATAGTGTGCCAATTTCTGCCGTTAAGCCATCTCGTCTCCAGAAGGAGTGCCGATCTTGTCACACATAACTTGCAAAGAACAGATGTAATCATCGCCAGGAAACAGCGGTGTGCGGACCAAGCAACTCGGCGAAAAAGTGCAAAGAGTAGACCAACTATCAATATCCTTGGTCTACTTTCTAGTTGAAAGCATGATCTCAGGTGCATGGACCAGCGTTTAGCGACGTATTCTGTGAGCTCCACGTTATCTTTTGCTAGAGTCACACCCCGCGATTGACCAAATTCGCCCACTTTCTAGTCACGGTTCGAATAGAGCAGCAGACTCAACGGCTGTAGATCCGTGGTAAGAACATTCGCTGAGTTATTGTACTGAGCGCTCGCAACATTTAGTACAGACGTATTGCACATGGTCCTCAGTGATTCGATGCACGTCGATTTCCATGAGATCAGCAACACTGAACACGTCGATATGTGACATAAACAGAGGAGGCAGATGGTACAGGACCGTGAGGATCACGGTCCGTGGTCCAAGTGTTGCAACAGCTTGAAATCGTGGCCGATGCGCTCAGCGTCGGCGAGATCATTCACTGTCGGTATCACTGCCATTAAAAGAGAAGAGTGACGGGCACTTCAATGTCCTGTGTCTTTTCGATTTTCAGCCAATCCGATGACGTGCTGTTTCGATTTTCAGGTCTCAAAATAGGCATGACACGAGGTCGTCGCAGCCGAAGGTTTTATTCCATCCGAGAGGGACGAAGAGAGGGGGGGGGATCTTGACATTACTATCCTTTTTACCCGTGAGTGCGTGATTGAGCAGAGCGACCAAGAGCTCGACGAGATGGGACAAGGCCAGAGCGGATTGCCACGCCAGACGCGGGAGGAGGCTGCGAAGAAGAAGGAGGACGCTGCCAAGCAGAAGAAGAAGAAGTTTGAGCCGCGTGGCGGGGCCATGACGCGCCGACGCCGTAAGAAACGAGGTCCAGCCGCTTCCGTGCGGATCCCGACGGTGTACCCCACCGCCAAGTGCAAGTTGCGGTTGCTCAAAATGGAGCGCATCAAGGACTTTCTGCTCATGGAGCAGGAGTTCATCCAGAATCAGGAGGTCATGAAGCCAAAGCAGGAGAAGGACGAGGAGGAGCGGTCCAAGGTGGACGATCTGCGGGGTACGCCCATGGGCGTGGGCACGCTCGAGGAGATGATTGATGACAACCACGCGATCGTTTCGTCATCAGTGGGGCCTGAGTACTATGTGGGCGTCATGTCGTTTGTGAACCAAGACATGTTGGAGCCAGGCTGCTCGGTGCTGCTCCACAACAAGGTCATGTCGGTCGTGGGGATCCTGGCCGATGATACGGATCCAATGGTGAGTGTCATGAAGGTGGACAAGGCGCCGCTCGAGTCGTACGCGGATATCGGAGGGCTCGAGTCGCAAATTCAGGAGATTAAAGAAGCGGTGGAACTGCCACTCACACATCCAGAGCTCTATGAAGGCATTGGCATCCGCCCACCGAAAGGAGTGATTCTCTACGGCGAACCGGGGACGGGCAAGACGCTGCTGGCAAAAGCGGTGGCAAACCAAACGTCGGCTACGTTCCTGCGTATCGTTGGCTCGGAGCTGATTCAAAAGTACCTGGGTGACGGTCCAAAGTTAGTGCGTGAGATGTTCCGTGTAGCTGACGATCATGCGCCGTCGATCGTGTTTATCGATGAAATTGACGCGGTCGGCAGCAAGCGCTACGATTCGAGCAGTGGCGGAACCCGTGAAATTCAGCGTACGATGCTCGAGCTTCTGAATCAGCTGGATGGCTTCGACGAGCGCGGCGATGTGAAGGTGATCATGGCGACGAACGCAATCGAAAGCCTCGATCCCGCGCTGATTCGTCCTGGTCGTATTGACCGAAAGGTGTGTACTGCTTCATGATTGATCAGTGAAGGTGCCTGATGATGCTGATTGTGATGGTTTCGTTGTGTGTTGTGAAAGATCGAGTTCCCTCTTCCGGATATCAAGACGAAGCGTCGTATATTTGGCATCCACACGGGCCGCATGAGCTTGGCAGACGATGTAGACTTGGAAGAATTCGTCATGACCAAGGACGAGCTCTCGGGAGCTGACATCAAGGCTGTTTGCACTGAAGCTGGTCTGCTCGCCCTGCGTGAGCGTCGTATGCGTGTGACGCAAACGGACTTTCGAAAGGCGAAAGAAAAGGCGCTTTACAAGAAGAAGGCCAACATTCCGGAAGGTCTTTATCTATAATTGCGTAGAGACAAAGGTCGGCTTTAGCGTGTTACAGCGTGACGGGAGGACGAGTGTGGCGCGAAGGTGAACATACGGTGACCCCGGTCGTCACTCTCCAGTATCACATCACACAAGCCAATTTGTCACAGTTCAAGCCGATCTGGGCTCTTGATTACCGACTTTACAGCGTCAGTTGTTGTCACGAACACTTTACTAGTACGAGCATTGCAGTGGTATCATCTATTTTCTAACTACCAGGTAAGCTGAGCCGAAGCGACGAGACTCCTGGCAGCCAGGATCGAATAGCAAAACTTGATCTGGGCATTTGTGTCCCGCTTAGGATGTTGTGAGCCGCCATTTTCCGGAACGACGACGAGCTACGAGAACGCCCTTTGCCACTGATAATCTTCACGTCAAAGCGGTTTGCCAAGTTCACGAGGGTCGCTCGCTGACTTTCCAGCAAAAGTGCTCGCTGTCGAGTGCCCGAATTTGGCATTCCTTTGCTGGCATGCGCGTCCTGAACCGACAGCGCACTGCTAGTCGGGTCATCAAATGCATGGCGTCGCCAATTGTGAATAGCGTTCGCCCACTTGGTCATCACGTGAGAAGTGACAGCCGCGAACAGGTGCGTCGTTTCGCACTTGCTGGCTGCAACGAACGCATCTGCCTGATGATTCCGCTGCACCTCCAGCGCGTGCACTGCAAACCGGTTCGGACACAGTCCCGTATTGTCGCTGAAAAGCAGCTGCACGCGGATTTGGTGTCTTGTCAGTCCGACGGACTTGCACAGCACTCCGCCAGGCCGATCGAAGCAGCGAAGCATGCCATGCTCTAGTACACAGTAGTGTACCTGCGCACTGCGCTCGCGTGAAAAGACGAGCAGGTATCCCTCCATCTACCAAGTAGGACGTTTGTCCACCGACCAAGTTGTACTATGTCACGACTTTTGTCGGTTATTTCTCGGATTCAGCGACGGCGACCGAGATTATGTCAATGCAGCGAATTGCAACGCGCTCTCTCCGGCTCTTTCAACCACTTTGTGGTCTCACGTCTGCGCTCCACATCATGAAGTACCACTCCCGTCTCTCGCTGTCGTCGAATTGTGCACTGGCGCAAGTCTCGTTTGTTAAACTACTGGAAGTCTCGAGGTAAGACTTTGACTTGGAAATAACGACCGCTGAAGATTCGAAACCCCATCTGGAGAAACAGTCCGAACTCCAAGTCGACCACTTCGAGTCAAGCCCTGCTTTTCACGATACTATCGCGTCTTCGTCTTCTATTCCACAAGTGCGAAGCAGCCCTTTGTTATCTATTTTGAAGCTTTCGCTGCACGACGTTCCGCCATTAATTCTTAGGCGTTGCAGTAAGTTTGGAAAAGGCAAAAGTTGGCGCGTCTTTCGTAAAGGGAAGAAGACCGAGAGTTCAGACGTGAGATAGAGTGTAAAGAATTGAGGGATAGCTTCTTGACCTACGTCAACTCAGTGTGCCGTCTACCGAATGCTCTGGCGGCCTGACTTCTTCCGTAGCATGATCAATTTGCAATCGAGCGAATGCTTTGTATTGATACTATAATAACGATGCCATCGGGGACACCACTTGACATGGCATCATCGAGGTGGTGAGATGGAAATGGTCACTATCGGGTCGTGGGTCCTGTCATTTGTGCTTCCTATCTCTTTTTTGTCATGACTCCGGACAAGTGTGCAGCTCTGCTACGATGCCGGACCGCTTGCATTTGTCCCGTCGTTTTTGCTACTCACACTGCATTACATTTGTGCTGTCTTATGCGGGTATGAAGAGCAACGCTTGTCGACATTTCGACGAAAGTCCTTGTCTTGTAACATCGGGGTTTTCCAAACAAAAACCGTGTCTTGGATAGGTGAGACCCAAACGCTGGGACTGTCAACCACGACGTAGTGGAGCTCGTACGCTGCAAAGAGGTACGACACGCTCTTGGCAGATGCATGTCACTCTGATCGCAGACTATAGTGGCGGATATACTTTCAGATTTGTCAACAAGGCGAGTTAAACATACCACCATTGGTGCAGCACAATAAATAGACAGATTAAGCATGCTTGGCTCGCGAGCAAGGGTTTAACAAAAGGGCTGTCACACTCCTCTGTTCGACATCTCATTCGGACTAGTTTGACAACGGTTACCCAAATTGGCAGCCACGCGCCCGATGGAAGCATTCGAGCGGCCAAGCGTGCGAATTTGACCGTACGGTCTGTCTTCGGGCAGTGACTGGGCTTCCCTGTAGCCGCCACCGTATTGCTGAGAGTAACCCCCTGGAAAATTCGGCTGGGCAGGGTGGCCGGCACTCAAATCGCTGCCCCAAGCGAATTCACTGCCATGAGTATTGTTGTAGTATTGTCCGTCACCATACGTTACAGCAGACCTTGCTGGAATAGTCCGGTACACCACCACCCGTTCAGGGCCAGCGTTATCCATCCCAGCGTCTTGTTGCCGACCTCCACCAATCCATAGACCAGCTTGGTGAGGTACGTGCTGCATAGGCTGTTGGCCATACAGACCCCCCTGAGAAGGCGCAATTCTGTGTCGATTGAGTTCATAGTTGAGGTTGGTATCGCTAGTAACATACTCCTGATTGGACGGCGGTGTGCGTGTCACTTGAACCCGACTTGACGCACTGTTACCACGTCGAAAACGAGGATCCCCATTGCTAGACCCACTTTTTGCTTCGCTGTTGGTCACTGATCTGTACTTGGACGACCCGGTGATCACAGGCTGGCCTTTCGGTGCGTTGTTGTACATTTCCGCTACTTCATAGTATCTCTGAGCCGTGCGTTCATGCAGAAGCGCGAGCAACTGCTGTGCTCCTAACTGCTTCGAAATTTTCTTGGTTGATGCAACACCCTGAAAAGATGGCGTTAGTGTCAACGTATCAACGTGGCCCTACAAATGTGACTTCGTACCTCTGCAAACGCGCTACCAGCACTCACGATCGTCTTGAAAAGCTTCACGCCATCGTCTTCAAGTGACACCGTATTGTAGTTAATCGACATCCCATGATGTCGGTTCTTATACTCCTGAAGAACTTGTGCCGGCGTCTTGACCGAGAGTTCCATACACGCCTAATTATAATACAGCATAGTAAGCCACCGTGTGAGTAGGATACACAGGGTATAGTATCCCCCTAACAGCCCACCCACCTGAAGAACACGAGGGTCACCGATCGATAGCTGCTTGAACTCCTCCAAAGTCTAAATAACATGGTAGGAACCCGAGAACGTGTCACCAGCAACAAACATAATAGCAGCAGCCATAACAGGAGCTCACGCACCATCGGTGCTTGCTCGTTCCGTCCTTTATGCTCAGCTATTGCCGCGTGCAGCTTGCGCTTTTTCGACTGTTGTGGGTACAACAACACAGTTCAGCCAGTCACTCTGTCAGCACAGTCCTATCGATCTCTCCGTTCACTTGCATTCAACACCCTTCCTCACATTGCTTGGCTCATAATGGGTCAGAGTGGACATAGAATCAATCAAGCTCATTGCCCGCCCCCGCTCTGCGGCAACATCCGACGCTGGAGCAAAGATACTCAACGGGGGCACGTGCTGCTGAACGAGGCGATGAAGCTCGGATTGGGACCGAACGCCATTGCCGCCGACGTCCAGAGGGTAGGGTCTCGTCCAGCAGACCACGGCCGTTCTGTCGTGCACATAGCAGGGCAGACCCGAGCCGTGGATGATCCGATACCAGCCTGAAGGCAGCGACGCATCGGCCATCGCAGATGCGACGCTGCTACTGCTAGTACTACTATCGTTATAAGCGGTGGCGTTCCTTGTACTACTACTATCAGTGGCAGCTGCTGCGTGTGCTGCCACTGCCGCCGAGCTGAGCTGCATCAGTCCGGCGGCAGACGCAAAGCTAGTGGCGAGGTGCCGCTCGGTATCGGCGTGCAGGTGCTCCATTGCGAATTAACTATGAGAACTTAACGGGAATAATACCGTCTGCTTTTTACGATATGAGGTCATATCGGTAAAAGAGCACTGACGATATAAGAGCACATGCTCTCTTCGGCGACGATCTTTACCACAATAAGGTCACGTCTTACGATTTGACTGGACGGTAAGAGCATACGAGCGATCAGAGCAGAAGGTCTGGGAAACGGTGTGTGGCTGGACTAAAGTGCAGTTAAAAGAGCGGTGCAACCCGTTATTTTGCATTGGAACTGCAAAATGTCATCGTACTTTTACAGTGTGTGTGCATTAAATCGAACGTTTGGGCTATTTTTGCTACGATAGACTACCCAGTTATGCATTTGGCTGGTGTGGGTAAGTCCTGTACGTGTATTTGATACAAGCACGGGTTTGGTACAAGACGTGAATGGCTTGTGCTCGAGAAGTATCAACAAAAGGTGACTTTTTGAGTATGGTCCTTTTAGTTTGCGACCGTCGGTGCTAGCGTAAAGTCTTACCGGGCCACCACCTGTCCTACCCTGCATCGTCCGTATGGTTTGTTACACACCTCGGAAAGAATCGTCGTCGTATCGTATGCGTAAGCTAAATGTTTGAATGGTAGGAAGACGTAGAGCTTCAGGGGGTGAAGAACGGTTGAACTCCAGACGCCAGTCCATGGGTGTCGTCAACAATTTACTGTCCTCTTTGCAATTTGAACCCTCACTCAACCAACGGCAACACCTCACGCGCACTAACGACTAAACCAGCATTCACCCGACTTGGATCGCATCCAGAGTTCATACACTGAAAACATGCATCCACGCGGTAGGCACATCGTCTCATCAATGAATGTACCATCTCGATACGGCTTGCCATGCTATATCAAACATTTGATCTGTGCGCCATTTTTTATGAAAGGGCGATTCCTACAGAAAATGTGCTGACAACCCTGCTATAAACCCAACATGTTAATTCAAGCAAGAATATTCTGTCGCTGTAGAAGAGCATGCACTAACTCCGCACACCGTGGTGTCCCTACATGGTAAGCTGAATATACTGCCAATACCATCACCATCGTCAACATCGCCATCGTCAACATCGCCATGATATTATCGTTATTTATTACAAGCAATTGCTTCGATTACTTTCTTTCTGCTTCGAGCAAACAAAAGAAATCTCGCTCCGTTTGTACCTGACTTTTTGACGTATTGCGACTCGTTCGAGCAAAAATAAGTAAACAACTTACGAATAAACACCACCAGCGTTTGGCATTGCCAACAGCTCACCTATTACCGTACCACCTTCTAACTTTGTCACCTCAACTGATCCATCGTCGCTTGTTTGTAGCTCCCGCTTTGCCAGGTGTAACCGCACAAGACGCTGTTCCAAAAATCGACTGAACTCTCGCATGCTACGCAGAATCTCTTCATCATTGCGCACAGTGGGCTCATCCAACTCGTGCAGTAAATCGTCAAGTGATGCAGAGTCTGTCGTATCAACCGTTGGCACATCATCCGCAATCGGTGGACAGCCACTCTTCACTCGGACGAGGTCGGCTCGCTGCTTGACAATTCTCATGTTCAGCGCACGATTCTTTCGACATAACGTACGATTGTCGTTCTTCAGTTGCTCCAAATACTTGATCTTCTGCTGCAAATTACCGCTGCCCGCCAATTTAACATTTGCATTGTCTGCATGCTCCGCCTCGACAAGCGCATCGTCGCGCTGGAGTTTCATGACATCCCGTTCAATCGCATACGCTTCCACAAATGCCTTCAGCTTCCAAATGGTACCCCACAACTCGTGCAGCTTATGCTGACATCGTTCATGGTTCCTAAGAACTTTCATGTCTTTCACCATAACTAGCTGAAACGCGGACACCTCTTCAAATATTGCTGTAGATGTGCAAGCCATGTTTGAATTTTGATCGCCACTGTTGTCATTTGTATCCAGTTCCTGATTGTGTTTCAACACAGTCGATCCACTACCGTCCTCGCAGATCTCGGTAGATGGATGGAATGTTGCCTGAGCTTGAAGACGAGCATTTTCTTGCTTCAATCGTTTGACCGTGCTCTGTAAGTGCTGGTTCTCATCGGCCGCATCTTGGAGCTGCGCCTGCAGGGCCTTTACCTGATTCTGTAACGTACTCATTTCGCTGGCGTGAGTGTCTCCCTCTTCACTCATGATCCTGCTGCTGCTATTAAGATCGTGTCTACTTCCATTCACTTTTTTATTCGACACGTCGTCGGTGCTTCCGCTTAACGAGACCGAAGCAAGTTTTAACGACTCATCGACATGTGCGTTCGCTTTCAGAGCTTGAACATCAGCCAGCTGATGATTTCCCTCTCTTACTGCCATCGACGGCATGCAAGATCCTTCTGCTGTTGCAGCAGCGATTTCCTGTGCAGAAAAGCAAAGTCGATCCTGCCGCGCCGCCTTCTGCATCAATTTTTGAATGATTCCCAGACGCCATTGCATGTCTCGCAGATGCGTCTGCATCCTAAGCGTCTGAAAAGTCGTCTTTACACCCTTTCTCCTCACTTCAACTCGCTCGAACTCCTTCTTGTCTCCTCTACCGTCGCCACGTGTAGCACGATCGTTCACCGAAACGGCGTCTCTAGTTCTCGAGCTATTCGCAGAGTACACCGAAGATACCCACAGCTCGGTCTTTCTCACAGCGTCACTTTCGCATCCGCTGGACGTGGACGATATGCTGCTGCAACTGCTGCTATTCGGGGTGTCCACGCACTGCTTGACAAGTGTCTCGTGAAGCGAGGGATGCGCTTGTCTCGACGTTTCTATCGTTTCGTTCATAGCTTTTTCGCAGCTTCGAATGAAATTCAATCGAAATTGAGCATAGACACGGTTTAAGGTGTTCAAGAAAAGTGAAGCCTTGGATCGGACTGCGCGAATTCTCGTGCGACAAGATGGCACTCGTTTCAGTCACTCACTACACTACCGTCCTACTGCCGTGTTCTACACCAAAGTCCATACCCCTACAAGAGCAATGGCTCATAAAATCAAAAAGGACACAGGACATTCGACAGCGTCCGTTGCCATTAAAAAGCGTCCAGCGGCACCGTCTGAAGCCGAGTCTTAGGCACTACAGAGACTACGGACCAAGCAATACCAGTATGCTGCATCTTTCTCGTACTCTCTTCTCAACGATCGGCTGGGGCTTCAGTCGGCGGTCTCTGCAGTCCAAATCTTACCCAATTTTCTGAACGACGGCACGGAATTTTCGCTCAAGAAACGGCAGACGCGGCGTCAACAGCTTGGTCGCGTTTCTGTCTCGCAGCCCTATCCCCAGGCCGGCCATTCGTGGCCACCCGTTGTTAGCAAGCTGGCGTCGCGACGAGCATTGCACGCGTCGCACGTAGCAGACCTAGCAATTGTATCCTACCGTCATGCGGTTGCGCGCGCCCACGAGGCTCCATCTCTACGTACTAAAGCCGACGCGAGCAAGCAAAGCCCTTGTTGCCACGTGTAAAAGGCAGGTGCTGCGGTTGAACTTGAAGCAACTTCCTCCGCTCCTCTTTTCATTCGCTCATCGGGCGCTAAGTCGCTGGCATTCAGAAACTGGCCTCTCTGCACGCCCGACCCCGAGCCCTACAAAGATCTGCGAGAAGCAAGAGACAGTGGCAGCCACACTCTTGAAATCGCGCGGTCGTAACGACTCCTAGGAAAGAAGCGAGTGAGAAGAGCAAAAGAGAGAGACCGAAAGAGAGAGAGAGAGTGAGTGAGGTCTTGTCTGCACTCGTGCGTGCCATTCACTTTTCGATCGGAACTTGTCGTAGCCACTCCTTCATCTCCATCTCTCCCTCCTTTTTCTCCTTCCCTCGTCCTCGACCATGATCGAGTCGGAAGTTGCCGAGATGCTCATGAGTCTATCGGCGCCGGACGAGCGCAAATTCGTCGACAATCCGCTGTACGCAGCCGAGCCGCCGTCGTCCTGGCAGGCAGGGAAGAAGCGGGCGTTCGCGGCCTTTGACGCTGGTGCAGCCGCGTCGCTGCCGTCGTCGAGCTTCTTGCATCCGCGGGCCGAGTGCTTTAGCTCGCCCATGTCGCTCCTGCAGCTCCGGATCCAAGGACGTCCCCTCACGTCCATGATCCCTGGACGGGAAGACGTCGACAGCATCAGCAACAGCAGCAGCAGCAGTGACGTGGACATGGACTCGAGCCAAACGAGCGACGACGCTCTCACGTGGTCATCCCCCTACCGCTCGTCTTTTGACGGCCTCGTAGCGGCTGCCGTCTCGAACCAAGACGACGCCGACAGCTACTTGTCGTCCAACAGTCGACCCATCTTGATCCCGAACCGCAGCAGCCATCTCAACAGTAGCAGCAGTAGCAGCTTGATGCGGTATCGTGACCCCTCGCACGGCAAGAAGCACAAGGTCAGCAGCTTGTCGCGTGTGCAGGAGGACAAGTCGTTTCTCGGTCGAGACTGTAGTCCTACGGGCGTCGAGGAAGACGGCGCGTGGTACGACAGTGACTACAAGCAGCGCGTGCGTCTCGCCTCCGTGTGCTCATCCGAAGGGAGCGAGTACGGCGGTCTTGGCCGGAAGCACTTGGAGGAGTTCATCCGCATGGAGATCTCGGCGGCCAATGACAGTGAGCAGCACAGAGAAGCCCTGGGTGACGGCAAGTTTGTTGGGAGCTACTCACCGGAAGCTCGGAGAAAGCGCATTGAGCGGTTTCTAGAGAAGCGCAAACACCGCGTGTGGGCCAAGAAGGTCGACTATGACGTGCGGAAGAATTTTGCCAACTCGCGCTTGCGCGTCAAGGGTCGCTTCGTGAAAAAAGAGGACGAGGAGCTGCTGTGTCAACTGCTGAGCTACACGTGAGGCCGACGGGACTTGACCGTAGGTGCTGTCTCCTTGTGCAGCCATTGCTTTTGCGGCCGTCGTTATGTAGTAGTATAGAGAAGGCGTTGGGCAGTCAGTGGACCCCAATTGCATGTACGTAGCGGCTACGAGGCCTGGTTATCAGTTAACAAAACGCATTTTAACCATTGCCTGGCGTCAGTCTCACATCGCTGGAGTTTGATCCTAGTGATGGGATTTCTGAGGCTGGGACCTGTCCGTAGCCGTTGCAATACCACCTCTACCGCTGTATCGCATACGGTCGCCACGCTAATTCCGTCTGTCGCGTGGTCGAGACTTGACGCTAAGCAGAGGATGTGATCAGACGTGACAGCGCGACACAATTGTACAGAGAGATACTTTTCGCTGGAAAGTAAGCAATGCTAATCCCTGACGTGGCTAAACCCATTGCCAGAATATGTGGCAGTGACGGCCGGGCTTTTTCTACCTCGGACGCTCAACATGTTGACTCTGTACGCGCAGAAATGTAGATCGGCACAGGCGCTGACCAAAGCGCTAGCTGAGAACGATTGCACTTCTTTGGTCGTGAGCTTTGTCAACGACTTGAGTGCAGCCCTGCGTTGCTCACTTCAAGGAAGTGTCGTGCAGAATAACAGTGCGGAAATTGATGTACACGGGTATCGCTGCATTGCCAAAGAAGACCCTCTATTCATACTATCGGTGGAATGTAAGGTAAAAGCACGTACGGCTGAGCTCTACGACCAACCAAGTTAAACTCCATCAGCAAATGCGCGGTCTCTTGTGATCAAATATATCTTCCTCCACACCTGTCTAACATGTGCGAGTTGACCAAGCTTGTCCCTACTACAACATTATTCGAGCTGTGGAAGCTCTAGTAACCTAGAATTGGACAGCCATCACCGATGTTGTTTTATACATCTTACGAATTTGCGCTTTCTGTAATGTGCCATCGTCAGCCGTCGGTCAAGTCCATGGTGCCGGAAGAGGCCGGATCACGAGGCAAGGCGACGTCGTGCGACCGGTTAAGTTCCACTTGCGTGCCGAGGTATTGGGCGTGCACGCTTTTGGTACAAAAATATACGGGCTAGTCCACGCACATGCCGCACCTTTACCGGGTGCACATCTTACCCCAAATCTGCTCCCCTTTCCACTCGACAACTCGCCCGTAATACGATTCCCATCCCATAATACTAGCCACTGCGGCTGCTTTCGCACGAATGGTTACATGCTCCTACGTCGAGCTTCGGTCAGTCTTCGCAATTGTTTGCGTTACATTGCAGCACAAAAACGCAACCACCATCATGAGCGTGTCAAGTTAAACCAATCTATTTACTGAGCTGCTATTACAAAATCATTGACAGCCAATCGTGCTCATGAGGAGTTGCCGCGTGCATTTCAGCTGATGAATTGTAGGACAATTGGAGGACATCAGTAGATGGACAGGGCCTTTCCTGCTACACTGAAGTAAGTCTTCCAATATTGTCTTTTTCACCACAGAAAGTAGATGACAGTGCGCAATTGATTTCGAGTGCAACGGGGTGAGCCTGTTACATGTAAATTACCCTTGATACTTGTTAATCACAATATTGTCACAAGGGTTGATAAAATTCGTGAATATTATCGTGAGTGGTGACATTCAGAAACACTCACCGATTAGCTGATATGAGTCATCATATTAGCCATTTCCAGTGGTCCAATCAATGATGAACGGGCGCAACACGTGGTGAGCAAGACTTAAGCATACATTTTTTTTTGATAAAAATAACTAAGCTATGGCTGAAACATAGGTAAATGATTAGGACTTCATCATATCCAGTCCCACAATTCCTTGTCAGTACAAAAAACACCAAAGAGTTACGATAACAAAGTTAGACATAGGTTCCACTATTATTCCGAACCAACCCGTTTAATTTAATACCAGAATTAGTTTCCCAAGTACTAAACCAATCACGTGGGGCAAACGTTTTTTAGAATCAATTTTGGAAACGTAGCTGACATTCAAAATGGGAAAGAAAAAAGTGTATGTTCAGTGTTTTCTGTCGTAAAAATATTCTTGTGTAACGGGGCACCCTTTGTTTGGGAGTCACGAAACTTCACGTATACTCGTAAGTGCAGATGAAGTTAATCTACTCAAACTAGCTGTTTGAGTAAAGGGTAAAAAGAGAACTGTACTTTTAGTTAAGCTATCAATATAGCTTCAGTCTTTACTGAACTATATTAATCTACTTTGTCGTGTGACGACAACCTGCTCATCACCCATTACGCGAGTCTAGCGGCAATTGGTGGTAATCTTGGCTGATACGCCAGATATCAACCAATCTTTGAGCAGTGCGTAAATACTATTTTACAAGGGGATGATATTCCTTCAATATTTTCCATCTCGGATAATATTGATAGGGAATTGTCACGCTAGACAATATTCCTATTGACGCCGTTTGGTGTCAAATTTTTAAATGTAACGGGCTACCCCGTTACATCACCCCCCCTATCCATCAATCACCCGTTGATTGAACTAGAATTGATTGGAAAAGGGTAGTCACCGTTAGATCACTCTAGGAAGGGGAGCACATTTTGGTCAAATTCCAACTTATCTGCCAATTCATCGCATTGTGTTAAAGTCCATACAATGTGCTGCCTACGCAGCAAGCGAGTACTTCTCAAGACTTAGCAGCAGGTGTTCGTTCGCCTGCTGTTGCAAGTGAGCAACAGGCAGTGCCTGTTGCGACTAGTCTACGTGGTGAGTCACCATGTGCGACAGATTAATCCGCTGTGACTGCAGAGAGTTCTGCGACTCGCAATGTGGATGAGCCTGAAACAGAGCTCATCAATTCTGGCGAATCGGATGATGCATTCGACTCGAAGGCAACACCTCACGCCTCCGATCATCCGGGGCGGACACTGCAAGAGCCAGGTCGACTGGCTCTGGGGAACGTGGCGGCATCATGTCCGATATCTTTGGACCGAGCGATTTTTCTGACGATTGCTCGCCTCACACAAGTCCATCCGACGATAGGACGCGTGGTGATGGTGGTGATGACCCTATGCATCACCACGAGAGAAGCAAATCGAGAGATCGAGCTGCCACTGGTGTCAGTGCTTTTGCGGGCACCACTCAAGAGACCAGGGACCGCAGTGTCCTGTACCAAGCTCCTCAAGTGGAGTATCCTTGTGTCCGTCATCCGAAGGGTTAGATCGAGTGGCCGGTATGACTACGGATCGGGACCGAATTCCGTTGTTTAAATGTAGGAGGATCTGTCCCCCTAATTCCAGCATGAGAACTATCTGTGCTGAGAAAGTGTTCTTCACCGATGCGTTTTCCAAACATCGCTGGTACACTGGTAACGTGGCCGAGACGATAAAGCCTTGGTGCAGGGAAGGTATGCCTCCATCCATAACATCGAGTGCATTGGCCGTGAGGCCTGGCTTGGCAAACTCGATGCAGCTCGCATCAGGTTTGAGAAGTGTAACCCAGTCGGTGTACGGTACAAGTTGCACCAGCTGTCAAGATAGGCAGGATTGCCCTGTCTCCCGTGGGGTGATCCATCCCCAAATTTCCTGGACAATGCGAAACGTGCCCCTAGGGAGGCCTACCTCACTAATGTTCCCCACTGGAGGGCGCGCGCCTCTTATGAGATAGCCGAAGGGATGATCACTTTACAGTCCCTTTACTCGCGTTTGAGAAGGTTGTCTTTCGACGGCCCTTCTTCGAACGCAGCGGGTAGGTCTCGTCATATTGCTCAACGGGACCAAGGACATCAACGATCAGCTGGTTAAGAGGCTCCCAGCTGTCCCAGGCCGGTGGATAGCCACGCCAGCGGATGATGTAACTCGTCGGACGCCATTCACGTTGCGGTGGTTCAAGATACGTTCCACCGGAAAACGTTGACCACCGCCAGAATCCACCAAAAATGTGGTGGTGGCGGGAACACCTTATCCGGCTCGAGGGTCGGATCAGTTTGATGTTCAGAAGCTGAACCGTGTAACGGACTAGTTACACGATGACCTGGCTCACGAACGGACTCGGCGTTATAAGCTCCATGACCTTGTAAAGGATAATTACAATTCCCTAGCGCACGATCGTTCGAGCGATCGTGCCGCATTTGTAGTCGCACAACTTGAGAACGAACGTTTTATTCGTTCTCTTCGTGACGAGCTGACTGCAGTTCTTCAGGAAATTGCTCAACTGCGTGATTAGGTTGCTTTGCTAGTCGACCAGACTGGCTCGTTGAAACGGGACCACTCGAGGGTGGTCTCGGCTCTCGACCGTGGAGGTGTTCTTCGCATCTCGAAAAGGGCTCGTACTGATAGTACGGGCGGAGACGACCAACGTAAACGTGGGATGCATGCGCATCTTACGAGGCAGTTTAATCGTGTATGCGTTGCCTATGCGGTGCGATACACGAAATGGACCAAGTTACTTGGAAAGTAATTTACTGCTGCCCACGTTTGTCACTGCGTGTTTCGGTAGATTTACTGTAGACAGTAAAACTAGGTCTCCTTCATCAAATGAAAGTATATTCGGTCTTCCATGTTTATCTGCTTTTCTTTTCTGCTTGTCCATTGCATCTGTAATAAAGTCTACAACAAAACGGACAACTGCTTCGCGAGTCAGCAAAAATTTCTCTGCTGATTCATCCTTGTCAACAGCACTGTGCTTCGTGTGCACTGCTGAAAGCACTTTGTCTTCACCAGTGAAGGCGTCATCCTCCTCAATGTGGCAGTCGTTGGCGATGCTGAATATACCAGCATCGTCGCCGTTATCTTCATCGATGTTGATGCGATCGACATCGGCATCCCTCACGTCGACACCATTGCCGACGTGTGATAAGCAAAAACCAGATCGGTATCGTTTGAGCGAGTCCACCACCCCTTAAACTAGAGTCACACTCTAAAAAAGAGGGCAAACGTGGATGCCGTAGGACATTCATGAAGAACAGTGTATGCGTTGTAGACGCATGCACCGAGTTGTTGATGGCGAATTCCGCCATCGGCAAGAACTCACTCCAACTCGAAAACGAGTGAACATACCCTCGAAGTATCTCTTCGAGAACGTTGTTGACGCGTTCTGTTTGACCATCTGTTTCGGGATGGTCAGAAGTCGACATCGTCAAACGTGTTCCAAGTGAATGGAACACGGATTGCCAGAACTCCGCCGTAAAGCGGGGGTCCCTATCGGACACGAGTTCACGGGGTAACCCGTGAAGTCGGAAGATAGTATCGATGAAGACACGAGCACAGACCTGGGCTGTGATTGACTCCGGTTTAGCAACAAGATGTACCATCTTGCTGAACCGATCAGCAAACACAAGAATACCAGTATTCTGGTGAGCGTCTTTATAAATCCGAAGACGAAGTCCATCGATACGGACTTTCAACACTCTGCCGGAATCGGACGAGGCTGTAAGGGCGCGCGGGATGAAGGACTAGGCTTCACCCGTTGGCAAACTTCGCAGGCGCGAATGCATTTGCGCACGAACTCATACTGGTGTGGGTAGTAGAAGTCTCGGCTCACCATGAGGTTAATCTATCCCTACCGCGATGCCCATTAGTTGGGGCATCGTGACACTCATACATGATGCGCAATCGCAAATCGTTATGAGCCGGAACGACGACACGAGGTGTGTCGGTTTGACTGCTGTATAGTACAGCAGTCCATCACGAACAGAACACTGTTTGGTTGAAGAGCGGTATTGAGACGACAAGCTTTTCAAAGCTTGACTGCATGGAGATAACACGTAATCCATCAATCGCAGAAGAGACTCATTTTCTGTGTATGCTTTCCGCACGTCTTCGAGCAGATTCGACGACGGAACACTCACTGTTAGTGTCGCGACAGTGGGATCACCCCTACTGGTGGGTTGAGCAGTCGGCTCGAAATCGGGCCGACGCGAAAGAGCATCAGCGACGACATTAAGTCGTCCTGTTTTACATTCGACGGAAAAGTTTTCCTTCGCGAAGAAAGACAGCCACCTCGCCATTCGTTGCGAGAGGTGTGTGGACTGTTTACGGCCGTGCGTAACGACTCATGGTCGGTATAAACGATGAAGGGAGAGATATACTCGGAACTTGGCCAGTGCATATTTCATGGAAGGGAGTTCCTTGTCATGTACCGGATAATTTCGCTCAGATGCTTGCAGCTGACGCGATTGATGACAGACGACGCGCTCAACGCCGTCTAAGTCGTACTGGATTAACGCGCAGCCAATTCCAAATTTGCTGGCGTCACAGACCACATCAAATGGTCTATCTTGGCCCGCAATTGCCAATACAGGCGATTGTATCAACCTTTTTTTGATACCCTCGAAAGGAGTGCTGACACTCAGTACTCCATGACCACCTCTCGTTCTTCTTTAACAGACGAGAGAGATGTACGATCATCTCGGCTTAGTTGCGCGAGTACTTGTGCAAGTACACCGCTAAGCCAAGGAACTTTCGAAGTCCCTTGACGTCGACTGGACCCTGTCAGTCGCTAACCACCTTGACCTTTTCGATCAGGGCGTACGCAGCTTTTACCCACGATGCAGCCAAGAAGTGGTATTTCGTTCGCTGCGAATACACACTTCTTGAGGTTCGCGAACAACTTATGCTCTCGCATAAGCGTAAGAACCTTCCGGACGTGGATTCTATGAACCTCCACGTCCGTCTTTCCATCCATAGCCCGGCTATGGACGACGAAATCGTCAAAGTAAGCTCGGTGCGAAGTCTCGCATCTATTGCAACAGATTCGTAACACATCTGTTAAACGTTGCAAGGGCGTTACTTAGCCCCTGTGGCATCACTAGCCACTACCAGAGCATACCATTGGGGTTGCTCACTGCTGTGTGCGGTATATCCCATTCACGCATGAGGATCTGATAGAATCCATCCATCAGATCCATGGACGAAAAGATGGTGATTTGTGCCATATCATCAATGATGACTTCCTTCCTTAGTATCGGCGTCAGAGCCGGTACCGTTGCAGCGTTCAATTTGCTAAACGCGTGTACTATCGTCCACCTGTGGCTTTCGCACACAGAAGATCAGAGAGCTGTGTGGGGATGTTGATTCCGTCACATGACCAGCCGCTATGCGATGGGCAAAGAAATTTGTCGATTGCTGTGACATGTTCACGAGGCAGTGGCCACTGCTTCATGACACAGTACTTCGAACCATGTATCAGTTATATCTCACTCCAAGTGCCCTTGTCCTTAGGCAACTCGCATGGCATGGATTCAGGAAAACATCCCTGAATTCAACCAATTCCTTATACAAAGGATTTGTCTTCAAAGACTCCCAAGATTGAGACGTGTATCGCTCATCCAGGTCTTTTCATTGAGGACACTCTCGTCCAACGATGATACTGAGAACCCGTTCGTTCTCAGTAAACACTTGTACCGACGAAATGCTGGCGACGTACTCATCCTCTGTGACGAGTATGCATATCTGCTTGATCTTGTCACTACGCAGATCTCGCAAGAATCTTTTAGAGTTTAGCGTTGGCAACTTGATTACCTCCGAAGCTGACTTCGGGGGCGTCACCAGAGCAAGTGTATAAGCGCCTACACTTGATCTGTCATTCACCAAGACATCCACTGTCTCGGTGATTTTCTGGGAAAACACATCCGTAGGTGGTTATAAAACACACCCTCAACATAACTCTCTCGGGAGTTATCACTCTCAGGAACGCTTGATCTTTCTTCCAATGCATGTTATGAGTGTGGGTGCACTACCACAGTCACGTCCTCTTCGCTTGACTCTCTTTCTGTCGACCATGTTTGCTTTGCGATCGACTCTTTGTTAGTCGATCTCGCTTCAACGTGCTGTTCATCCTGAACAACACTAATGTCTCTTCTTGGATGCACACTTCTTGGTGTTTATCCGTGTTCCAGTCTACTCGATCTTTTCGAGTGGTGAACCTTCGGCGCAGCCCGTGTCTTTACACAGGTGTCGGAAGCTGGATCCACAGTGTAGTGGCCTTCTACACTGTGATCTTGTGCAGTCGTACTAGCAACCGTACCACAAGTGAGGCCATCGCATTCACTCCCAGTACATACATGTGCTTGTGGACGCTCCAAGACGTTCATCAGATGGCCATCTGATGAACAAAACGGCAGGCATCTTCACGGATCGATGCTGCCAGCTGATCTAAGGCTGGTATTTTCTAATCCATGGCAGACCGAGGATGACATCAAATTTGTCATCCAAATCCAGTACGATGAAGTCATCATCGTACTACTTTCCTTTCAAGCGTGTAGTGGATTCCCACTATACATTCTTTCACTATTACGAATGCGTCTGTAGCAAGGCACAGTCATCCTCGTTGGAGGGAACTCTTGCTCAACATAGTTGACTCTACTATCTTCTAGCAAGTGGCGTCGAATAAAACTGTTCGATGCCCCACAGTCAACTAGAGCACGAAGTGAAATTCCACTTGCCACTTTTATCTTCAAAGTGATGAGTGACACCTCATCACTAGGGGCAGTAACACACAGCGACTTTTTGTTGGGAGCAATCTTCGTCAAGAGTCCTGCAAATTCTGTTGACGTTGCTGAATCAGCGGGGTGCTCCACCCCTAGTGACCCTGACCGTTTTTTGGCGTTCCGACTTGCTGTCGCAGTTTCGCGAAATGGTCGGACCCGCGCCTTAGACCTTTCCTCGGCCAACGGCGGTCATCACGTCCTGTCTTTGGACGTGATGCGGTGCTTGGTACACTACACTCATGAGCGTAGTGTCCAATCTTCTGACAGCGATGGCATCTTGCCGTTCTCTTGTGACTCAGAGAGCGAGAGTTCTCGCTCTCGATGTAACAGAGGTCCATTGGTTCTGGATTTCCTGTTTCCTGTCATCTCGTCGGACGATATTTTGACGAGCTAGTCTGATACTGGCTCAGGCTAAATTCTTCTTGTTCCGCTTACTCCATCGCCTTTTCCAGCGTATGCAAGTCCTCTTGAAACATGTAGGTCTTGACCGGTCTATCTACAAGGTCGTAGATAAACACGTTGATAAGTGCATCAACAGAGTATTCCGTGACGCTACTCGCAAGGTATCGTAGGTGTTGTGAAAAAGCGTGCACATCACGCTTACCTTGCTTGATCCTTAGGAGTGCAGAGCGAGCTACTGACTCTGCTAGTGGCGGCTCCAACGTTTCTTCGAGCCAAGACTTTTAGGTCCTTTACGAGTCAAACAAATTCGGTTTGTGAGCTTGAGCCCTAAGACCCAAGTCTTTGCTCGTCCTGTCAAATTTGACAGGGCGAAGGTCACTTGCATCTTGTCACCCTCGATGTGACGGGCCCTGGTGGCGTCGTCCAACTTGACGAAACCTCAAAAAAGGGAATCTCATCAATTCCCTTGTACCTTGAGAATCTATCTTCAAGGTTTCGGGTCGAAACGTGAGCGTGGGCCCGCCCATCGACTGGTGAGAGCCTTGCTGTTGTAGCAAGACTATCTTCTGTCTTTCGACAGCAAGTTTTCTTTGTAGGAACTTTTTGATAGCGGCGTGTTGAAGGTCTCTGCTTAGAGACCCCAACATGCCACTGATGGCGGGTTCGCCCATGAGCACACTCATGCGGCCGACTACCTCCCATTTTGAGTCACTCAGATGGGAGTAGCCTTCACGTGTGAAGTTAAATATGTCGTCTTCAACGTCGAACATGTTCATGTTAAACGGACACTAAGAAGTCGTTGGACGGACTACTAAGTGCTACCAGGTGCAACGTGTAACTCTTTGTTTGGGGTTCCATGAAACTTCACGTACACTCGTACGTGCAGAGGAAGCTAATCTACTCAAACAGCTAGTTTTAGTGAAAGGTATAAAGAGAACTGTATTAAAAATAGTTAAGCAATCAACATAACTTCAGTCTTTATCGAACTTTATCAAACTACTTTGTCGTGTGACGACAACCTGCTCACCACCCATTGCGCTCTTCTAGCAGCGATTGGTGGTAACCTTAATGGATATGTCTTATATCAACCGATCTTGGAGCAGCGCATGATTATTATCCTACAGCGGGATAATATTCTTCCAATATTATCTATCTCGGATAATATTGGCAGAAGATTGTCACGCTAGACAATCTCACTATTGACACCGTTTGGTGTCAATATCATGTAACGGGCTACCCTGTGACACACAGGATACAATCGTGCACCAGCCGCTGCTTCATGGTTTTAAGCGACCTGGACAAGCTTCACGGTGTACTTGCTGACTCACGCCAGATTTGGGTTTTTCAATTGCACCCAGTGAGCTGGGATGTTACCTTGCGCACAGGAACTTCAACACTTTTTGCACTTTTGTACCTGCATCCATGGCACATTTGTAGTCGTAGTTCAAATCACCGGTCTTCTCGAGTGCGTACTTGTTTTTGCTCGCTGCGAATCCATGTGAAATTGTCCATCTCTCCACGACGACCCAAAATTCTTCGAACGTGCCTAACTATGTTCTTTCGAAAAGGATTGTAGATACGCCGAATTCAAAGTCAGTTGCAATTTGTTGCCAGTGGGGTGTTCAATTTGGGAATCAAGCTTTTCCATTTCATTATAAACTACTCGCAGTCTCTATCATGATTTTGTCTTCATGTGTCTTCAGTTTTGTGGCTGAATATTTGGTTAGAGTCGCCAGTAGACGCTTATATCTTCTGATCGGTATTTTCCAGTGTAAACGGGAGTAGTGCTCCGTTGCGATCCCGAAGGGTGTAGCTTTTAGTGAGTGCGCGCAAGGTTAAATGATGAATTTGTAAATCGTACTTGTCTGTGTGTGTCTGTAAATAACGCGGTTAGGTGTACCTTACACGTACGAAGTGCAATTAAGCTTGTCCCTTTCTCATCGGTATACAGGTATATTCAACGTCGCTCTTTGGATATGTCACTATAGTGACGCACGCACGTGATAGGCTTAAAATCGACCAAAGGTGAATTTTATCACGCAAGTAAACACTGGATGGACGCTCATAAGCAAGGCTGATCGCGTTGCATGAGTATACTTCCGGGTTAATATAGACATTCGCAGCATCATTTCCCTTTTTCAGTGACTGCTGCTATTGTGTAGTGTTTTGAAACTTGATTCAGTTCTCCGAACTGGATTACCTACATCAAGGGGCGAGCTCCGGAGCTTTCTCCCCTATCTTACAGTATGCTCTAGATCATAGCAAGCACCGTCTGTACCGTTTGTCGACATTTTAGAGCAACGGATGACAACAAATGAATCCTGTGGTCAGCTACACCATGTGTTCATAAAACGCTAGGCTAAAGGGTGAAATACAGGGAACTAGATCTAGTCAAAGAATCGCTTTGATTCGCGCACCTCTGACATTCTATATATGCATCACAATAAAGATAAATTTAGGGAACCTTCCACCCCCCCCCAGATTATATTGATTCACTCTCCACCCTATATATTACGGTAATTTATGCATTTTACTCCTTCTGATCGGTAAGACTAAGAAATTACCACTCCAGAAGTAATTTATAATCTTGATCATAAATGATAAAATACTAGATTTAAAAATGAGCACGCGCGTCACTAAGTCGGCGAAGTGTGGTAATTTATTATTCAGCTACTACCTTCGCAACACACTTTAACCCGAGTATTACGGAATGGCGGCAACCGACGGTGTGGACACTATTCGAAAAGTACACTAACCTGGTTCTATTGCAAATGTTCAAATTTATCACATTCCGATGGCATGTCTTTATATTCCAGCACGTAGAAGGGGAGAGCAAGACGAAGCTATTGCAAGATTCCAGTGAACGTGTCATGAATAATGAAAGCGTTGTCTTAAAGGGATAAAAGCATTTGCGGGCTGCTTATTTAGTTCTCCATATAAAAAGTTTAAGGCGGTGCTCTGGTGTGTGACTGGACGGCGTAATGATTGCAAAAGCTTTTAGTGAGATACACGTTATGTCAATAGAGTAACATACTTTGTCGTCTAGGATCGCTGATGAGGTGTAGAATACGAGAAGTGTATATCCAACACTTTACTATGCAAGCAACGAGTGAGTGGGTCGCATTTTGTCCAAAAGGTAGGTCGGCAGAATTACACCACCCACAAGGTTTCGTTAACTACTCACTAGCCCTTAAATGTGAGCGATTTGCAATAAAACAGTTAAGTGTACTTTACTCATGTCGAATAGTTTCCTCACCGTCAGTCGCAGCAAATTGTTGTTAATCGGGTTGTAGTGTTTTGTGAAGGAAGTCGCTGAATAATAAATTACCACACGTCGCCCGCTTAGTGACATGCGAACTAACATTCAACTAGTATTTTATCGTTTGTAAACGAGATTGTAAATTACTTGTGGGATCGGTGATTTCTTAATCTTACCAAGTAGAAGGCTCAAATCGAATAAATTACGGTAATATATAGACGCGGGGGTGGTTAACGAAAACCTGGGGGGTAATTAGCATTTCCCTAAATTTAACGTGTAATCTAATAGCCTGCCCGTAAAAACGTCTGACGCGTTTGCAATTCGGAGTTGCAAAATTCAAAGTTCGGAGTCGCCTCGCCCCTAAATTTCGGGCAGAATTATTGCCTCGTGTAATTATCTCCAATCGACCACCCCTCCGACCTGGAATAGCTGCTGCAACTTGAAATCACTTACGTTGCGGCAAATCGCTCGTCGATCGACCATTTACGTAATGTTACTCTTCGCACTATGGCTACTCTCGAGGTTTCAAGCAGCGCACGGAGCGTTCACAGAGCAGCTCACGTTGCGCCCTCTCCCTGCCATCAACCATGTCCTTGTCCGTCTAGAGTCCTCCATTAATGAGACTTCGCGTCCCTCCAGTGGCGCGCCGCTTGTCCCCACCGTCTTGCGTCAGATCCTTGAGAAATACGACGTCGAGTCTCTGCACCTCTCGTTCGCTGTCGGACGATACGTGGAGTGGCGCTATGGATCCTTCCACAGCAGTAATGGCTCTGACTTTGTCCACGTTCCTTTTGGTACGCGGCTCCAGGCAACACTGCGTGGCAATGCCAGCATTTCACAGCGCTGGAAAGGGATCACGTCCCAATTGGGCGGCATCTTCTCGGCATCGCTAAACCAGATGGACGAGACGGTGGTGACGGGATTGCTGCCATCCTCCAGTCCGCTTGAACTCGGCGCCTTCTCCTTGGCCAGTGCTGACCCGGATCACACCTTTCTGCACGGCTCGCTCGCACGTGAGGAGCTCTGCACGGAGAACTTGACGCCGTGGCTTAAGATGCTGCCGTGTCGAGCAATCGCTGGACTCGGATCAATGATTGATCCGATTAACGTGCTGTCTGGGGAGTACTTGTCGCTGTCACTATTTGCTGCGAGATCGCAGGACGGCACGTGGACCCTTCGACAGCATCTCACGACCGTGCTAAATCCCAGTCCGCATAATAGCGAGCATTGGAGTCTTGGCTCGTTGTTCTTCGGAACAGAGCAGGTCGGTGCTGAAGTTCGCGCATGTCCTCTTGCCGACAAGAGCGTTATTCTTACGGAAGACACAAAGGACAAGGAACCGTCGTTTATTATTGAAGTTACAGATCTTCGCGAAAAACCCGTGCTGCTTTCCAGCCCGTGGTTTGACGACTGGAAAACTGCTGTACAAGAAGAAGCCTCTTTGCAAAACAGCGTCATCACGCAACAGGATGTGGTGTCGGTACATCGATTCGTCACCGGGTACGGCCAGGTGCATGGTGGCATCGCCGTGCAGCTCAAGAATAACCACCCGTCACGTGGCATGCTTGTGACGTACCATGATGTTATCCCATGGTACCTTCGTCTCTATTTCCACACCTTTCGGGCGACTATCGGTGGGAGTGAGTCGAAGGCGCAAGAGCTGATTCGAGCGTTTGACTTCGTGCCGGCCGAGTTGCGGAATCGACCCAACCAGTTGCGTATCGTTGCTTTCCTCCCAGCCAATACGATGATTGTGTTCTCACTTCGGATGGAGAAAGCATTCTTGTATCTGTCGAAGCATCCACCCGATGCCAACAGGGGTTTCGATATTGCCCCCGGTGTAGCGACCTTCAGTGCGTCAGAAAATGACTCGGATGACTCGGTCTGTGGCAAGAACGTCGGATTTCCATCCTCCACCACCATATTGTTCACAGAGCCCTTGCTCGTGCCGCTCTCAACGCCTGACTTCAGCATGCCGTACAACGTGATAACAATGACATCGACTGTCGTCGCTTTCTTCGTGGGTACGATGCTGAACACACTACTGCGAAAGGCCCCGCGGCTCCAGCGAATGATGACAAAGTAGCCTGAGCGCAATGGAGGCAAGATGAACTAACACGCAACTTGCGATTCTAAATAGACGCGAGACTGCTCGCGCAAGGTGTCCGTCTTCTGTCAAGACCCCTGTTGAATCTCCCTTCGCTCGAGGCCCCATAAAAATTACTATTACACAAAACCGGTCGGAGCTGCTTTCCGCTATCTTGTCCATTCTAATGTGCAGGGGCTGTTGCAATGTAGTTCCGGCCCGACTCGACAAAGCCACAAGTAAGGCAAAAGAAGGCGCAGAAACTCCACAGTAGAACAATTCGGAATCCAACGCGGTATGTACAGGCAGCATTGCACGAGTCAACACTTGCAAGACCACCGGCACCGGCATCCACGTCTACCACCGGATTGATGATGAAGTCCATGATCAAGCCTGGGATGTAGTTCGACGCTGCATACCCAAAGAGATTGTAGCTGGCATAAGCAACTGAGGATGCTAGTGGACGCAATCGCCGTGGGGCTGCCGATATGACAATGCCGGAGCAGGCTGGAAGAATGCTACCCCCACAGAACAGCATCAGCCATAGGAATACCGCGATGTAGAAGGTAGTGTGGACAAATGACACAGGTAAAGCCACAAGGCAGCCAACACCTCCAAGTACCATGCATACGCGCAGTGCTTGCTTCTGATGGTATGGGCCTGAGTAGCCACCGAACTGATCGATCAGCCAACCGCCAAAGAAGACACCCGTGATGGGTCCAGTGCCGCTTACCAATAAGTACGCCACGTGAATCTCGTATATCGAGTCCTTCGTATTGGTCTCCAAGTATAGCGTCGTCCAGAACTGGATGCCCGCGACCACAAAAAATAAACCCGACAGTCCCATGACAATGTACACGTATACTTTCTGCTGAAGCAGCAGCCGCAAATCGCTCCATCTCGACGACTTTTCGTCTTGTTCGTGCGACTCCGATGATCGCGAACAGTAGCTATTCGAGGTGTTGCCATTTCTCTGGTGACTGATCAAAACACGCATGTCATCACCATACGTCGTGTTTTGCTCAAAAGTTGTATCTCCGTCCTCTTCAGCATCCACAATCACAAAAGAGTGACGACGAGTCGAGCGGAGTCGAACATGCTCCCGAGGCACAAGAAAAATCATGATACAGAGCGGGAGAATAAGCGCAAATTGCGTGAGAAATGGCCAGCGCCAGCAGTAGATACCGTAGCACAACCTCTTGGCTGCATCGTCCATGCCGTCGACAATGTCAGTAGGTTTGCTTGTCTTGACTGCCAGCACTATTTCTGACAGAGTGGATAAGATACCGTGCCCTGATGCCGTATCCGCTTCTGATCCCAGTGAAGCTGACCAAATAGCAACGGAACCGGCAAAGTAGCCTAGCGTAATGCCAACGGGCACTGCACCTTGCAGGTAACTCATCCAGGCACCACGCTTGGCCTTCGGTGCGTAGTCGTGAACCCACAGCGGCGAGTACACACAGCTGAACGCTTGAGACAAGCCGATGAAGCCACGCAGCGAAATGAGGAGTAGCTTGGAGTACCAGGCTGTAGTAGGGGCGCACGCAAAGCCCAGCACAGCGAGGTTATTGACCACGAGCGAGACACCGAGGAGCTGGCGTGGATCGAAGCGGCGAAAGAGTGTGCTGCACCATGGAGACGCGAGTGAGATGGAGATATAGACAACAGCTCCAAGGACCCCCTGCTCCTGTGGACTCAGACGAAAAGTGAGCGTAAACTGCTGCAGTAGCGAGGGCACAGCGCCCGCTTCGAGGTACATGAACACTTGAGTGAGCACCAGAAACTTAAAGAGATAGGCGGACGACGGGACTTGCTGCGACGCGGCGAGCAGTCCCGAGTCCACGGTCCCATAGACAGCGGAGCTCGAGCGGACGCGTGACAAGACGGTGGGTGTCATCTTGAATCCCTGTCGCAGTCTAAAGGTCGTCCGTGAGCCAATCAACTCGGCCCTTGCGTCAGAAATAAGAGACTGGAATCAGATGCGTCGTGGGGCAAGATGCAGCGAGACGTCACTTCTGTCCACTCGATAGTTTACGTCCACACACAACGTGGTTGGTCGTGATACGAGAGCGAGCGTCAATGTGGATACACTGTCCATGCTGCGTGCTTGTGTGCCAGCCGGAGCATGATTACTTGCAGCTGCTTGACTAGACAAGAGAGTGGAAGTCTGCGTGGACGCTGCATATCCTACCTACGTTGGCACGAGGATGCCGTGATACAAAGGACAGTAGTGGCTGGCTGACTGGATCGCTCGCGTTGGTGTCAACCTCGATCCGACCAGGCGCAGCGTCCCAAACGGTATTGACAACACGTCGTGGTCCGAAACTGAAGCGAGCCGCGCTGACTCTGAAACGGCTTATGCAGATGTGGACGTCGTGGTGAACATGCGATGCAAGGTCTAATGAGACCGAGGGTAGTGCCATCGGGAGCAGCAACACACACGATGGACATGAAGCAACACTTCGAGTAACTGTAGGATCAATAGAAGAGAAAGAGAGAGAGAGGGAGACGAACAATGCGTGTGGCGCGTGACCACAGGTCAGCGCACGGGTCCCACTACTCTATTCGTCGTAAATAATCGTACAGTCCAGGAGAGATCACGCGCATGGGGACGCGAGTCGTCGGGTGACGGACGGTACTGGCCGCTTTGGTTGGATGTACCGGGTCGCATAGCGCTTGTGGTGGTCGTTGAGATCAGTGCTTGGCAGCGCGCATGACGCGAGCCTCGTGCTGGCACGCGTTGGCGAGACGCGTCTGTGCGCGTTGGCGCTGGAACAGAATCCAAGCTTCAGTCTCCAGCTCGTCTTCCGTGTCTTCGCCGCCAGAGCCATCGTCGTTCTCGTCCACGAGGCCGCAGGCGTAAAAGTCCCAGAGCGGGTTCACGGGCGCTGTACCGGGGCTAGAGGACGCGGCCACGCGGCGTTGCAATGCACTCAGTCCTTCGACGCTGACCGTTGTCGACATGGCGAAGCTGTGGCTGGAATCAACGACCGCGGCCGCTCGGGCGCGGGGAGGCAAAGGACGCGGCGGCGGCGGCAAAACCACAAATGACCGCCACTCGCTCAAATTTCAAGTCGGCGACGAACGAAAGAAACTGCATAGTTGCAACGTGTCTCACGCAGACGCACGGAGCCAGTGACCGTTCGTCCCATAAAGCGTGCGACTAAAGTACGTCAAAACGGACGCCTGGTTTTGGGGGACGAACGTGCGGACAGCATCATGTCCAAACCTGCAGCTGGCGTTAGCTCCCCATGCGACAAGGAGCAGTCCGGCACTGGTGGCCAATGACTTTTGGTTGCCAACGGATTCGTGCAAAACGATCTACCGGGTCTGGCTTGTTGTTACACATAGAGCAGGTTGTACGAGTCGTCGACTACCCCAACCGGCTCACGACGGATGCTGCCACTGGAAGCCGGTGACACTTCCGTCAACGAGTGGCTGCGGCCGTTGCCACGCTTGCCTTTGCTCATCTTCCGCTGGACACGATCCACGAGCTCGCTCTCGTGCTTCGTGAGCTGCTCGTTGCGTGCGATCCTGACGTCGGCAAACTGGTTTTTGTCCAAATCCAGCGCCATAGTGATAGGCCGCTTGGCATTGGTGCTGCGAGTGTCGTCGTAGTCTTGCTCCCCAACTTGATCTTCGTCGTAAAAAAACTGCTCAGCGTCCAGCACACGTGTGCGCTCAGCGCCCGTCTCGTCGAGCTGCACGAGCTCCTCCATGTGCTGCTGAGCACCGTGATCTGACATGGCTGCGTCTGCCTCGTAGTGGAGCTCCGAGTCGCAAAAGACGCAGCGGCGTCCTCCATTATACTCGATCCTGCCACACCGCAAACAGTTGATAATGAGCGCGTTGTTCAGCAGTTGCGCTGTCGCACCCGTGTTCTTTTTCAATTTCTTGCTGGACTTCAGGCGCGAGTTTACTGCTGTGGGTCGAGGCACCAGTCCGTCTTTCGGGTGATCTCCTGCTGGAGCAGTAGCAGTGGCAGCTTTTGCTCCGGGCGACGGCTCAGTCGAGAAGAGCCGGGTGCTGATGTGCTCCGCCCGCGCCGCCGGAACGCCCAGCAGCTCAATAAGGTACTTGGATGCCTCAAGTTTTGAGTGAAAGGTGTTCGTCACGTAAGCCACGATCTCATCCACTTCTCCAAAGCCCAAAACACTCGTGAGCTCGCGCTTAAGCCATGACTTGGTAGCACTTGCATCCTGCATCGCGAAGGACCTACTAGTACTGCACTTGGATCGAAAAAAAACGTACTGTGGTCTCTTTTTCTAACGGTCTAGAATTCGACATGGCTACGTACGTGTCCGAGTTGAAATGTCCTACTTGCTGGGAGACGACTATGCGAGCAGCAGCAGCAGCAGCGAGAGCGAGAGCGAGGGAGAAACGAGCACAGGGATCCGCGAAAGGAAGACACAAGTGGGAGACGATGCAGATCAAGAGAAGAAGCCCGTCACGCAACGGTTGCCGTCAGCAGACAGCGTCTTGTCCGCAGTGTCCGCGTCCACAGCCTCTTTCCTGCCACCGAATCGCTGTGTCAAGCTCCAGAGCAGTGTCGAGTCGTTCGATTTGACGGCTGAGCAGCGTCCAAGGTGTCAACTGCAAGAGAAAAAGGAGGAGCGTCAGCAGTGGGGGCAAGAAGAGATCGAGTGCGTCGCAGATCGAGGCAGGAACGACCGGAAACGGCTTCGGCCAACGGAGGAACCTGCGACTCGAGAGCCATTTGTGACGCGTGGGAAGAAAGATGCCAAGGAGCGAGTGAAAAACCAACGAGTAAAAGGCCAGGCAGGTATCGGTCCGGATTTCCGAAGCTGGAAGTCAGAGACGGAGATGGCATTGCGCCAACAGTTCGACTGACAGCATCTTTTACACGTACGAACGCGATGCTATGACTGTGACTGCACAGAGTGCGGTGTCGATCTTCAAAACGAGTGCATGACGTTGCTAATTGATCACTGAGGGATACGATGGATCGGTCACGGAACGGCCGTGCGACTCTCGCAGTCGCCGCTATAGCGATTATGGTAGCGTTGAGTGCACGGATACCCTGGTATATGAAAATCATCTCTTCTATCCTTTCGTTCTAGTAGCTAACGCACGGTATTCTACAACATGCATCTTCACCAGACGGCGTAGCTGTATGGCATTATGCACCCGGAGTAGTAGACGCATACTGCAAGTAAATAGACTTGCCATCACGTGACACGGACGTGCCTCCTGGGAAGCGATCACACACACCACCACCGTTGCGTGCTCGCCAAAAGCAAACGTACGAATAGAGATTGCACTTGGTAGGTACGTGGTCCACGACATAGCTGAGGACATCATCTTCATGACCCTGCTGAAACGGGTAGTCAATCCAGTTGAACTTGCTAAGCTTCGGATTGTTGTCCTTCTCGCCGATCATGTGGTTGCAAGTATTGAGGTACACATACGGACGGTGAGTCTGTGGATGCAATTTCCAGTCTGAAACCGCAATCTCCGCTTGATAGTGATGCATGAGTGAGAACCAGTTACCAATGTTCTTCTTCTCCCCCTGTGCCCACTGCTGCTTGCCCCCGTGATCCTGCGAGTAGATGGTAGCCCACGGTACACAAGCGTCGGGGTCCAAATCGACATTTCTGCATACGAAAAAAGGGAAACATAACGATGAATGGTACGTTCAGTATCCACGATAAGGCACTTCTTTCGGCAACCATGTAAGTTAGACGTACCGGAATTCCATGTAGTTGATGTCAGCTGTGCGCTTGTACGTTCGTCGGTTGAAGGTGCGGTAACATAGCGTAGCGAGCGAGTTCTCAACCTCCTCTTTCGTGCGGTTGTAGCTCGACTCACTTGCAAATACAATGCAGAGCTTGCACAAGAGGTGACCAGTCTCGTCGTCGCGCTCGAAGCGGAAAAACGTTTTGACCAAATCGTTGCGATTCTTGATGTCCACGTCCGGCTGAACGAAGATGGGCAGACAGCGCTGCAGCCACGCAAGCTCCTTTTGTGTGGTCTTTGTGTTACAGCCCCCGGAAGATGTCGAGCTGGAGAAGTCTTCGCTGGCAGCAGGCAGGGGCGCTTTTGGAGTCGGACACATAGCTGGAATTTTGATGAGTGACGGGGTTAGTTCTGACTGGATGGGTCTACTGCCACAAAACCTCGACATAGCCTATACGGGGCTAGGTGTATGTGACTTAGAAACCGTATGACGTACTGAATTGATGTAACCGCTCCTAGGGCTGGTGGTACGGCTGTTGAACTGGTCGGGACAAAGCCAGTGCGCGTGAAGTAAGCCCGTGTGAAGTACGTCAAAGTGGTTTCGCGTGTTTACGATGTGCCCCATGCATGCTTGGACCTCATAATCAAATTGACTGCTTCATTTGGTGAGCTGCCCCTGGAATGAGGTCTTCTCCTGGCTTGAAAATGGCATTTTCAGCAGCGCTTGCGAGCTGCGTCTCCTCGGTCAGGTGACTCGTGTGAAAGCTTATAACGATGAACACCCACAAGTGGATCAACATGATGTAGCACAGCATTCCGAGGCGAGCGAATGGGGCCTGCAGAAACACTCGGCCGAGGAAGAGCAGCCAGCGGTCGAGCACGTCTAGTACCGTTAAAACGCGATGGCTGCGCTCTACCACGGGAACCACGCGAGAGATCATGTTGGCCATGCGGTTTGGCCGTGACCGCATGCCATTTCTATCAGTCTTTCCGATAGAGGTCGCCATTTCCACGTCATCAATGCCACCGTGTTGCACCACCCGAGCAAGCTGCTCTTTAGCTTGCTGTACTTGCAACTGCATATCCTGGAAACGGACGTCCATTGTCGTTACACGGCTACGCAACGAGTCAATCGTCTCCTGCTTTTCGATCAATCTGTTCGTCAATCGCTGAATGCGTTGCTCGTCACTTGCAGCCATGGCAACATTGTTCTGGGATGCTAGCCGCTCCACTTGCTCCCTCAATATCTCGTTCTCAATGGACACTACATCGAGCTTTCGTGTCGAGCGCTCCTCTGCAGTCGCAATAACTTGCTCCAGTCGATGGACTTCATCAGTCAGTGCGACGATTTCCTGTTTCTGAATCTCGTTCGTTCTTGACTTGTCATGCAACAACTTCTTCGTTACAATCAGCGTCTGTTGCACCCGTCGGTAGTCGTCATTGATCGCATTCGCACCAAACGGTGCTGAACTAGAGACGGTAGTCACACTAGCACCGTCTATAGATCTTGTTTGAGAACCAGCAGAAGGGGCTGCCCTCGCCTTCGCCAGCTCACGCTCCAAACTGGCCACATTGTTCATGAGCTCGGTGTTGACGCTTTCCAGCTGCGACTGGCGCGAATACATCGCGTTTTTGGACTCGGTGTGCTCGCGCCTCAGTGTGTTCATCGCTGCCAGTGTGTCCTGCAGCTCAGAGCGAAGGGACTGGATCAGCTGCTCGGATTCGTTGCTCGCTGATGCAGCCGAAGTCCACAATGTGTCTTTCGACTCAACTGCATTCACAAGTTCTGCCTTGAGGGAAGCGACCTCACCTGTGTGCTTTGCATTCGCCTCAGAGAGAGCATCTATATCAGCTTTCATCGCACGCACTTGATTGTCCTTCATCTCGAGGGCTCGGACAAACTCCTCCTCATTTAAGTTCTTGTCCTGCTGAACGACTGACAACTGGTTGTAATAAGGCAGATCAGTACGTACGCGGTGTACGGACAATACATTGATGTACTCACCTCGTGCTGCACTCGCAAAATCTTTTCTTTGCACTCCTCTTCCAGTGCAACCAGCTCATTTTCGCAAATCCGCATGCTTCTGTGCATACTGCTCAGTTTCTTCTCTTTCACACGCAGCTCTCTTTTTACTCTCTCGAGCTCCTTATACAATCGATCGTTTTCTCCGTCCATTGTGCTGGAATGCATGCTGCTATTACTGAGAGGGGCTTCCTTACCACTTCCAGATGATACATTCTCCACCTGAATTGAACCTGTACCCCCGACTCCAGTCAATTTACTTCCTGATGTCGATCCAAGAGGTATCATGTCTGTGTGCAATCCAGCATCTGTGGTCGTGCAACTCGAGCTGGATGCGCTACCCTGTACCTACACACCATTAGAAATCTGCTGAGTCTGGATAAATAACCTCCATTAGACTTCAGCCTACCATCATCGCTAATGCTTCCTCCATCTCAGATCGGTTGCTATGTCTCGTCTCTTCTGTACTCAATGCATCATCTTCGGACGGTTGACGAACTCGCAGAATAGTCAGCGGCCTCATGCTTTGTTCTTCTTCTCCATCCTCCTCCTCTTCCCCTGCGTAACATCAGCAGAACAAACGTCAACAAGAGATGCGGGAGGTGTGGAAGCTATCGAGCTTACTTACCCGCTAGCGTGAGAGCTGCCTGTTGGTCAACGGACTCAAGCAGCGAGCCTGCTAATTCCAGTGAAGAGCTTACCCAGTTCATGAAAGTGTAGCAATCGTGTCACTAAATGATTATTGTAAAGTTGGCATCTGGCAATTTAGAGCAATAGTTTTGAGGACATTAAGGCAGGGAAAGCTGACCTCCCACACTTAATCCTCTCCCACACTTAATCGATAAAGAACCTGATTGCATCAAGCAAAGCGGTGAACAAAGCGACGGTCGATATTTCACAACCTTCAAAATTGTTATGTGTCTGCATTGCGGTACAACCTATCTGCACCGACTCGTGGTGTGACGTAGTATGAGTCTGCGCATTGAAGAGGTCGGCTACATGTTAACACGGATCTCAGAAGCATTTCAGCTAAGCTACATGTTAAGCTCATTTGCTGTAAGCTTCAAATGAAGTATGCATATCGATGTTGTTGCTGTAGCTTAGTGACATAACATCCTTACACCCAACGGACTCGCAGGTCGGACGAGGAGTGCAGGGCAAGCAAGATGATGGTAGTGAAATCGTAGTCGTAAACTGTACCAACTCCATGCTTGACAAGAAAGAACATTATTTACGGAACAAAGCTGCTTTCTTTATCTAGTACTTTCGGTCAGTTTAGCATTGCATGTGCAAATCTCTGCGCGGGGAAGACAGGATTACCACTTTCGTAATTTCGAGCCTGATTCTATTAAAGTTGCACATACAGGTCTTCCTCTACTAACTTTTAACCTCAATGGACATATTTCAAATAAGTTAGCAGAGGTTAATTTTATTTGATTTTGGTGGTGTCGTACAAATGAAGTTTAAACCGTTGAAAATACTCTAAACATATTGCAGTATAGCAAGATAAACATAAAAATAATTGCCACATCTGCTGTAGTAAAATTAATAATAGAAGGATCAAAAAGTGAAAACCCCATCCCGAACCGCTCACCCCTCTTTCACCCCTAAACTAAAATCTGGCCAAAAGCAGCAGAATAATAGCTCCGGAGACTATCGACTCAGGTCCTCGTCTTCTGTCTGTAGAACTGGTTCAGGTTGTGCCTCAAGCTCAGAGACACTTATCCATCCTGGTCGTTTGCTAACGTTGTTGTGCTTCGTTAAGAACACGGAGTGATTTTTGGCTGAATCTCTTTGATGGACTGACTAAGTCTTTACAGGAGACGAGAGTGCTCAGCCAGAGCTTACTGACCAAGAGATTTTGAACGCAGTGTAGGAGGAGAAGGCATAGAAAGTGGGAGCTAAAGTAGAGTAGAAGGCAATGCAGACAGATTATCCAAGTGCAAGCGAATTCCCAACTTAGATAGACTTGCACCTTGCGTGATCTGCCCCGTGTCACCCGGCGTTTATTCGTTAAGCTGCTCTGCTGTAACATGGAACTGATCGCCTGTACTGTCACATTACAAGCTACTTACACTGACACAGATTAAGTAGGTGCCTCTGAACTTCACGTACAAAAAGTTCTAGAAGTAAGTGTTATTACACGATAAGAGCAAAAAAGTAGAATTTTGTTTGGTATAGTTACGCTCCTTTGTAAGTACCATTCGGTCTTATTTCAACTATGATTGTATACAAGCATGTATTGCAATCATCTGCTCGCCACTCATTGCGTAATTATGTTGTAGCTAAGCTTTATAGGTTAGTACCATTGCCCTGTATCAAATAGTGAACAGTGCATAACATCTGCATCACATCATTACCTGGTGACATAATACTGTGCGGATATAATGTCTTTCTTCACACATTATTCATGCTTAACATTTACTTTGTGTTATGTAACATGTGACAGAGCAACCTCGTTACATCCGCAGTATAACGGGGTGAGCCCATTACATGTAATTAACCTTGATACTTGTTTTTTAGAATATTATCATAAAGGTTGATAATGTTCGTGAATATTACTATATGGGATAATATTCAGAAACACTCACCGATTAGCTGATATGGGTCGTCGTATCAGCCAGCTCTGGCAGTCCAATCAACGACGGACGCGCGCAATGAGTGGCGAGCAAGACTGTAGTATACACTTTTGTGGATAAACATAATTCAATTAGGACTAAAGCATAGGTACATGTAATAAGGACTTAATTATATTTAGCACAGTTTTACTTTCTACTCCTATTGAACGCGTCGTCCACTAGCTAGCCTTCCTCTATACGTACGGTGTACAGGACGTGACGTGAGGCACTACCTACACTGTCGTCATTGTAGGTGCACTAGTACTGAAGCATTACTATTGGTCAGTGCCCCGTTACACCTGGTAGCACATTCTAGTCCGTTCAAGGACCGCAACCCCTTCACTCAACATGAACAAGTTGCATAATGACGGTGACAGCTTTTAAGCGACGCGTGAAAGCTGCTCCTCTTTGAGTAACATCGATTGGATTGCTGTCGAACAAATAGGTTTGACCGTGGGCGAACATGCCGTCTCTGCCATGCTGTCCACACTGGACAGATATGGGCAGTATGCCGCGGCCGCGAAGTTCATATAACATGAACTTGACGATTCACGGTAGAAAGTAACCTTGCTTTAACAGCAAGGTTCTTAACTGGTGCAGCTGTTGATAGAACATAGGCTCAGCGGTTCGAACTAATGAGACAACAGCAGGCACATGCTGCTGTTACGGGGCAACGCAATCGCGTCGACCCGAAATTTCGATGATAGACATCTAAAATTACATAGTAGTCGAGCAAGACTCCCTGCTGAGATGGTTCTTTGATTTGGACGACGCCATAAGGGCTTGTCACATCGTCGATGAGCAAATGCGACTTGCATTTGCTTAGTTGAACCTGGATGGACGTGCCAAAACCTGGGCACTGGGGCTAAATTTGCACGACCCATATGTGTTTGAGCCGATGGAGGACTTCAAGACTCGGCTCAGACAAACTTTTGAACCACCAAGGCCTGAGTTTAGGGCTTCATCAGAGCTCTTGAAACTCAACCAGGGTAAGCGTGATTTGCACACTTACGCCCAACACAAACGATTCCTTGCAAGTTGTATCACGGCCAATCCGGTTCATGAACACACATTGATCACTGTGTTTATGCAGGATCTTGCTGATGGTCCTGTCAAGACTCAACTGTTCCTTTTGGAACTGGATACGCTAGAACAAGCGATATCAGTTGCAGAACAGGAAGAGTTTAGATTGAGACAGGCTAATGCTAGTTCAGGTTCATAAAAGTTTCTATGACGACAAGCAGTCGAAGGTTCAGAACTTATGGACCTCAGTTGTGTTAAGAGCGAGATACCTTGCTCTTCATCCAACAAGAGATTGTATTTCTGCAATCGCTGTCAGAAGTTAGTACTCTACACTCACGAGTGTAGCGCCCTACGCCCAGTGTCTCGAAACAATGAGCAAACTATTCGACTATTTGTCAAGGAGGGTAGCGTCGTGTGTCCAACGTTGTTGCAAAATCGCAACAGCGTAGCGGACCGAAAAAAAAGGTCAGGATCAGTAGGAGCGGAGCGCCCTGTTGATCCAGCAAGCTCAAGAGAATTTACAAATCTCCTGATGAAAGTTTCTCCAGACTTACAATCAATTTGTGTCTCTGCATTTGGTGATGAGGTACGCCTCATCACCTCGAAGTTGAAAAGGGACAGAAGATTTGTCACTACGTGCCCTAGTAGAATGTAGGCCGTCAAACAAATTGCTAGTATATGGTAGGCTCAGTTTTGTTGAGTGCGATACCCCTCCGACGAGGATGACAATGCGCCTAGCAATAGACGCATCGATAACTTTCAATTATTTTTTGGTGGTATTTCATTACACGCTAGAAGATTTGCAGTCCAATGACGATTTCATCGTACTTGATTTGGATGACAAGTTTGATGTAATTCTAGTTTTGCCTTGTTTCAAACTTACGATCTAAGGGTCGGCTAGCAGCATTGAACCGTGGAGATGCCTGCCACTTGTTCATCAGGCGGACATCTGATGAACGCAGTGAAGCTTCCACAAGCGTGTTGGTGTACTGCAAGTGAGGCCGTCGCACTCACTTGCGGTAAGGTCGCTAGTAAGACTGCTCAAGATCACATTGTGACAACCAATCACACTGTAGAGTGAGCTGCCGGCGTCTGTGCGGATGCACAGGCAGCGCCGAAGGTCCACCACTCAAAGTAGTCGAGTGGATCGGATAATGAGCATACGCCTAGCGGACGACATCCAAGGAAGAGTAAACTGGTTGTTTACCCTGGGTAACACTATGGTCCTATATCGGCTGGGGATCAGATAGTAGAGGACCTAGCTGTGGTAGCGCAACTACAGCTAGTAGACGCTAGAGAAATAAGTCCCCATGTGCTAGAGGAATAACTTCCTCGAGCAGCTATTGATAAGGTAGCAAGACCTCATTAACCTAAGGGAATAAGTCTCCATCAGCCTGTAGAAAGGGTTCACATAATGAATCCGAGACGTTGAATGTCTTGGTTAATGACGGGTCAAGTGTAGGCACTTATACACTTGATCTGATTGCGCCTCCGAAGTTGACTTTGGAGATCACACAACTGCAAACTCTAGAGCCGAAACGGTTCTTGCGAGAATTGCGTAGCTTCAAAGTCAAGCAGATCTGTGTTCTCCTCACGGATGACGATAACGTGACGGACATCTGGTTGGCAGTTGTATTTACCGGGAACAAATGGGCTCTTAGCAGATCATCGATGGACGAAGGTGTTCTCGATGAGAAGACTCGGATTGAGCGATACACGTCTCAATCTTGGCAGTTACTTCAGTCAAATCCTTTACACAAGGATTTGATCAAATTCAAGGACGTGCTATCTGAATTTGTGACATGCGAGTTACCCAAGGACAGATGCATTCGACGAGAGGTTGAGCTTGAAACGGGCTTGAAGCACTGTGTCATGAAGCAGTGTTCACTGCTTCGTGAACAATTAATAGCGAGCGCACTGTGTCATGAAGCAGTGTTCACTGCTTCATGAACAATTAATAGCGATAAAGGAGGTCTTAGCCGATCGCTTTGCAGCGGGACGTGCGAGAAAATCAATACCCCCTCACAGAATTGACCTTTTGTGTGCGAAAGACCACAGGGAATTGCGGATAGTGCACGCATACAACAAGTTGGATGCTGCAACGGTACCAGCTCAGACGCCGATACTGATTAAGGACGTATTAAAAGATGGTATATCAAAAAGGATCATCTTCTCGTCCAAGGATACGGTGGATGGATTCTATTAGATTCGAATGATTGAACGGAGCATTCCGTACGCAGCAGTGAGCACCCTCAATGGTATGCTTTGGAAATTGCTAGTGATGCCACCGGAGCTGATTAACTCCTCTGCAACGTTCAACATATGTGTAAGCAATATGTTGAGAACGGTGCGAGATTTTTCGCACCGAGCTTCTTAGACGATGTCTTCGTCCATAGCCAGGCTATGGGCAGAAGACGGACATAGTAGCTCATGGAACACACGTTCTTCAGGTTCTTACACTTATGCGCAAGTATAAGCTGTATTTTCAGTCTCAAGAAGTGTATATTAGCTGCTAGCAAATGACACTTCTTAAGTGCATTTAGGTAAACACGGCGTGCTTCCTGATCGCATGAGATCAAGATGATCACCGGCTGGCCTGTTCCAGTCGATGTCAATGGACTTGCAAATTTCCTTCGTCTAGCGGCATGCTTACACAAGTACTCGCGCAACTACGCCAAGATGATTGTATCTCTCTCGTCTTTTAAAAGAACGGGAAGTGTTCATAAAACGCTGGTTGCCAGCGTTACTTTAAGGCATTATGCAGAGCTTGATGCAATCGCCCATCTTGGCGTTCGCAGATTATACCATTCCACGTGGTCCTTGACGTCAGAGATTTCGTAATCAGCTGTGCGTTAATGTAGTACGATAGAGACGATGCAGAGCGTGACGCCTACTATCAGTCGTGTCAGATGCAAGAAGCTGAGCATAATAATCCGGTGCAAGACCAGGAAATCCTTGCCATGATTTACGCACTGGCAAACTTTCGCTTCTATCTCCTAGGGGATAGGCCGTTTGTAAGCTATACGGACCATGTGTCATTACGCATGGCCGTAAACAGTCCACACCTCTCGCAAAGGATGGCGAGGTGGCTGTCCGTCTTTGCGGAGTACATTTTCTCCGTGGAGTACAAACCCGGAAGACTTATATGTTAGAGGATGTGTTTTTGCGCATACTCGGCTCCGGGTCGGCTGCGCCGTCTAGCAGTGGGGTTGAAATCACTGTTGCAACATTAGTCACTAGTGTTCCGTCGTCAACATCGCTTGACGACATCAAAGTCCTGAGCAGAAGATAAGGCTCTTCTGCTACTGTCAGGTCATCTGGTGACTACATCTCATAAATCTCTCAAGGAAATTACCGGCCTTGCCTCTGTGGATCAATACACAACACACAACGGATTGCGATACTACACAGCCGTTGCCGGCGACATACCTCGTATTGTCGTCCCCACCCACACCGATTTGCGCCTGCGCATCTTGTATGGGTGTCATGATGCACCATTCAGTGGGCATCTTGGACATGAGAAAGATTACCTCACGGTAAGTCGCGACTATTACTGTCTCCACCAGTTTCAGTTAGTGCGCATTACATTAATGTTTGCGAGTTGTGCCAACGAGTAAAGCTCGTTACTTCTTCCCGTGCACAACCACGGCATCCACCTATTCCGGCAGAGTGATGACAGTCCGTTTCGATGGACTTTGTCGTTGGTTTTCGCGAAGAAGGTAACAAGAATAATGGTACTCTTGTGTTTGTTCATCGCTTCATCAAGATGGTGTATCTTGATGCCCTTCGGGAGTCAATTAAAGCACAGAGCTGCGCCCGTGTCTTCATTCACACGTTATTCCGACTTCTCGGTCTGTCCTGTGAACAAGGCTTTGATAGAGACCCTCGATTCACGGCAGCGTTTTGGCAATCCGTGTTCTAGTCCTCGGAACACGTCTGAAAATGTATACTTCTGACTATCCTGTGACAGATGGTCAGACAGAACGCGTCAAATGCGTCCTCGGAGAGATACTTCCAATATTTATCAGATTAGCTCAGCCTTTTGCCGATGTTACAGTTTGCCATCAACACCTTCGTGCATGCGTCGACAATGAATACACCGTTCTTCGTGAATCGCTTACGCCATCCAAGCCAGCATACCCATTTAAAGTGTGACTCTGATAGATTCTCGTGAGCAAAAACTGTCCTGGCTCTTGCTCATCACGTGTCAAAGTACTCGACGACGCGAACGTTGCCGATGTCGGTCAAATCGACATCGAAGAAGATAACATCAGCAATAGTGACGACACAATTGCTGACCCAGACGAGAACGACGATGCTGGTACATTCAGCATCGCTAATGACTATGCCAGCAAGGGGATGACAGCCTCGCCGAAGAATAGAGACAGCTCTTAGCAGTTTGCACCAAGCGCAATGATGTGAACACAACAGAGTCAGCAAATAACTCTTTGCCGACTCGAAAAGTAGTGGTCCGTTTTGTGCAAATCTATAGCGCTAACGCGGTGGGCAGGCAGAAATACACACTGAAAAACATGGAAGAGTAAACGTTCTTCTACTTAATGTTGGAGACTTAATCCTAATGTCTACAATAAATTAATCCAAGCACGTGTTAACTAATGTGGGTAGTAGAAAACTACTGCCCAAGTACATCGGGTTGTTTTGTGTAATACACCGCAAATGCATTGCATACACGATCGAATTACCGTGCAGGATGCGCACAAATCCTACATTAATGGCGGCCGTATCCACTTTTAATATCAGCACTACTTCTCTTCTTTGGGCGAATGCACCGACCACGCTCAAGACTATCCTGGAATTTCTTTGGTCTCAAGCCAGTTTTTCAATTTGGCTCTGTAGTGCCGTATGTTAACAATGAATGTCAGACACTTCGCTGCGAAAGTATTGAATCCTCTGCTCGTTTTACAATTGGTGGAATGCGAACTCCTCTTAATCATCATATCGATGAAGGCGGAGGCGTTGCACCCACGAATCCGAAGAGAGACGATCCTGTCTCTCTTGATTGGTTCGATTACACAAATCGTGTACACGTTGCTAAATGCTATGTAGCTCTGTCTACACCTCCAAAGGGTTATTTGAAGTAGATCTTCCCGCCCCCACCACAGCCGTTGGTAGACTCGTACGGTGATCAACGCTTTCACGTAGAGCATTTCTTGAACCGCCATGACGTGAAGGGGCATCAAACGAGTTATCTTGTTCGCTGGCGCGTCTATCCGTCGTCGCACGACTGCTGGGACCCTTGCGCTCAGCATATGGTGAACGTTGAGGGTCTTGTCCATCAGTACGACGAGACAAATCCGATGCCTTAAAAGATCCATCGGAGAACACGCGATAATGGCGCTGGTAATCATATTGCAGGTTAGCAATTGCATCGCGGATTTGAGAAGAAATGTGCACCCTACCTTAGGGTGAAGAAAGGGAGTACAAAACCCTTTGGTTTTCGTTGCGTGCTGTCAAAAAAAACCTGGACATGGGTCGTCCCATGTCAGGCATGGGACTTCTGCCTCACGAAACAGATGGTGCGACCTGATTTTTACTCCAGTTCAGGTTCGTTTATCAAACCTGGCACGAGCTCCGTCAAGTTTTCGAAGCCAGGCACCACGCCCAGAGTGCTGTACATTGAGTTTTAATGCGATCCAAGACTGCAGCAACGACATGATGCTTTAAGAAAATTACCATAACAGGCCTCTTCAGCTCGAAAATCGCTCGCGCTGATGTCGATGCTGTGTAACAGCCTTGCGTCGAAAAATGGTATTCGATGATGAAGGCTTGTCTCGCCTGAAAAGTCGTTCAAAAGCCTTTTTGGTAATACACACCGATGGTGATCAGAGGAAAGACGCAGCACATGTCGTCGAGAGCCTCCTGAGTGGTACCAACGGAAGCCTTGGTACCACTACAACCGTGATCACGACGTTGCAGCACATCCCCCCATTATCCAGGAAGCAAACGCGCAGTAGCAGGTGTAAAAGATGATTCAGAATACCTGAACTCTAAACTAAACAGTCTCTTGTAGTGAACATGAGCCTTAATAACCGCTTAAGTCTTATTCATAGGCTCGTTATCGGTGGACCTTTAAGAATCGGGCGACCTAGGCGTCTTCGTCGATTCGGATCCACCGTCCGAATCTCCAGAATAGATGAGTTCCACTTGGAAACCGTTATCATCATTAGCACGTAGTGGCACACCACTTGCCTCTGCAGCAAATGATGCTGCAGGAAGAGTCTAAGCGGCAGCAGACACAGCCCCATCTACCGCGAGAGGCTGGGCACCGTCAAGAGCAGCTGCTTTAACTCGCGCAGTTGCCTTCTCAGCAGCTTCCGCCGCGCATTGCATGGAGTTTTTCACCATGCGATGAATAGCCACATAATTAGGGGATCGGACCCGAACAAGTACTCTCTGTCTCTGATGTGGTCTAAAGGTGACCACATCAACACGATGGCGAATGAGTGACTATTGTTTAAAGGGGGTTTATGTAATCGGCTGATCCTGCCACATGTAATTAACCTTGATACTTGTTTTTTAGAATATTATCATAAAGGTTGATAAGATTCTTGAATATTACTATATGGGGTAATATTCAGAAACACTCACCGATTAGCTGATATGGGCCGTCAAATCAGCCAACTCTGGCAGTCCAATCAACAACGGACGCACGCAATGAGTGGCGAGTAAGACTGTAGTATACACTTTTGTGGATACATATAATTCAATTAGGACTAAAGCATAGGTACATGTAATAAGGACTTAATTGTATTTAGCACAGTTTTACTTTCCACTCCAATATAGCGCTTCGTCCACTAGCTAGCCTTCCTCTACACGTACGGTGTACGTGACGTGACGTGACGCGCGGCACTACACATAGTGTTGTCATTGTAGGTGCACTAGTACTAAAGAAGTATCATTGACCATTGACCCATTACACCGAGGTTGTTTAACGCGTTAGATAGGCCACGCAAAATGAGTCTACGAATCTTCCCGACCTCCTTGTCATTGCGGAGAAGGAACTAAGTTGTCGAAGTGATGTTGAATATAAAGCCGGCAAACCAGTGTGAGACGTCATGTCGATGCATACACTTAATCCGTTCTCGAACGTAGGGGTTCCGCATGTGCTAATTGCGCTACACGAGACACCTGGCATGGGATGAGCGATCGTCACGAACCCTCTTGATGAGCAATAAGAGCAGATGATCCAACAACGGGAGATATCTCAGCGCAGATCTCTTATCATGGCGACAGCAGAAAGTCATATTCACTGTGTGTTTACCCCTCTCAGTTTGGAGAACCTTCCTCAACAGACTGTGGACCAACTTTTGGCATTGTGGATCATTTCCTCGGCAGCCGCTAGGGCTGAAGAGTTCAAAGTGGGAAGGGTATTGTGTGGTAGATACCTGTTGCCAAATGTTGTGAATATAAGTTAATAAAATGCAAGTCTTTTAAGCAAGCCAATAATGTACCAGCTCCAACCATTAGGGGTGTCCTCGTACTCCTAGACTTATGATAGTTGGCATCTAATAGATACAATAAATTTATTTGCCGAGTTTATAAAGCTCGAAGCCCAAGCAGCATAAATGATTTAAGATAAAGCGCCTACAAGTCTTACGTGTGTCTCGAACGTAAACTTCATCATGCTTCAACAAATTTAGGACCAAAGCCCAGTCGCGGGCGATATTCTGCACGCTTTTAGCTGCGTCTGTGTCAATAGCTGCTAAATAAACCTAGCTTTGGCCGTGGAACCGCCTTGATTCCCTAAATGGGAAGAAGAGCGCGGGGTCGCAAGCTGACCCCGACCATGGTGCTCAAAAACATCTACTGCATATAGGCGATCTTGCCGAAGGGCATCTTGTTCACTATCAGTTATCAGAATCAGCATAACCTTGCCACATCACCAGATAACCCTATCGGACATGACGATGACGTCCTTTTTTATTCTCAACAAATGAATGTGAAGGTTTCTTGCGCTTCTTGCAACGCAGGAGGGGGCAGATGTGTCATGTGCACCATACGAGATTTTGTTTCATGACTTAAACAGTCTTTGCAAGACTTTAATTCCAGAACCAGCGTACGTTTGACGCAGTTCAATCCCGTCTGTTGACGTTTGAGACGACTCAGACGCACAAGAAGGCGCAGCTTGACCTCCTGATTCGGATGCAGCAACCTGTGGTAAAGCCAACTTTTCCGGCACGAGCGTATCATAATTAACCTGGGATCAATCCCAATGCGTACTGAGAGGCCAATGTAATATACAAGGTGAGCACGAAATTCGCGCGGTAAGATGAGGGTATACGTAAGACCATTCTTGGCCACGTCCGGGAATGGTATTATGACGCGATGATGCAGCTTCGTCCAAAACACCGCGGACACTACATATGTAAGTTTGTTCTTAGCGTTAAGTAAGACTTGGTCGGTAACCGCTCACTTCTATGCAGATTATGTCTTTGGCATCCGCTTGTTCCATCTTTTTGTCTTGGCTATCAGTCGTTGCGTCACGCACATGTCTTAAGAGATTTAATCGCGCTGTTAAGTACTTGCTTACCTGTTTTCATACAGCAGCAGGGCTAACATTAGCAAGCTGATAGGCCACTCATTCCTAACACTCACCCCTCATCAAGCCCTACACCAAGAAGCGGGAGCAATAACGGAACGCGGAAGAGGGTGAGACCGTTCACGTAGAACGGAGCATATCCCGTTTTGTTATGGACGGCATTGTTCATTGCAAGCTCGACGATAAAGAGAATATGGTACCAACGCCGAGACGTATCAGCGCAGAAGCTACGTAGGTCATCTTCGAGGACAGGATTAACGCGCTAAGTACGAAAATCGGTCTGCAGATGATCAGCTGTAGACATAAATTGTCTGTTGCCGAGCACCTTGAAGATGGACTTCCAAAATTTACCTGTGGAGCGAGAGTCTCTGTCAGAGACATGGCCGGTGGCAGACCGTGTTGACGAAACACGCGATCAATGAAACTCAAATATGTACCTTCACAATCATTTTAATTCATCACAGCCGCTTAGTGAACCATTTGGACCACGTTCGACAAAAACACAACTCTTTTGTTGCATTCCGAATCCTTTAGGAGGCCAAAACAAAGTCCATACTGATTGACTTCCAGCCCATAAGGTGTTTAAGAACTAGCCAGTGCGCGGTCACACTTGCCGAGGTTTTGACCCGCTGGCACGTCTCACATATGCGCACATTAAGGCTTAGCTATTAATAGAGTTTGGGCCAATAACAACCCTGGATAACTAAGCCTAATGTATTCTCACAAGCTGTACAAATTTTGAGTTTCATTGATCGCGTGTTTCGGTCTGCCACCGGCCATGTCTCTGACAGAGACTCTCGCTCCACAGGTAAATTTTGGAAGTCCATCTTCAAGGTGCTCGGCAACAGACAATTTATGTCTACAGCTGATCATCTGCAGACCGATTTTCGTACTTAGCGCGTTAATCCTGTCCTCGAAGATGACCTACGTAGCTTCTGCGCTGATACGTCTCGGCGTTGGTACCATATTCTCTTTATCGTCGAGCTTGCAATGAACAATGCCGTCCATAACAAAACGGGATATGCTCCGTTCTACGTGAACGTTCTCACCCTCTTCCGCGTTCCGTTATTGCTCCCGCTTCTTGGTGTAGGGCTTGATGAGGGGTGAGTGTTAGGAATGAGTGGCCTATCAGCTTGCTAATGTTAGCCCTGCTGCTATATGAAAACAGGTAAGCAAGTTCCTAACAGCGCGATTAAATCTCTTAAGACATGTGCGTGACGCAACGACTGATAGCCAAGATAAAAAGATGGAACAAGCGGATGCCAAAGGCATAATCTGTGTTAAAGCAAGACGTTACCCACCAAATCATACTTAACGCTAAGAACACACTTACACATGTAGTGTCTGCGGTGTTTTGGACGAAGCTGCGTCCTCGCGTCATAGGTGTACGCAGTGTTTGTACTGTAGCACAACAAGCCGCTGTCGGCAGAATATCAATTTAGCCTCGCACGCGAACGTAACGATATTTTCGTTTCCGAGTCGTTAAACTCATTGGTTTCAAGGTCACGTTGTAAAGATACACTATATCTATCTTTGACATTCGATGCATGATTAGGTAAGTAATTTACGATCTAAAAAATCGTATCATGAGCTAGCGCATAGTCAGAACGTCGTGACAGTGCATAAATTAACGTTTTCGCCTCCCCGGCTTACTTTTCGCCTCTAATTACATTTTGCAATAAATAAAAGCCAAAAATTCATTCTCTGCGAGATGAAAGGCGATCTGTTTGCTGTGCGTACAGACGCACAATCGATATAGACTACGAGCGGCTTAAAGCCAGGCAGAAATATTCTAAATTCGAAAAAATTATACTTCACGGCAATTAGTTCATTGTCGCTAGCTAAATAGTTCTTTTTAGCAGGTTTAAACTGAAGGTATTTGAAAGGGATGACATGCTCGCGTCCTTGAACATACGTTTGTAACAGGGCACACAGCCAGCGTCAACATTCGAAGCGCTACGGACCACAATGCAAGGCCGATCTGAATTTAGAAAAGCCAAAATTGGGGTATGAGGGGTACCCTCCTTTTCTTCGGTGCTAGTACAGCACCACTTTACATCCTTTCTAAGAAGATCTTATAATGGTCAAGCCATATCAGCGCAATAATGCCTATACTTGTGCAAGTAATTGGTAAGGACAAGCCACTTGCGCAGATCCTTCTGATTCTTTGGGAATTGACAGTTCAGTATGGCCTTCACCTTTGCGGGATTTGCCCAAAGACCTCGCTTCCCAAGGGAGCATCCAAAAATGAGATCTCTTCCACACTTAAGATACGTTTTTACGCATTAGCGATCATATATCTGTGGTTATACACTCAAGCAAAGCTCGTAAGTTGGCGATGTGTCTATTTACATTTGACCGACCCTGTTCCGCTCGGCTACGGAAAATGTGTCCTTACAACAGTTTGTGCATAAGCACGATGATGGAGGAATTGAGTCACCAGACGAAACGTTTAAACCTAGCCCGCGTATTGAGAAGCCCTTGAGGCATACCTAGCCACTACCAAAGCTTAAATCGTGAAGTACAAATCGCTGTGAGCGAGATATCACTTACTTGCATGAGCAGTTGATACCATCTATCGACTTGGTCGAGTGCAATGTACCTTGTACATCCTGACATTTTGTTCCGAAGAACGTCTTTTTCGAGAAGCGGTGTTTGTTCCAGTGTAGTGGCCACATAAGGCTTATTATAAGCATGCGCAATTGTCACGTACCATTGGGCTTTTTGACACAAAATGTCGGTGCGGAATTAGGAGACCTCTTTTTCGAACGGTTCCCGTCGCGTGCTTAGCGTTAAAAAATGTCATTGACCTTACAAAGTTTTTTTGGAAAAGGCCGCTGCCGTGAACCAAATTTTTTGGTTTCAGAAACCAAATAAATTTCATGATGTACGCCTCTATCGGGAGGTAATGCAGACGGCGGATTATAAAATGCCACATCTTTTATCTACTTCATCACAGATAGTAGGTATCTGAAGATTTTTTTTTCATAAATGGATGATCCACCAAGTGCCGCCTATTTCATATCAAGTAACGTCTCTTTCAAGAGAGACGAAAAATTCAACTCATTATCGGGTCTAATGACGACCCTTTCGGATAAGTCGCCTTCCTTTGAGGCATATATGAACTCAAATACAGACATTTTTTCTAGATCTAACAGATCATTTAGAGATGTGAATACCGCAAGGCCAACTAAACCATCCACGCGACCTTTCACTCTTTTGACAAATTCATACAGCCGATCGCTAGTATCGCTAATCAAAATTACATACACCTTATGTCTCGCAGCAGACATGTGGAGTCGCTGCCGTCTCTGCAAAGAAATTGAACATCTCAATGAGGACGAAACATTTGATCCAACAAGGCGATTACATTTTTCTGCCTTAGCTTGATCTATACAAAAGCTGATTTTATTACCAACATTTAGTGCAGAGATAAGTAACTTGCAATGTTCGCCCGGAAAGTTATCCGCCACTAAACATGCATCAGTGGAGCCATATTCTTGATACCGGGGTGTTTTTCCAACAACATCATTACCAACATTCAGTAAGGCGCTATTGCAGCTGCCTTTACTCTGTGGATGTTTAGTCGCCACTGCGCATACAATTGTAAGAGATCACACCCTAAATGACTCAATTAATTGTCATCAGTGTTACCAGCATTCAGTGGTTTATTGTAACAACAAGTGCCACTTGACGGAGCCGTTTCACTATTGATATTGACATCACGATCAAATAACTCAGAAATTCCATTTAACAGCACACTAGCTGACTATTTTAGTGGCTAGCCCCAATAGCTCTTTGTTGTCTAACAAAGGTGAGTTCATGACTTTCGAAAGCTTTACTCGAAACATTACGCATTGCTACTAATGCCTTGGATGTCCAATCAAATTATGGATCATGGCTTTCCAGCCAGAGCATCCCTATAATAAGATTGTATCTCGAGTCGATATCCAGGACAAGACAACGATCATTACTATCAAAGTCTAAAACCTTTTCACCTAAGCTTAAAGTAACTCAATTTACGGTAAAACGGGTCCCAATTGCTAGACGCACCGTGATAAATTCGACTTCCTGCGCTTTCAGCGCCTCAGCATATCGCTGACTCTCATCAATGAAACGTCGTTTGAAATAGTTCAACGGTGCCCCAGAGTCAGTCAAAATTTACCAAGGCTTGTTTAAGCCCTTAATTGCTCCCAAGGCGACCAGAAAATATGACTTGTAGCCACGCTTTGTGGTACCGTCCACGAGGTCGTTTGGGGCGAAGCCCAGCTCAAATTTACCTCCTAGAGCCTCTACCAAGTCTAGTTAATCCCAATTAGAACGCCCTGCGCCAACAGGGAGTAGTTAGTTATCATGCGTTGTACCATGTTCTGGTTTGGAACGGTATTACGGCTCTGTCTATTCTATCTAGGTTTACGCAGTGGAAATTTAAAGCGAAAATAACTTGTGCTTTACACGTGTAATATCTATGGAAGTTTACGTTTCTGTTCCACAGCCTGTATCTCGAATGATTGATAAACCGGAAGATTGAGATCTATGGAATCAGTCATATTTAACAATTGTTGGGCACGCCCATATTTACCGTAGAGATCCGCTATAAAAAAAACTCGGATGTGCACAGCCTCCCCAAAGGCTGAGGTATGCTCATAAAATTTGGTCCGAGCAACCCTTTAAGCATGGAACTTCCATGAAATTAGTCTCACAAATTCTTTTAGGAAAGGAATCCAACTGCATAGCAGCTACAACAGTTCTTAACGCTCGGACATTATCCGATACCTCCTTCCCTTGTCGGTGGGACAGGGCGAAGAAGCGTGGACGCACTCGATTAGTCTGATAAGACGGTGCAAGCATGCGAGACATCTATCGTTTAATCATACCCACATGGGGAAAGTGGCGTCCACATACGCATCACTTGTCATATTCCATTCTCTGGCTCTGCTGCTGTGATTAGTAATGTGTAGGCTAATGCCCTTTTGCTCGGTTTGAAGCATAACGGCTCTCATCGCCATCTCGACCTCGTGATAAGGGGCTTCACCTATCTCTTCAAATGTCTTTACGCTCAGAACGAGCGGGCAAGCCTCAGGCTTCTTATAAAGTAAAGAAGATGTCAAATGTCGGCGTAGACGGCCTTCCGACTGTAACGGGGCTAGAACAACCCTTACTTAGCTTACACTATTCTACGCTTTGAGGAATCCTCAAAGCCTAAGTCTTAGTTATCAAGCACTTTTTACTCTGTTTTATATTTTGTCTTTTGATCATTCTAAGTACGATTGGTTCCTTTGGACTCATGGGAACCACTCAATCTACGTGCCTATATCTTACTAGCTAATAATGGTGCTGAGCCCATTAAACCAGCTAAAATATACGACGTGCTACTTTCGCTACTTCGAAAGTAACACCCCAACTTAAGTAACACGTAAACTTAATCGAAACTACTTATACAACGGGGTGGCCCATTACATCGCCCCCTTCTCAAGACAGCACTCAAGAACCGTGAGTGCTCAACCACAAGACCCAACGGACGCACAAGCCAAACGATGACTGAAGACGCATACGACAACACCACAGCACTCCCACGCACTGTCAGCGGGAGTTCAATTGACCACGTGATGGATCAGCACCTGATCCCTTGGGCGCTGTACGACTTGTACGGAGCTCGAGCTCCGGACTATCTTGAGACGATGCAGAATTACTTTCGGCGTTTCCGTGGATTGCGTGGGTAGAGTCTTGATGGTATCTCGTACGTCAATCCAGCGGTCTTGGTGTGCATTCATCCGACGGTGGAACCGGATGCTCGAAGACGGAAGCAAATTTCAGCAGTGGCTTGCCAACCGCGAAGCTATTCACGCCGATCACTCAATCGGGGTACTGCGCGAGAAGATATGCAAGAATGCGTGGAGCGTAGATCGACTCTGCTACGTTCACGTGCACGAATTTTGTTACTCCTGTGACTCGATGCCTCGTCCAACTCGCGAAACTTGGCAACGACACGTCGCTGAGTATCCACTCAGCGAATATGAACAGCTTTGGATTGGACGGTATGAGCGCAGTTTGGTGGAGCTCAAGACCGCGGTTAATCGTGGCGCATCACGCTCGCGACACCACTCGCGTTCTCGAAATCGTGGTGCCACGCCACGACGTTCTCATTCGCGTGGTCGTGGCGATACACGTTCGATACGACGTTCTCGTCGTCGTTCTTCATCTCGTCGTCGCGGTGACGTTTTACCACGACGACCTCGCAATCGCTCTTGGTCTCGTAGCCGTGGTGACGCTTCACCACGACACATTTGGCGTTCGTCTCGTTCTAGCTCCCCGCGAGAACACTCAGGTCGTCGACCAAATCTGAACCAAGCGTATGCACGGACTCGTAAGCCCGAAAGACGTCTGGAACGACTCGAAGAAGCGAAGAGCGCGGCTCCCACGTATCCTGCTCGGGTGGAAACCCGAGCCAACGTACACGATACTTGCGCGCGCATGAAGTCGCGACGATGTCGTTTCGCGACGAGGGTCCTCGTGACTCGATAAACGTTCCAAGATTCAGCGCTTCTGACCTTTCGCTTCCACAAGCAGTGGTGCGCCCTCGCGAAGGTACTGCTGGCGTCCTGGTTTCCCCAGGAAGATGAAGACTCGGCTCTGAACAAGGCTGTCGATGCCCAGCTGGAAGCTGAAGCTGCCCTTGATCGAGCTGCGCGGGGTGAGAGAACAGCGAGCGAGACTCGGCAGTCGAACCGCAAGGTGCTTAAACGGATGCGGAACAAGGAACGCCAGGTTCTTGGGCGCTCGCAGGCTGGGACGCAGTCGCGTCCGATGTCACTGGCGAGTCGAGCAAGGCGAGAGGGAAGGTCTACCTATGAGCCTTTGAATCCGAGGACGGAGCCATTCCGTGAAGCGAAGCTGGACTATACTCCTTGAGACTCCTGACGTAAATAGTTGGGTGAAGTCGAAGTGACGGAAGGATGTCCAGCGTGTACGCGTCGCCGATCGCCTTGAGTACCGTAAATGGTCCCATGAAACGTGGCGCGAGTTTGCTTGCACCGAGTTCGGTTACTGCTGAATCTCGTAGGCCTTCAGTAGATGTAAATACACGATCAGTCTTCTTGGATGTACTCGTGTTCTTTCTGCCCCTTGTGTCTGCTTTCGCTTTCTGTTTATCCACTGCAGATCGAAGAGTATTGCTTACAAACCTCGTGATGGATTGACGTTGGAGTATAAACTCTGACACAGCCATGTCATCAATTGGTCGCGCCGATTCAATCGGCGCGTAGTTGGCTTGAGATCATCGCATACCCGAAGAAGGGTCAATTAGCGTTTGTGCAGTCCATTGAGCTAGCGGGGAAGCCACGTCACGTGGCGTCAAAACAGAAGGCTCAACCTTGGATTGGGTGACAACACTCGCGCTCAGAATTATGTGAGCTGCACTCGATCGTTGTTTACCAATATCACCCCCCGCCAGAGTGAAGCCACGTAGAGCCGTGGTTTAAATCACGGCAAAAAGAGTAGGTACACGATGGTGACGGGCCGAATTTGCAAAAAATGGCGTCAACCCCGTTAACGCGTGAACCGCGTTGTTGAGTGCAAAATCCGCGAGTGGCGAAAATTCACTCCAACGCTTGAAGCAAGTTGCGTGACTTCTAAGAACATCTTCGAGGACCCGGTTAACCCTCTCTGTTTGCCCAACCGTTTTCGGATGGGCCGCCTGTCGACCTTTGCAGCTTTTTGCCAAGGAACTCGAACAATGACGTCCAAAAAGAAGATGTTAGACGAGGACCACGGTCCGAGACAATGTTGTCTGGTAGACCGTGATGGCGAAACACAGTGTCAATGAAGTGCACCAAGGTCTCAGCCGCGGTGATCGCTGCATCAACAGCCACCAGATGCGTCATTTTGCTGAATCTGTCCACAAAGACCAGAATACCCGTTCGAACTTGGCATTTTGCTGAATCTGTCCACAAAGATTATAATAAACGTTCAATCTTGGCCACCGGGTGCAAGCCCGAAGATAAAGTCCATTGAAACTGAGCGCCAAGCCTCAGCTGCAATTGGCAGGGGTCACAGGGGTGCCTGCGAAGATGTAGATGGCTTCACGCGCTGACATATTTCGCAGGTGCGAACCCAGTTGCGAACCCATTTGTACATGTGGGGCCAGAAGAAGTCACGCGAGACAGCCGCGAATGTCTTTTCGCGGCCCAGATGAACGCCAATTGGGGCATCATGGTACTCGTGGATGATACGAGCTCGCAAATCCAGGTCATTCGCAATCACCGTTCCAGGTGCATCGAATTTATCGATGCTGTATAACAGCAAATTACCATCTATACTGCATCGTTGAATGTGTTCACGCTTCGTTCGCAAAAGAGCTCTCAGTGCAGCATCACTGGGAGCGCGCAGATAGGCAATAACGTCCGCGTAATCCGGATCGTTCGCCTAAGCCGCGACAATTTCATCGTAAGGCATATCTCAGGTGTGACCCGAGTTAGATTCAATGACACAAACGTCGCACATCGATCGTCTTCATCGTCGTCGTCAGTTGCCTGACGACTCAGTGCCATACGAGGATCAAAATCTGGACGTCGTGACAGTGCGTCAGCAAGCATGTTAGTCTTGCTTAGCTTGTAATGCACGACGAAGTTTTACTCGGATATGAAAAAAGAGCCACCGTGCCATTCCTTGTGGCAGGTGTGGGCTCTTCATCGCTGATTGCAGCGATGCATGATCAGTATACAGGGCGAACGTGGTTTCGCCCAGTAGGTGGACACGAAACTTGATGAGTGCGTAGTGCATAGCTAATAGCTCTTTATCGTGGACTGGATAGTTCTTTTCCACCGGTTTCATCTGTCGCTTGGTAACTCACGACTCTTTCACGGCCCTCATGATCAAACTGCATGAGGGCGCAACCAATTGCAAAGTCAATTGCATCACACACCACGTGAAACGGCTTGGTGTCGTCAGTGAGTATCAAAACTGGCGCCAACACCAGGCTTTTCTTCACTGCGTCAAAGGCAGCTTGATGTTCGGGACGCCACGACCACGTGGCGTCTTTCTTCAGAAGTGACGACAGAGGCTGTATAGAACCGGCGTAATCCTTTGTGTACTTATGCATGTAACTAGCTAGACCGAGCTATTGACGCAACTCCGTAGGAGTTTTGGGTGTGGGCTAAGAACAGATTGACGACACCTTCTCTGGATCGGCTTGAACTTTCGATTTATTCACGTAACAGCCCAGCACCGTAATCTCCGGTGCTTAGGATAAAAACTTCTTCAAGTTTGCATACAACGTTTTATCCCGCATGACTTGAAACACCTGCTTCAGGTGTTGAAGGTGAACTTGGACAGCAATTAGGTTTCCCTCAGCGCGCTTATGGACGAAAATGTCATCGAAGTAGCTAGGAGCAAAGTCTCGAAGCGGTCTCAACACTTGAGATATCATGCGATTGAAAGTGGCTGGTGCGTTCTTCAATCCTTGTGGCATCACCAGCCACTCCTATAGCATACTACTTGGGCTGCTCACCGTTGTGAGTGGTATGTCACTCTGTTGCATCAAGATCTGGTAGAAGCCATCGGTCAGATCGATGGCGCTGAAGATGACGCTACCTGACATGTAGTTTAAAACCATGTATTTCCTGGGGACAGGCCTTTGGACAGGAATAGTGGCATCTTTTGGCTTGTGAAACGCATGCACTATACCGTAGCCTCCCGTAGCCTTCTTCACGCATAAGGTTGGACTCGAATGGGGTGAGACACTCTCACGCACATGACCGTCCTTGCGACGACCTTTAGAAAATGCATCAATAGCCTCGAATTGTTCTCGAGGCAACGGCTACTGGCGTGTCACACAATATTCGATCCTGGCACGAGATCAATCTCGTGCCGCACGCCACGATCGGCAGGGAGTTCAGCCGGAATCTTGTCCGGGAACACGTCGGCGTAATCTCGAGCAATGTCGTAAATAGGGTTACCAGACTCGCGCGGGCCTCCCAAGATTGCGACGCAAATCTTTCTTCGCGCGCTGACTTTTGATCAGCGCTTCGAGGGCGCGTCATTCGCTCCACATTCGGCTTATAGGTCACCTCGTTTGTGACCAGACATTCTTGTTCCACCGTGGCTTACTTGAGGTCGCGTTGAAAATGCTTTTAGGAGATTCCTGGAAGGCTCTTAATCGACGACGCGTCGCAAGGTGGACTCGCGACCTCAATGTAATGGCGCCTTTGTGGAATCCCGTCCACGTACACAATAGTGTGGACACATTCCAACGCTATATTCTCGTAGCGTGCTCCCAATCGTGCTTCGAGTCCATGCTCGAAGCTGGAGAACCGCAGTCAGGTGTTAAATCTGCAACCCCTCTGGACGCTGGATGTCCTCATCCCGGACGTCGAAACTGCGCGAAGGGAGTAGTCCATACTCGTCCGTCGACGCATGATGCGGGAGCCCCTGCTCGACCGCCACAAACTCGTGTGGGAGCCCCTGCTCGACCACGTCTTGCTCGTGTGGGAACCTCTGTTTAACCACATTGAGCGATGATGAGAACCAATGTTCTACCATCATGTTTGCACGTGGGGACTCTTGTCCATCCACGTCACACTCGGTGACGACCCCTTCTCGGCCACATCTTGCCCTTGTGGGAGCCTCTGCTCGACCACAATGGGTGCAGGTGGGAACACCTGTTCGTGTTCGACAGCTGCACTATTGTGCAGGAACCTCTGTTCAACCGCGTCGTCTTCGCGCGGGAGCCACTGCTCGTCCACGTCGGACTCCTTGCTCGAGGAGATATCTTCACTCGTGCGTAGTTGCACGGAAAGAGCGGTACAGAGAGGGCCATCGCTCACTCTGTGTACCGCCGGTGTCGTGGATGTACGATCCACAACTGTAACGTTCGGCCAATTGCTTGGAGATACCAAGAGATGGGTAAACAATTCGCTGACGTCGAACTTGCTTCGACGTCTCACTGATCTGGCTAACCAGTCGACCTGGGGCTTAAAGTGTGCCGACCATGGCATGCCCAGGATGCAATCGAATGCATAATTCATCTCAATCACCAAGAAATTGTCGTTACTGCGAAAGCCTTCAAACGGGTACGGCAACGACAGTGCGCGTCGCAATACGCGGCGTGGTTTCCGGTCAGCGAGCTTACCAACAACATGGCCAGGTCCCTCGTGGACCTGGATGCTGGGTGGCAGCATTGACACGCAAGATTCACGGAAGAAATATGTTAGTCGCTCCTGAATCCAGGAGCGCTCGTAGAGGTTGCCGGATACCGGCGACATAGAGATTAACAATGATCAGTCGTGAATTACCACTCGTAGTGGTGGCATTTGACCGTGCACGCAGCACAGATGGGCTGGGAGGTCGGGCTGCCAACGGTGGACCTGGACTTCCATTTTAGCCAGTAGGGCGCCCTGCACCTACTATTGTGGTCCGTTTTTTCGACGAGTTAGCGGAGCACCTCCCTCATGATGGGTGTCCATCGCGTGTAACGACATAAATGCTGGCGCGCGGCATTCAGCCACGCGATATCCCGGCTTTCGGAATCGAAAGCAGATCATCTGACGTCCGATACGGACGTCGCCCTTGTAGAACGTAGCGCGTCGTCGGTCACCCAACGACTCGATTGCATCGATCTCCATAGGTTCCGGGCCCGCTTTTTTGACAGCGGTAACAACTGAAGGCTTGGTGCAGGCCTTGGTGACACTGAAGTACTCACGGAGGGCGATAGCGAAAGCCTCCTCCAACGTGGCAGGCTCCGCGCGTTTCAGCAATAGGCGAGTCTGCCCTTCACGCGTGCCATCGACAAACACGTTCACTTGAGTGTACATGTCCATGGGATGCGTGATGATGCACGACGTCAGATGTTGAGCCATCTGCACGTAGTCGCGCATGGACATCTTACCCTGTCACAAGGACAGGAACCTTGAACGCACCGACTTCTCTTCCTGTGGCGGCTCGAAGGCGAGGCGAAGGTCACTCTGGATGGCTTTCAGAGTGGGGAACGCATACTCTTCCACAATGAGTTTACTCAAGGCCCACTACTTGGCTTTTCCAGTGAGACGGGAAAGGAGGAAGTTGACCTTCGTCTGAGGAGCATCGAGAAGTCTCGAGGCGATAGCGATGTCAGCCTCTCGAAACCAACGCGACAACGACAAGCGTTATTTTCCTTCGCCAGAGTAGGCGGAGGTCTCCATCTTCACGGCATCGTTCCGTGAAGTCCGCGAGGTAGTTTAACCTCGCCGATTGGATTCGACGAGCTCGCGAGCCATGTAGTCATGTATGGCGAGACGCTGTCCATCAGGAGTCGCTGATTTCATCAGCGACACAGCTAATGCCTCTCCAGATATCGCCGTGAGGCGATTTAGGGCATCACACTCAACACCAGTGAGATGGGAAAAAGTCACGTGCTACAGACTCACGTCTCGAGCGTCAAAGTACGACGAATCGCTATTCCCAAACTCGGGCATGGGAAGGTTTACGAAGTGCTACCAGAAGTAACGGGGCTAGAACAACCCGTACTTAGCTTACACTATTTTACGCTTTGAGGAATCCTCAAAGCCTAAGTCTTAGGTATCAAGCACTTTTTACTCTGTTTTATATTTTGTCTTTTGATCATTCTAAGTACGATTGGTTCCTTTGGACTCATGGGAACCACTCAATCTACGTGCCTATATCTTACTGGCTAATAATGGTACTGAGCCCATTAAACCAGCTAAAATATACGACGTGCTACTTTCGCTACTTCGAAAGTAACACCCCAACTTAAGTAACACGTAAACTTAATCGAAACTACTTATACAACGGGGTGGCCCATTACACCGACGCTACACGGTCATGTAACTATACGGTAATTGTGGCCTCGAATCGCTAACGACTAACAGCCACGCGTTAAGCACTTAGGGCCTTGATCCACAACATCCTTAATTTGTACTATCTTGATGAACGCGCTAAGCTTCAAAAGCGCGAGGCTCTTAGCCTCATAGAGGTGAGCTAGGAATTTCGTGTCAACAGAATACATTTCAATTTGTGACTATGGTGTAGGAGTGACTACTGTTGATACTAAGTGTAGCGTATCTACACAGATCTTAGTCGTAGGAAGACCTACGACTGTGGAAGTCACTTCGTTCTACGGAACAAATTTCCTATAAGTTTAGAGAGTCTCTAGTTATTTTAATTGATAAGAAAAGACTCGCAGAGTTTTCGCGCTTGTAGAGGTTCTGGTTCCGGATCAGGGGGCTAATGTTGATCTTAAGAATCGTACGCGCAAGTTTCTCTAGAGTATTTACCATCAGAATTCTCTTACTCTTAGCGATCTACTGACGTCTTGATTAGACACGTGTCACTCAAAGATTAAAAAGGAAGCTGAACTTTATTTAGTTTTATCTGAAGTAAACCCCATTCAACTACCAATACTAAGGTTAATCTAATCCTCACAGTAATTCATAGTATCCCAAGAGGTCGACGGATGATGCATCGATGTGTCATCGATGGATGACAAAGGTTATCAAACCCATCAATTATCAGAGATAAAGATTTTGGGGACTGTTTATCACACTTGCAAGGTGTATCCTTTCTGTTATGCATTATGAGAAATTGCAGAAATGCAATACATATTTAAAGGTAGGGTAAAATGCATACAAAAGCAGTGCCCTAAACGTTGTATCACGTACCGCAGTGAACAGTAATCGTCAAGCGGCCAAGAAGAGTCCAAGTCGTTAGCCCGTCGCTATTGCCGAAACGCAAATTATGTAGTGGACGATCATAAAACGGTCAGTGTCAGCAGGTGCAAAGTGCCCTACTAATACATCCAAGCCAAGCAGATTTACAGGCCTCTTGACGAGAATTGCTTCCAACACGCAATCATTGTGTGTTACTGCATCTGGTAATGAGATTTAACTCAAGATCTTAGAACTCGATGTGGCAAAGAACATGTCACTACTAGACCTATTCGATTGATGGTCGTCATAAGATACGATTCGCAAACATACAGCAAGTCACCGTAGTCTTTGTTAATGGAGAGACCCAAATGATTTCGATTAATATTGTCTACTTGCCGAATTGCTCGTTCTATCGACTTCCAACTGAAGATAGAGGATCATTCACGTATTTCATCAACAAAATTTGGGTCAAGGATGACGGTGGCGTTATGGGTCATATATGAACATCGCCAATATCCTTGAAAAAAAAGCTTGTATATATTGAGCGAGAGATCCCTCATACGAGGATAGTGGTGCGCCTCACGAGAGGCGCATCCGTTAAATTAATTTAAAGTGTATTAGAGATTTTCTATACACTGAAAGAAGTCCAATGCGACGTGAACTTAACCGTATCAGACTTAGTTGACATTTTTTAATTATCAATGGTTTAATGTGGCTCAAGAGGTACAAGCCATAAGTCAGCCGTCACCGACGAAGTGTCCATACGCCCGACGCTTCTTCGCCGGACGGCCATCTGATAAACGTCTTGGAGATTCCACCACCAATTGGATTTGCATGGATATATTGCGATAGCCTCACGTGTGATTAGGTCGCTAGTAATACTGCACAAGATTGCAATATGACTGACCATCTGATCGCATATTGCGGAGCACGTTCCCAGCGACAGAATAACAACGTAGGAAGCGATGAATTTCCACCACTTAAATTAGTCAAGAATACCGAGGCATTTGTCTTCTTAGTGGACAGCACCCTGATTATGACCGATAGATTGCCAAAGATTCTCAATACGTAGATGAAGTAGACCAAGAGGCTATGAAACTAAGTTCCCAAAGAACAGTGTGAGTAGGGTCTTATGAGATAACAGAGACAACGAATATCCTTCTCAATGATAGACCAATTATATGTATTCATACACTTGGTCTGAATGCGCATCCGAAGTTACTTTTGGAGATTGCTCAGTAGCCCCCACTGAACCGAAAGAGGTTCTTACGTGATCTTCGTAGTGGAAAAGTCAAGACGATCTGCGTTTTCGTCGCGGAAGATAATTACGTCAATGACATAAAATCGGCAACGTACGTTGCCGAGGATGAAAGAATTCTCAGCAGAGCATCAGTGGACAAGAGTGTCCATGATGAGAAGACGTAAACTGGCCGATAAACCCTCCAGCGTCAGAGTCGCTCAAAGCAGATTCTCTCCACAAAGATTTGATTGAATTTAAATATGTTTTCGCAGAAGCATAGCCGTAAGAGATACCCAAGGATAATGGCATTTGTTACTAAATCGACATGAAAGCGAATCGACGTCCTGTATCATGATATAATGGCCACTGCCTCGCGAACAAGTTTTAGCAATCGACAAGTTCTCTACAGTGAGCTTAGCAGCCGGCCTTGTGAGGGAGTAGACCTCCCCACATAGCTCTCCTTCCTTCTGTGTGCGAAAATCCACAGGAGGATGGTAAACAGTACACGCCTTGAACAAGTTAAGTGCTACAGCTGTACAAACCCGAATTCTAAAAGACGTCATTATCGATGATATGGCAAAGCGGGCCATCTTTTCATCGATGAATCTGATCGATAAATTCTATTAGATCCTTATGCTAAAAGGAACATATCTCACACTAAAGATAAATCCGATCGATAGATTCTATCAGATCCTAATGCTCACAGGTATATTTCTCATACTTAAGATAAATATGATCGATCGATCCTATCAGATCCTAACGCTCAGGGACATTCCTCATACTTCAGTAAGTGTTGATTTCCGACCGAAGATGCACTTGCGGCAAAAGGAACAAAATCAGAATTGTGTTGTATTCTGTGTGAGCTTAACCTTCCCTACCGTTATTCTTGTCCTTCCCTACAGTTATTACTTTCTTATAACTACACTTTGTTCAACTGCTCCCTGCCTTTGACGCGTCCCGTCGCGTCTCCTTTCCTGTAAACCGTCGTCACAGCTCGTCTCCTTACCCGTTTTCTGACCATCATCAAATCCATACACGCGCGGCTACGTCGCATCTACTTCTATCAACAAGTAAGCACTCAAGCGGTGTGCCTTAGGAGTGTCTAGTGATGCCACAAAGGCTGAGTAAGACACCTGTCACATTCAACATATTTGCGACATATCTGTTGCGATACGTACGAGAATTTCCTCCCAGATACTTTAATGATGTGTTCATCCACACCCGTACTACGGAAGGACAGACGAATGTGGAAGTACACCAACTTCATGTCCAGAAATCTCTTACACGAATGCGCAAACGTAATTTTACGCCTACCTCAAGAATGGTATATACGCTGCTAGCGAATACCACTTCTCTGTTGCAGCATGGGTAAACATGTCGTTTACCCCGACCCGGAAAAATTGAGGCAATCACTGACTGGCCGGTTCCTGCAGATGTAAAAAGACTTTCTAATTTCCTTGGAATAGAGGCGTACGTGCACAAGTATTGACACGATTTAGTTGAGATGAGTGTTCGTCTCTCTTATTTATTAAAATAATAAATTGCGTATGTAGTGACGATTGTCAGCGCTTATTCAAAGGTATCGCGGAATCTTTATATGATTGACAGTTTTGAAAGTTGTTAAGACAGGCGATTTCAAGTGGTTTTTAATGCTAGTGACTTAATAATTTTCTGTCTATTGATGCAGAACGACAAATAAAGTGCGTAACGTGTAGTCTGCTGTCAGCTAAATCAGCTGAGAATAGCTGAATGTTACTAACCCGTCTACGATAAGGAACTCCTTGCCTTGAAGTACAGGCTGGCTAATTTTAAAGACTACAGTTTAAATTATAGAACTTTATCGTCCATACGAATCATGTGTATTCACAAACTGCCGTAAACAGTCCACACCTCTTGCAGCGGAGGACAAGGTGGTGTCATTTTCTCGTAGTAAAACCTCTCTGTACAGTTTAATCCAGAAAACGAAATGTTTTTTGTTGATGCATCTTCGCGCCGGTCCGTTTTCGATCCGACTGCGCAACCCGACATAGGTCCGACCACTGCCGCGTTATTGACTTCATGTGTCCCGTCGTCAACCTTATTGGGAGACATACAAAAGGAGTGTGATCCAGAGATAGTGTATTCGATGAATCACTTTTCTCAACCCTCCCGTCAATCCCTTGACCATGTATCGACAGCATATAGATCCTCTACGGATAGATATCCAGTTCGCAACAGCTTACTTGTACATTTATCGATTACCAGCGACACGCCTCGTGTCGTCGTACCAAATCGTGGTGATTTTCTATTACGTATCACGTATGAGTACCACGACACACCTGCAGGTGGACATCGTGGCCGAGAAAAAAATTGTCCCACGGTATACCGCGACTTTTACTGGCCCCTTCAGTAGTTGTTCATGCGCAAGTACGCTCATGCCTGCGAGGTCTGTCAGCAAATGTATGTGATAACACTTCCCTTCGTGCGCCGGTTCAGCCTCTGCGCGTTTCAACAGAATGCCGATAATTCTTTTTAAAGTACTTCGTCTTTTGAAACCCCGTAGATCGACCCAAGAATAACATAGTTTTTGTGTTCGTTGAAAAATGCAGCAAGATGGTACATCGTGTTGCTATTACTGACTCAATTTACTTATCGGCTTGCGCTCTCGTCTTTACCGACGCGATCTTTCGCCTTCAGGTACTGCCTCAAGAACTCGTGCCCCATCAGGATTCGCCGTCCACAGGTGGGTTCTGGCGTCCTGTAATCAAAACACTCGGGACACACTAAGAGATGTCCATGTCTGACCATCCTGAAACCGATGGTTCGACCTCAAATGCAAACCCTTTCTTGAAAAGATTCTATAGTAATATGTCCATTTTATAAAATTTAAAGGGAATTCTTGACGATGGAAGAATTTGCATTCAATAGTTCGGTTCGCGCGTCGACGGCGCAAACTCCGTTATTTGTGAATAGCTAGCGGCATCCACGTCTTCCTACCTTTTTAAATTGTGACTATCGTTAAAAGGGGGAGGGACTCATCCAAGCGAAAGCCGAATCGGCTCTCACTCGTCACGTGCTGACCTTATGGCCGCCACGTTCGACGCCAGTGTCGATCACACCGAGTTCGTCTCGGAAGGGAATTTTAAGAACGAGGATTTGATCACTAACTAGGATCTAATTAAATTTAATTTCACCAGTGAAAATAAACGTAAACTATCTTCGAGGCTACAACTGGTCTGCCGCAGTGCACTCCAAGAGCACTGGAGCTATAGCCAGCGAGTCATTAGATGAGCTCATACAGGCTTGCTAAACGGTTAACCGGTTGTACAAGACTCTAACGCAGAGGCGGTACATAGATAAAAGCGAAACGGTGACACGAATGGAAAGGCAAATGTTTTTTTATAAATCCATTATGTTAAACTAATTCTGCTATCCAAGGTAAACTTACCTCTACACATAGTGACTAACGCGAGTATCAATTTGCTACTACCTATGTTCATCAGCCCATTTCGTGCGCTGCGCCGCTTAGGCGACGTATAGGCGATTAAGATTCCGCGAAAGATGCGCGTTCACCATACTTTCTACGTCAGTCGCCTGAGGATGTGATACGATTGCAAGTCTTCTTCCGGAGAAAAAGTTCTTACGCTCAAGCATCTCAAAAGAACACCTGTGCTCACGTTGCTGAATATTAGTCCTCGCTTTAAGATCGGATATCTCCCCGCGATGCCGAGATATCCTGACGAGCTTCCCGAGCTCTTCGCATTTAAAGATCTGTGTCCACTCATTCTCAATCTATGCAAAGGCAAATTCTTACCTGTCTTTTTCCTGATCTAAGCTGAGACGGTTCGCATTGCCGGAAAATTTAGACGCCTTCGCCCTTGTGTTCGAGGTCCTCGCACGACGCACGCGTTACACTTTCTCGCTGACTCAAAGCATCAGTTTAATGCTAAAAATCCGTCAGAGGATGTGTTTCATTCTTCGCCTCATACATTGGTTAATACGCGCATGATCCAACACTTCCTCGTGGAACTCTTGTTCAACCACCGCAATGTGAAAAGACGTCGGACAAGCTACTTCGTGTGGTTGCGCGGCTATTCAACTTCGTTGGATAGATGAAAGCTTGCTCGCAGCTAATTGTAAATGTGTTAGTCCTTGTAAACAGTATGACAAGGCACATCCGATGCGGATGAAGGACAATTGGGAACGAACGCCCAGTGCGTTTGTAGAGTTTTTGCAAATTAGCTATTCCTCGTAAATTTCAGAAGAGACACAAGACCTCCTCCAGAAGTTGTTCTTCTAGTAATTTGCCACCTGAGATCGATCCAAATTGTTCACACAGCATTGGCAGGGGTAACCCTAGTAGAGGCATTGTAAACTGGCCTCTTTGTTGAGCGATGCATTACGAAACGTAAAACCATAGAAGTCCACTTTTCGAATCTATCGCCACATAGAATCAGCTTTTCTAATCAGTATTCATGTCCAATTGCACTAACTTCATAAACATAGGCGTTCCATGCCTACATTAACGTGGGTACCTCACGTTTGTTTTTCCCGCTGGACCATCGATGTTTGAAGAACACATCGACAAAGCAATTTTGTATTGTGTGAAAATCATTCGCATTCCATTCAAAGCCAGGAGACATTGGGTGCATCGATAAGTCGCATATGATAGTCATAGAATACCATGTTGTATAGGTGATCCAACACTCTCTGATCTGGCAGCCAAGGATTTTACTTATGAGCGGCACGAATAAAGCCGCAATGCCTCTTTTTATTGGCTGTTCCCGACTGAATTTCGATACCATGATTAGCACGATCAAATTGAAAATGATGCATGAATGCATCACCTTCATAATCGTTGCAGCGTCCCGAGCCGCCGCCTCGATCTCTGTTGAAAAACGGCCCTCTCCGCCTTGGAGAAGGATGACACGACTCGTCAAACGATTTGTAAATTTCATGATGACCCTCTAGACTCATAGTGATTTATGAAGCCGACTTAGTCGGCTTTATTTATCCTCCTAAGGATCCCTCTCAGCCCTCTTAGCCTTCTACGATTCTCTGTCATCATCCGACTCGCCGGAATAAACAAGCAGGAGTCGTATTCTACAATACCACGTGGTGCATCACCACGTGAAGCTAAAGAATATACTACTTCAGGCTGGATGGCACAAGCAGCAGAGGGTTTCTTACCATCCCCTTGCGTCTTCATATACAGTCCTTTAGCCGTATTTGAGGCATCGTGGGATATCCTGCAGCTACTGCAGAAAGTCTGCCATCTGCACTCTCGGCAGCTGTCGTCGCGCATCGCATGGATTGTTAACCATGCTACTTAAAAGAGAAGAAATGGTAAGACCAACAAGTGCTTCCCTTTCCATGTTCACTTAATCAATAAGGGTAATAAGCCACTAATCTGACTGACATGTAGGAGGTGTGCAACGGGGTCACTCTGTTACATGATATCGTACGTAAGAAAAGAATCAAGCATGAATACATGTTGAGACAGACATCATATGCTCAAAATATAATCTTAACAGGTAATTTTGAGGTACAGACACAATGCAATGTTCATTGATAGATACAGGGAAATGGTATCAGCTATAGAAGCCGAGCCACGACAGAAGAATGCAATAAGTGGTGAGAAGATAGTTGCAATACTTGAGTGTATTTAGGCAAGGTTAAAAGAAGTTTTAATAGGATTTACTCGAAGTAAATTACCCATAATAAATAAAGTCTTACTGTGTATTGAAACCTTCCTCGGCAAGTATGTGTACGTGAAGTTCCGAGGCACCTGATTATGCTAATTTTAGTGTAAGTAACTTGTAATGTGACAGCAAAAGCGATTAGTTTTCCTTCACAAAAACGGATTTAAAGCCAGACTTATAAACATAGGAAGTCGATCTGCGAGCGATCACGTAAAGCCGCTCCACATATTCACAAATGTCAGATAAGGCATATAGCGAATTCGGTCTGACGATGGCGCTAATCTAGCAAATACCATATGACATTATGCTTGAACGAAAGTAAATTCTACACGTGAAAGAAAATGACACCAGGAAAGGCATAAGCAAACTGACAAGTATCCTGAAGTTGACGATGTCTTTCGAATTGAATGCTGCAGTGGCAACCCAAGCGAGCGATTCTGAGCAGTGATCCGGTTTGTGGGGACGGCACCGCTACTTGACACGTTTAGAGGCATCCCTGATGCCCAAATTCTGTCATTCTCAAAGGTTTTATTCCGACATTTCAAAGATTCATGTTTCTGAACAATTAAACGATAACAGTGAGATCGATCTTGTGAACCTGAAAGATTGACACATGCAGCACAATGCCATCCGATAGCGTCTGAAAAGCCCAACTTACTATGATATTCTACGTGAGACAGACGGGATTGTATACTGATTCGTGTTAAATAATAGTATCGCCCAACGAAAAGTGGAAGGATTGAAGAAGGGTGAGAACATTGTGTCGGTCGCTCTGATTTGCTATGCTGACGGACCAGATTTTTTTAGCTTCCTCATCGTTGGTTACGCGAATAAGCCGCGCTAACTACCAAAAAGAAAGCTAATCAACTTTAATTCAACTATCGCAGAAACTTTGATGCGCAGGTGACCTATCTCACCTTCAGAAAGGTGACTGATCAAGCTTTACAACAAAATTCGCGCTCAAAAAATGCATAATCGTCGTCCTCCTCAACAATGCATCGGCGCATGGTGCTCGAGGTACACATATGAAGAGCGTGATATTCCTGTTCCTTCCACCAAACGCGATCACGAATCTGCGGCTAATGAAAACTGGATCATCGACTTTCTCCGCGTTATAAACCGGCAATACCGGTCCTAAAATGTTTTGGATGCCAATAAAGAAGAGTCTCACTACGACATCTACATGCTGTATCATCTTATGGCAATAAACTATAAAAATTTGTTTTGATGTGCACCTCCAAGCAGCTTATACTCTATCAATTCGAACAGGTCTAAAAATATCAACGCACTTCCAGTGGATCAAGCATTCAAGCGGACGACCAACACCAGCATGCTAAAACATACGCTTTAACATTTCATCCGCGACCTGATGGATCCAAATGTCTTTTTTGTTTTGCCGTCAATTCGAACACGGAGGTGGATGTACTGAATACCACAGACGTCCTCAACGAAAAAACGGACGCTGGGTTCCTTTTCAAAGTCCAAAATATCCGCGAATTTGCCGAGTCGGGCGAAGAAATTATCAGCGTATAGCTATCAGCACCTAGGGAACTTAGAAGCAGCTCGATAATTCCTACCTATCAGCACCGAGGGAACTTAGAAGCAGCTCGATAAATCGTTTTTATTAGTGAACATCCACGCCTGGCGAAACTCGTCGCTAAATAAGTCTTAAGTTTCAGAGGAATGAAAAAGACACTACGGATAGAAAAGGTAACTATATTAACATCAACGCCAATCTGTAAGTTTTTTTTGCTATTATATTTTCTTCAATAATACCGGGATGATAATCCAACATCTAGACTACACTTTCTTAGAACTTATAAACATATCTCCATTGCTCTGCATTATATTCTTTAAATTAAAAGTACAACATGTGTGATTTGAACGAAAGCAGAATAGAGACCCAAACCATTTTAGTGAGAGTGTGGTGTCAACACCAATGACCCAACTCCAACAAACAGATAAGTTTTACACGAAAATGTTGAGTGAGCATCTTTTTTTTGCTTGCTATCAGATTTAATTAACTCAATTATATAAAAACGAAATCCGTGGATCAACACCTCATCACACATATCTAATTTCAGTTTTTAGGGCTCATATTTGCTAGTTTATCTGCATAGCATTATATAATACCATATTCTTTAGATTTATCCGAGAAGTTTTAATATTGTGACCTAATATTTCAATAAGTTAATAGATGTTAGTGGATATCAATGCTTGTATGCTATTCACAAGATTATGATTTATTGGGTATTCAAAGTGGACATGGGTAACCAGACCATTCCTATTCTCATTGAACAGGACAGGCACCAGCCCCAAAGTTCAGAAAAGTGTAAGAATGAGTGAATACGTTGTGCGTCTATAATTTTTCTTTGGGTATCTATAGGTTTCGTTATACCCAAGTCTGTACCGATTATGTACATCTCATGCGAGTCCATCATGTTTTCCACTCGGCTAATGATGGTTTACACCATATTAAACTCACCTTTCGTCCCTCAATTTATTCCACCTTCAACAACATACCAACTTTACTCAGCGACGACATGCGACGATTTACGAGCTGCTCTTCTTGCTGTATCAGTGATCGAGCAGGCAACGATCCTGCTCGATCAATGATATTAGCAGGAAGAGCGTCAAACTGTTCCATTATATCATCTAGTAAGTAGTGTGCGCCATGATAATGTACGCTCGAAGCTTCACCAGATTAAAATGGTAGCACTATTCGATCGGATATCGCATTTAAAACGAGTAAAGGAAAGATAAAAACGTTGACCTATCAGATCATGGTGTATACAGTTCGTCATTACTTCCTTGCAGTGGTATTGTTCCCAAATTTTCGAGCTAATGGTAAAATTTCATAGATGAGGCATACGCCGACGCTTCTCTCATTTAAAAAAGGAGTGAGTGGACAGAAGAGTAGGGACATTTGAGAAGAAGAATAATGCACGCATAGATAATTACGTTAAGTTTTACTGCTTCGCCTTTACATAATTTTTTTTGGTTTAAAAAAAATCCCAGAATCCTTTGTATATTTTGATCATTCTCATAGCGTGAGATACATCGCCAACGTATTTACCGTGTACTAATATTTACTACATTATGAGACGTACATATATGCTTAAATACAGATTTATCGAGGTCTAGACTGTTACATACTATCTGGACATTCAAGGTTCGCAAATTAAAGTGAACAATGAGCAGACTTTGCAGAGAGTACTGGCTAAATAGGAAATGAAAATTTTGCCTTGTAACAACGATACCACCGGCATCATTCACAATGAGTTCCACCAACGGGCCAATTTCGAGACCAAGGGCTCTAGCAGTCTAAGTGCAAAGTACCATTGAATGTTTTAATATCTTTTATAAGAAGAAGATTTGCTCCTTTTAGTCCTGCAGGATTAACAAACTGCGAGTTGGTTACCACAGCGGGCACCATTGGCGCAAAATCCCATCGGCTTGCTAAAATACTCTGGCTGAGGCCGTCACTTCATACACATGGATTAACAAATTCATCAATACCACAAGGTCCGCGCAATTTTCATCCATAAGGAAGAGCGGTATGGTGTGGTGGACGTGGAGGATTTGGATACGAAAAACCCTATCTGAAACAGTTCATTGCTATCCACCGCTGAAATTTTAATTGATTGAAATGTATCCAAAAATTTGTCCTTCCTTACCATTACCTGGAATAGAGTCATTAACTGATTTTCAGATGAACTCTTATGCAGCGTGACACTTGGCAGGAAGTTTGCTCGGTAAGATGTTTAGAGCAAATTGGAAGCAATTTCACGTAGATCTACGGATGACTATCGTTATTTTATGACACAGTGTGTGCGCTGAAATGTTTGCAGATGCGGATCTCTATTGATTTCGCTTTAAATGCCGACAAATCTGTTTGGATGTATTCTTTCTTTATCTGGATAGCCAAGGAGTTCCGGAGGCTGTAGAAACAAGGCAGGCTGGCAGTTGTGTTTTTACCGGAACACTACAACTGCTTGGATGTAGAGTGGATTTGTTCAAAGAAAGGATTGCATATCTGGACAAAATAATGTAGGTTCGTGTTCAGGTAAAATTATAACTCTCCTTTTTATTATTTACAGTATTTTTTGGATCCCGAAAAGTGAAGCTTTGAGAGATTGTGCGCAAGTCGAATTCCTACCTTTTTAAATTGTACTTATCCGGATGTGTGTACGTCACGATAGGGAAACCCCCTAAATTTAAAGCATCGTGATCAGTCCGACTTGGTATTTTACCTCCTGTGTATGTAAATAACGCCAGGCAAACCTTACACGTCGCACTAAGTGCGATGAAGCGTAATTATTAGCAACGCTCTAGGTACCTTACACGTCGAGCTGAGTGTGATGTAGCGTGTCTTTTTTTTCATGTGTCTGCAAATAAACGTTAGGTGGAACTAGAACGTCTTACAAAGCACGATGTAGCGATGATCCCATTTTTATTGTCAGTAAGAATTGTTGCGATACCGAGGGGTAAAGCTATACCTAGTGTGAACGTATGGGACCTTATGCAGTTCTATGGACTGTATTACTTACATTAAAGGGCGAGCTCTAAACTGCTCCCCTATCCTATTGTTCTTACAAAAAAATGATTTGTCTGTTCCACCAGTTTGCTCAAAAACCATTGGAACCTGATAAATTAGACAAAAAGAAACTATCAAATACGTACTCGTTATTATCAAGATATACGGCAACGTATCGTCGCCGATTTTTTAAGCCTCCGACGTGAATCCTGAACCACAGTGCTTGGCGTGCTGCTGAGCACTGTATGATAGCGGGATTTTACGATCGTGATTGGTCACCACTGTCGCGCTTACTGCGTTTCGCAATCTTGCTGTTCGTTCCGCACAGCTTGTTTGCAGTCACACTGTCCTTGGGATATTGTGTGTCACGGAGCCAGACCCAAATCGTTTCGTCAGCGAGTACTTTTTAGTTTTCGATAGCAAACGCAGGTCGTTGTGTGTTGTTGAACATGTTCACTATGTCGTGCATATTCGTTCAGCGCCACAATAGATAAAAACTTACTAGTTTTATACTGGTTTGTGCCAGTACTAGGAAATTAGGTTGGCGGAGGTACCAGTACTAAGAATGTTTATATGAGGAAGAGATGGTTGGGCTTTTTGTTAGACGTGATACAAAAACAAAATTTTTGCAAGATGTGATACAAGGTACGTTATAAAAGAAAATTAATTTAAATTACAACGATAAATGATAGCTATCTTAAAGCCTAATATACTGCATGTTTGATGAAGTTTTGTTTGTTCTAGTAGTCAGCAGTACTAACCGACGCAAGCCTATTAAATATCAGACCGATTGATACCGTTATTCAGTAGATAAGCAAGTAAATAAGAACATGCTTGACAGCCCCACAACAAAAATGCCACGTTACCAGAGCACAAAAAGCATGGGCGCATCAAGCCGCGCTGCCGTCGCGGGGGCTAAACGAAGGACCTGGACGGGAAGATGGTGCTCAGCGATGCGTACTACTAATGGACATTAATCATTTTGCTGCTGGTCTGCATGAATAATGGGGTGCTTTTCGATTGCTGTTGAAGACAAGATATGGGTTTTTGGACAGATTATCATATCGAGACGGGCGATTACACAACCGTCAAAAATCTAATAAATTACACGATTGTGGAGTTATATCAGTCTGAAGCGATTGGTACGAACGGACTGGCTGATGGCACTGTATATTTGTCGATTATTTGCTGATGTCTTGGTTGATTGAACTGTAGGGATCGGCAAATACGACCATTTTCGTGCGAATAACGCTTCCTCACACCGAATCGCACTATACCGTCTGCATCCACCATGCCAACAGGACGGGCAGACAGAAAAATGAGGAGTTGAGCAGTGTGCGTTACCTTGACAAGGACGGCTACATCAACAAAGAGAGCTTCACGAAGGACGTTGCGGCCATTTTGTCACGTTTTGAGAAGAAGCACAAGCAGCATCAAGCAGGCGAGCAGCTAGATCCATTGCAATCCCAAGGCGCCGACCAGATGTCAGCTTTAGGCTACCACAACGATCGAACGATCAGATTACTACAAACAGTCAGTCAACACAGTCTAGACGTAGTTTCTATGTGAAGACACTGTACGAAAAAACTCGGTGACGATCTTCGTTGAGTCCTTAATGATAATTCGATGCATGTGCTGTCACCTGTAACATAGCTTGTAACATTAGCGAAACGTCGATACTGCAGCAGCAATATCACAGTCACAGTATATCTTCAAATATGACTTTTACCACATTCATGTTAGACCATATCATAGAGCTACGATTATCCATCTCGGTATCCTTACGTCAATATAAGCGGCCTTTAGCCTTATTTTGTCCCGATGTACCACACCGCTTACATTTGTAAGGCTTCCTTGCTTTCCCACCAGACTCACCCTGTGACCTGATGCGTCTTTTCTTCAGGCGTCCAGCTTGTCGAATATAAACTGCGGGTGAGATACTTAAAATCGCGCTTACAAGTGGTCCTCGGCAATTTCAAGCTTACTGACGCTCGCTTGATACGCCGCAACTTTGTAACAATTTCCCATCAGCTCGTACGCAATCTTAGGCTTATAGACCGCCTTTAAGGTCGCGATCAAATGGCGACACGATATTTTGTGCTGCTTCCATGTTTCACATGAGCATGAAGCTTTCCTGATGTCAACACGGTGTTGCTCCAGTTGACTGCTTAATCGAGTGACGAAAGCTTCTTTTCAGAACTATACGTCATACCATACCTTACAGCATCCATGAATTGTTTTTGCAACTTTTGCTCGGCCCGAGGCGTAATTGTACGTCCTCTTTCCTCCATAGCATGCCTAATTAAAACCTTTTATAAGACCAATCCATCATAATCGTCGTATAGGCCTTGAAGAACTCGTACGGCATCATAATCCGTGGCGTTATGCGGAGACTCTTTGCTTGCTCACTCGTTACAAGTTGGTCGTTCGTCCTCCGTAAAGTGGAGTTGCTTCGTAGTGTACGTGAAGTGTCCGTTCACGAAGTGGTTACGCATTTAAATAAGTAGCAGCAGCTGGGCTGATCGCGGTTAGTTCAGTCATCGCGATGTCGAAATCAGATCGACGTGATGCAGCATTCGCTTCCCATAAGAACTTCTCTTGGGAGACTGATAGCCGTACCATTTTGTCATTTCTCATATTATCTGTGCAGAAATACATGACAAGTTGAAACAAAACTGCAGAAAATTTGGCTGTTTCCTTACCTGTAATGTGACGAATGCAGAACATATTAAAAATATTGAGCTTTTCGGCAGCAGATACCAGGCCAGCATTTCGATCACTAAAGACAGGACTCGTAGTCAGTGCGAAACCATGTTATATGACACGGCAAAAAAACACGGGTAATTGTTGTAATCTTCAACAGGGACAAGCACAATTGCGTCAATTTTGTTACTGAAATTTTCGTCGCGACTGGCCAATACAATTTGAACCCGTTGTATTTGCGATGTTTCATGTAAGCTGCATCTACAGCAAAAATCCCCTGGATATTTAAAAACCACTTCGGGTTTAGTACAACGGTTGCCCGGCGGAAGTGCCCCTTCTCGTCGCATTGGAGCTCCGTAATTTTTCCTGGGTTCAGACGCTGAAACCCCGACAGTAGACTTGGTAAAGAGTAATATCTTCTGAAAACAGCTCTTCATTCATCGTGTCCTTAGCACGATACATCACATGATAGGACGCAGTCATCTTGGATTGGTGACGAAGTTGATCTACCCAAATTCTTGCGGACGTGGTCGGTTCTGCAGACAATGCACCACGGACTATAGAGCTGGTGACTAGTTGAGACGTTTTAGGCTTCCCGACACTAACACAATTCTGGTGATCCAGATTTCCATCCGTCACATGCCAGTCACCTGGGCCATGTTTGTTCCTGTATCGTGATAATCTAATATGACATTCGCAACCCGAGCTCGCACTGTTACACTGCAGTAACCGAAATGTCCCACCTCTCGAAAACACGACAGCGCATTTACCTTGCGCAAGTGCAACATCTTTAAGTCCTTGGACAGCTGCCTTTCCTGTAGTCCGTATTTTCGCCTTAAAGTCTTCCATTAATTCTTTTTAAGTTGGTGCAGGAATGAGCAAACGAAATCAGGAGCACGAGCGCTATACGAGGCATTTGCTTCATTTGCAACAAATATTTATAATTGACCCTTAATCGTGATAAATATCTTCAGAATGAGATAATTATCTTCAGATCGTTTAAACCTACAATATCTAGCATTTCTTAAGGTGCAAAACACTGTCATAAATAGCCTTGAGATCGTGATAATAGCTTTACATCGTATAAATAGCACCATGTCGTTGCATAAGTAGCTTCAGTACTTTGTATAAATAGCTTCAGATCGTTGTAATTTAAATAAATTTCCTTTATAAAAATACCTTGTATCACATCTTGCGAAATTTTCGTTTTTGTATCACATCTTACAAAAAACCCTAGATTTTTATGACTGGCACCCGGTTGACCAACGTCAAAGCGCCGAATACCTTACTAGATTTACCGTGATACGATAGCGTATATCGTACTATCCCACCCTATGCCTTAGACAAACACCAACCGTGCAAACAATAGATTGTCGATTCAATTCTTCCTTACGACCAACCTAAGGTCGTTAAAAATGTGAGGCTGCCTAGTTTTTAATGGTATCGTTTGGGAACCCTGGTACCATCGAGCTTGGTCTCTCAAATCAGTACAAATCCGACAATGAATTTTCGAGCGATCTTGAAAGACTGGACCCCATGGCATTGGTGGCGGTGGAGTTGCTCGGTAGCTGTGCAGCCTGCTGAAGGATGGTAGGCCTCCGCCGGTGGGGTCAGGGGGTAGTCATCGAATACTAAATGTATCCACTGCACAAAAAAAAGTTAATGTCGTATCGTCAGTTGTGCAGTAATGTCGGTAAGGATCCATTTTGGTAGT